>JAOCZM010000192.1:7580000-8780000 GCA_026122235.1 Vinca minor
CGTTTTTAGAAAGTTAGAAACCTTTTCTTCTTGGCACCTTCGACTTGCAATTTTGGCAATGTTCACATTTCATATGCCCACATTATCCACATTTTTTTTGGGACTGAAAGGAACACCAAATGGAAACCGCTTGCTGCCTCATAGAACTTTGAGATGTATTTTACTTTTGCAAATCATGGAAGTTTGTTCAAGCATTCTCAGTTCTTCCTATTTCAAGGTTGACTATATTTGAAGAATTGTATCCTTTTTTCCAGTGAAGTATTTGATATTTGAATTTTGCTCATATCTGTGACTATGTTGTTGGGATTTTGCAGTTGCAAGGTTGAAAAATCATCCGGGAGCTACACTTACTACACTTAATACAGGCAATAGGGATGCTATGAAAGAACATATCTACTCTAGTTTGGTAAAATTACTTCAGAAAAAATAGATATTACAAGAATATCAGGATCAAAATTAGGATTTCACTGTTCTCTTAAACTTGTATCTTGCTATACTTTGCATTTTATTAGCTCCATAGAATGTGAATTTAGAAGCATCATTTTTATCTGAAAGAAGTGCAGGCCATAAAACCAAAACCTCGGTAATCAAGTATATTTACAATCTTTGTACCAAACTATTGAACTAAACAGCTTTCAATCCTTACATGAACTCTCAGTGTTTGTTCATTTTGCATTTCTTCTTGACTACAAAGTTTTTCTTTAAGAAGAATGGGTGGTCGATTTATTGTTTGGTTGTGGCAGATTGTAACATATGAACATGATCATTTACAATTCATGAACTACTTCGCTTGTTATCATTTTCTGCAAACCGCAAAACCTCTTTAGCCATTGAAGAGAATGAACTAGCCGTGTCTTGCATTTCAGTGGTTTTCATGTTTATTCCCTGCCAGAAGAAAACAAAAACAATTTCTCTGTTTAGTTTTTACTAAAATCTTTCCCAAATGAATCTTTAGTTGCTCAAATTTTAACTCAAAGTATGTGGGAGCAGTAAACCATCATAAATGTATGTGAAATAACTAATCTATTGGATGGTAAAACATTTCTGAAACTGTAGAAATGGACAAGAGTAAGCCATTCTGGTAAAATAAAATACCTGCAACTTTTTCGTATTTTCACTCAGCTTCGTCTTGGCAATACTTGCAGCACTTGGTTCCTGCATAAAGAGGACTTTAAGAAACTCTGTATTTTTCCAGATACTGTTGACATTTCCAGGTTTTAGTATTTGCATGAACTTATTAGATAAATGGAGTGTCATTCTCATCAAGGCAGAAGCTATGCTACTCGGACCCTTATGTTTGCCGTACTCATGTCGTCGCGACATGTGTATGGGTACGACTTATGAGATCTTTAGCGGATCTGGTCAGCACCGATCAGACATTTTGTTTTAGATGTTTAAGTACCCGACGCCTAAATACATACCCGTACCCGACACCGGGTAACATAGGGCAGAAGTACCAAATCAGTTTCAGAAACCGACTTTTCCTTTCACCGCTAAAGATTTAGAATCATTGCAGAAAGCATATGGCTAAATGACATGAATACTCACAGTAGTAGTAGTGTATCCATATTTTTTCTTGATTTGATCAACAGTTTCATTCTTCTCATCTTGGGGTGGTGCTTCACTAGTCGGTAATTTTTCGCTTTTGCCCTTTATGTGTTTCAGTTTACCTGTATCATGAAGATGAACAGCGTTACCTATCAATGTAAATCACAATGCTCTGAGTAATAAAGTACTCTTCAAGTCCGGAATTGAATGTCCATTTTATACAAAAAGCTAGGAAGATAATCCATGCTGATAACTTACCTTTGATAGCCTGAAATTTATCTGTAAAACTCTGTTTGTTCAAGGCTGCCATTACTCCAAACCCTTTTGGTTTCTCTTCATGATCATCTATGTCAATATCATCTTATTGAGGCAAAAAAAGATCCGTTACTATAGCGTATAATGTTTATATCTTCATATGTCAATAATAAATGCATAAAGTAAGAGGAAAAAAAGGGGTTCACAAAACGAAAAAAACTGGGAAAACGTAGAACTCTTTGCCAAGCTCACACTCGAAACAAATATCTTAATAAACCACATATTCAAGTGCTTCATGTATCATGATGGAACTACAGACTACGCGCAAAGTTAAAAGTAAATATTATCAGTTAAATAGCAAAGAGGTATTACCTATATCCAGATCTATATCATCTTCATTCATGGTAACATTTTCTTCACTTTCTTCTTCTGAAGGGAAGTTAGTGATAGAGAAGATAGCTGACAGTTCTTCAAAACTTTCTCTTGCATCTTCAACTTCCACACTAGTCTCACTCTTTGGTTTAGTTCCCTTGAGGTCTTTAAGAACTGAACCAAATATACCCTGTTGCACCAAAGCATTTTGGGTATTGTCAGTCGTACATTTCTATAATCAAATGCAGTTGCACATATATTTTTAACTATTCACCTTTTTCTTTTCATTTTGGACTATAGGTGGAGGTCCTTGTGCAACAACTAGATCTTTAGTGTATACTTGGGAAGCAAAGTCCAAAAACCTAGGTGTTGGTAAATTTTGTCCTGTTCATATAATTGTCAAGAACATTGAGAAGTATTTCCACTCCTTAATCAGGAGACATTGCTGAAATGTGACAGTGGTTGATGAAAATTTACTCCCAAGGCAAAACCATACCTATAGACTTCCTTTTGGAGGGAGACCGAGATAAAAAATGCTTCTAGATCACCATCCACCTATTAAATTGAAATTGCGTTTCATGAAAAAGAATTTTTTGCTAGTCTTAAATATAACCCCCCCACCCCACCCCACCCAGCCCCCCCAAAAAAAAGGAAAAGAAAAGAGAACCGGTAAAATAACTGAAGTAGCATAAGATATAGGTTTACCAGAATAATATCACCGTTAAATGAAGAGCATGCTGAAGAGTTGGAAACGGAGTTTGACTTGGGAATTGAAGGTCTGAAGCCTCTCACAGAAGTTTCCTTCAGAAGGGATAATTCTGGCAAGGATCTGAACCTCTCTATATTAGCATTTACAAGAATGTATGTGGCATTGGCAATCATGGCACTTAGAAATGAATGTAAGAAAGGAACAAATAGCAAGTTGACTCTGTTAAGTCAATCCTTTCTCTTTTATTTGATTAAATTTTGTAAGGGAGGATTAATTGAAGCAAGGGAATAACTTCAGCTATCAAGAAATAAGATAGAAGTGTGCCTTTTCTAACAAATACAGTACCAACATCTTGCAATGCAACTTTTCAGTGTGATACTTTAGGCGATCCATTGAAGTAGCTCATGATACTAACAGAGAGAAACATTACCTGACCTCAATTCTCCCATTCGAGAATAGAAGAACCAGGCCTGAAGAAGGCCTTCCAAGAACTGATGCATAGCAACAAGAAGCAGAATGGAACTTCTTCTTGTGATGCACTTTCTTAACACCCTGACAAAGACATACACAAAGACTAAAGCAAGGCTCGGACAATTCAGATATCTTAGATGTGCCTGAATGATGAACTGCATTCTTACCTGTAAAATGTGGGGTAAGGAGTAGACATACACCGCTTTCTCAGAGCAAAGTACCACTTCCTGTTGCTTTGATGATTGATTTTCAGGTTCTGCCTTGTCTGATGCACCAGACCTTCTACGAGAAGCATCATGTCCCTCTATAAAAGATTTCATATAGAAAAGAAAAACAGAAGTTAGAGCTGATTTTATGTGCTATAATGTGCAGAGAAGCACCTATTAGGAAACTAAATAGAGAAACAGCCTAAAGACATCAAGAAGTTACCCAAAATATGCATGAATAAAGCTTGAGAAGGTTTCTTAGGACGTATGGGGTTAGAACTTATTGTAATTCCTGTTTCAATCTCAAGTGCCATCACTGAAGAATCTTTAGCAGCTGCGACCAAAGCATTCTTATCAAAGCCATGGAAACTGCAAGTTTCAAATTGCAGAGAGACAATTCCTGAACTGAGTTCACTTGTAAAATGTCGTTCATACAACAAAGTGGGTCCTTCTAAGTCGAATAGTGAAACCTGTATGACAAAATAATTAGCTTATTCATGTAGATGAATACTAATCTTGATTATGAGATATTTGAAAACAAAAAGACATTCCTATCTATCAAGACTACAATGACGAATGTCAGAAGCTCTTGATCTAATAACATGGTCAGACTCAAACCGACAGAAGGTCGATATACTGGAGTTTTATACACAAATCCGGGTGCATAATCAAGTTATCATAATTTTCCTAATCAATTTACTTCTGGACTTGGAATATTGGAATATTGAAAACCATCCACGTGGATTTATCAATAATACTTGCTAAGTAGGATTGTTTATGGATTATACTTCATCTGAGAAGTGCAAAGACTTGACATCAACTATCAAACTTGTAAAAGAAGAACATCTGTAGCTAAAAAAAGGTCGAAGAATTTAGATGAAGATATCTTACATATCCTTGATCTGACCCAACTGCAAGATGTTTTGAATTTTGGCCCAAACTTATAGTAACCACAGCTCCATTAACTTTCAGAAGTTTAATGCTCTGGATGGCGTTGCTGCTTTTCTTTGAAACCCCTATTGAAGATAAGCATATATAAGTCGTAAGGATCTTCTGTACCAACTGTTTTCCAGAAAAGATATGCAGTTGATGAAATATTTCCACACAAAAGTTCTTAATGGACACAAAATTTTCACATTACCAACACTAATAGAGCATATTGTCAGGCCAGAACATGATATTGAGGAAATAGTGGCTAGCACTGGGTGATTTTTTCGGAAAAGATGATAGTTTAGCACATTTCTCATATTATTGATATTTTCCTCATCTAAAGTTACAGGAGTTTATATGAAGATATGAATATATAAAGGTCCTGGACCATTTTGCAGAAATCTGGCTCGTAGTGAAATCTTGAAAGAAACACACTAGGATAATTCATGTTCTCAAAATACATAAAAGGGAAAAATAATATTCCAGTGAAATTCAAGACACATGCATTATTATACCTTGCAAGGACAAGAATCCGGTATCTGGAGCGAAGCTATCAGGTTTGAATTTATAAATCCTTATCTGCATAACATGCACATGACAATGAGATTTTTTAAATCTCAAGATTACTGCAAAAAATCAGACTTATTTTTTGTTCTAGATATGTTGATGAGCAAAAATATTTCACCATTCCACTTTGATCTCCTGAAATGAGGATCTGCAGGTCACTAGTGCAATATAATGCTGTCAGTGGTACACCACTCAAAGAAACATCATCCTCCTTCTGCACGGATATAATTGCTAGGAATTAAACATAATGGATGGATAATTACAATCCATTGAAAAAAAATGTGAAAAAGTAAAATTACATAAGTTGACTGCAGTAATAGAGCATTTCTTGTCACCACAATGTAGTATAAGAAATTACCTGTTGAGTTATTGATAGAACCGGATGCATGAGTGGACATGAAATATCCCAAAATTTTGTGCCTCCATTACTATGTCCTGTTATGTACAAGTTCTTAGCCTTAGAAAGCCCCTTAAACTGCGCTGATTTTGTTCCATCTTTTTCTGCTGTCTCACATGGAAAAAGTGGTAAAATCTCTTTTACCAGTGTATCATACTCCTAAACAATCAGAATTTCTTTCATAATCGTTAACAGGTAATCATGACATGTTAAGAAGGATAATCCTGTCGTGTTAACATAATTAAGCACTTACCTGATCTGGTGAATATTGGTAATAAGGATTATCTGTTATGAATTTTGAAATGGTAATGCTTGAATCAACAAATGGCAGTTTCAACATGATCTCCTTTGGAAGTGATGGTGATGACTTGGATTGGCTCTGTAATAGGTATCTTTCAATCATATAATCGTTGTAGATGTATACATGACCTGAATTTCCGAGCGAAAGGAGAGAACCATGTTTTTGTTTGCTTTCCAAAGTAAAGCTTGATATAATCTCCACATCAACAGAAGACTCAGGTGGATGAAGCCCCAATTTAATTGTACGTGCTTCAGTTTGATCATTCAGTAGAACTACCTGGGAGATCATTAACAAACGGCTTAACTCCCTATTATGGTAACAGGAACCCCTGGCTCAGAATTAACCTTATCAAGTGCAAATTTTAACCTTTCCGAATAAGAATTTTGAATATATGCAAGTAAAGGAGAAGTATGTAGACGTAAGAAAGAATAGATTACCTGTAACAAGTTTGCAGATGGATTGTCAGAGGAGCCTATAACATATAAGCGGCTAGCTTTCCCATCTGCATAAGCCCACCTTAGCTTTGCAATCGGTATCTTTTCCAACTTGTATCCAATATTCAGTTTACAGATAGGACCGTTTTGAGCAGAATGCTCCTCTGTTACATATTCACTTTTTGAACTTGAAGGAGCTGGAATACTCCACACGAGAATCTCCCCATTGCTGTATCCAACGGCTACTTTACTTCCAAAAGGGCACACCCAACAAGCTGCTGTTACCTTCCTCGTTTCATGTGATATTGCTTGCAATGTTGATCCACCTGTTGTGAAAATCACTTTGTTTTCTTGAATTGCCCATAATGCTATGAAACCATCAGTATAAATAACGAGAACCCTGCATGAGTAAAAGGGTCAAATTTCTAAAATAAACTACGTTGTTTCGTGAGGAAATGATAGACCCAGAAATGCAAGATATGGAGGAAGAGGTTAGCTTTAAAGAGCACAATTTGTTTACTAACACGTCCATTTTCTGTTTTATGAATTATGATAGATCAATAACTTGCTAGTGAATCAGGTAAAAAAAATTGATATCCCAAGAAGACTATTTGTCCAAATATTGATATCCTTTTTTAAGGTCAGCATCAGAAGCCTATAAGGAGAAGAAAATAAAATGTGAACAAAGTATACCTTTTAAGTTCAGCTGTAGGTTGAGGTAGTACATGGATTACAGCAACTTGACTTGAATTTCCTGTGCAATCGTCATTAATCAGCTCATATACATTTCTTCAGAGAGAGAGAGAGAGAGATTCATCCTACTACAAGCTTCTTTTATGCACTAATAAACCTAGAAAAGCGGATATAACAGATGAATACTCATATTGCGAAAGAGGAAAAAGAAGATAGCAGAACATAGATGAATGAGATGCAAATTACAGCTTATTGAAACCTAGTATTCTCACCATGAGCTTCTGAGATTGGTATGCGGTATTTCATCAGCTCTATGACAGGTTCCTCTCGATTAAGCTTTAAAACTGAAACATTTCCAACAGCATCACCAATATAACTGCCCATAAACATCACACGTTAGTAACTCGACAATTTCTCGTTGGAGCTTCATGTCTTCTTAAGTTTCAAGAATGTACCAAATGGCTGATATTGTGTCCAAATAACAAATACAGTAAACCTGTAACATTCTAGGAAAACTTACATGTAAGGAACATGTGGAATGGCTGTACAAGAGGTGATTTCCTTCTTATAATCATGTACATAAGATAAGCACTTCTTCTTTATATCCCACACCTACATATGATATTCAAATTAATAAATTCTTTTCAATTATTTGACTTCAGAAGAAAGGCAAATGGAAAAACCAACAAACTCCTAGAGTTCGGATGATAATTTTTCTCTCTGTTGAGAGTTGATTAACGACCTTTGACAAACGGAAAAATACAAGAACAACATAAGAAAATTAGAGTGGACTTGCCTCGATATGGTTGTTGGAATTTATATTTACAAGGATGGCTTGGTTCTCCAGAAACTGCAATAACAACGACTCGATCAGGAAAAGTGTTACAGTTAACATTTATCACCACAATTACAAAAGTCACAGTGCCAATGTCAATTACTTATCAAATGCTAAAAGAGGATTTAAAGTGCATTAGTGATGATTCATGAGACTAATATACCTGTAAAAACTTGCTCGGTACCATCTCGGGAGATTCCAGTAGCACTTGACTACCATCTTTCCCAAATAATTTTATTCTTCCATCCCTTGAAAACATTGTGGAATTCATAGAATCATAAAGGTTATCAGAGAAAGATAGATACAAATGTTAGCAGTTTCCTCAGTGTACCAAGGTTTGTGCTAATCATGTAAGTTGGCAAGAGAAATTTACCTAGTTGAAATAGCAAGAATCCTTTGAATGGAATCATAAGCAAATAAATTAGCCCCCGAAGGAATTCCATAGTGAAAAACTAGGCGAGGGTCGATATCATCAGGTTTCAGACTATCCAAAGTGCTTCCAGGCTGCAAACAAAGAACGTAATGAGCTTAACAAGAAAAGAAAGTATGATTCTTGCTTTCCAATAACTTAGGACAAGGTAAAAAAAAATGAAAAGGTTGCAATACCAACAAGTTATAGATCTACAGGACAAGAAGATGAGGCAAGTTCATGAACTCATTCATTCAACTCCACCAATCAAAAGAGTGAATAGCATTTACGTAAAGCTTCTCAAGTTTTTAAATGGAACTAGACCATTGAGGAGAAAGGAAACACCAAGATTGAGACACTACAAAGGGACATCTACTGAAAAAACATACTCCCTCCATTTCATAATATAAGTAGTATGTAGCGAAAATTTAAAAAATAAAAAACAAGGTACTTTACAAATTCACATATCACAAATTCATAAGCAATTCTGTACATCTCTAGAAAATATCCTGTATTAATTTGGATTACTGGGAAAAGGATGCAAACAGAAATAATGAAGCAATAATGGTTCCTTTAATATTATTTTATTTTAATTTTTTTTTTTTTTTTTAAAAAGGATGAAGAAACTCATTTATTTTTAAAAAGTATAATTAACGGGCCTATTTAAATTTAGTAAGGGGTCTTTGTGGCCCAAATGGGGTTGACATACGGACGAAGGTGGATGGGCCTAAAAGCAAATTTCAGCTCATGGGCCCAGTAAATTATATAAGCTCATCCTCGGAGGTCCGTAACTTGACGGAGTCTGCACGTTATTTGCATATTTTTTGTCGTGTAGAGTGATATGGTCACAGGCCTTTGTTTTGTAGAAACTTTGGGCGGTGGTTTGTGCCAGTATTCTCTAAGAAAAAATATTTTTTTCCTGAGCAAACTTTTAAAATTTATGTCTCGTTCCTTCAAAAATTTGTATTTCACTTCTTAATTTGACCCTATGGAATACTACTTTCATTCAATAATATAAGAATTTTAGGGCATTTGCAAAAAATAAGAAAATAAAAATTAACATGTTTTTTAATCAAAATATCAATATTATTCTACTAAATATAATTAGTAATATACAAATTTTACTTAAGAGAGTTCAATTTTTTTATTTTTCTCTACATCACCGCAGTAATTAAAAAATTGTCTTTTATAAATATTTTAAAGCTAATAAGTGTTTATCATGTGCTTGGAGTAGTTAAAGCAAAGATAAAGGTCTACTTGGTATAGTTTAGTTTAGTTTTTGCTACGTAATTGGTAAAGTATAGTTAATAGTTGATGAAATGAAAAAATTGTAAGTAGTTAAAAAAGAGAATGAGAAATTGAGATGTACCTTTGTATTAATATATCAATAATGATTGTTGGATCAAAAAATTTGGATCAAATAAGGATCAAAGAGTATAAAATGAAAATGATTGTTAGCATTTAATGTGACATTATGCCTTCTTGATCCAAATTTGATCCCAAATTTTTTATCCAATAATCACTACCCTTAATATATTTTCAAAAGATAAAGGTAAGAATATCATATCCTCCTAAGTAAAGTATAACCCACACACTTTATCTTAACCAACTTCACTTTTTCGCATCATACCTATCCAATTTGCTGACAGCAAGAATTTTGAAAATTTCAACTATAAAATGTATCCCAATTAGAGAAGTTTACATATTAAGCTAAATTTATTGGTTTGTACAATCTTACAAATTCTAAACCACCAAAACAACATTAATATTTTCAGGACAATTATTTGGTTATTTAATTTAATAAATTAATTTAAATTAAGGGTGGAGATGATTAGATCAAGAGCATTGAATTAATGGTTTTTAAAATCTTTGAGAATGTTTCGAAAGTGACAAGTAATTTGAGATTTGTTGAATGACCAAAAGAACAACCATATCATTATACTCTGTCCCAAACTAATAGGAAAGTAAAGTTAATTTGGGAAAAAGAAAGTATAATGTTGTTAGGTTATAGAGGCTAGAGTGAGTACTAAACACGACCCCATCAGTGATACAATTTTTAGGGACTTTTCTATTAATGAGATGTTCGCATAATTTTATAATTAGAGTTTCGTTTCTTTTTATAAAAAAAACTATTTATGTAAATTAAATATTCTCAATATAATAAAATATCAGGACTTTGCAACATTTCAAACATAGTCAATTCCTTAACGAGTTGAGTTAACAATTTATTTTGTTTTTCTTTATAATTTTATAATATAATAAAAATATTACGGTTTATTTCATAATAAATGTGTATTGTGCAAGTTGTCAACGCAAAAAAGAAACAATACAAACATTTTTTTTTTCCTTTTAACTAAATAAGAAACAACATAAAACTCATTTAATTAAGAATCAGTAACTTATGTAATTTTATAATTAGAGTTTCGTCTCTTTTTATAAAAAAACTATTTATGTAAATTAAATATTCTCAATATAATAAAATATCAGGACTTTGCAACATTTCAAACATAGTCAATTCCTTAACGAGTTGAGTTAACAATTTATTTTGTTTTTCTTTATAATTTTATAATATAATAAAAATATTACGGTTTATTTCATAACAAATGTGTATTGTGCAAGTTGTCAACACAAAAAAGAAACAATACAAACATTTTTTTTTTCCTTTTAACTAAATAAGAAACAACATAAAACTCATTTAATTAAGAATCAGTAACTTAAACATAAAAATGATTCTTTTCATTAATATTTGAAATTCCGATCATAATCAACTTGTCAACTCCTGTAGATCAAGAATCGTAGCAGTTCTAGCAAATTTAAACTCTGCAGTTCCTTGTTTCAGTTATCGGAGGACCAAAACTAACTAAAGAAAAATGAAATTTCAATTTCACTAAACTTTGAGCAAGAAACAGTTTGACCGAATTCAAATTCAAAAATTTCAAATATTCTTAGACTCTATGAATTCAAATTTCAGTACTACGATGTGAGGTTTTTACCTTTCAAATATTCTTCTTACGAGAATCGTTTATGACTTTTCAGAATAATATTTTGATTAGTTAGACTCAATTAACTAATTAAAAAGTACGCATAGATATTTCAGAGCTCCTCGAAAACATTTTCGGTTGACTCTCAATACTCACGAAACGACATCATTTTGCAGAAACAGAAAAAAAACGTCTGCAATTTTGCAGACTTCATTCAATCTCAACCAAAAAAAAAAAAATTCAAAACACGTATGATAAAATCTGAATCAAATGCCGAGCACAATAATCATACGGAAAAAAAAATCAAGTTCGGAGTTCTCCTCTTGGATCGCAGAAAAATTACTTCCTTAATTGGCCAAAAAAATGTAGAGGAGAAAGTATTAAAAAATTTAACTTACCTTCTTAACGAAAGAAGCCTTCTCCACGAGCTTCTTGACGAACATATTTTCCGGAGATCGGAGTACGGCCGGTGAAGTTAGTTAAGCAGAGTGAGAAAGTGCGTGTTGTTGGAGAAAACCGCCGACTGATGAAAGACAGAACAGAGGAGAGGAGAGGAGAGGAGGCGGTTGGTTGGTTGATTACAGTTTTTTTCTTTCTTTTTGTTTTGTGATTTTTTATTTATTGGATATATTGAAAAGGACAGACTCCTGGGGACACGTGGCGGATGTATGGGCTGATCCGAAGATTGCGCTACTGGAAATGGTTTTGGACGGTGTGATTTGGCAGACTGGCTCCAGTGCGGAACAAGATAATTTCTCACGTGCGAAACTTCTCTCGTTCGTTAGATTAAAATATTGATGTTAAATTGATTTAAAATAGACACATATTCTGAGCTTCAAAACACATATCGTGTTTTTTAATTTCAGGACACTTATCTTAAAATGTTGCGTATATACTGTAAATAAACTGTTCCGCATAGAATCCGTACTGGATTTGGAACCAACTGTCTAAAAAACGACAGACTTTTCCATTTTTTTACAAATTAGACAAACTGAGAATGAAACATAAATAAAGAATATATAAAATATTGAGGGTTTTAACTACTTGAGTTATCAAGTAAAGTAAATAATTAAGAAAAACAATTATGGAGGATTCTGAACCATAAGATTAATTACACCTGATTCATATAAGAAGTGTTCAGCTACTAGATTAACATATTTACGCAACAATGTGGGAGTATATTGTATACATTATATTCTCGAACATAAAAAATAATGTAGATTGTAGCCATTTTTCAGAAAGAAAAAAAAAGAAAAATATGAGTTGATCGTGAATTATTTATCTCACAGCTGAACCCTGACTCACATTTAAAATATGAGTTGATCGTGAATTTAAAATTTGAGTATATTTAAGCTGAACGTTAACTATGTTAACATCGATTAACATAACTCGATATCTAGCAAGATAAAGCTAAGTTACTCCAAAATAATTAGAAACACTTGATTTGGGCTTTACTCTCGTCAGGCCGAGTTTGGGCTTATTGAGTTCCAATTAAGGGTTATCCAGCTAGACTCTTAGTAGGTCCAAATGAATTCTTATAAGAGTAGGTGGACGTATTGGTATTGCGGCTCAAATGGGTCTTTGGTTTTCACATTCTAATGAAATGGACCGCTAAAGGAAATACTCGTAAAAAGAAAACCAAGCTCTGAAACGGATGGTTTGAGCTGTTATATGTCTCATCGTTGATGAATGTTCGATTCCTTCGGTGAACATCTACTCGTGAGATTTTTTCGTAGTGGTAGAGCTCCATTTATAAAGAGCAGTATAGGACATGTCCCTCCCCCACTGGCGGTCACGCTACGTGCCAAGCTTAGATTAGTCACCACGTGATGAGAACCGGGTAAAAAACTCATAAAAAACGAAAAAGGAAAAAAAAAGTATGCTAGTATTTTCCTCGTGTATAGTAAAATTGGATATACAGTAATAATGTTTCCTCTGTTAGACCGAGGGTGTTCACCGCCGATAGCAGAATAATGTTTCCTCTATTTGTAAATGAATGTCTCGTTTTTTTTTATTGTGTCTAAAACAAATAGAATATTTAATTTCAGAAAAGAGATTTCATGATTATGAAAATGTTACTTTCTGAAACTACAAAATATATTGGTCCCAAAGGGAGTGGGGGTGGTCCAATAATAGAACCATATAAATGGAATTCACACACATTAAGCCCATTAAAATCTCATGCAATTTTAATTGAACAATTGTGATATGTATCAGGTTTAATAAATTTTATGGTACAGAATAAACTACAACATTATAGAATGGAGATAAAAAAAATACGTTATAATATTATGATTCATTTTATACCAAAAGGTCCACATAACCTGCTAATCATTTTAATTGGCTCCATGCACGTGACACGAGCTCTTTACATCATTAGACAAACTTTGCTTTTACAACTCAACTTTAAGCACCACCCAAAGCCATCAAATTATCATCTTTCATGAGTTGTAAGGGACTGCCTTTTTTTCTTTCTTTTGCCTGCTTTGCTTTTCTATCACTAAAAAAAATGTTTTCTTTCTATAATTGTATATGACTCATGAGCATTTAACCTAAGAGTTTGTTCTTGGCACGTTCTTGCAGGATTTTAATATTTCCTTTCTATTCATATTTATAATACCATTTGCAGGGGCGGATCCAGGATTGAAATTTAGGGTGGTCCCTCAACAATTTAAGGGAACCTACAAATTTCGTTGCATATTAGACAATTTAGGATTGAAATTTAGGGTGGTCCCTCAACAATTTAGAGTGGAAATTAAACTTGTTTCTTTGATCTTGGGGTGGTCCTGGGCATACAAGGACCACCCCTTGGATCCGCCACTGCCATTTGGTGGTTAGGGCTAACGGATTATTGGACAATATTCTGTCTCGACGAGATTTCAAGTTTTAAAACTCACATATTTCTTATAATTATTTTATTTAAAACATAACACTATGTAACATAATATTTTGTTGTACGGTCTTGTTTTGAACTTCATGTAAAAAAAAATTGTTTTAATTCCTGAATATGAATCGTGCATGAAAAAAGAGACTGAGAATTTTGTACACAAAACTAATTAAATATGTATTTAAACAATGTTTTATTCCAAAAACACAATGCAAGATTTTCATGTTATGATGTTACTTGTTCTTTTACAAACTTAGGAAACTGTCGAACAATTACAACTTTATTAATTTGGTCTCACCTAAAATCCAAATAGAGTAATTATAAAATTGCTTCCAATAAGCTTCCGCCACGAACTAGTCTAGACGGGTCAATTTGGCATGGGCGGTCCTTGTGGGACTGGCTCCACAAACATCTCACATGAGTTGAGGTGGAGCCTACCTGCAAAGTAGGTACCGTCTCAACTCATATGAGATGATTGTGGGGACAGTGACACAAGGACCGACCCATATTAGAATTTTCCAGTCTAGACAAGGGCCATACATGCATGTTACTCACTGGTAGAGGATATTGTCATTGTATAAGCTTTATTGGACATTATAACTCCACCAGATATTTGTAACGAAATGCACTAATTAATCCAAATATTAATTAATATTTTTCAAGAGTATAATTAGTAAAATTTAATTGTAATTCTATGTCAATGCTCTATCTTTTCTCATATCATATTTTGGAAATTAGATGAAATATATGTTTATTAAAAAAAATATTGTTAGAATCAATATAGTAACTTTGTCGTAAAACACACATTATCGACTTGTAAAGGTTTTTTTTGTTTAATGTTGGTCGGATGCATGTCCGTCCTTTTCCCCCAAAAAGAAAAAAAAAAAGAGAAAAATATTGACAGGACAGTCTCTCAATAAGAATTACGTGCAATCTCCTTCTTATCAAAAAAGAAAAATTCTTATTAAAAAAAATTACGTGCAATCTCCTTCGTGATTGGTTAAACTTATCAACATTTTGCCTAACTTTCTTTTATTTATTATTAACATCTTTAATTTGACTTATCTGAAATTAATGAGTATTTATTTTCTAAATTAAGTAATAGTATTGCAACTTTACACTACACAAAAAATTATATTCGTCATCACTCTAATGTCGATTTTAAGTCACAAAGGGATGAGAATTGAACCCGTGACCTCCAGCATATATACCGTGCGCTGGGCCACTAGACTAATTGATCATTTGTTAATGGTTGTTTCTCCTATTATATTTATCATAATGTAGTTTTTTATTTTGAACATTTGCTTAATTAAATTTGTCTTTGTTTTTTATATCATTTTCTTCACGAATCAAAATTAATACACTCTCATTAAATTTTAAATAACTAAATATATTTAATTTTTCTTTCAAAATTTATTTCAGAAACATAATCTATGTATTTGTGTATGGAATTGTTATCAAAATATTATTAAATTTATTTTATATAGATACTATTTTTTAGTAATAAATTTAATGTATTACTAAAAAAAATATAAAAATTAAAATTATATTCTAAATTATAGCATATATACCTATATATTTATACTCATTCTTTTTTTTTACAAAAATAAAAAAATATTTATATTTTCACTCAGTTTCCGTTGTAATTCCACTTTCCCTTTATCGTTTTAAAATAAATATGCATTCAACGTAAGAGGAGAATAACGCGATAACTACATCATATACAAACTATATATTATAAAAGAAAAAAAAATACTTGTTAGGACGGAACTTTTCGTGACAAAGACATTTTCCTAACCAAAAGTCATACCTATCATGATGAAAATTTGTCTTCGTCACAATTGGTCGACATTTCGTGACGATGAAATTATTTTTTTGTGACGAATCTAGATTTTCTCGGAAAATGCCATTTTTCGTGATGAAGTCATTTTCGTCAGGAAATGAAGACCTTTCGTGACAAAGATTTGTTACGAAAAGTTTCGTCATAAAAATATTTTTTTGTAGTGTACAGATGATAACAATGATTTTGTGTCTGAACATATATCTGATTTAGATATAATATCGTTAAAAGAAATCCTTTTACTATTGATACAATAAGTATTGAGGGAAAAATGAATTTGATTACGATGAAGACATTATTAATATGAAACTTATAATACATTAATAATGGGAAATTCACCGTGGAAAAGACTAATCGTCATAATTTGAGATAGTAACAAACAAATAAGTTGTCATCACTAGTACAAACAATAGTGACCATCCATGTTTTGTCACAATAAACCTCTTATTTGTGACCACATTCAGCTAACACTAACTGTATGAACTTTAGTGTCGCAAATTTTCATCACAGAAAGGCATAAATAGAGTGACAAAACACTTTTTGTCACAATAAATTGGAATACTAGTGAGAAAAATAATTTTTGTCACAACTAAGTTTCATCCCCTCAAAAAACAATTGGTGTCAGAGCGCATATGCTATTAATGACAAAACTTCAGTGATAAAAGAACTTACGACACTATTAATATAGTAATATTGACAACTTACTTATGAAACACTACAACCGTGACAAACATGTAAGTTGTCACAATTAGCACCTATATTAGTGACAATAAAATATTTTGTCACAAGAAATCTTTTATTTATGATAAAATGGTATATGGTCGCAAAACAATTGTTACTGAATGTCTTCATTCTTAAACTGTTAAGTCATATTATTATTTTTTTTACTAAATAAAGATTTACCCATTAATCATAAAATAGCCAAAGCCATTACAATCAAAAGATAAAACGCAATTACAAGAAAAATAGAAGTTATACAATGGTGTAAACACCATGATAACAGATAAAAGTTCACACCCCGGATCGGGTAAACAACACAAAAAAATGGTAAAAAATAAATAAATACATGATAAAACTTTTCGCAACAGCTTCTCCGAGATCCTGAAACAGCAGTAGCAAGTTCAGTTTCATCACCTTTCTTAGAAATCAACAATCTATGAGATCATGGACGTATCAATTGTCCCATTGATTTCTCGAAAAGATGATGAAAAATGAGAAAGGGCTCAGAGTAACTCCGGGTTTAGATATAAACTGCAGATCTGGAAGGATCTGAAGTAGGTCTTGCATCTGTGTCTTGAATCTTGAATAATACTGCTTTGAAAAAATTTCATCAAGATTTACGGCAAAAGAAGGGGGTGAACACACCAAAAGTGAAAGGAGAACGGCTAATCATAATGGTTAGATCTAGTCACGGAAGTTAAGAAATGAAAAAACTTCAAAAGGAAGAAAATAGAGAAAAAGAGAGAGAAAGGTTTGGCCCAGTGGGTAAGCCTTTGGCTTGGGCGGTCCCAAGTTCGACACCTGCTCCCCGCACAATGGGGCAATAATATATCTCCTCCTCTGGTGAGGCGTTCTCTTCCTCCTCTGGTGAGGCAATTTCCTCCCCAGGCATGGGGCATGCTTCAATCTTCCCTATCTAGGGTATTATCCGCTCTTCCCCTTCGAAAGCAATCGCCTTCGGGCGCTCAAAAAAGAGTCGGTGGGAAAAGTTGTATCCTTGAGTCATATTATTATTCACCAAAAAAAAAAACGTTAGTCATATTATGCGTCGATTCAATTGAGCATTGAGTTTAGTCAAGAGTTGCTGCTCTCTAGGGATGTATGATATCCACAACCTGTTACTACTCATAATCAGTGACGGAGCCAGAAATTTTTCTTTGGAGGCACAATTAACAATAACAAAATAAATTTATAAAAGCATATAAATATTGGCGGAGACAATTTTTTTTTGATGAAATCTTATAGACTAGAGTTATACACATTTTGTTCACCCTTTTCTAGTAGTAAATTTTATTTATTAAAGAAATATTATAGTCTCTTACACTCTTAAACTTGTTACAATTTTAACCAAAATTAATAAGATATAAGTGGTGTCATTCCTATAATTTACGAATTAAATAATTTAATTTTAAATCGTAAAGTGATTCAAAATGAGTACAATAAACAATGTTAACGGGACGAGGTGTTACAAACATGGTTGTCAAAATCGCGATTTGGATCGTAAAATCGAAAGGCCACAAATCGAGTTGGATCGGGTTAAAAATCGCAGGAACCTTGGATCGTGAATGGATCGTCGATCCGGATCGTAGGGATCGAACGATCCATAACGATCCAAGATTTTACGGGATCGTGAAGAAGAAGAAGACCAGGGCGGCGGCCGTGAGTCGCGGGAGATGAAGAGAAATAACGATTCCTTGAAAAGAAACAAGAGAAATAACGATTCCTTGAAAAGAAGAGGCGGTGGTGATGACGTTGTTCGCCTTTGACGGGAAAGGAAACGGCGGCGGTGATGGCGTCGCTGAGGAAGAGCGGCGTAGAGGTGGGGAGAAAGAGAAAAGGGGGAGAAGGAAGGATGGGGGGAGGAAAATGGAGGTGGTCGGTCGGGATCGGTGGTGAAACAGAAGAAAAAAGAGAAGAGAGGGGATCGTGGCTGTGAGGGAGAGAAGGGAGGAGCTCTTGCGGCTGGGATGGGAGAGAAGGAAGAAAGAACAAATTTTAGGGTTAGGGTTAGGGTGTGAGTATATATATAGGGCTAAAAGTGCAATTAAAATATTAGTATATAAAGCCTTATAAAATAATTATACTGAAACAAGTCCTAAACTATTTACTTTGTATTTTCAATATTTAATTGGATATTAAAACAAAATGAGATGTTTAAGGGAATGATTTAAAATAAAATATATTTGAGATATTAATTTTAAAATAAAATATTAATTTTTTCGGATCTTCCGATCCGTGTTACGATCCTCGAGTTTACGATTTTTGAGACCCCTTCCGTTCTGAGTCAAAAATACGATTTTGACAACCTTGGTTACAAAAACAAAACTAAAACTATAATTTGGAAAAAAAAATTGGCCCCTTGGCTCCGCCAGTGCGAGAGAACCGTTCTTTTATTGCTTGAGGGACCAACTGGGAGGGGGGACAATATAGTCTTTTCACTCTACTGATCAGTACTTCATAAACTTAAAAAAAAAAATTACATCAAGAAAATTTTTCCAACTTAAATCTTGAATCCCATAAATTTGCCTCATTTTCATTGAAGAAGCATTAAAGGGGTTACCTAGAGTTATAGATTAGAGTTATACACACTTTTGTTCACCCGTTTCTAATAGTAATTTTTTTTATTAAATAAATATTATAGTCTCTTACACACTTAAACTTGTTATAATAAACAATGTTCACGGGACAATGTATTACAAAAACAAAACTAAAATTTTTTTTTGGACCATGCCCCACTGTGCCTCCGCCAGTGCTCATAATGAAAACTTGATACAAAATAAATAATTACGATATTATTATTATTTGAAGAAAATCACTTTTTGTGAGAGATGAAGTTGGCTGTTGAAGGTCCGGTAAATATATTATTTTGTTTTGAATTTCTGTCGTATCTTTTGTCTTTCTGCTAGATAATTGTCACATATTCAATTTTATTTTCAGGATTTCACTATTTTTTAGGTTATAGAGTTTTTAATTAAAAAGGAGATGCTTGTCAATTTTTTATTGATAAGATAGTGAACGAGACACGTAATATGGACAAAAATCCTTACCGCTCTAAACCTTTTGTAGATTTAGTTGTATATATATGGCTTTAGTCAAAATGGCCCTTTGATATATGCTTTTTTATTTTTTGGTGAATGAATTAATTTGATATGTGAAACTGTGTCCTTTTTTAGCCAATATTAATATGGAGGTCGTGATTATTTATTATAAATGGAATTGCTGCAACCAATTTAAAGTTTCCGGCAACATCAATAATTCTGCATACCACTGCCGGAATTGATTTGCAAGTTGAAGTAGCTTTTTATAATTGTAAAGAATCATAGCATTTAATGGTTAGAAAAATGCTTTTTGGTTAAATTAATTGACTAAATGCCTAAAATCTTAAATCTCTCGCTGAATTTCTAAAATAGTTAACAAATTAATTATAATAATATCACAATTTAAATAATTTATCCAATTAATTTTAATTACTTATAATTGTCCGGATAGTTATTCATTCCAAAACAAACTTTTACCTAGTCTTATCAATAATGCTGCCATATACTACTACGGTTTAAAAAAAAATCTATCCATAGAGAAAACATTATTTTGCATTTTTGGTCTACGTTACCCACCACAACGTCACTCTCGCCTCGACTGATACATTATATAGTCGACTGGTATATAATAAAGTTGTTGACATCGTTTTTTGTTCTAGTGTGGAATATTTTTTTGTTCGACACGTGCAGAATTTAAAGTGTTCGCACCAAAGCAGGACATATACCCATATTTCCTACTTCCTTTTTCCATGTTGATATAGTAATAACTGAATAACATGAATATAAAAATTAGTGTAAGTATATTTGTTAATATTATACGTGGTTAATAATACTCAGTATTCAATAAAACGAATACAAAATATTGTTCTAAAAAATAAACAAATAAAAAATTATATTATAATGGACGATAAATTGTCCTTCTCCCCACTATATCACATTTGCAAAAATTGGATTGATTATTGAATCCATAAAAGCTCTTCATGATCTTGAGTTTGAATAAGACACGTTATTATGTCCTAATTTGAGAAGAAATTCGTCTTCTGTGATTGATCAATGATGGGAAGATTAAATAGGAAGAAAGACAAGTTTGGACATAAAGATTTAAAGAAATTATGGAAAAAATGATGAAGAAGATGAAAAATAGAAAATGATATTTTTACCCCAAATCTCGTTTTTAGCTTGAATTTCGCCTGAGACGTTATTTTGACAAACAGAACAGTCGCATAAAAATGTTGTGCTATTTAAGTTTTAATTTAAAGTTTATACTATTTAGATAAAAATAAAAATAATTGATGTACATACATATATAGAGATTATAATACTATGATTTTTTTCCTAGTAACTACTTGGTGACATTTGGTTTTGTTTTCTAGTTAGTTCTACGAAGGAAACATTCTGCTAGTCAAGAAATGGGTAGATTTATTTATTTTGAAGGAATTTTCTTACATCATTTGGCAGAGATCTCATTCTTTTTGTACAGAAAAAAACAAAAAACGTGAAGCCAAGAGTTTGTTGAGAGCGTTTTTTTAATGGCGCCAAATGGAGGGGGCCGTCGTGTCGTGCGCACAAAAGCATGAATATGCTTCCGACTTCTGAGCTGTTGTGGCCGTTTTTCATCCCCCATTCTAATAATTTATTTAATTTAATACTCTCTTTGTGTTATATTTTTACCAAAATTCGGATATTTCACTTGACTAATTCAGTTAAAATTTGATAAGCATTGTAGTATGCTAGAAGAAAATTTAGTAAATTTGTACTCCCTTGGCCCTCCGTCACAAAATAATGTAGCATTTCATCTTTTCACATTAGTTAAGAAATTTTTAAAAATAATAAGAGTCAAAGCCAAAAGATTAATATATCTTCATTAACTATTTCTTGAAAATTGAAATTGAGGTTGAAAGAAAAGTAAGAGGGTAAAATTTGTAAAAGTTCATTGATAGTCCAAATGTTAACATTATTTTGGGGAAAAAATTTGAAGTTCAAAGGTTAACATTATTTTGGGATGGAGAGATTAACATAGTATTTCTATTTCTTAATAAGACTTTTAGGATATATTGCCGAAATTAAGGGAAAAAAATTTAAAGTACTTTGTTTGTCAAAATATAAGGTGTACTTGGATAAGGTTTGGGTTTGATTTGGTCTCACTTTTGGCGGGAAATGCTCAAAATTTGGCCTCTAAAATAGGCGGGAGAAATTCAAATTCAATTTTTTTTTTTCAAATAATCGTCCAATTTCAAATTTTGGTCTCAAAAATTTGGAATTTGAACATTTCCTGACAATTTTAGAGGCCAAACTTTGGAATTGAACGATTATTTGAAGAAAAAAATTTGAATTTGAATTGCTCCCGCCTATTTTAGAGGCCAAATTTGAGCATTTCCCGCAAAAAATGAGACCAAATCAAACCCAAACCCAAACTCAAACAAAACCTTGTCCAAGCACACCCTAAATATTACTCTCTTAAATATAATTTGTATACCCATTAATTCTATTTAAGAGAGTAATATTAATATTTTGATTAAAATAACACATCATTTTTTATTTCCTTAATTTTTACTACATGTCCTACAAGTCTTATATTAAAAGATCGAGGGAGTAAATCGTTTAAGTGATCAATCCGGTTACGGTGCAGAACACTTTTTGTTCCGCACGGTGCGAAAAAAAAGAGTAGTTTTATCTTGGTAGATGAGTAAAAGTTTATAACTTATATCCAAATTAATGATTATAATATATGTAGGCCAAAAGTGCAAACTCACAGGAAAGAGAATTGACTTTTTGTCCTAGTATATTTATAGACGAAGCAAGGACTTTTAGGTTCCTGGGGGGCAAAAACTGCAATAGTATGCCGAACTATATATAAAAACTGAAAAAAAAAATGTTGGGAGGGGAGGCGAATTTGATCAAATATTCCAAACTACATATAAAATTTACTATATATAGTAGAATTTTTTAAAATCTCATAGCGACTGCCTCCACCCGCTCACCCTTGTCTTCGTCCCTGCGTGTATTGTAATTATTAATCTGTATATAAATTTTAAACTTACTTATCTACCAAGATAAAACTACTCAATATAATGTGTTTTGTAGCCAAATTGTTAAGAGATGTCTCGAACTTATAATTTTGTCCAAACAAAAAACTTGGAAATGTAAAAAAAAACTGAAAACAAGAGAGGGAGATTCCTCATCCCAAACTTTTTTCCTCTCATCATTATTATTCTTCAACTCTTTTGATCTTACAATTCCATTCCCTTTTTCTTTTTTCTCTTTCTTCACATTCCTCAATCTCCCTTTCATGCATTTCTCTACTGTCATATATTCTCTCTTTCCCCTTCCTTGTTGTACTATATACTTATTGTCTCTCCATTTCCATGTCTATTTTCCTCTTTTTCAACTGTCATTGACTTTTCACACCCAATCCCACCAAAAAAAATTCACCTTTTTCCATGATGTACTATTGATCCAGTAAGTTCATTACTTCTTGATTATTATGATTATTCAATCACAGATTTGCAAACTTTTTTGTTAACAATATTGTTGATGGTATGAATGAACTAGAAAGTCCATATCATGGTTAAATTTTTGGTGGGCTTGTTCTTGAAAACATGAATTCTTGTTGATTCTTCTAGACTAGAATTGGTTGTTTTGTTGTGCTTATGGGTTGGAAGGAAGGATGAATTTGGAGAAAAAAGTTGGTTTTTCTTTCTTTCTAGATTGATTCTGAGATTGAGTTTTTTTTTAGTTTTCTTCCTCAAGAACTGGAATTGGAATTGGAATTGGAATTGGGAATTGGGAATTGGTTGATTTCTTTGAATTTTGCATGTTCTGGAATGTTGATCATCTGGGCTTTTGAGTGTTTGAACTATGCTTGAATAAGTAAATATTTTGTGGTCCTTGTTTTTTTTTGTTTTCCTCAAATTCTATTTGTTTCTATTTTGTGGGGAATTCTTTTGTGGACTTTAATGTAATGATACCACTGATTCTCTCCAAAGTGTGGGGATCTTATAAATTAGGACTTCACTTCCCCCCCAATTTTGTATCAGTATTTATTGTCAGAAGAGTGAATTATATTTTGCTTGTTTTAGCTAAAAGGAAAAAAAAAAAGTAGTATACAGTGCACAAAGCTTCCGCATCAGCCGGGTTTGTAGAAGGTCGTGATGCTTTTGCTACTACATACAAAGAAAGAAAAATCTGGCCTAGAGAAACTGTTTTCGAACTGATTACCTAATTAAATTGTTGGGAACTATGTACTATGAGATCGTTTATTTTCTTGTTACATTTCTGTAACTAGCTCTTTTTCCCTCTAAACAGGGTTTTTATTACCCCTGCAACGATTCAGAGATTTCTTGTTAGGGACATTTCACCTTGGGGGCTGTCCTATTTCATGACTGGGAAGCTTGTTGAATGTTGATTTTCGGGAAAACAATATGGCTAAAAAAGTTGTTACACATAAGAGACACGGCGATGGTAAGTTTTTGTTATGCGCTTTTTGGTATGTGTAGCAGACGGTGTGCTGAATTCTCTTGTTGGCCGCATTTTAGTTGCAGTAATCTGAAATCCTTTGATGGCCTTGTTAGTCGAAATGTATTACAAAGTTAATTTTTGGATTCTATTTTGTAGCTTTACAGAGTTGTACTATATGTAATTGAAGAAATCTTTGCTAAGACTTGATTTCTAGGACATAAGATAGACTTTGTGCAAGGAATGCATTTTTTTTTACGATAGGGAAGTTAAATGTATCTCTCGTTCAATTTCCTCTGATTATGTATACGTTTATCTTATTGTGATCTTTCTGCAGGACTGGAGGCTCCTCGGAACAGCTTGGAGCTGCCAGTGGAAACTTGCCGAAATTTTTGTAGTGCAGAAGAGAATATGCCAGTAATGCTTCTGTCACATTGTTTTGCAATTGTTTTGGTTTTTTTGCTTGATTCGCCCTCTTAAGTAACTACTAGTTTCAAATTTTAGAGTAGTCCTTTCAAATGAGCAGGAATACGGGGAAAATAAAATGTCTAAGGTGGCTAATTTAGGTCCAGAGGGTTCTCGGTGAAATTGTCATTTTCTCCTTTCTTTATTAGTCTCTAATTTCTTGGTGAAGTTATCATTGGTTATACGATAAGCTGGACTAGATCTTCAAAGAGAGGTGTAGCTAAATTTGCAGTAGTTTAAATCCTTCAAAAGAATAATTCAATGTTGTGATTGAATGTTTATCCTTGTGAATGCTAAGGGTTTCCCGTTTTAAACGAGATATAACTGATAGCCTAAGAGAGAAGTACTCACACTGACCGCAACTACTTGCTTCTTGCTTGCCTTTGGAACTCGCTTCTAAATTTATGTTTTATACACCCTGGGCTCATTTGGTTCTTTTCATTTTCAGTGCCCCTACCAAGTGGCAAACAATTGGTCAGAGAAGAGAAATTATTCAATTGAGGCCCCAATCAAGAAACTGATTAGTGATGAAATATCAAAAAGACCACATTGTACTAAACAGAGCACACCAAGTGTAGTAGCCCGTCTAATGGGAGTCGATATGTTACCATCAGAAATGAAACCTGCCGTACAGCAGGTCGAGAAGGAGAATGAAATGCACACAACCAACTTGACCAAAAAGACATCAAGAAACAATTCAATTGGTCGCAGGGTGTCTCCCTCAAAATCTTTGAGACATAAAAATTTCAACTCTTTTGACTCGACCGAGGGAAGTAATTTTGATCCGTGGAGTAGTAGCATAACTTCGAACAATCCTAGACCGCGTGAACATCCTCAAGAGGCAGAACTACAAAAGTTCAAGAAAGAATTTGAGGCCTGGCAAGTAGCAAGAATGAAGGAATGCTCAAGGGTTGTTGAACTTGGAAGCACTCCCAGTCAATGGCTTGCACAAGAGTATCTCAACAAGGAAAAGATGGTTATTTATGCAAATTCGATGGAAATGAGAGAAAGAGTTAAGCCTATAAAACTCGAAGAAAGGACCATGAGCACAAGTTCTTATGATCGGGGTTGTTTACACAATAAGGAGATCAAGAGTGATTCTTTTGCTGCTCATCAAAAGGACGCCTTTTGTTCAAGTAATACAACTCCAATTGCATATTCCAAGCTGTCTTCTTACGAAGATTCAGGTCCAGAACTTGATGGTTCTTCTGCTCCAGAACCCTCAAAAATTGTAATTCTTAGGCCTGGTCCCGATAGTTTTTGCAATTATGAAGAGTCTTGTCCAAGTTCTCCGGGCGCTTCAGAAGAAAGAGGTAGTATGCATGATTTTCTTGAGGAAGTGAAGGAAAGACTAAAGTGTGAGTTGCAAGGAAAAAGTTGTAAAAAGAATACTACGGTTAGAGGAGGAGGAATTGAAACCCCTTATAGTGAAAAGCCATCAGATCCCAAACAAATAGCTCAGCGTATCGCGAAACAGGTCAGAGAAAGTGTTACTAGGGATCTTGGAGCGAACTTGTTTCGCTCAGAATCTACAAGTTCTTACAGAAGTGAAATTCAGTTTAATGGAACAGATTCTCCAGAATTCATTAGTCGTGATACGAGAAAATTCTTGGCAGAGAGGTTAAGGAATGTTCTGAAGGAAGAAACTCGGGATGTTCCCGTTGTTCCAGGAAGCACAAGATCAATACTTTACAATAATCCAAGAATTAGAACAGAGAAATCAAGAGATGACTCGAATGCTAAGAGTAGGTTGAGGTATTGGAATGGCATAAGAGGTGAATCTGAAATGCAATGTCGGTCTTTCAGGCGTGAGTCTAATGAGAACTCGGAGATCCACGAGGAATCATCTCCTAGGAACCTCATTAGATCTTTGTCAGCCCCCGTATCAGGGACGTCATTCGGGAAGCTTCTTTTGGAGGACCGACATGTATTAACTGGGGCACACATCAGAAGGAAGCATGAAGCATTCGAAAAGATAACAGTGAATGTGAAGAAACGAAAAAAGGAAAAGTTCAACCTCAGGGAAAAAGTTACCAGCCTCAAATACAGTTTTACATTGAAGGGACGATTCTTTGGCAGAAAAATTCAGTCGTTGGAGGAAAAACACAACAATAGACATGATTATGTGAGAGATGTCCTCGGCAGACCTCCCATGACGATGAGCTTTTATGATAGAAATGTAAGATCTCTTTTGGTTTTGGATTTCTGTTCCCTTTCATAACAAAAAAGAAAATCTTTTTCCAGCAAAAGCGGCTTCGAAATTCAGTTAATCATCTTGGCAAAAATGAACTTTAGATAATTATTAATCATATAATCTCTTTTTATGGTGTTAGGAAAATCCCACTGAGGTGCCTCCGAGCCCTGCATCCGTGTGCAGCAGCCTTCATGAAGAATTCTGCAGGCCAGGGGGGTACTATAGCCCAACTTCAATATCGGATGTAGCTTCACTAGACGATAGCATGACTTCACAGGTTTTTAAAGACATCAGCTCTAATTTGAAAGGTAATTAATTACTAATACTACTATGAACTTCTTACTACGTATATCGCATCTTGAGTCTGCTTCTTTGAGTCTGCTTCTTTGAGTGATAGCCTCTAAATGAAGAAACGTGATTTAATCAGCCTCTTTAAAAGCTAATACTATCTTTGTTCGTTATATGAAAACTGCAGAGCTTCGGAGACAACTAAATCAACTAGAAACTGATGTTTCCGAGGATTCTACAGTCGATGAGCAGCCAACCATTGCTGAAAGGGTCGATATTGAGGACCAAGCCGAAGCATACATTAGAGACTTGCTAATTGTGTCTGGATTATACGATGGTTCATGCGAAAAATCTCTATCAAGATGGGATCCTCTTGGAAAACCTATTAGCAATCAGGTCTTTGAAGAAGTCGAAGAGTCTTGCAGACAAAAATTAAAGGATATTGATGAAGCGTCTACGAAAGATCAAGGTGAAAAATCCAATAAGAAAATACTGTTTGATTTGTTAAATGAAGTACTTCCAAGTGTTCTAGGACCACCTATGTCAATGTCTAGTTTCATGAAGAAGGCCATTGGTCCCGTGATTCGACCTCCTCGTGGAAGGAAGTTATTGGATCAATTGTGGCAACTTGTTCATGTTTACGTTCACCCCCCAACAGATAGATCCCATTACTCTCTCGATGTTATGGTGGCTCGCGATCTGCATTCTTCTCCATGGTCCAGATCCATAGATGATGATGCTAATGCTCATGGTAAGGATGTCGAATGTCAAATTTTCGGTGAACTGATTGATGAAATAGTTAAGGATCTCAGTTAATGTGCCTAATGGAAATGTCACATAATTTATTTATTTATTTTTTGGGGTGCAATCTGGAAGTGAGTTTATGTGTTTTTTGGCGAATGATCGTTCACACGGTGAGTTTATGTAAATTTTCTGTTGGATGTGAAATGTAAATGTTTTTTGTGTATAGCTATATATTTATTATTATTTCTAGTGTATTTGTTAATGAGTTAATTCATTGTTTGCTTAGTGAGGTGCTTTCTGAATTGAAGAGGTAGAAAATTTGGTTGAGTAGAAATTAATTGTTCTAGTTGAGTTATAAGCATAATTGATACTTCTTTGGATTCAAAATATAAGTCATATTAGATGTTTTTACACAAATTAAAATACTAATCAGAATGATTAAAATACCTCTAATTAATACGCCAAAGAACAAAAAAATGAATAGAGAGTTTGTATGAGAATTATACATTTTTACCAAAATGAATATAGGAAATAAATAATGTAGGGGTAAATTAGTCAATAAAGGTACAATTTTTGTACAAAAACTTATATTTTGCAACCAAAAAAAAATTCTAAAAAGATTTACATTTTGAATCGGAGGAGTATAATCAAGATTTCTAAAAGCAACATTCATATAGTAGCAAAAAAAAAAATGTTTAGCAGTATCAAGTAATGATATTTGGTTGGATTGTCAATTCATAGAGTGAGGAATCTTTACAAGAAAGTACTTGAGTCATTAGCACTTGCTTTCACTTGAAAGCTAGGCTTTATCAATCACTTTAATTCAACTTTATGGACAAGAAAGGTGGTTTATGGATGAATATATTACTACAAATTTATGAAAAAATCTGATATGAGCCAGATCAATTCGATCATGTATTCCAGATTTATCAATATCAGCAAAAAAATTCTTTCTCTTATAATGTGGATAAATTTGCACCATATAATTTATTAGACCATGATCCACATCCGTTATATAGTACTCCCTCCATTCCTAAATATAAGACTCTTTAGACAATTTGAGAAAATTAAGGAAGTTGTCATTTCCACCTAAACTTCCAATATTATCCCCCACCCTCCCTCTCTCTCACTTCTACGTCATAAAGAAAGGAAAATGTTAAGGGTATAATGGAAATAAATTGTTGACAACTAATAAAACAACCTTAAACGATAATTAATTTGGATACCTAGATATCTCCTAAACGATAATTAATAGGGAATGGAGGGAGTAATATACTAAAAAAACTAGTTTAATTTGGCATTATGAAATGTCTAGTGAGGATCTTTTTGAAGGATCTACCACTAATCCAAGACATTCATGTGAGATCCACAACAAAAATAATATAACCCTTTAAATTCACAATATTTGAAATATGGAAGGGATGGATTTTACAATAAATTTACGAAGTTGGATCCACACACCCAAAAAAAAAATGAATAAGAAAATTAGGGTTAATCAGAAGTGGAATTAATTGAATCTTCAAGTTCAATCAAAATGCAATAGAAAAGCGTAATTAATCCTATGACAGATCTTATTTTTCAATTTTTCCTTACTTCACTAGCAATTGATGTTAGAATAGTTCTGATATGTAGCGGGTTCAATGAACCTCTTAGTTGAGAACTGGCCACGTCACTACAGAAAGAAGAGAAAGACAATTCTGTGATGATGAGACTAATTCTAACCCACGAATTTCATGTCGACCTGGCCAATATCAGAATTTTCCTTGATGTTAAAGATGGTGGCCTCCTCTATTTAGGACAACCACTACCGGAACCCAAATTCAATTCTCATGTACCCTTTCCCCAACTTATTAAAAGAAAGAAAACAACTATTTGGACTCAAAACGATATATTTCAAGTTTTACACGTTGTCTCGATAATAATAATATTTTTTTTAAAAAAAGAAACTGCGGTCATATGAGCGGGCGGCGCGGGGGAGGCGCATGTTTGTGGATAATATTCAAGACAAAAACAGACAAAAACTTTGGATTGAATCTAGCAAACCCCATTGGAATTTTAATCCTTATTTTATTCCCTTAAACAGGAAGTATTAGTATTTTCCATGGGTTAGAGAAATATGATACACATGGTTAGCAAGTCAAAGGTTCAAAATACATCTAATCATTCTTATTTTTTCTTCACAAAGTTTGGCATTATGTTCCAAATGCTATGAATGTTACTTATATTAAATGTTTTTGAGGTTTTATTTAAGTAAAAAAATGGTGCATGTGATGCTAAGGTCATTAATATGGAACAATCTTGCACAAAATATAGTGTGGGATTGGATTAAGTCAGATTTTCGGTATTCGCCTTAGATTATTTTTAAATTAAAATCAATTTAAATAGAATATGTGTCTCACTTTGAATTTCAGATTAAATACATAATTACATATGAGTGTGTTCGATTGCTATTCTAACGTTACGTTTCTTCTTAATTTCACAATTTATGATTAAATTTACCGATAAATATATTTTTGTTGGCGAAAATTATAATAACTTTTAATATTTGCAAAAGATCAAGTGTTAAGAAAATAAATATGTGTAACCACTATAATATAATAAATATGTGTAACCACTATAATATATTAGAAGAACATCAAATCAGGATGGTTACTCCAAAATTCTAAAAATTACTTTGTTCGTCTTTTAAAGAAACTCTTAAAAAATATAACTTTTCAATATCTCAACAATTTATCCGAAGTACAGTAAAACCTCTATATAGTAATACTATCGGGGCCGGAGAAAAATATTACTATAGGGAGATTATTCTTAAATAGAGGCTTACATATAAAAATTATATTTTTTTTAAAAATAACTAATAACTAATATACATTATGTGACACTTGGAAATTTGTCCTTTCATATTTTAAAAACATTAATTTAAAAGATATATAAGATTAATGAGTTTTAAAAAATAAATGCGCGCACATCATGCATTTACATTGTGTATATATTATATTTAGAATATTCAATCATGTACATACAATATTCAATCATGCATACATGTTGGACATAGAAAAAGTCTCGTGTCAAGAAGTTTCAAGCATGTTGGACAAACTGGAAATATATTGGATTCAACAAGAATGCGATTCTATTGACGAGTTACTTCGAACGCGCAAGTTAAAGGATGCGGTATTAAGCCAAAAAATTAAGTTATTGTCACAGACAACTTTATATAAGTATTTAAAATCATCTTAAATTTAATGTAACATAGTTAAATAATTCTGGATATATTTTATATAGATATATAAATATATTTAAAATTTAATATGATTTTATTACTATATGGAGGTAAATTTCTTAAGGATGGTCCTAAAAAATATGGAATATTACAATGTAGAGTTTATTCTTATTTATAACTGGTCCCAAGTTGGACCATAATTTTTTATTAGTATAAGGAGGTTATTCTTATATAAAGTATTACTGTATAGAAGTTTTTACATATATATATATATATATATATATATATATATATATATATATATATATATATATATATATATATATACACACACACACGTTCTCATCAAGTCATCCAGGGACAAGACAAGGGGACGGGTGGGGATAGTAGCCCCCGAGATTTTTAAATTTTTTACTAGATATAATAAGATTTTATGTGTAGTTTGGAATATTTGATCAAATTCGCTCATAATATTTTTTTTCCAACTTTTATATGTAGTTCGGTATATTATTACATTTTTTCGCTCTCAATATAAAAGTTCTGATTTCATCCCTAAAACCATCGTGTGATTTACTCTTCAACTTTAAGTATCTTATTATATGTCTGGAAAATTCACCCATTAATTTAATTTACGTGAAAAATAAATGAAAACAAAAGATTGTTATGGGAAGCAATTTCAATAAATTGGTGAAGAAAGTTGTTGAGGAAAAGAAAAGAATCTTGTGGTGGCTAATATAAAACCTCTTACCAATTGAGTTGCTGAGTCACTTTTATTAACATTCTTCACGATTTTTATCAGATCGGGAAGTGAAACTCTAGAGGCAGGTATAGTCTATTATGTACAAAGGAAAAGAAAAGAAAAGAAAAGCTGCCTCATAATTTGGCGGCAACATGGCCGGGAGATGCGGGAAGTTGATGTCGATGGACACATTGGACAAGCACATACCAATATATCCTTACGGCAAATAATCCTCTGTCCCCAATTTCTGTCCCCATCCCTGTCCCAGCCAATCACAATCCACCATGTGTATATATAATTGGAAAAACTATTATATAGTAAATTTTGATTGGCTGGGACAGGGATGGGGACAGGAATTAGGGACAGAGGATTTTCACCCTATCCTTACCATGGTCATCTCAATCATTTTAGTGATATATATATACTGAATTTAATTAAGGCTCTATATAATTCAAATAAATAAACTTTTATTAAAATATAAAAAAAAAATTATTAGAATTGTATCATAGTTTTGTTATTAAAAAATTATGAAATGAGAAGAAATTAACGTTATTTAACTAGTGGTAATCAAATGAAAAAATGAGAAAATAAAATTAGCGTGGAAATAGGAGAAAATAATTAAGTAAATAAGATAAATCGTCAGAGTTGATTCTGATTTAATTGAAAAAAAAACTATAAATCAAAATATTGACTATTGATTCCGAGAGGCCTATATCCAAAAATATTGCATATATGACAAAAAAATTGGACCTGTGCAGCCGAGCATCTCGCACTCCCTATTAACCGTCCATGTCTTTATGCAAAGGACCATGGCTCCGGTGCGTAATACAATTGTTTCGGATCGTACATAATACAAATGAATTATTGGATTAAAAGTTTGACGGTTCTAAATACTTGTTAGCTAACGGGTGTTTTGAACGCTAACAGATTTCAGAGTCATAAGATCTTTGATCAGACGGTTCACACGCGTTTAAAATATATGTTCGTTAACAAGTGTTCGAAGATGTCAAATCTTTGATCCGGTGACTCACATGTATATTGCACTGTCCGAAAAAAAATACTTTTTTCACCAAAGCCAGACTGTATACAAAGACAGTCTTATGTCAAATAATCCACTGGAATCCCTTATGACATTCCTAATTATAATAATGTTCACACCTAGAGTTTATCAATTTACCTATATGATTTATCTATTTTAATTTGGGTTATATGAATGAAAATTTTCGTAGTTAAAATGACACAGAGACTGCCAGATGGATATGAACTGCAATTAGGTCGGTCAATTGAGCCTAAAATATTAGGTCCAAACTCAGGCCCACTAAATTGAGACCCAAGTTTGATTTCTATTGGATTGTGTCTAGATCTTTTCAACTAGAGTCCGGACTCAATCACATTGAGTCTTGAATCTCTATTTTGGGGTCCGCTTATTAATTTTACTTATAATTTTATTGATACTCAATTTTATCGATCGAAACGTAAATATTTTATTAAATAAAATAAATAACGATTATTAATGAAATATTTTGTGAAAAAAATAAGCACCGTTAATTAACATTAGCATAATATCTTTGGGTTCTTATAAAACAAAATAAAAAAATAATTTTAATTAGGTCTTTGTGTCCTTGAGTTTCTTGTGGTCTATACAATTATAATTTATATCCACAACTCTTGAGTCTCATACTTGGCTTGAATCCTACCCATGTGAATTTAGACACAATGAGTATAGAAAAGTCTATCTAGATCCAAATTGAATTTTATGAGTCTGAATTTGGATATGGGCTCTTGAGTCCAATTAACAGAACTAACCGCAATTAATTTTACATCCCCCATACATTACCCTTTCTCTCTACATGTCGGAAAATCAATGAAATATTAAGGAGTTCTATTTACTTTTTTTTAAGAAAACTCCCAGGGGAAATTTCAATTTTTAAATTGGTTATGAGATAATATTTTGGATTATAAATTATTGTTTTAAATTGTTCTCAACCAAATGCTCTCAAAGTAAAGCAGTAACATTATGACTCCAATTTCACTTTATTTAGGGTCAAAATTAAACTACATAAAGGGACAAGTGTAATATGTTTGTAGTGGAATATATTGTCCATGGAAAAAATTTAAAAACAAAATTTTATACTATCAAATAGATTATTCTAAAAAATTGCTAAGCCTATTGGTTTGGAATTCCAGAGTTACACATGTTTTGAATCTTTTGATTAAGGTTAAAAAAATACATGTAAAAAATAGATGGCACTAAATCTTTTGACTTCTCATATTTAAAAGATCTTATAATTCATAATTTACCATATTATTTACCCTTTTTATTCATAATATAATGCATTTTATATTTTCCTTCCTAGAATATAGATTCTTTTCTAAATTTTAAAGATTATTTACTAAAGTTACTTCACTCATAAATTAAATAAAAGTATTTTTCTTTTTAGATTATGCTAAAGTATCTTAAAATATTATATTATGATATAAATAGAAGAAGTATAAATACAATGTTAATAATTTACGAGAAAATTACACCCTTGAAGATAAATCCAAAATGAGGATGGTCCACATAACTTTTGAACTTGGACCCACAAGACTATAGTAAAAGGAAAAGAAAATATAATGATTAACTCCAACTATAAGTGGCTCTATCCTTTTGTTCCACAATTAAATTCAAGAGGAACACTTCTGATATGGACCAGGTCCACTGGACCATGCGGTTGATTTGGTCAAATCACTGTATTTCCTTCTCTCTCCTCATTCTTCAGGGATGTGGCCAAATCTGAACTAAATGGTCCACATGGACCCGGTCCATATCAGAATTTTCCATTCAAGAGAGCTACTTATACAATATACACCAACTATTAGGGTGAACAAATTCGGTCTTTACCGAATTCGAATTTAATTCGGCAATTAGAATACATTTAAATTTGATGGGATGAAAATAAGACAAAATCAGTTGGGCTATTATTGAATTTGGCCCTGATCGAAATTGAATTCATTTTTTTAATAATTTATTAATTTTATTATATAGTAAATATATAAAGTAAATAGACCATACAAATATTATTTTGGCAATTTTTCTATTAATTTTTCATGTAAATAAATGATGAATTTATTATTTCTATGAATTTTTTTGAATTTATTGTTTGTTTTGGATTTGTCTTGGTGTTCGATTAGGTTTATTGTGAAAAAGGTTAATTCGGCAAAAACTGAATTCCAAATTCGTCAATTCGATCAATTCAAAATCGGAATTCGAATATGAATTAGGTCGGATTTATGGGTTGTAAAAACTAGAAAAACCGAATTTAAATGATAAAATTGGTGAATTTAAATTTGTTGCTCACCCCTACTAACTATTTACAAGAGACTGATTCTCTACACTTTACATGAAAAAAATACTCACCTTACAAGTGAAGATAAGATTAGCTCAACACTGCTCGAGGTATACCTAGTGACCACAGGAGTATAGTAGAGTAAGCACACGAGTACTTGACGACTGCGGCTATAGTGCAGAATAAATACTGACACTTTTTTGATTTACATTATATGCTATATGTGTTTTCTCATGATAAACACATGTAATAAGACATGTAATACAAATTTTACGTAACAAGTGTTTAAAAAAATATAACAGGTATTCATTTTAAAAAATTATAGATCATCAATTTATTTATTCGACAATAAAAAATTATTCCGATATGTATTAAATATTTTGTATTCAGCACGATAACAAAAAATCGACACTATACGTCCAATTACTAGTCTAGTCCAAGTCTATATATATAATAGGGACGAATGTGGGTCCATTTGTTTTCTTTACTTTCTCGTTACCTTTTCTCCTCCCTTCCTCTGCCCATCTCCACTGACCAACTTCCTTCAGTTCAAGAAAAGTTTCGAACATAGATTTTGTTTGTTCAATAATCAAACTGTAATGAGAGTCATCATCCACACCCTTTATTAAGTATTATCTGGGTTTTTTAACAAGCTTATGGATTGGGATAAGCAGCCGCCGCCGCCTCCGCCGCCGCCACAGTCTGCGGAGGAATTGGCAAATAATGGTGGTGGGAATGGGAACGGGATGTTTGTTAAAGTGATGACTGATGAACAAATGGAAGTTCTTAGGAAGCAAATTGCTGTTTATTCCACCATTTGTGAACAACTTGTTGATTTGCATAAATCTCTTACTTCCCATCATGATCTTGCAGGTTCTTTTTCCTTTTTTTTTTCCCTCCCTCCATTTGTAATTTTAATTTGTGCATAATTTCATAATTTTTTTTGGGTTTAATCTGTTTATGTTATGGAATTAGGTGATCCCTTTTTTTTTCTTCTTCTTCTTGTTTTGTTGGATTTTGGTAATGGATGCAATTAGGATCATATTTTTGTTGAATTACATGACTTTTCTTTGCGTTTGGTTTGCCCCTTTCTGATTCTTCCAATTTTTTCACAATTTTTTATGATTTATCTGTTTTAATTTTTTTTTCTCTCAATTCTCATGGAGCTACCTTAAATAATTATGGAAATGTTTTGAAATCTTTGTCCTTTTCCATTTTTTTTCTGGTGAGCATAGTAGTTAATACTACCATAATATAAGTCGGACATTTAGCGAAAATTAAGTAAGCAAAAAATAAGGCAATTTGTTGGTCAAAATATCAATATTACTCTCTTAAATAGAATTAGAAATCAAAATATCAATATTATTAGTATACAAGTCCTATTTAAGAGAGTAATATTGATATTTTGACTAACATAGCGCCTTGTTTTTGCTTTCTTAATTATCGCATATGTACTAAACGACTTATGTTATGGAATGAGGGAGTATTCACTATAATTGGTTGTACTTGGTCAAAGTATTGAAATTCATTTTGAGTGTTAAGAAGTTTATTCTTCTCTTCATTTGTACGTGTACTCATTAGTATTATACTCTTGAAGAAAATTCAAACATGATCTTCATGAAACACTCAAAATCGCCATCTTGTTTATCTTACTTTCACTTGTTTTATTAATTTTTTCGTCATTTTATTCGATTTTTTCCTAGCCGAATTCTCGTTCCATTTCTTATTTGAGATATGACCGGGCAAAATATAGTTGCATTATTCGCGGTAGGCATGTAGCTTATGAAGTTAGAATTAGAATCAATCAGAATTAAAAATCTTGAGATTGTGATGTGATCAATCTTGTAGAAAATGAAACATGATGTTAGATGATGATTGGTCCTGTTCTGGTAATTATTTTGTTTGAATCTGCATCTCAAATTCAATTCGGGTTGACGTAGAAATAAAGTTTGTTTCTTTCTCTTAATTTGATTTTCAGAAAGGATACAAAAACAGTACTGTTTCTGAGAGTCTTAGATTATATCTACTTCGTAGATTCTATGCTGGAAATGTGAAAATATTTCTGTATAATCCGATGCCCTTATCCTTTTACATAAATGTTTGTCGGTGTTGCTTCAGGAGTCAGGCTGGGAAATCTATACTGTGATCCATTATTAACTTCAGCTGGACATAAAATAACCGGAAGACAACGATGGACTCCCACACCGATTCAGCTCCAGATTCTCGAGCGTATCTTTGATCAAGGGAATGGAGCTCCATCAAAACAGAAGATCAAAGAGATAACTTCCGAATTGGCTCAACACGGTCAAATTTCCGAGACAAATGTTTACAATTGGTTTCAAAATAGGCGTGCTCGATCAAAGAGGAAGCAACAGGCTACTGCATCAAACAACAATGCTGAATCAGAAGTGGAGACGGAAGTTGAATCACCGAATGAGAAGAAAACGAAACCAGAGGATTTGCAATCTTTGCATATCCCAACTTCTAGAGCTGATGATCTTTGCTTTCAGAACACTGATGTAAGCTCAGTAATGCATTCTATGGACCCACAAAACAGTAAGGCCGAGGCTATGTTCCCTTCCGAAGGGACATCAAAACCTGCTGGGAGTTTTGGCCAAATGCCCTTCTATGAAAGTATGCTACCGAACACAAGTATGTTTCTCGTTTGTTATTCTCTCTCAATACGGACATAAGTACTGTTCTTTTGCCGCATAGCACATCAATTGTGACAACCTGCTCTATTTTTCCGACAACATATTCATAAATGAGATAGCAAAACTTCTTTTTTAGATCTCGTTATTTTCCATTTGCGTTAACAAAAATCCATCTCCTTCGCTGAGGTAATGGGCATGTTATTAATTTTGGCAATGAATAGGAAGTGAAATCTTTCCTTCATGGTAACCATTTCGCGGTCCACAGGATAATTCTGTACTTTTGCGACGAGAGGGCCAAACTCCTAGGTTATGTTAGGGCCTTAAATCTTGTTTCTAGCATTTTTCTCTGTGATTACAAAGAAAGCAGTGACTATTATTATACTCAGTTTCTCATCCAAAGTATCAAACGATATACGAGCTCATTCTAGCATAAACTCCAAAAATCAACAAAAATTTCTATCTTGTGCAGAGCAGACAATTCACATTTACGATCTTTTTTACACCTGGATTCCGATTCCCATTTCCTGATGAACATGCTGATATATGTAGGAATGGATCAATTGCTGGGGAAGATGGAAGTCCCAGAGGGCTATAGTCCTTACCTGCAGGCAGAAGATTACAACATGACAGGCTGATCCAACCCAATCCGGCTACGGTGCAGAACATTTAGTAGCCGTCGCATCAAGATCATTTGGGATTGTGGGAGTTAAAAGGTTTTTTTTTAACTCCCACAATCCCAAATGATCTCTGCCGTCAGATTCTTGATCCGACGACCATCAAATCTTCCGTCTGCATCATAGCCGGGTTGGATCCAACCTGCTTTTCTCAATTTATGTTTTAACAAAGTTTGAGTCTGAGAGCTGGAGTTGGCAACCAAAGCTGATTATATATATGGAAGTTTGAATTATATAGTATATAATTATAGACCAATACTAGAATACTTGAGCTATGGTTGTCTTTAAAATTATTTTCTAGTTTTCATTTCTGATGGCCTTTTTCTTTTTCTTTTTCTTGGTGTATTTTTGCCTCTTCTTTTATGAGCATAAAATTCTGTAAGGATCATAGATCTTCACTTTTCCTCTAGCGTAATTCAAACTCTCAACCTATTAGGGGAATTTTTTTATCACTTGAGTTGCATTTTGTTATAAAAGGTATATAAAACTAGTCAATGAATGGTAGCTTAAAGGCAATTTGGTTCCGGTGCAGAACCTATTTCTATCTGCACAATGTTTATAAATATTGACCATCGAGTCACCCGATCACATGCAGCTAAGATTAGTTTTTAATGATCAGATGAAGAGTTGATTTGAGAACATAAATTCCCTTTTTCTTGCAAAAATAAAAAGAAGAGGTCCATAAACCTTGAACTTTTTGTATGAAGGATGCTTCTAATAAAAATACTAGAAATATGTTATAAGTTTGATATGGACCAGGTCCATTGGACAGAATGAGGAGAGAGACAATTCTGTGATGACGTGACTAATTCTGAACCACAAGGTCCATATAAACCTAGTCAATATCAGAATTTTTTTTTAAGGAAATGGTAATATCATTAATCGATATTGAAAATTACATTAGGGAGGTGGAATTTCGATGGATCCCCTACCATTTGAAAAGAAGCCAGAACATTACTTGGTTTATGGGCATATCAAATTCTATAGAATATATTTTCTAAGATGCACATTATTATGCCATTACAAATAGACTCTATAACCCAGACAACAAAATCGGGGTCACATTCAAACCAGATGTCTTTCGCAATTGTCAGAGTGCTTATCTGCAAACTTTCAAAACCCATAAAAATAGTAGGGGAGATCAGCTGAAAACTGCACTGTGTAGTGAGCCAGCGACCACTCTAGATACGAACAGAACGTCCGCTCCCGATCCTCCATTCGAAGCCATGCTGCAGCAAATCTCTATCTCGAGGAATACTTCTCCAAGTTTGAGATGGTCGTCCCCGTTGTTTATTTACATAAAAACTTGAAATAAATCATAATTTATAGCATGAAATAAAACCTAATACTAGCATGATATTGATCATGAAGTCTACAAACGACTTTATTATGAAAATGAAAAACTATAAGAAAAACGAGCCATTATGGGGCGCGCTAAATCATGAATTGTCCTGGAGTGGTCAAGTCCCGAACAATTCAAAAAACAAGCAAATCATGGGCCTTGGCGGGGCTGTTTAACGGCAGGAGCACCCGTTGACAAATCAATGCCAATAGCAAACAAATTGTCAGAAAAATCATCATCGTCCCAAACAGGTTTGTGCTTCCAATTTGGTAAATATGGGAAATATGAATCGCCAGACTGGATCACTAATGTTTTTGGCCCATGAGCAAGCCCAAAGAGAATTTCCATTTATGTTGGGCCATCATGGCTGTCAGTATTGAAAAAAAATTGCCTAAAAGCTTTGGACCGATTGTTAATGGGTTCAGTCATAGTGCCCGACCCATGAAGCTCCAATCTAGTGAAGCTAGCCCCATGTCAACACTGTCTGGCCCAATACGCTTACAAAAAGTTGTGTGTGAAAATACAATATAATTAGGATGCAAAATAGAATTGATCAGCCCAGCAAATATTAGGCTACAAACAGGTCTAGCCAAAAAGTGGCTTGCTCGGCCCAGCCCAGACACGACACACATTGGCCCAGTCATAGAGAAAAGCCAACCAATATCCAAAGTCCAATACTCTGGCCCAAAGACCCAGCCCAGAAAATAAAGGATTTGTCCAGATTTTATTTGGTCTGATCGCGGGTCGACGACCCGACCCGATTCTGACGGGTTTCTCATAGCCCGGCGTCCCCTTGTTAGAAGCCACCAACGGCCGACCTTCTTCTTCGTCTCCGGCAAGTATTCTGACCTCTCATCAACTAGTTTTAACCACAAATCCAGCACTGCAACTCGGTTGCCTGGAGAAGGTTCAAACCAAAAAGTTTCTAGCATCCTCATCCCCTCCCTCGTCACTAATCCACCACTAGAATTAAAATTCTAGTCGGATTCTGGCGCCGCCAACTGTAAACCCATAATTCCCTTAGGTCTCCGGCTACCCGTAGCCCTATCCGGACAACCCAAACACAATGATATCTTATTCCAATTTATACCAGGATTAGCTGTGACATCTCATGTACCCTCCAATCCGAAGCATTCTACATCCTTGAATAATGCACAGTCCGTCGACCCATCAAACAAAGAAAAACCAAGCCTTTCGGTTTGGCAGATCCTCCATTGCTCAAATTTGAGCCCAGAGAAATTATTTTGATGCCAAAATTCTTGTTGATTAATGGAGTTATTAATAGATAAAGAGCATGGTAGATGATAAGGTCCATCGTCCGACTACAAACTCGCACGAGGAGGCGTAGAAAAGCCTAGAAAAAGCTAGGGAGCATTGTTGTTCAGAGGCCACAGAGAGGAGATAATATTAATTCGGAAGGAGTATGATATATTGGTTTGGTTAACAGAAAAAAAGAAAAAAAAGAAGAGTAAACCAAAAAAAGAAATAAAAATAATATCAGAAAAATCCTATAAGTTTAGAAATAAAAAGAGTGAATGACCCTTTATGAACCTGAACAATTTTTCTTTTTTTCTTTTTAGACATAAACAATTTTTTTTTGTACATTTATAGACACGAACAATTTACTAGACGCTCTTTATAGATTTTTTTTGTAAATTCTGGCTAAAAATTCACCTGTGAGCAAAACGACGTAGTTTAGTCCAGGGGTATTTCGGGAAAATCCTTTTATTTTTTTTATTTTTAATTTTCACTCCCATCCTCATTTGTACCCTGACCCAACATCACCCACCCGACCCAACCCACATGAGCTATCTTCTTCTTCATCCAAAAGAAGTTCCATATCCTTCACCAAAATCTCAACCCCCTCAGATGGCGGCAGCGGCGACTCCTCCTAACACCACCACATCAAAATTTCCACTGCATCATCTCTTTCACAAGCTCAAATACATCAATCATGTATGGAGGATGAGCAATTTAGAAACCCTTTTTAAAAAAAATCAAGCTACAAAATTCAAAAAGAAAAATCCTTTTCTTGGTGGGTTTTGTTATTTTATTCTTGATTTGTGATAATTGTGTTTTGTTTCATTATAAGTTAAAAGAGTTGAAAGTTTGCTTTTTTCTTGGTGGGTTTTTGTTCTTAATTTTGGGAGGAAGAAGGATTTAATTAGCAAATTTGGTGGTGGCCGCGGTGGAGGTGGAGCTGCGGAGGAACCGACCAATGGGTATCCATAGCAAGGTTAAGGGGGTGCTAGATGATAATATGACTGCAAATCTTGTTAATTTCAGGTCATGATGCATTTAAAAGACATCTTGAATGTTCTTGATGGTCTCCTTTCAAATTTTGTTAATTCCAACAATTTTTTCTTGGTGGGTTTTTGTTCTTGATTTTAGGAGGAAGAAGGATTTAAAGAAATGGGTATGGGAACCCACATCCTAATACAGAATGCACAAATAGCATTTTACTACCCAATATGCTTCCAGTTTAAGATGAAGGATAATGGTCTTCTTTTGGAGGAAGAAGGAGAAGAGGGGTCGGGTCGGGTCCTATAAATTAAAAGTGGGTAATATGTTTTAATATGTTAATTGACATTTTTACCCCTAGAATGACCTGCACATGTTGGTCACGTGCATGTTTTTTGCCAAAAATGTCAAAAAAATCTATAACGGTAGTATCATAAATTGTTCGTGTCTATAAATGTACAAAAAAATTATTTATGTATAAAAAGATAAAAGAAAAAACTGTTCAGGTCTATAAAGGCATTCACTCTAAATAAAAATCACAACCAACTTCAAAGATGAAGGAAATTATGGAGAGAGAAAAATAAAAGAAAAAAGAAAAAAGAAAGAAAGAAAAGGAGGAAATAGGCAAAGATTAAGAAAGGTGAAGCCCACGACTTTATAAGATTTAGACCAAAAACGGGATCAGAGTTGTAAAACCGTCACCACAGGTGCACGCTTTCTCACTTTTCTCTGGTTAGAGGTGGAGGTATTTTAATGGCAGCGGCCACTGTTATTAGATCTTCTACTATGAACTGAAAATGGAAGAATTTTTTTCAGCAAATTCAATTGAAAAAGGAAGATATAGATATATACACGAGAAAGACAAAGGGGCACCTGAAGCCATAGACGTCCATCATATTATTGTACAGAGGAATCAAATAAAGGCCTTTATTATACGCTTCTCTGCTCTTCTCCTATTGCCAACTTCCACCTTCTTCTTTTTTCTACAGGTACAATTATGGATCCAAATTATCTTTATTTACTTATTCTGAGAAATTGCATCCAAATTTGTTTCTTGAAATTTCAATTTTGTTGGTTAAAAGAGGAAAATGTTGAAATATGTTAAGATTCATGTTTTTTTAATAATTTATGCAGTATCATCACTGACATTTATGCTTTTTTCAATTTATTAAAAATAGTTGTACATCCTCCTTGTACTACCTCCATTCCTTGATATAAGACTTCCATGACATGTAGCCAAGCAAAGGTTAAGATATTTTTTTAATCAAAATATCAATATTACTATCTTAAATAGAATTAGTGGTATACAAGTCTTATTTAAGAGAGTAATATTGATATTTTGAGTAACAAAATATCTTGCTTTTTGCTTCCTTAATTTTCGCTACATGTCTTGAAATCTTATATTAAGGGATGGAAGGTGTAATAAATAATGAGGTGTACAAGAGCAAAAGATGATATACTGTTATTTAAAAAGTAAAAAATAATAATTAATGTACCGTTAGTTGTATTATTATCTTGTAGCTGATAGATTCTGTAATCCCCGGGTTCTCTTTGTCCGGGAATCCCCAGTTGTTGATTGATAGTTTTTGCGTTGGCTCAGTAAAAAATTATGGTATACTTTTGTTGACGAGGGTATATGTGCGTATCAATGCAGGGAAAATCAATCAGTGTTCTTCTATGGAGTTTACTTTTAGTTGCGTCTATGGTGGTATTATTATTACGGAAGCTGGTTGAGAAAGGTGAGGAACTAGAAAGAAGATTTCTGCCTGAAAGGACAATTTTGGTTGCTCTTATAAGACATTTCTTTCGTTTTCCACAGCTTGTTTAAACTTTCTCTTGTCCCTTGTTTACCGTAAATCATGTGACATTATATATTACATTGAGCAAACTATCTGTTATTATTTTGCCTGCTTAAGATATTGTCATTTTTGTAGAATGTGGAATCTCAAGTGATAATGTTTGAAACTAAGTCAATCATAGGTAGAATTGACATTTTGGAAATGAATTTCCTTATCACCAATACCATTACTCTTAAAAAAAAATCTTTTTTTTCCTTCATGAACTGAACATTGTTATTTGGTCGGTCATAGCCTGCTAGGCATTTCACATTACCTTGACTATTTGTGCACAACCCGAGTTCGATCGACTGTTTGCTTGCCACTTTTCAAGATTGGGAAAGGGGGATAAGTTTGGGTAATTGATTCAGCTAATGCTGCATAGAGGTTTTGATGAAGGAAAATACTATGCATCTTCAAATAATAGCAATATGCTATATATCTCTGTCCTAGTGCGTATGCTCTTGGTGCAAAGGACAAACTCAGTGCACGGTTCGCTAGTAGCCTCACTCTAGTAATGAGAGCTTCTACTCATAAGCCCTTGAAACCAAGTTCTTGGCTAAATTTGTGTTATCAATTTGAACTTTGCAGCTTAACCATTTAAAGACGAAACAGGGAAACTGGTATCCATATGAACCAGTAACATATGTAACACTTGTTTATAAAAAAAAAATCGTCTTGTGAATAGAAACTTGAAATATGCAGAAGGTTCTTGACTCATCTATGGCAAGAGTTAGGATTCATGACTTTCTTCTAAAGTTTGTCGATGCTGATGTATGTGTCTTTATTTACTTAGGTTTCTTTTCTTGTCTCTGTCAGATCTAGTGCGATATCTTATTTTGAATGCCAAAGCTATTAGCGGCCATTTCTAATTCAGTTTTCTGTTTGTATGTGGCAGAGTCCGTTATTATTCTGCCAGCATTTGGTGTTCAACTTGAGACTCGCTACCGAAGGTACATAATACATTTTGGCAGGCTTGTAATTTTGTTACTCTTAGTGAAGCAAGTTTTTCCCTACTTGCTTGGGGTTCTCAGGAAAGAGGTGCCCTTAAAACATCAATTACTAATTTTAATTTTTTTTAAGAAACAAACAACAACTAGAAGTGGATTTTTGTCCAGACATGCATCATAAAGCATTCTTTTTTTTTACAGTGGAAGAACCATTCGGCGCTTTGTACCTATTAGCAAAATTTTGAAGCCAGTAATAAATGAATGTGTAACCCCTGTTACTTGTTACTGGAGTCTGACCCTTATTATTCGTGGAGAAGACGAACTTATGCTGGTTTTTAAGGTAAAGGTTTGCCCCAAATTACCCCCTTAAGTTAAACTCATATCTGGTCATCTCATAACAGTAAATGAGTTATCAAGACAATTTGCGTAGATGTTGTAGTTTCATACTCACCACTGACGCCCCAGTTACGTTTTTTAAAAGACGGGGTTGGTTGGGGGAAGGCTATTATTGATGGCTTTTATCTTTGCTTTATTTATGCTACAGTTGCTGCTCATCTTAAAGAAAATCAGAACTAGTTTTATTGCTGCTAACGCTTCTGCTACTAGATAATATACTCATTATTGTTTCACGCCCCTTCATCCATCGACTAAATTTCTTACCGTCTTAATCTGCTTGTCATAAATATCCAGGAATTATGTCCGCCAGTTAGAATGCTATTGCCTGTATGGAAGGCTCTATGTGCTGCTACTGATATCGTGGAGTCTACATCTCAATAGTTTAATCGATTAGTTCTAACAATACAAACACTTTTCTGTTGTTCCATTTTCTCGCTTCCCTTGATTTGTATAGACAGATTGATCATTCTTGCCTGTGAATATTGGTTTGTTAGGATTGAAATGATAACATTGATCCATGCAACTTTTCATTGAAAATGAGGAAATTGATCGAGTTAAAATTTCAGGACTGCAAGATTCTATGTACAATACAGCAGATATATATAAGTCTCTATCTAGTTGAGAGATTTTCTTTTCCTTATTCTTTTGGGTATGTATACATTTACCAAAATTTTCCTATACTATTCCTATCTAGAACAAATGGGGATGTTACGTAGGTGAATCGAACTAATCTATAGCTGAGCTTAGACGAGATGCTGCACAGTTTAGACTAATTTCATGGCGACGCAGACCGTGAAATGAGCCATTTGTAGCATTGCTGCATAATCCGAGCTTGTTGATCTGCTTATGCAATGCATCCAAGTTGACAAGAGGAACAGTAGTTGGACGTCCATGAGCACACTGCACATCAAAATTCATCAAAGTTATTTTGTTAGGCAGTTCAAGCTACAACAATCCCCACCCCCAAAAAAAAACAAAAAAAAAACCCCAATATATAGGTTCCAGTTCCGTCCTTGGTTTGTCTACTACTACTCACCTGAAAACATAATGAAGTCTGCTTCAGCTCTTCAACAATTAGCGAACATTCTGAAAGTAGCAATGTGTCTCCAAACATAATTGCACCTACAATACAAATTTGATCAACAAGGTAAGTAGCAGTCGGAGAAACATGAGGGTGGGGATATATCCAGAAACAGAACTTGATAGAAATTATACCCCTGCATGCCTTGTTGTTGAGAACACGATGAACTGATGGTGGTATTGTTGATGATCCATCTGTATCCGCAAGCTACTTAGACGCAAAAGCAATTTAGAATGAGAAATCCAGAAAAGAATGAATCCTACCAAATGTGTTAATCAGGAACTAAAGAGTAATTGACTATCCCCAGAAACTGATTAGTTGGTTACCTGTTGAAGGAATTCTAGAAGATCCACATCAGTTAACTTAACGCCAAGTATGCATGGCACCTGCACATCCAATCAGTGAATAAAGTATGCGAAAAATATCAAAAGAAACTCGGCTTCTTAAGTGACAAAGTTTCCTCAGTACAGGAAGCCACACTCGACATCTAACAATCACGTACAAGGTTGATAATCAAGATAAATTTGTTCACTCTTTTGGGCGTTTGAAGCAACCACAATTGGTTAAGAGGGCTTACCGCAAGAAGTTTGGGAACAGTTGGCTGCCGATGTATGGCCTTCAAACTTCTGCAATAAAATTCAAAAGAATACAAATAAGTTTGATGTGCAGGGCCAAAATATCCATCCCCGGTGAGAAGCAATTTCTACATTGAAGATAACTCAACACATGCCGTGATCATTCTATCTCAAGAACAAGGGATACATTTCTGTAATGCATAACTCAGATTAAATTCATTGCAGGGAGAACGGAGAGAAAAAATGGGAGAAAACTGGTCCTGAGATTACTTCGTAAATGGTCTTGAACCTTGAACATTGAGATTGCAAATCCAGCCCCAGTTTTGAATTTGTTCAGAATAATTGTGCAGTAACTGATAACCAATCTCAGGGAGAACCTGTACATATTTTTGGAAACAACAGAAATAAGTTTCAAGGAACTTGAGAAAACTTTGAAAATCTAGGTCAACCGATAACTAGTAGCCATATAAAACTTCCAAGATGAAAGTGCACATACTAGTTCCTGTTCAGCTTCCAAATGGGTTATTTGTTTCATTTCTCCGGATAGAACCTAAATCCATGCGGTTAGTTAGCCACGTTGGATATATATATAAATAATGCATCTAATGAATAGTGATAACAATCTCAGTTTACCTTTTGACGCAGTTCTTCCAGTCGGATCCTTTCATCTGCAGCATGCTGTATACGATGAACAAGATGGAAGTCAATACAACCAGTGGCCAGGAAGAAGCAAAAGAAACTCAAAATCTCTGAACATGTCCAGAGTGAAATGCACACATACTTAACCCAAGAGGACAAACACCAAGCGCTTAATCATGGTGTAAGTTCATAATTAACTCCAATACTAGATCGGAGGTTCTAGTGTTAGGTATTAAAATGTTCAAAACCTTGATCAGCATTGACAACTCTCACCATTCCCCCTAAAATAAGACATGAATGGCACGATGCATAACCATGCTTATAAAGCTAGACATGACATCAGCATCACAGTAAAGGATGAAGAAATACTAGTCCACTGTATAGGGAAGGGCATGAAAAGAATCTTCAAAGTCCAGAAAACTCAAACCTGATCGATAATGGCAAGCGTTCTGCCGGCTATAATTGGAATGAATTTCTTGTCAACCTGTTGAAGAACTCTTGCATCCTTCAGGCAGTTCTTGTCAATGGAGCTAGGAACTAGTGAATCACCGGCAAGGTGCAAGATTCCAGAAGAAATGTCAAGTATAGCAGCCTGATTTTCAAAATTATGTGGCCCTGACTCCAAACTGTAAAATACTTTTTGTGTCACTAATGAAAACTGAAACAGCCAAGTCTTTGGAACCAGATAAAATTTGCCAGTAACTCACCTCAGTTTCTGGACGATGGCTACGCCATTTCTTCCTAGAATCTACAATATCTTCAAACTCCTTTGGTGCAAAATCTAGCAATGATCAGTAGAACATTAGATGAGGAGCAAATTACTCCATGATCAAGACAACTGCAGAAATTGATTGGGTTATGATCTTTTGGTTGGATTCCTAATGTAAGTTAATTATGTCAGCAAAATCTAGGCTTTTGATCAAGACTACATGGAAATTTAGCATTCTCCTAGGGCAAAAAAAAATTGCATTTTCACATAGTGAGCAGAAAGTGAACTTTTCTTCTTTAACTACTGGCGATGAGAGAGTTGGCTACCATCAACACAGTCGCCGATGAACTCTCCTTGCTCTTTTAGCTCTCTATTCTGAACTTCTAAGGATTCTGGTCTCTTCTTCTTGTCCAATCTGAAAAAAGAATATTAAACAAAGATACTGTATTAGCTTTCATATTCAAAGTCACTTTAATTACACCAAAGATCACATATGGAGTTAAAATGAGTTACATACCCAGAAACAGGTAATGAATCGTCCACATAATTTGACATTGAAGATAAGTGAGAAGAATCGAGTTGCTGCTTTCCATAACTCATTTTGCTAGTTTCTGAACAATGTTTCGGATGCTTCAAGATGCTAGTTTCTGAACAACAAAAAAGTCCCATGATTAGTCATTAATTTTCTTCTTTCAATTCAAACAAGTTGATGTAGCAGAGATGCATCAACAACAGTACCTGGCATTGGCAACGAAAAGTCATTATTGATGGTTGTGGACATCTTCAATGAATCATTCAAAACCAAAAACTTTTTTCTGTGCTTGTGAAATGGTGGAGCTGAATAGCTTCTTCTTGAAACCTTATGAGGGTGTGCATTTTCTTGATTTTTAGCCTGAATCCATCTACATTTCATCCTATTGGATTGAGCAGACAATGAAGGGTGATTCGATGTATCTGAAAAATCTAGAAGTCTATCTTTATAAGAAATGTGTAAATGCCCATAATCTTGTTCATCAGCAAATATCATGTCACTATTTGGAAAGCAAGAACCCTCAAACTTATGTCTACTAAATTTTCCATCTTCTCTCCAAGAATCATCATTCAACTCGGGATTCAAGGAAAAGTCAGCATATCTTGATATCGAGCAGTTATCTTGGTCCCAACGATACACTGCCAAATCCAAGGGGAAATTGCTATCTTCTTCTCCATCTGGAAAATGAGTATATCTAGTACCCTTACCGTACTTGGACTGAGTTTCTAGATTATCTTCACCAATGAAATTATCAATACCTGTAATTCTGGTGTCAAACAAGCAGTCAGATGCCTGTGGAATCCAATCAGTAGAGGATAAATGCAAATCAGAACAGCAACGGTTAACATCATTAGGAGAACAAGGGAGAAGATATTTCTCTTCACCAGAAAACTCCCCAGCAATTAAGAATGGTTTCATTTCTTGCAATGACAAGTCCAAATTCGATCTTACTTTATGAAAACTTGTGCACTTCGAAAAGGACCAGACAGGTTTTTTTTCAGCTTTCCGTGAATAAGTATCCTCCAAGAGATGGTTAGTTCCATCTTCTTCGCCAACGCCAATATCTTCATCCATCCATATTTTTCTGGATTGAGAAATCATCACATGCAAACTGAATTCCCGGCTCACAAGTGAAGGTTGGTCCATGGTGCAGTGGGCTTTCTCTGCTCAAGCAACTCAGTTGATGTGCTTTTGAATAATCCTGGTTGATATCTTCATCATTGATGATCTTGTGACAAGTAGATAGCGCACTACCCATTGACATATACCTCGAACTGTCATCCTCTTCAAACGATTCATTCTGCCATCTTGAACCTATAAAATAGTCAACTTGCTCATTGAAGTCATCAGCAGCGTAGTCATTGACCGGAAAATTTTCTTCCATGGATAGAATATTATCATATAACGGAATATCTTGATGACTCTTTGTACTTCTATCTGGTCCACATAGAAAAGAAGATGCAGAACCTGATGCAACAGCGTTATCAGTATCACGAACATACAAAAACTCAGTGTGCTGCTTTTTTAGTTCTGTAGCATCTCTATTAGTCTTTTCACATGATCGACTCTTTCTCCTGGCAGGCAAAGTACCACAATCGTCAAGTGAAGCCTGCCACTTCGGGGTCCTGCGCCTCTTTTTGCCAACCTCACAGTTAATTGGGTCTGGAGAATAAAAAAGAAAAAAAATTCAGCATTGCAATAAAATGAGTTTACACTGACAAAAGATACAGACAGAACGTCATGTAAGCTTAATTTAAAGAATAAAAAAATGGAGTTTGACATATGAGATATATATTGTCTAAAGGAATCAGATTACCATCAGAACAACTTTCTGCCCATATGCGGCTGACAGCATTCTGAACGAAAGTAAGTATAGGACCCCAATCCTGGAAATTCAAAAACAAAATGGTCAGAGGGAATATAGCCAAAACAAGAAAGAAGCCACAACACTGAAAATACATAAAGTTAACACGAAGCAGTATTTCGTTCAATCAAATTGCACAAAAAGAACAATAAGAACATCAATAATAAGTCAAAATGAAAAAGAAAACAGAGATTAACAGATGGATGTGAAGGAGTTAATCAGCATCACACGTGCAAAGACACAAGATACTGAAAATGTCAAAGAGACTCATTTCTGAATATCACAAAACATTAAACAAGGCGCTACATTCAACATTAGGTGAAGAAAGTAGTTGCCAAGTGAAAGCCGATTTAGCAACTGTAATCCTTCCAACATATAGAGTTTAGTTCTGGTGTTTAACTGTTTATATCAAGATAATACACAGAAAATGTTAGTTGTGCACTAATAATTGGAATTCAAAAGCATAATAAGTATCAAAACAGCCAATGGCACGCATGGAATATAAATGAGTGCAAAAAATGCTTGCTTATTTACCACTACTTTGCCGGGTTGCAGGTTTTGATCAGAAAGTAAAGACATAGACAGATAGATCAATATTTGACAAATATCAACTGATATGAATTCTCAGCAATTCCTTAACCAATAAATGACACATGAGAGGCCATAGCAAACTTCTGTACAAGTTACGACGTGTATTTAATCATATTTATTTCTGCAAGTACTTCTCTGTATAGGTGCAGTTAAAAATGTTAGTCAAGATAATAACCTCATTTAACACAAAGAACGCTAAACCAATACAAAATAGCCAAATTGACACAAAAGCTAGAAGAGAAATGTTCAACCAACACCAATAGTAAAGCATAAATAACCAGAAAACAAATTGTTACCCTGAATTCAACCAAGCTCTTTGATGGTTCAAAAGTAACGTCATAAAGAGATCTTGGGCAACTTAGATTCAACATAAAAGTTGGACATATCTGAATTCTACTTTTCTTTTCATATGGGAGCACATCATCAGATTTCCTGCTTTCCCAAAGGCCAGCAGCCAACTGATTCAGCATTTTATGTATTGGTCCCTTGTGAACAAACCTTGAGTTGATGTCTGCATTAATGGTGGTCAAAGAAAACATAATGCAGAAAGCAGTTGTACAGAAACACCAACAACTCGAGCAAGTATCAGCTTTCTATATTTATTGAAATAAGAATGGATACAAATGTACTGGAAAGCCTGCAAATTTAGGCATCCACGAATTAGCAAAGGTGATTATACATTGAAATATGAAGCAATTGTATCAAATTTAGAATTTGAACCTTTATACCTTAAGAGGCAGAGTAGCAAAAGGACTGGATATATATCCAGAAAGCTTCAATCCACCTTCAGAGGTTTTAAGTTCATTCAAGGAACTGTTGGCTTCAATACCAAAGTTAATGGACAATAGTTGCAACGGAGAGGGGAAAGAACTTGTGCTGAGCAGCTCATCATCACTGCAGATCATAATACTCGAGTGTAAATAGATAGAAGAGAACTAGCTATATTTTGGCAAAATTAGGAAGAAAAACCTCTCAATATCAGTAACTCTGAAGGAAATCCTGGACTGGACCAGTGCTATTCTTAGCACGCATTTCTTAACAGAGTGTAAGACCTTCTTTGGGCTTCCAATCCGGACATGCAAATCATAAAAACCACGGGTCAGCAGGTGGGAGCATCCGTAATACTCTTTTCAGAGAATATTGTTTATTAAAATCATCAATCTTCTAAACGGCAGAAATGCCAAAAGAGGAACCTGGATTGCATATGCTTCCTGCGAACTGGCTGGTTAAAAAATAAATCACGAACTACAACTGCAAGTAGAAGGCAGCAACAAACTTTCAAAATAGCAGACCAAAAGGAACACTTGCTTATAGTCATATCTTCAACAATGTAAAATGGACCTCGTTCTGAAATAATTATTAGGAATCACATTTTATTTTTCCTGCTTCAAGTACCAAATCCTAGAGCGGTAACTGTGCAAAGAATTTTGGGAATTAATGATAATTCAAAACACTAAGTGCCATATTAATTTGGACTTCTAGTATTGGAGGTTTCTAGTTGACTCGTAAGTCTGGCTCAAGGCATATTTTCATAATAATATCTGCTTATGAGCTAAATGATTACTAGTTATGTCCTTTTTTGTTTTTTTCCTACTCTAGCTTCAAAAATTAGTCCTCTTAAAATAATACCAAAGAGGTGAACCGATTTGTGACATGTTGTAGAACCTTGGATCGCATGTTTGCTCTTTTTAGTTTTCTTGTTTTAACGGCAGGGCTGAGTAATGAGATTACTTTCTAGTGAACCAATCGAAAAATTAGACCAAATTTTTACCTGTTGTACCTACATCACGTCTATCATCATCAATTCCAATGTACAAACACTTGCGACCCTACAAAGAATGACGAATGATTGCTTCAAAAATTTGTGCAAGTAAGAGCAAGAAGAACATATTAGACACATAATGGCAATAAAACTTCAAATTTTGTACCTTCATAATCTTCCGATATCCATGAGGCATCCCATGTGCTTTTGTAATAATTTCTAGTACAGAAACATCAGCAATAGAACATAAAGCTTCTCCACGAAAGCCAAAGGTCTCACAAGCGACCAAACCACCCAAGGTTTCATGTTTTGATGTTGCTGATTTCCATAATGTGCTAATTAGTCAGTCGAAAAGTATATTGAAAAATGATTGCAAACTAACATATAGGTCCTGTCCCTAAAGTCTACTATCTTTAAGTTGGAACTATAGCTCTTCAGTGGACTCAACAGCTCAAAAGGTAAAAGCCAACTACACTCTTTGGAGTTGAAAGAATTTCCAGCCAAGTTGCTACTCCCTAGGCTGAAGAAAGCTTATTGAATTATATAAGGCCACTCAACATGTCAATTTTCTCAAAACTCAATAATCAATCCAAAACCAACCTTTTCACTTTTTTATTTAAGTAATATCTTAACTAGAGAGGAAAAAAAGGTGTGCGTGTGTGAGTGGTATGTTAGTGCTCCTAGTTCAGAATGCATTCTTCGCTGCGAATACCTTCTGACTTCTTCTATAAAAAAGAATTGGGCAGAGTATTGGAATGGGATAAAATCCTTTAAACGAAGTGTATTCCAGAGCTATCCTCTCACAATCTTCTTCACTAGGAAATAGCCTTACAGGCGTGGTAGTTGCATAAGGATTAAAACTCATCTAGAGGAAATTGCTTCAGCTGTGTGGCACTCGATGGAAGTCAATACTAAATATAAATTCATTCCAGAAAACTACTAAGAAGAAAAGTATGTTTAGAAGAAATTTATGCATCAGAAAGCGCTCTAAGCATAGTTGAATTAATGGCACTGGTTATACAGTAAGGAACTTTAAATGTATGTTAAACATCACCATTATGCGTGATACAAGGTCTAATGATCCAGAGAAACAAAAATCAGGAAAGAGATTTTCAATCACAAGTGATTATTACCATATCTTTCGCCCAACAGCACCAATCCATCTCGATTAATACCAGATCCTACAGAATGGTAATTTGAGTGCAACACAATCAATAGAAGATGGTTTGGACACACTCAACATGAGAAGTTTTCTTACTGAAGCAATAATACGACTAACCATTGTCGTGAACTTTAACAAAGGAGGTCCCTACACCAACAGCAACGTATACCTGATAGTTAACACAAATAAGTCATCCCTTATTCAGATTCCAGAATGATCTTATGCATCAAAAGTTCAAAAAGCTCGCACAATTATATATGTCTAATATATACATTCTTCATCTCTTGAAAGTGACTATATTCACCATTATAAATGTATTATATGCATGAGATGTGGATTGAAGGTGCGAACAAATACAAAATCTGTGACGCAGATTAAGTAAATGATCAAAATAATTCATCACATTTCAACTCGTGTAGGCCGGGAAAACTCAAATTTAAACCAAGAAATTCATCAACTCCCTTGAATTTTGGAACTTTCTCCGCATACCACTTCTCTTTAAATAATTCTAAAAATAATAATATTAAATCAAATTGTACAACTTCCCCCTTAACCAAGTACCATTTTCCAGCTCATCATCTAATGAATACCTGAAATAGAAACTAAATCGGAGAACACTCGACCCAAAAAATTCAACAGCAGCTTTTCAGTTATAAATTAGCATCTTTCCAAAAATCATCCTGCATCCCAGATTTCCCTCAATAGTATAATAGCTCTTAAGCAATTAAACTTCTTGGATCAGAAGGGGGAAGTAAAACAGAAAATCCTTCTTGAATTATTAATATATTATGGAGTCGGAGGTAATGAACAAATGGCCCATGCTGGCGGCCAGATTTTTTGGTCTTTTCTGTTCATGGGCATAGATTTTGTCAATTCTTATAAATAGCCTACATATGTATCCTAAATCATAAACTAACACATTATTATGATAATCAAACACCCACATAAGAAAGATTTTACCTTGGTAGCACCGGCATCGAGGCTGTTAAAAACCAGTTCTTCAACAACCCTCGTCAAGTCATATAAAATAATCCCAGAACGCATCGAACTCCGAACAGCCTCCGGCAATGTCTTAATACTACCCATTTGCTAAAACTATTCACAATTGAATTGAATATCAATTTCTCGAATTTTGCAAACTTAAAACAAAGAAATATCAAAGGAAAAACCCCCAATTCAGCATTTCCGGTCATTCATGATTTCCCTATCAAATTATCCCTGTAAACAAAACGAAATACTCCCGAGAAGAAAGAAAAAAAAACGAAGCCAAAATGGCGGGAAAATTGATTTGGGTTCTAGGGTTTCAGTAGGAAGAAGACATGAAAAGACGAAGACCAGACTGCTCGACTCTAAATTGCGCCTGTGGTGCAGAGTTTACAGTAGTGATATGAAATTTGATCATTTTTTGAATTAATGATTAAAAAAAAGGCGGCAGAGGGAGAGACGGTGGAAGTGCGATATGCTAAAATACGCCGGGTGTGTGTCAGATGAGTATTTATCTGATGTGAGACCCCAAAATAGAACTTAAAAAGAGGTGAGAATGATAACGTCACCCATAGGGGGGATTTTTCTGATATGGACATCGTGGTTCATAATTAATCACTTAATCACATAATTATCTCTCTTCTAATCTGTAGTGATGTGGGGTAGTTTCTAAATTGGACCTTACTAGGCTATTAAAATTATTTGTAAAAGATTGACTAAAATAGTTTTTTGAACCTTTTTGCCCTTATAGTTGGGTGAATCCCTTATACTAGCAGGGGTAAGATAGTCATTTAACACCCTCAATTTTGGGGTTTAGGGTTTCTATCCTCAAAATTTTAGGAGTAAATCATTTTCCTTCTAAATTATATGGTCCAATAAACCTGGTTTATATCAGAACTATCCCCTATGGGAAATGGTTATTTAGTAGGTCTATATTAGAACTATTCCCCATAGTAGTATCCTACGTGGAATTACTTATGAAAAGACAGCGATTTTGTAGGTGGGTTTTGTCACCATATGATTGGGTGAGACGAGGTAGTTGTATACAACTGCGTGTAACGTTAGTTGTGTCATCGTCATTGCATTTTTTGCTTTTATTTACAAAACTTTCAGTGAGGTGGCAGTTTCTAATTCCAGATATTCGGTTATAATTGGCATATATCCATTAAGATTTTTTTCTAGTGGTTCAGATTTATTTAAATTAGTTAAAAAATTACTATTTTTTTTAATATAAATAAACTTTGAACCACATGATCTATATCATAATTAACTCTCAATTAATTTACGCAAAGGGAAATTTAAGGAAAATGGCAGAAGACGGAACTCCAATCCATGTGCCTAATAAATCACAATTCAACATGTATATATATAATTTAAAAAAACGATCACATGACGATTTCTTATTGGTTGGGCACAAAAATAGGTATACAGACGATTTTCACCCGAGATCTTTCTCCTATCACCTCAACTTTACCGACTCGTCTATTTTCGGAGGGTTGATATTGTCTCATTCTATGTCTACCTTGTCCAATTAATAAAAAGGTGTCATATCAGTCAATGTTTTTAATTAGAAAAATCTATAAATTAGAAGAACTTGTAAAACACATATAAAAATAAACGCATAGCAATCATTTATTAGTATGACAAAACATGAAACAATATTTCAAGACAATATTTTTTTATTCCTATAGGGGCTTAGGGCACCATACTTTCATCCCATTTTAAGTGATTTTTTCTTTAGATAATTTGTTGGGATGTAAATAGTACTACCTCCATTTCTTAATATAAGACTTTGATTATATATTGCGAAAATTAAGGAAGTAAAAAACAAAATAGTTTGTTAATTAAATATAAATATTATTCTCTTAACTAAGAGTAGTGGTATACAAGTCATATTTAAGAGAATAATATTTGTATTTTAACTAATAAATTATCTTATTTTTTGTTACCTTAATTTTCGTAATATTTAATAAAAGTTTTATATTAAGGAATGGAGGGAGTACTTGTGATTCTCCTCAAAGTTAGTACTTGGTGATTATATTTTCTTAGAGAATGATTACCTAACTCCATAGTTGTTTTTTTGGTAAATAAAAGTTGGGTGGGTTCGGCTTTGGTCACTATCACGGGTCATGACAGACCCAAGGGACCATATGTCGATTACAAGGATACATACAGATCACCCACCAACACAGTTCTTACGTCAGCAGCGAAAATTGAATACTTGACATTTGTAAGGACATGTCAAATCCTTAACAAGTGAGTCAACTTGTGTTGGTTAACTCCTTAGTTGTTAATGCTTGCTAAACCTCCTTTTGAAAAGAAAAAAAACTTTTTCTATTTTTAGTTTTAAATTATAAGTGTCGAAGCTCAACATACATAATTAATCTGGACCGAGTGTTACCAAGCAATGACCTTTTCAACGTTAATAACTCTATACGAATATAATTATTCTAGTTCGAACTCTGTTCATTTTTTAAGAGAATGAGGCATCATCCACTCCACTTCCATTTTTGTGGGTTCTCTCTAAACAAACTGGTTTTTAGACAAACACACGCAAAAACATTTCTTTATTTCTCTCTCTAAGAAACCCTAATTTCAACTCTAATCTTACATCTCATCCTACCATGGAAACATCAGGTAATCTCATCTCTTTGTTAATTCTCATTGGTGATTGCAGCTTAATTGTTGTTTCTCTCCATTTGCATGATTGAATTGTCCAAAGTTAATATTAGATTTGCATAATTCTCTTGAATCAAGGTCTTAATATGCTGAATTATGATTCTTTTGGGTGTGATTGTTTGTAATTTTGGTTGTGAAAAGGTTGGTAAGTCTGTTGGTGTGAATCGAATTATAATCTTGTTTAGATTGTTAGGTTTGATGTGAATTTGTGTCCTGGAGTTGCTTATTTTGAATTTGTTCTGCTGAATTTAGCTTTTTAGCTTTGTTAGATTATCATTTTATGGTGAATTGTGTATAATATGATGTGGGGTTTGTAAATTTAGTGATAGGTTGAGATTTTTGGCAGGTTTGTGGGCTATAGATTCCATATACTGAAGATGTGATTTTGATTGTTGTTTGTAGCTTCAAATGCTGTTTGAGGTATCATTTGATGATTAGGTATAGGGAAGGATGGAAAATAATAGTTGTGGCGCCAATCACTTGGATGCCGATGTACTTTTACCTCCTCGAAAGCGTTTGCTGGCAGGGATGAAAAGACACAACTCTGATGTGAATTCACCAACGCCGTCGAGTTCTAATTTTGGAGGGTGTAATTTTGATACTCGTATGAATAACTTATTGAAATCCCATTTGGGTAATCCTAATTTATCAAATGAGGAGATAGTGGAAGCCTCTAGATTGACTGCTATGGAAGCAGCTAAGGCGGCACAAGTTGCCCGAGCTGTAGCAGAGGAAAAAGCTGCAATGGCAGCCAAGGCGGTGGATGCTGCAAAGAGTGCTTTAGAATTGGTTGCTAACATTGAAGAGAGTACTAATAGGGAAAAGTATTTGAAGAAGAATAAGACGACGAAGCACGTAGCAGTTCAAACATTGTATAATAAGCCTAAAGGAACTTATAGTTGCAGAACAGATGAAGAGTTAGCTCGGAAGTTGCATCGAGCCATCAATAGCTCCCCAAGAATTTCAAAGAATTCTTCAGCTTCTGATTCAAAAAGGTATAAGAAGCTAAAAAGTGCAGTTAACCCTGAAGCTGCTACATTGAATGGGAATCAGTCTTCTACGAGCAATGGCAATGGGATAGCAGGTAATCTAGATCATGGTAACTCTGTGGAGGAGCCGCCCATCAGTAGAGCCGATTTAAACATACCAAAAGTTAATAAAAGTGATGGACTGAAGATGGATAGTGGAGAAGTCTTAAAGTTTAATAAATCTGACCAATCAAACATGGGAAATGGCGGAGCAGAAACAGTAGTCTTGGATAAGATTGGGAAAGATGGTGAAGATGATGATTCAGGTATTGGTAGAAAAAGGGGTAGGTTTAAGCAGAAAATATTACCATTGAGTATTTGTTCTAGTCGCAATCAAGTAAGCCCTAAAGAGGACATGAAGTCTAAGAGTTTGCCTTCAACTACTGAAGAAGGTAGAGTCAATGCTACATCCAGTAAGTCATTGTTTCCCGTAGGATCTTCTGCCGATAGTGTTCTTCCGGTTGAGAGGGCTCCGTTATGGAAGTGTCAATCATTCAAGGCACCGGCTTGTGTCAAGCAAAATAAAGTGATGCAATCATAGTGTTTATAATTGTATTTTCTCAACAAATGGCTGTTGCTATTACAGGAATCGCTGGCCAGTGTAGTTTTTTTATTATGTTTTTGTTTTATATAAAGATATCACGCAATCCTCTCCCTTCCCCTCCCCCCTCCCCCGCTCCCGTGAAAAAAAAGAAAAAGAAACAAAAAAAATCCCTTCTCTTCTTGTTGTTCCTTTCCAGCTCTTTTGCTTGTCAATGGCTTTGTAAGATTTGAACTCTTTTATGTATATGGAATTGTTCAAATTGCTTGCTTTTGCATTGCCTATTCTTCATTTATATTTGTTAGCAAGGTTTTGTCAAGTTGTGGAGATTTGTTTCGCTTTGTTAGCAGGAAGATGTCTGGAGATTGTCATAATGGGAAATGAAGCAACATGTAGTAATCGTCAGATATCCCTCCCTCCGTTTCAGATGTCCTAGTTTCCTCCGTTCAATTTAGATGTCCTAATTTTTTTTAGTTAGGGTTCAATTAGATGTCCTAATTATATATAAAGTAATTTCAACATTATCTTTATATTCAACCAACCATTTAATACTTTATATTTTCAAGGGAAACTGCCTCACTCGTCCCCCAACTTATTTCTATTAGCCTCGTGATCCTTCTTTAATTTTGCCAGTAAAAAGAATCCGTTATAATTTTACGTTCTGCCCAGAGAGTCCAAAACACCAAATTCACGATGGTTTCCGGCAACTGGAACATGTGCACTGCACATGCTCTAAAAAATAGGGGTATAATTGTCATTTCATATTTAAATAAAAAAAACAAAAAAAAATCTTCTCTCTCCTCCTCCTTCTCACTCACCATCGCCCCCACCCAAATCTCTTCCAGAAGCAATTGACGGAGAACTAAGTTGCCCTCTACAGTCATCAGCTTCCTCTTTCGAAACAAAGAACTCAAGTTCATTTTCCATAATCCATTTTCCTATAGAATGTTTTAAAATTAATTTTTCATAAAACAAGTTGGGAAACAAATATCCAAACTCGATTTCTAGGGTTTATATTCACTTTTTGTTCAACCAATCTCGGTACAGATCCATCAAATTCATGTTGTAATAGGTTAATTTCTTCCTCCAGCTTGTAGTATTTTCGGTTAATTCATTATCTACAAATAAGATTCTTACTTTAATTTTCTATCCGATGTTGAGATTTTTCTGTAAAAATTGATGAATTGAAGAACTTTTTATTTTTATTTTTTATATGTGTTATTACAGGCATTTGATTGATTGAGTTACTCAATTGCATATTTTTGGAAGGAGATGGGGAGAATATTGATTTATCTAGGTCGCCGTCATATAGGACACCTTCTGGAATTACTCTATCACCATCGCCAAACCATCTTCTTGCTCCGTCGCCACGAATAATTCCGGCTCCGTCGCCTTGAATGCTTTTTTATGATCCTTAACTGATTTTTATGTTCTTGGGTTATGTTCAATTGGGGATTGGGATATTGAAATTGAGAAGCATCCAAAATGGATATTATTTTGAAAAGTTCATCTGTATTACAGTGGTTATTTTGCATATCTCTATTTCATGGGAGTTTAATTGAATTTTTATTCCAACAGGTTCTTGGAACAGATGAATTAAATGCATATTTGCACAAATATCATTTAGAACTCGATTCTCAACATTCTTGAATCTTTATTGGTAATAAACCTAGAACCTAGCTTTTTAATTGATGAAGATATGAGATTATTGAAGTTGTTGAACAGTCCAATGAAATCAGCCATGGAGGAGAAGAACATAAATTGGGGTTTCTTCAATTTAGGTTTTCTTCTTATTATGAATTCAAATTTGGAAAAATTCAGGGTTTCTTCAACTTGGATGATTTGAGGGCTTCGGATGATAGATAGGGCTTCGGATTTGTGTTTTCTTCAGATTGGGCTTCGGAAGCGGGAGCGGCGGCTGTGGTCGGCAACGGCGGTGGGCGCGAAGAGAAAGGGGGTGGAGTGGTGGATGTTTGGAGAAGAAGAGTTTGTATTTTGTTTAAAAGTAAAATGTCAATTATACCCCCATTCATTAGAGCATGTGCACTGCATGAGTTGAAGTTTGCCGGAAACCACCGTAAAAGTAGTGTTTTGGACTCTCTGGGCAGAACGTAAAATTAGAACGGATTTTTTTTGCTGAAAAATTAAAGAAGAATTCACGAGGCTAATAGAAATAAGTTGGGGGAAGAGTGGGGCTGTTTTCCCTATTTTCAAGGATCAACGGTTAAACAATCACCATCCATAACACTAATCTCCAATGTTCAGTTTGTCAAATAGTATTTTCTAATAAGGGTATTTTAGTCATTTAATCAAAATTTACCATCAAATTTTACACTACCTTAATATCCGTGTAAAGCTAAAGTAGTAAATCTAAATTGAAACGGAGGTTTTACATTTCTTTCTTGTCATAAAGCTCAGATAGATCGTAGCAGTGACGGCGGATCTAAGGAGTTGGAATGACGGTTGTCTCAAACATTTTGAAAATTAAAGTTGGTTGGCGGAGAGAGTGTTTGTTATTTTGTGTTAAGTTATATTCTTTTTTCTCATGAAAAGTTATTTAATTTTTATTAGACTGAAAAATTATCCACGTCCGACATGTTTCTCTTACTTCTACCTGAGTCTGATTAATTTTTAGATTGATAGAATTTAAAAATGGATCCAAAGTTGGTTGGCGTAATTGATTCGACAATTTCCCTCCTTGAGGGATCGATCATTCGCATGGAGTTGTCACTTTAGGCCAATACTTTATCTCTTTATGGGCCGATTCGATGTAAACGGAGATTAGTCTTATATAATCTCCTAACGATCGTGGTCAGCTAAGAGCCTAAAACACATTGTGACAAAACAAAATAAAAATCCAAAAATGGTAAGGTCTCTAGCTCTTTGTACAATCCCAGTAAAGGTTCCCCAATATAATTCTCACTATCTCAAAGAAAAGAGCTAAGAAGAAAGGAGATGACATCCATGAACATCCACAACTTATTGATCTAGTAAACATAAATTGCTTTGTTTCACAATATTTTGCATAGATAAAAGAGAAAAAAAGTGATATTTTTTCTACTATACGCTTAATTAATTCCACTAATATAAGAAAAGAATACCATTCAGGTCGAATACAATGGCGGATTTAGAGAGGGCAAAGGGTGACAGTCGACCCCAACATTTTTCAAAGTATCATATTTTTTATAGAATTTTTTATTTTATTTTTTCTGAAGAACGTTTTAAAAAATTACATCTCGCTCCCTTCAAAATATTTTGCAACTGTTTAGTTTCATCTCCCATCACATAAGTTCTGACTCCGTCCCTTCTTGAATATTTTGATAGTTTTAAAAAAATAATCCACAAACTTTGCAAAAAATCAAATATTTTGATAATAGCTAGAGGGAGGGAGTAGTAAAGTACTACAATGGTTGAATTATTTCTACCTTGTCTTGATCTGACGTTAGAACTTAGAAGTCTCTTCTTCTATCCGATGAACCGTGACAATAAAAATGTTCTCATCCCATTCCTTTTTGGTACAACACAAAAAGTTATAAACGGAAAGCTAATAAAATGTCTTATACCCGTCCAGCTATAATGTAGAATCTAAAAAATTCAATATTTATTGAATATTTTTTTATAGTTGTTACATTTTATATAATAGATATTCTCTCCTGATTAATACATTTACGACACTTGTTCAATCCAAACAAAATGTGTACCGTCAAAATTTCACTTATTCAATCCAAACAAAATATGTACCGTTAAAATTTTCAATTCAACATCAAAAATATATTAAATATGTACTGATTTTTGTATTCAGCACCATAGTCGAGCTGTTGCTTCCCTATGGCATTTCCCTAACGTGTAACATTTTTTTTAGTAACATGTCAAATATTAGCATGTCTAGTGCAGTGGTCCATTTCGTACTGTTGGATTCTCCTACTGGATATCTGAGAAATTAAATAATTTCTGCACTGGAAAATTAATTTCTGGACTGATAAAATAATTTATGCACTGAATAAATATATTTCTGGACAGAAAATCTGCACTGGAAAAATGATTTCTGGACTGGAAAATTAATTTCTGGACTGAAGAACTGAAGACAGAAATGTTACTGCTGTATATTTCACAGAAAAAAAAAATAACAAGACAGTAAAACAAGAAACAATACTAAAACTTTAACCGGTACATGGATTGATTCCTGGACGAGACAGCAGTCTACCACTTCCCCTTAAGTTCTATATGTTCGGCCTTTTATCTGCTTCCGGCACACTCGAACACAGAACTCCAAGGTACAACATCCAACCACACTGATTCTTTTGAAGCAGAAAGAAAACAACACCTTCGAATCTTAACAGTATCAAACTCTTCAGCAGAATGCTTATGAAGTGCAGGAATGAATATGCAGAATGCAAGATGGAGAGGGAAGTTCTTCGGGTTCTTATTCTGGTAGCCAAGACTGCCTTTTATAGGCTTCAAATCGATACTAGTATACAGTCAAAATCATTACTTCGTAATGAAGTGCAGGACTGTAACAGACCAGCCATTACACTGCCATAAACAACAATAATGCTGTCTTAATCCCCTTCGGCAGTTTCAGAATTGAAAATGAAAATAAATACCAGATGCAAAACATGGCTGATCAGGCCCGCGTAATTTTGTCCGGCATTCGTGTACGCAGGTCGCGCCTGCACACAAGTTCAAGCTATTTTTGGCAACCTCAGACCTTTCGTTTGCACCCTCCTGCGCGGGCGCACATGAGGTTATCACTTTAGACATAATAGTGGTAATACAATTTAAAGTGTTTTTCTCTTTCATGGGTTTCCCATGTGGGATGTGAAACTTAAAACCCATTTACCACATTGCATTAACCCCACTTTATACCAATTTATCATTCACACCAATAATTGGTTTTCTCACATGTTATATATATCATCGCGAAGCTTGCGCAACCCACTTTGTGATAAACTCAATAACATTCAAAACCGAGCGGTGCAACACATAAATATATTAGCTCAAATATGTCCTCACGACACATTAATTACACATTAATTCTATGAGAAAAGCAATTTCTCCAACAATCCCCCACATGAATGAAAAACTTTTATAAAAATGCACATGAAATGCAATGCAAGAGTTCGGCGAGAATTCGTTGCATCAGGATAGGTAATTGTTAGCTTTGAACCTTCCCTAGTGAAATACCATCGGATACACTTGCTAACCAGTGGACGCGATGCCTTGAACTGTTCAACGTTTTGTGTGTATCAAGTCAACGATACTCACACAACGATTTCTCTAAACTGTTAATCGATTCTTTCGTTGTTGTCCATTTCGGCCCTGGACTGCCTTGGAAATGTTCATCGAATGCTCTAGAGATTTAGCCCTAAAGTCATCTCATAGAAGTGACCCCTTCACATTCGATATAGGCGATCTCTTATTTAGAAGTATCCTGTCATACTTCACGTGATACGTATAAGGATCATTGAAAACTTTCGTTTATCCTCCAATGGACAGGTCTATCACTCTTTCACCTTAGGAATGAGCTGGGAACTCATTTTCCCGAGTGCTTTGTTCGACTCCCCCCACAATTCGGTTGTCCCTTTGAATCTGCAACTCGGGCTTTACAATTCGGGTAGGGGTTGCCATCATGAGTGGTAATCGGCTTTTACGAGCTTCACCCCATTCCCCTCGATGAAATCTCAACAAGATCTTTCGTTAGACCTTTTGTTAATGGGTCCGCTATATTTTCTTTGGATCTCACAAAATCCAAAACTATAACACCGGTTTTCAAAAAGTTTCTTTACTGGATTTATGTCTACGACGTATATGTCTAGACTTCCCATTATACACGTTATTCGTTGCTCTACCAATAGTCGACATGCTATCACAATGTAAGCTAAGTGGTGGCATTGGTTTTGAAAACATTGGAACATCTTCCAAAAAACCACGTAACCATTCGGCCTCTTCGCTTTCGCTAGATCCATAGCTATGAATTCGATTCCATAGTTGATCTCGCAATACAAGTTTGTTTGCATGATTTCCATGAAACCACTGCACCTCCAATTACAAAAAATGTATCCGCTTGTGGATTTTATATTTTTGGAATCTGCTATCCAATTTGCATCGAGTGTACCCTTCAAGTACAATTTGGATATCTAGTATAAAATAATCCATAGTTAGCAGTGTACCTTATATATCTAAGCACTCTAACTAACGCTCTCCAGTGCTCATAACTGGGATTACTTGTATACCTCGCCAGCCTATTGACCGAGTTTGCAATATCTCGGTCTAGTATGATCCCATGAGATACATTAGACTGCCTATGATCCTAGAATATTCAAGTTGTCGCACTCCTTCTCCATGATTCTTGTGAAGATTAGCTCCTACTTCCATAGGTGTTCTCGCAATTAAATCACTTCCTTTATCAAACTTGTCTAATATTTTTTCAATATAATGACTTTGAGAAAGTGAATATCCATCTGATGTTTTGGTAATCTTCATTCCAAGTATTACATCAGCATGTCCCATATCCTTCATATCGAAGTTTTGAAACAACAATTTCTTGGTAACTTTAATATTTTCTTTGTTACCAATAATATTCATGTCATCTACGTAGAGACAGGCTATTACATAATCGTCTTTGCTTCCTTTCACGTAGACACATTTATCACTCTGGTTTATTTGAAAACCAATTGATAGCATTACACTATCAAATTTCTCATGCCATTGTTTATGTGCTTGTTTTAATCCATACAGTGATTTAACAAGTCTACACACCTTGTTCTCTTGGCCTGGAACAACATATCCTTCAGGTTGTTCCATATAAATTTCTTCTTCCAGTTCTCCGTTAAGAAAAGCTGTTTTCACATCCATTTGATGGATCTCCAAATCAAACAAGGCTGCAAAAGCAATAATTAGCCTGATTGATGTTTTTCTAGATACAGGGGCATAAGTGTCAAAATAATCGACACCCTCAGTTTGTCTATATCCTTTAATTACAAGTCTTGCCTTGTACTTGTCAATTGTACCATCAGGTCTAATCTTTCTCTTAAAGATCCATTTGTGACCTAATGCTTTACAACCTGGTGGAAGTTCCACAAGTTCCCATGTATGGTTTTGAAGAATTGAATTTATTTCACTATCAATCGCTTCTTTCCATAAGTCTGAATCCGGAGAAGTAATTGCTTCTCTATAAGTCAAAGGATCATTTTCTAACAAGTAAGTTAGAATATCTGGACCAAATGATTTTTCCCTTCTAGCTCTTTTGCTACGTCTGGGTTCTTCAACTTCTTTTTCCCCCACAATCTTCTCAACATGATTGTTTTTAGGTTCTAAGCTTGAACGCTTAATGTAAGGAAAAATCCCTTCAAAGAAGGAAGCATCCCTAGCCTCAATAATTGTATTTACATGCACTTCAGAGTTATCTGATGTATGCACTAAAAATCTATAAGCACTACTATCCTGTGCATATCCTATAAACACACAATCTACCGTTTTGGGTCCTATTCTCGTCCGCTTAAGGGGCGGAATTGGAACCTTTGCTAGATATCCCCAAACTTTTATGAACTTATAAGAAGGTGCGTGACCTTTCCATAATTCATAAGGAGTTTTATCTAATCTCTTATGTGGTAGTCTGTTTAGGATGTGTTTTGCGGAAAGCAAAGCTTCCCCCCACAAATTCTGGGGTGAGCCAGAACTTATTAGCATTGCATTCATCATCTCTTTAAGAGTTCTATTTTTGCGCTCTGCTATTCCATTTTGTTCTGGAGTATAGGGAGCAGTTGTTTGATGAATTATTCCACTTTCAGCACACAACTGTTCAAATGGAGATATATATTCTCCACCTCTATCACTTCTTAGCCTTTTAATCTTCTTGCCAAGTTGATTTTCAACTTCAGCTTTATAATGGCTAAACATAGTTATTGCTTCGTCTTTACTTCTCATTAAGTAAACATAGCAAAATCTTGTGCAATCATCAATAAAAGTGATGAAATAACTTTTACCGCCTCTTGATTGCACATATTTTAAATCACATACATCAGTGTGAATTAAGTCTAACGGTTCTGAACTTCTTTCAATTGAATGAAAAGAGGATTTAGCTAGTTTTGCCTCAATACAAGTCTCGCACTTGTAATTTTTATCAATGTTAAATTTTGGAAGTAAGTTTAATGAAACTAACTTTTGTATACTTTTAATATTTACATGACCTAGTCTATTATGCCATAAATTAAAAGACTCAACAGAATAAGCAAATTTAACATCTTTATTAGCTCTTGGGCAATTTTCCCAGCTGAGCTAGTGGAAGCCTCAATTACATTAGCGCTAATTGGCTCGATGCACTGTAGTACAGTCATTACATTCATTTTAAATAAAGTACCAGCTAAATACCCTTTTCCTACAAAGGCACCACTCTTGGTAAGAATAAACTTGTTTGCTTCTAAGACAAGTCTAAAACCTTTGTTGTTCAGCACTATTCCCGAAATGAGGTTCTTCGGATCTCGGCACATGGCACACATCGATCGGGAGTCACCTCCTTTCCGGATGTCATCTTTAGGACAACGAGTGCCATTTCCCTCTATTTTGGAGGTCGCAGAGTTCCCCATATAGCAGACTCCATCTTCCACAGCTTGGTATGTCTTGAACATCCATTTATTAGTACAGATGTGACTAGTGGCCCCCGTATCAACAAACCACTCATTTGGTTGCCTCCAACCAAGTTTACCTCTGAAACGACAGCTACTAGATGCATGTCTTCCATTCCAGAGCCAAGTCTTCCATCTTTTGCCACATTAACTTGGGCAGCCTTCTGATTCTGGTTCTTGTTTCCAGTACCAGGTTTTCTCTTGTTCTTGTTAGTTACCGCAACTCGACTGCGGCAATCTTTTGCTTTGTGGTTAGGTTTACCACACACATAGCAAGTTCCAGTAAACTTGGAGTTTGAACCCTTTGACTCATTTGGACGCTTTCTCTTAGCGTTATTCCTTGAGTTTTCAGTTTCAACTACATTAGCCTTAGCCATAGAGCTACTAGGCTTCTGACTCATCTTTCTTGAGTCTTGTTCAATCCTCAGTTTCAACATCAGATCTTCCAGAGTCATTTCCTTCGTCTTGTGTTTCAGGTAATGCTTGAAATCATTCCAAGAAGGAGGGAGCTTCTCAATCAACAACGCCACTTGTAAAGAGTCGTTGATTCCCATGCCCTCAGCGGCAAGATCATGATAGATCTTTTGAAGCTCCTCACTCTGTTCAAGAACAGACTTTCCATCCACCATTCTGAAATCATGGAATCGAGCGGCTATAAACTTTTTGGACCCCGCATCGTCCACAGTATATTTTTTCGGTAGAGATTCCCATAAATCTTTTGCTGTACTTTTTTCATAGTACAACTGATAAAGGGAATCATCTAAGTTCATTAATATACTGTGCCGACAGAGGTAGTCTGCACTTAGCCACGCTCGTACCGTGGTTTCAGATTGAGGATCATTATTGTCCTCCATCGGTTTATCCTCAGTGATAAATCGAATCAGATGTTGTGTGGTAAGGAAAAACATAATTTTTTCCTTCCATAACTTAAAGTTGCTGCCACCCTTAAATTTCTCGGGTTTGTCAAACTGACCAAAATGAATTGGTCGGTTTGGCATGGCAGCCACAAACGGTGGAAAGACGGTCTCATTACCGCCTGCCTGATTACCGAAATGAGGAACCGCTGTAGTTGGTACTCCAACCGGAACATTACCAGAACCAGAACCAGTGTCAATCTCTGTTGCAGCAACGTTTTGATTATCAGTATTTGTCATTTCTATAATAAAAATCAGAACACAAGTTAATAAAATAATAGAAATGGCACCAGAATATCAGTATACAATATAGAACTTAAGACTGTTGGATTCTCCTACTGGATATCTGAGAAATTAAATAATTTCTTGCACTGAATAAATATATTTCGACGATAAAATGCACTGACTGGAAAAAATGATTTACGGATCGAAAATTAATTTCGGATCGAAGAATCGAAGACGTAAATGTTATCGCTGTATATTTCACGAAAAAAAAATAACAAGACAGTAAAACAAGAAACAATACTAAAACCTTAACCGGTACATGGATTGATTCCTGGACGAGACAGCAGTCTACCACTTCCCTTAAGTTGTATATGTCCGGCCTTTTATCTGCTTCCGGCACACTTGAACACAGAACTCCAAGGTACAACGTCCAACCACACTGATTCTTTTGAAGCAGAAAGAAAACAGCACCTTCGAATCTTAACAGTATCAAACTCTTCAGCAGAATGCTTATGAAGTGCAGGAATGAATATGCAGAATGCAAGAGGGAGAGGGAAGTTCTTCGGGTTCTTATTCTGGTAGCCAAGACTGCCTTTTATAGGCTTCAAATCGATACTAGTATACAGTCAAAATCATTACTTCGTAATGAAGTGCGGGGATCATAATGAGACCAGCCATTACACTGCCATAAACAACAATAATGCTGTCTTAATCCCCGTCTGCAGTTTCAGAATTGAAAATGAAAATAAATACCAGATGCAAAACAATGAAGTGCAGGACTGTAACAGACCAGCCATAAACAACAATAATGCTGTCATAATCCCCTTCTGCAGTTTCAGAATTCAAAATGAAAATAAATACCAGATGCAAAACGTGGCTGATCAGGCCCGCGTAATTTTGTCCGGCATTCATGTACGCAGGTCGCGCCTGCACACAAGTTCAAGCTATTTTTGGCAACCTCAGACCTTCCGTTTCCACCCCTGCGCGGGCGCACACGAGACTATCACTTTAGACATAATAGTGGTAATACAATTTAAACCCAAATAAACCATTTTAACATATAAAGTGTTTTTCTCTTTCATGGGTTTCCCATGTGGGATGTGAAACTTAAAACCCATTTACCACATTGCATTAACCCCACTTTATACCAATTTATCATTCACACCAATAATTGGTTTTCTCACATGTTATATATATCATCGCGAAGCTTGCGCAACCCCACTTCGTGATAAACTCAATAACATTCAAAACCGAGCGGTGCAACACATAAATATATTAGCTCAAATATGTCCTCACGACACATTAATTACACATTAATTCTATAAGAAAAGCAATTTCTCCAACACGTACTGCATATCTCCAGGGTACAAACCACACAGAGGTTCCATACCTGGTAATATCAAGATGACAAACCCAAAATATGTACGAGTACATCATAAAGAGAAAACAAAGTTACAAAATTCAGTTTTATAACTCGTCATTCCAGAGAATTAGGTCATGTACAACCAAGAAAATCCAAAGTTGAGGTCAATCTCTTCAATCTTCATGAATGTCATTTCCTTGTGACAGTCGTTAACTTTATATTACATCCAAGTAAACCAATAAAATCAGTATCTATTATGAATTCAAAGAATTTTGAAGATTAAACCACAAGCAATACTTATACAGGTGGGAGATGCTGCAACAACCTGATCTTCGCATCACTTGCCGACCTTAATCTGCAAGTTGCTCATCCCAACATTCATTTTTCCAATACTAGATTCATTTTTTACCTCATCCGTTTGGGGTTGATTATCCGCATTCAGCCACGGGTGTTGTAAACACTCTTGAGCAGTTGGTCTCTTCTCTGGTTCAAAACTAAAAAGGGGACACAGGAATTCTGCAAATGCTTGAGCCTCAGCATCACAAAATTTGTACTTGTCAACGAGTAGTCGATCTAGTGGCCAGTATTTGAGTCTGCGGATTCTCTTTAGATCTCCATATCTGTCGAAGTAATCTTTTGACCGAGCCCCACTTGTGGCAATCTTTTCCGAACAGAAAAGAAAAAAACAACAAGCGGGGAATAAGAAGAAGAAGAAGGAAGAGAAAGACAAAAAGACACTAGTGAGCAGCCTTCTCTGTTTTGTTCTTTTTACCAAGGTAGTAGAATAGATGGAAAATGCTTTACCTTCCTAGGCATCTTGCCAAGGAGCTCCATCATCAAAGCAAGGTGATCCTGTTGGAAAACTAATAATATTAACACCAGAAACAAAAGCAGGATGCAACACAAAGGGCAGGGCGAAGGGACTTTAGGACAAGTAGAATTTTGATGTCAGCAAGATAAATCGCAATACCTCATCTTCGCTGAAACCTTGTCCGCCCTTGGGAGTAAAGAGCATTTCACCAGTAGCAAGTTCAAATGCAGTACAAGCAAATGACCACATATCAGTAGGGAAAGAATAATCTGACTGAAGAATAACTTCAGGAGCTCTATATTGTCTTGTTTGAATTTCTTCTGCAAACTTCTTATCTGCCCAACATGCATTTCCAAAATCCACGACTTTACATCTCACGTCAATCCCATCCAGGCATCTTTCTGGTTTTGGATCTGCTGCTACAATTCCCCCCATTGAAACTCTTTTATTTGATATCCTAGCCACTGCTCTCCTTGCTCGTTGTTTTAGCTTCTTCTCAATAAAATTCACTGTTGCTCCACCATTTGGGTTTCCCTCAGGCTTCTCAAGAACGGGTGTCATCCCCGATCTAATTGGGTCTTTCGAGGGATTAATGGTGGAAAGCAGGAGAATATTTTCAAGTTTCAGGTCTGTGTGTATAAGTCCAACCTCTCTACGTAGGTAATCAAGACCGGTCAGGATGCACTTGCATACCTCCCTAACTTTATTCAACTCTAGACCTTTATAATGGTTATATTTGACCAGACGCAGTAAACTATCACCAAGAAACTCCAGGACCATGCACAAATGCTGCCCATTTGGGCCTGAATGCTTGAAGTGATCTACTAGGTGTACAACACATTTGCTGTTAGAAGGGTCACCTTCAGCAATAGCAGAAAGAATTTCAATTTCATGAAGAGCAGCTTGAGCAAATTGTGGAGCACTTTTTTGGATCTTTAAAGCAACATATTCCTGTGAAACAATAAAAGAAAAAGAGAAAGAGAGCAGAGCATAATAATCAGCATTGGAACATGAAGATACAATATGCACAAGGAACATGTTGTCAACAACAGTCACCAGCACTTGAATACACACACAAACATACTAAAATGCAATGAAAATTGCTTTTAAACAACCACTATTTCTAAGAAATAGAAGCTTCCTAAACTCGAGCACTCCAGAGGTCCTCAATTACAGAAATAAGAACAAGAAAACTAAAACAACCAAGAGAGAGTGAACTTACTAAGATTTTTAAAAATACTACTAGGTATAGTGAATTTTATATGTAGTTCAGAATATTTTATCAGTTTCGCCCCCCCAAAGTGTTTTTTTTTGCCGTCTTTATATGTAATTTGACATCGTCATTGCTGATTTCCCTCAACGCCTAAATTTCCCGCCTGTTCCCTGCTAATTGGAATCTTCGGATTAAGAACACGTGAGACAATTAAAAAAGATCAAAACTTTTCTTTCCCAAAACGAGATAATAGTTTTTTGGGAGATCCAAATAGATTGAATCCACTGAGCTCAAATCAGAAATACAAGTCATATCCTCCAAATTCTCTATCGAACTGGAGAGTGGGGCCCTGTGGGTGTGTGTAACGCCTTTTGTGCACAAGAAATACAAGCCATAAACAATAAATGAAAAATCAACGAAACATGCATAATCTGAGTAATAAAACAGTTAGAAAGACGCAATTATGAAGATTTATTATATTCAGAATCAGAAAAAACAGTTGCATTCAATCCTTCTCGTCAGATAATTCAATAAAACAAATAAAACATAAATTAGCATACCTAAATAAGAAGCTTATTACTGATCCAAATAATTAAAGGAACTGATAATTGATCCGGTTTTGGCAGCCACACAAAAAAGGCATTCTAAATCAAAACAGCTCAAATTATACTCCGTCCATTCCATTCCATAATATAGGTAGGTAGGTAGGTTTATGACATGCAACCAAAATAAAGGAAGCAAAAAATAATGTATTTTTTCAATCAAAATATCAATATTACTCTATTAAATAAAATTAGTGGTATACAAGTTCTATTTAGGGGAGTAATATTGATATTTTAACTAACAAAATACTTTGTATTTATATTCTTCCTTAATTTTCGCTAAATGTCGTTAAAGACTTACTTATGTTATAAAATGGATGTAAAATTTAATAGGCAAATTTGTAAATTTGGTCACATAACATTTCACGACCGGTAACTTAGGTCATTTTTCTTTTCTTTTTTTTTAATTTTACATCATTAATCATTTTACGATTTGTAACTTAGGTCATTCTGTCATTCTTTCTGCTAGTCAATGGTTAGTCAATTTTTGAGTAAGGGTATTTTTGGTAGTTCACTTAAACCAACCCCAACACCTACATCTAAACCAATACCACCACCACCACCACAACCATAACCATCACCGACCACCACCGCGGCCACCATAACCGACCACCACCGTTATCTTCTTCTTCTTCTTTCAAAATCCCTTCATATATAACATCATTTCTGTGCTTCTCATAGAGATCATAGCTGGGGTTTTCTCTATTTTTTTGTATTATTTATTATTTTTTCAGGAATCCAAGAACACCAAATCAATACCATGTTAAGTACTAGTGTTAATCCATCTTCTTCTTCGGACCCGCCATTTACTTGCGATGGAGATAACGGAAGCAATAGTAAGCAAAAAAGAAGGCCAGAAGGAACTCCAGGTACGTGAAAATATTGAATTTTTTTTTACTCCTTGAAGGTGTTTGATTTAATGTTTGAATGAAATTTTAAATGATGAATTTATAACGGCGGTGGTGATGGGTTTGGTGGCGGCGGCGGCGGCGGTCGGTTATGGTGGAGGTGGTGGTAGGTGATGGTTACGGTTGTGGTGGTGGTGGTGGTGTTGGTTTAGAGGTAGGAGGGGTTGGTTTTAAGGTCTATTCGTCATGATCGGGTCGATTTAGACAATGCTGATCCCGGATTTCGCACATCCTCGCATGGCCGAATCCCGACCATACTAGTCACATGGGACCCATCCCATATCGATATTTCCTGATTTTAATGAACTAACAAAAATGTCTTTACTCAAAAGTTAACTAACCTTTAACTAGCAGAAAAAATGACAGAAATACTTAAATTACAAATCGTAAAATGATTAATAATTTAAAAATAAAAAAGTAACCTAAGTTACATGACCAAATTTGCCAATTTAATAACACCATTAATCATTAATTTCATAAATACGACAAAATAACACTGTGATCTCCAGCTGAATTAACATAAAATAAAATACCGACACAAATAAATACATTAAATTAAAATCAAAGATTTATAAAGCAAAACTAGTCAAACGAAAAAAACGTACGGATGATCGAGTATCATAAGCAAGCCAAACGGTGGAGAACTGTCCCCAGCCGAGCTTTCGCTGAGCGATATAGCGACCGCCGTTGAACGAATCACCAACTCTTACCGCGTGATAACCTCCTTTCCGGTAAGAATCGAATCCTTCATCCTCATCCTCTGACGCCGACGACGACGAACACGACATGATGATCGATCAAATTCCGATCTAAAATCTTAATAATTAAAAAAAGAAATTATTATATAGAAATGAAGCTGGAGATTATTATTATCAATCAATTTCAAATCAGAAAAAAAAAATGATAATAATGTTATTGAATTAATAATATATATATTTATATTTATATATTGTAAGGGAGAGATTTGAGAAGAAACTGAAAAGAAGGAAGAGAATGAAATGCGTGTTATGTGGCCTTCATTACAAGACTCACTCCACTTTTTGCTCTTTAATTTTCATTTTTGTGTTTCTTTTTTAGAATGATTAATTAATTAAGTTAAAAAAAATGAGATGAGTGTGATTTGCTTTCCGATTTTGCCCTTTTGCTTAATGTGGATCTTTTTCCTTTTTTCTAATGGAGTTTATTGGTTAAAAAAAAAAAAAAAGGATTAGTTGGGGTGGAGTAATCTATATTATTTGTGAGCCAACTTTCATTTCCCTAGGCAAGAACAAGAAAAATATTTAAATTACCATAGTATCTCTCGAATTGCTATTCTTTAATAACAATTGACTTATTAATAATAGCTCTCAAATTGTTATAAAAAAAAAAAAAAAAATCATCCGTCGAGAGTGTGTTATACAGTTACGATTAAAAAAAACCTGTCAATATCAGAATTAACTTACATATATCATGCATACTTAAAAAATTTGACATTCAATTTGAACTAGAAGAAGTATATTTTACTTTAGGGTTTTTATAAGGTATACCTTTGAGCACATGTTAATATGGATAAAATCAGCTATAGATATAAAGTAATGCTAACTAAAATTTCGCCAAATCCAAATTTCTGATTTTAAAAGATTTAAACCAATTGATCATTAATAGATGCTCTTCTTCCTCTTGATTGGTTTAAAATCTCCTAAAATAAGAAAGGTGGATTTGACGAGATTTCAAGTAGCTTTAGTTTCAATGTATAAATAATTTATTCTAATTAACGTGTAGAAAAATTCTTTATTTGAAATTGAAGAATTATATTTTCCTATTCTAGCATTTCAAATTAAATGATTATTTAATTTTCTAAAATAAACATACTGTATTTTCCAAGCTAGCATTTTGCCACTAACTTTTAAAGATAATGTAATAAATTTTACAAAATTAAATATTCTATACAATCTTTAGATGGAATTTTATTTTTTTCCCCTTAAATAGTCTAAAACACTAATAAAAGAATACAAAGTAGCCGTACCATATCTATGTCTAGGACATGACTTTGAGTTACGAGTTGCATTATTGAGTTTATATGCTTTTTTATTTGATTTTTTTTAAAAAATCATATTGATTTTGTTTTCATATTCAAACTTAATTTCGACATTATTTACAAAAATTGAACTCCACTTAATTATTTTATATAAGTTGACTCAAACTTAACTATTTTGTATGACCTAATTTGATTCAAGAATTTAATCAATTTCAAATATACCTAAAGTAGCTAGTGTCAAAATCCTCTCAAATAAAAGAAGGTATGTTTCCAACCTATAATGAAGTTTTAGGTAATATTATAAAGGGAAAATGAAATGGGACAAGATAAAATTTTACAATTTATTTTTATTTTTTAGTAGGTCCCAGAATAAATTTTGATGCTTAGTAAAACATATAAGATCCTACAATTTTATTTTATTTTTGGTAGATCTCAGAATAAATTTCAATGCTATTAAATAGTCACACCACCATTGTACGATGTGGTTTCCAGTCAAAATTAGTCGGAGTGTGACTACTTTTGGACGGAAACCGCCGTGGACAATGGTGGTGGAACGACTTAGCAAATGTAAAATTTATTTTGGTACCTATTAGAAAGTAAAAAAATATGAATTTTTTTATTGTATCTTGATAAATACTTTGAGGATGATGAGAGTCATTTTTCCCAATTATAAATTAGATAAAATCATGAACGATCCTACAAATTGGACTTTGGAATGGCACGCTAAGAAGAAAAAAAAAATTAAGAAAATATGGGCACGCAAAAGAATAAGGATAAATTCGTAATGGGCCATTACCATGATTAGCAATGGGCCATAACGGGTCAAATCATAGCCCATACTGAAGCAATTATGTTAACTCACACCACTTTTCCTTCTTAGTGTGGTTTTCAGCTTTTCTTAGTTGGGTAATGTCTAAAAACCTAAAAAGGCAATACTTGGTTCCTTAATATAAATTTTTTAGGACATATGAAGCAAAAAATAAAATAAAATATTTTTTAATTAAAATATTAATATTAGTCTCTTAAATAGAATTAGCAGTGTACAAATACTATTGAGAGAGTAATATTGATATTTCAACTAACACAACATCTTATTTTTTTTTCTTTAATTTTTGCTACATGTCTTGAAAATCTTATATTTAACAATGGAGAGGGTAGTACACTGGACAAGTAAGACTAGTTCAACTGGTTTTATTTCTAACTCTTAAGAGCATGTCTACAACAAGGTTAAAGGTTTGAGTTATCCGAAAAAACAATTTAAAATTACATGTTCAGTATTGTTCTCTAAATATTCGAATTGGATTAGTCGAGGACCCAAATAATGGTTCACCAAAAAAAAAATAGTTCATTGGACTGAGTTTCTTTTTCCAATTTTTGAGAAGTAATTTGAATATATTTTTTAAAGCACTCAATATCCCAAATTTGGGTAAGAACAATTTTTATTTTTTATTTTTTTTATTTTATGAATAACAAATTTTTTGTTACGTTCATATAGTATGACTCTTATTCAAATAAAAGTTTAGCTCAAAGTTCTTTTAAATTTCAAAATGACACCACAAACATAGTCATTATATCGCTTTAACATTAGTAGTTTCCTCGTCAATTACTCCCAAACTGCTATTTTTTAAAGGCAGTCTTAATCAGTAGTGGTGAAATGTCAATGGAGGTCAAACTTGATTCTAGTGCTCTTTGATTAATCACTTATGTAGAATTTCACAACTAATTGGAACTTAGAAATACTATAGTAGATTTTCTTATTTCTTTAAAAATTAAAACGACATTGCAAAGTATATGAATAATAAGTGGAGTGCATTTGCATTAGTTGTGAAATAAAATAAAAAAATTAAGAACATGAGTAAAAAATATTTATTTTCTAGATCATGACAAGTATTAAAACATTACTATGTGACTCATATTACTAAAGTCAATTGGTCAAACACAACATTTAAAAACGTACACCATCTTCAGGAAAAAAAAATTGTATAGCATACAAGTTATTTTTACTACGAACCATAGTGAGTGCGTATTTCATAGTACTTAATCTTGTATATAATCTAAGGTGTCCTAACCCACGATCGTGAGGTCGCGGGTTCGATACCCTCCTCCTACGTGATTCAAGCTTTAAAATCTCCTTTTCTAGGGTTACCATCCTCCTCCTGTGAGGTATCTCTCTCCCCTACATGGGACAACTGCCCAGTCAGACTTCAAAAAAAAAAAATAGTATCTCGGTAGTGTACATATTGATGTCACATGATTTTTTCATTTTTTTCATTTTTTCCCCCTTCATATAAGGAGAAATTGAAGGTAAACTAGTCTTTAGTGTGATACCCTGTAACTTTTTGGGCCGAGTTCGGACGACCGAGTTAAGCGGGAAGTCATCCGAACTCCGTCTTTTATGTGCTAAGTGTTTAATTCTATTTTTGTCTGCTTGTGCCGTCGATCGGAGGCAGATGATTTAATTTAATTTATGTTATGTAACTTTTGCGGGCGACCGACATTGAGGTTAGGTCGACCGGAATTAGGCAGTTTTTAACCTTGTTTTATGGGTGACCATAAGGTCGGTCGACCGAAGGGATGATTTCTCGATTTTTATAAATTGTTCTTATGCGCTATGCATTTGTATATATGTTGTTACGTCTTAGGTAGTATTTTATGGTCTAAGACTTTAGTGTATATAATAGGTTGTTGAGGGACCGGGTTGTAGTTTATGGGGGTTATTGGAAGTTGATGGAGTTAAGGGAGTGGGTTGCAGAGGTTATAACCCTTTAGGGGCTCTCATTAGTCATTTTTATTTTCATTTTTTGGAACATAGAATAAGGGAGAGAAAAGAAAAAGTATAGAGAGAAGAGCATCATATGCATCACTGCACACTTTCAGTATAATCGTCGTCCAGGTAACATCCGAACTGCGATCGAAGTAATTCTTATTGATTTAGAAACTAGACTGATAGGGCTATAATCTAACCGGAGGGATTGAGATTTTAATGGTTATAATTTCTGTAATGTATGTCAGAAGTAGAAGGCAGAACCAAATTTTTTCAGCACTAGTATGCTTATCGCTTTTTATATGGATTCAAGGTAAGGACCCCTCACTCTTGTATTTTAAACAAGGATCATGAACTGTTTTACTACTGTATATGGTGAATAATGATATTTATGTTTTACTCATGGTTTTAATTGCATAAAATGGATGGAGTATAATATTAGTGATTGTATGAACTAATGTGATATGCTCTTGCTCATGTTTTTGTTTAGTTGTTATATGGTATATCATTAAGGGAACATTCCTAATTGAATCATTGATTGTGAAAGACTCGAGGACAAGATACATTAATATCGTGATAGGTGATCCGCATAGGGGTTACTGGTCACGACTCACAAGTTCTGTTCTGTTTTGTTTTTCGTGAGGATCAGCTCATGAGGCTTACGAGCTTAAAAAGTAGTAAGTTAGGATAATAAGACACGATTTATCGTGGCTCGATCCCTGTGGGATTGCTAATAGTATTGTTGAGTACACAAGGGTGTATGATGACATAATAACCAATGTTTCTATAAAAATCATATTCAGTTGACGACGACTAGTGTTCCCAGACCATTTTGACTTATAAGATACCCGTCCCTAACGGGTAATAATAATAGGGACTACTGTTAACATGGTCTTAGGTCGGAAATAGTCAATGAACTTAATTATGAATAACTTGATAGTGCTAGTCTATGCATTGATATGCCTGATATAATGTATGTCTGTATGGATTGACATGGGATGCTTGACTCGTGTTATAAGTAAGATGTATGTTGTTATGTATAAGAATGTGGATTGATAGGTTGTGCATTGAGATGAATCTAATTATGTTAAGTTATGTATTTTAGGAATGGGTTGAATATTTGTAAAGGTTTTACAAGTGTTTTGGATGATTGGCTATCTTTCCCTTTTTATTAAAGAATTTAGGGTAGTGGTGTATCTAATAATTAGTTATAATTTACTGTGAATGTTTTTTTTATAAATAGGGGTTAATGATTTTTTATAGCCTATTATTGCGTAAATGTAAAATACCGTAAATCCTTTCTAAGAATAGGCGGTCAATTATATTTTATAGTCAATTATACCCAATTATTTGAGCTACAAAGCATTTCCCAATAATTTATAAAAGATGAACCTATCGTATGAAAAATTATGAACTTTATATACTCCCTCCGTCCCAAATTAAACATAAAATGATATGAAACTCTTATCTAAATTTTAAATATATATATATATATATATATATATATATATAAAATCTAATATATACACAATTTACATGCATGATATATCTACATTTGTTTTTTAAAAACTCATTAATCTTATATATCTTTTAAATTTATGTTTTTAAAATATGAAGGTACACATTTTCAAGTGTCGTATAATGTATATTAGTTTTTTTTTTTTAAAATTATAATTTTTATATGTAAGTATCTGTTTAAGAATAACCTTACAATCGTAATATTTTTTTCCGGTCCCAAGACTATTACTATATTAATGAGCTTTTTATTTAAAAAATGGATAGTTAATTTGATATATATTTAAAAGGAAATGTGGATAGATAATATGAGATGAAAAATGTAATTTCTTGGCTGATTAATTTTCGAAGTGGATGTACATATATTTAAACCCGACGGGGTCAGAAGGTGATTCTTGTTGTTTGGCTACGAAACTAAGCATTGAAAAACCTAGGAAAGCAGTCATCTCATCAAGTCATATGTATATTAAATTCTAATTGTCGCTTTGGCGCCTTTTAATTAGACAACTCCTAAATCATAACTCTTATAATAACTTTTTTCAAGTAACATTATTATTTTGCTTAGGAAAGAGGTGGCAAAAACGTTATACACAAAGAGTATATAATCGGTCAAGACTCAAAGTATAACTTGATATATTGAAGATAATCAAATAATTTTGTAAATTCAATCACATATTCATATAGGAAAATTAAAGTTATATAAGAAAAAAATGTAGTGTTCTTTGATCTTAAGCACCAAAGTATTCTACAGTAGCATCAAGTATTAACTCATAATAATGAATTAAACATTGCCAACAAATACATTGAAGACAATCAGAGGGAGTTACTTAAAATCTCATTATTCGGTATAATTTCTATTTTCAGCAAAATAAATTAATTTCCATTTCATACATTTTTTGGGATAAGAGTAGGGATGAGCAAATTCGGATTTTACCGAATTACCGTTCAAATTCAGTAATTCAGTATGAATTCGGTACCGAATTCGATTTAGTAAAAAAATGAACGAAATCGGTTGATTTATTATAAAATTCGGTATAAACAAATTTGAATTCATTTTTAATAATTTAATAATTTAATTATACTGTGAATATTTAAAGTAAATACACCATAAAAATCATTATTTTCTAGATTTTACTATTAATTTTCTGTTTAAATGTGGTTGAATCAAATTATGACAGATTTATTGTTTATATTTTTTTTTTTGAATTTTTTTTTGTTTTGATTTTGGAGTTGTCTTGTTGTTCAATTAGTTTATTATGAAATCGGTCAATTTATTTCAGCCATTTTTAATTCGAAACCGAATTAGGTCAGTTTATTGGGTTCCAAAAAACTAAAAAAACCGAATTCAAATGACGGAAATAGTGAATTCGAATTTGGTGCTAACCCATAGTTAAAGAGTCTAAAGACTATCTTATCCAGATATAAATTAATCAAATACCCTCATATCACAAATCACCAACAAGGGTAAATACGTAAACTCAAAATCTTTGCCCCCCAAAACAGAAAAATATTCTAAAAGACAAATTGGATTGGATCAATCACACCAAAAAAATAAAAAACAGAATTCTCCCCAGCGAAGAATGCACTGTTCTTTTGTGCTCTGCATCACAAGTACAATAAGCCCACAAACACCATAGCATTCCCCCCACCCCACCCCACCCCAACCTTCTTCAACCGATTGGGTTCGGATCTTTCTAAACACTTCTTCCCCAATTTTTGATGAAATCAATCAATCAAATGATTGAATAACAAACAGATTAGATATTTGTTTTGCGATCTGCGAAATCGAATCGAGCGAGGTTTTGATTCGATTTAGGAAATGGCTCAGACGCCGCCAAATATGGATCAATTCGAAGTTTTTTTCAAGAAGGCAGATTTGGATCAGGATGGTCGGATCAGTGGGAAAGAGGCTGTCACTTTCTTTCAAGGCGCTAATTTACCTAGACAAGTTCTCGCTCAGGTTTACTCAACTTTAATTTTCCACTTTTTGTAGTATGTTTTAATTATTTGTATTCGAATTCGAAGAATTTGTTGAATTGGTTTTAGTTGGATACAAGCTGTGGAATTGGATTTCATTTAGTTAAGTTGTTTAAAATTGATAAAGTTAAGTGCTTTAGTAAGTACTCCCCTTTTCTTTCATTCTGTTTTTTTCCACTGGGAGGGGAGGGGAAGTGGAAGTGGGGGGTGGGGGGTGGGGGGGGCTTATTTCTTTACACAGTGGAGATATTGCAGATACAAGTGACTACATAAGTCCTATTGGCTATGGATCTTCTCATAAAGCCTCTGCTATACATTGGCATGCTTGTGACTAATTAATCAACTCCCATGAATCCCATTATATTCATGATTAACTTCCAACTAAAATTAACTAAAGAATTGAATTGAATGGCGTGATTACCCTCAAAATTATTGCAAAAAATAAAAAGAGAGGTAAAAGCACAAAAAGATAAAAAAAGAAATGGAGTTATTGACGCCTTTGATTTTAAATTTGAGTTAATTTTTGTTGGAAGCCGTGCAGTGGTGCACATGCTAAATCCTTAAAGAGTACTGCAGGGGATCCTAAGCCGTAGTTTTCCCCCTCCTCTAAACAATCACATGCACTAGGCAAGTGAATAATGATCAATTTATTGCAGATATCGGATAAAAGGAAGTGATTGGCTCCTATGCCAATGATTGGCAGTTCTACTGATGCCCTCCTTTCTCTCTCCCTCCTTTTTCACTTTCATAGGAAGACTATCCTTTGTAATGATATTATTAGGACCATATCAATGCAATGTAGACAGTTAAGACACTCTATAGTGTCGAATGTGTGCTGATACTTGGGAATTAAAAGTTTAGATACATGACCATTTCTTTAGGTATTTGGCTTCAACTTTATGTTTGTATGTTCGTCTTTGTTAGAAACTAGCTTCCATTTGTCAACTTGTCATTCATGGACTTGCTTTCCTCTGCTATCCATTTAGCTTGTTGTGTTGTCGTCTTGATGCACATGATCCTATTTCTTCATGCACAAAACTGATGTAGCCAGTTGTATATCCTAAATTGTCAATTATTTTTCATTGTATGTAGTAAAGTTACCCTTTGGACCTGGCCTGTCAGTGTCTTCTACCTCTTGTCACGAGGTCCTAATTTTCTATGAATGTTATCTGTGATGTTTAACATAATTTTGAATGTTTTGGTTCCAAAACCTGGTTAGCTCTTTGAGTTATCTGCTATTCACTGTGGACTTGGAGTAATTTTGTTATAAATCTTTGATGCAGAATGTTTTTTTTTCTTCTTCATTTTCTTGTTTGGGTCTGTAATGTCCATGTTTGCTCGACTGAGTAGTGAGTATTGGAGACTAGTGACTTAGTTCTTAAAGATTATGCTTTGAATTTGGATTTTCGTGTTAATGTCCTGCTTATAACTCTCGCCTTTCACTTTTGTGTGATTAGTTTTGTGGTCCTATTCCATCCAGTTGCAGCGAGACTCTAGGTCCCTTCCTCTTTCTCCTCCTTTTCTTTAGGTGGGGGGGGGGATATGAGTACCTAGAAGTGTTTGCTATTCTGAATTTGTTTTACTTTTGGATGTTTCATCTGAAAATTACGTTCTGAGATTTTGTAGATATGGACAATTGCTGACCACAATCGAACTGGTTTCCTTGGTCGTCAAGAATTTTGTAATGCTCTCAAGCTTGTTACAGTTGCTCAAAGTAAGAGAGAGTTGACTCCAGACATTGTAAAGGCTGCATTGTACAGTCAAGCTTCTGCTAAAATTCCTCCTCCCCAGATAACCCTTACACCTTCTCCTAGCCATCAGTCAAATGTTGCTGTAGGTTCATCTGGTCCTCCACCTAATGCTTCTACTCTAATGGCACCTCAAACTGTTGGCATGAGAGGCTCGCAGGGATTTGCTTCTCAACAGAGTCAAGTCATACGACCACCTAGACCCCCAACTCCTAGTACTAGTTTTCATCCTCCCCAAGTTCTTGCAGCTCCAGCAGTGTCGTCTCATGGAGGTAACATGGGAGTTTCTAATCCACCAAGTTCCTCTGCTTGGTCTGGTTCTCAGGTGGGAGTTCCTTCACAAGCCAACATAAGTATTAGGCCTTTAGTTCAAGATGGTATTACAATGGCTGCTTCAGGTTCATCTCTTTCTGCACAACCTGGAGCACAAGGGGTCTCTATGTTGACACAGCCTGCATCATCGAAGCCAAGTGATATCTCAGTGGGTGGTCAGGTGGAAGTCAAAGATTCTAAAAGCCTTGCTGTAGCAGGAAATGGACATGCACCAGTTTCGCTTTTCGGTGATGCTTTTTCAGTGTCATCAATTCAACCGAAACAAGATCATGCAAACGTTACCCCGCCAGTTAGTACCTCATCTGTTTCATCAGACATACAACCAGGTTCATCAGGAGCACACTCAACAGTTAAAACAAATCCCTTAGATTCTTTTCAGATGACACGTGGTCGACCACCTACAGGTATCCAGCACCAGCAGGGGAATTTTCCAGCAAAACCAAACCAACAAATTCCTGTGCAAGCGCCAACTGCGACGCCTCCTAGTGTCATAAATTCTGCTGCTGGGCAATCTCAGCTTCCATGGCCAAGGATGACCCCTTCTGATATCCAGAAGTACAGCAAAGTATTTATGCAAGTAGACACTGACAGGGATGGAAAAATCACGGGAGAACAGGCGCGCAACCTTTTCTTAAGTTGGAGGCTTCCACGAGGTGCGACCGCCTCATCTAACATATGTATGAATATTGTTTGTTATATATTTTCCTCCTCGTTCTCCTTTCCTCCGCATTTTGTCTTTACTGTTTTTATAACGTGCGACTAGTGGCTAAAATGCTATGTGATTGCAACACTATTGTTTGAGCATACTTATTGTTTCCTATTGTCTGCAAATTTTTCTTTGGATTCCAGCTATTTTTCTGACTTGAGCTGCTGCTTTCTCTATAATGCTCTTTTTTTTTTGTTGGAAATTGTTATAGTCTCATTCTGCTTATTTAGATATATTTTAGCCTTGGATATGTCCCATAGCTTGCACCAGATGTACTTCATTATTATTTGACCTCACTAAATGTGATCTTGGTTTAACAATACAATTTTACTGTGATAATCTTCTTATTTTTTATAACCAACACGGCTTGTGATCTCTGCATTAAACGGACAACGAAGCGCAGCTCAAGCAGTAAGACGCTTCCCCTCCAAACGGTAGGTTTAGGGTTCGAGTCACCAAGGAGTGGAAGTGGAGAACCACTATTGATCCTCCAGGGAGGGGGAGATTTTTAAAAAAATAATCTTTGCATGAAACGGGTGAAATTCCTCCCTGTAATCACCATTTTTGCATTTAAATGATATCATTTTCGTAGTTCATGGCTTTGGGGGTCACAAATGAATCAAGCTTAGTAGCTTTCGAGAGAACATGAAAACATTATCTTGTTTCCTGTTCTTCTCTGCTGTTCTAATTTTCATTTGCCTCAGACATTGTTACTTCAAATGCTTAGTAATGAACACGTTAGAGTAGGGAAGTCTTCACTCTTCAGATTTAAGAAGCAAGTCTACTCTAATGAAGGTTGAATTAGCATATGCATGTGATTCCTGTGAGGCTTAGAATACGGAGAAATGTTTCTGAAATACACTTACTTTTTAATCACAAAATAAATGTAGACAGGAATCAAACCACCATTTATTTATGTGTGTGGAGAGTCTTATATATATATATATATATATATATATATATATATATATATATATATATATATATATATATATATATATATATATATATATATTTATTTATTTATTTATTTATCTCTCTTCTCTTTTAGAACTTTTGATGTGATTTGTAGCTGTTATGAATAACATATACTGAGTATATTAATAAATATTGGAAACAAGTTTATGCCTCAATGGCTAATTGTAGTAAAGGTTTGTGTTGACAGTTATTCTAGGTAAGGTTGATTCCTTTTCTGTCTCTAAAGGAATATTGTTCTTGCCTTGACCAACTTTGTTTAAATATTATGTATCCTTTGTCTTTCAGAAATCTTAAAGCAGGTGTGGGACCTGTCTGATCAAGACAACGATAGCATGCTGTCTTTGAGAGAGTTCTGTATTGCTCTGTATTTGATGGAACGTTTCCGGGAAGGTCGTCCTCCACCTGCTGCACTTCCAAGTAGTATTGTGTCTGACGAGGCACTGTTATCTGTCTCCAATCAACCAGCCGCAGCACATGCAAATGCAGCTTGGAGAGCTACCCCTGGTATATAAAATTCTGAGCATATTTGAATACCTGTTCTCTGGAAAAAATTAAGTTGTTTCTTAATATCTTCATTTCTATGAAAGGAACGAGGCAAGTGGCTCCTGCCGCTGGGAGGAGGCCACCGCGTCCAGTTCCTGTTCCTGTATCAGGGGATGCTATGCCGCCGAGCAGACAAAAGCCCAAAGTTCCAGAGCTGGAGAAGGATCTTTTGGATCAACTTAGCACAGAAGAACAGAATTCACTGAATTCAAAGTTACTGGAAGCAAAAGATGCAGAAAAGAAGGTAGCTTTTTGTAGATTGTTTCATTTATGGCTGCAAAGGTCTTGTTACCATGTCACACACACACACGAGATCTTTAGGAAATTTGGAACTAAGCTGTTCTACTATGGAGGGATGATTTAGTCATTGTAATTGGTAGCGCACACACACTTGAGATCTTTAGGAAATTTGGAACTAAGCTGTTCTTCTATAGAGGGATGATTTAGTCATTGTAATTGGTAGCGCGCACACACACACACTTGAGATCTTTAGGAAATTTGGAACTAAGATGTTCTTCTACAGAGGGATGATTTAGTCATTGTAATTGGTAGCACATGATCTCACAATGTTTCAGTTTCAAGATTACTACGTTTTTTAGAATATCAATTACCATGTCAGTTTTTGGACCATGGTCAGATATCAGCTACTCAGCCAGCAGCTTCCTTTCTTCTTTATTTCTAATAAAGGTGGTTATCCAGTTTCTTTATAGTGATGAGTCCTGCCTTTGGAAATCTGGTTGTGGAGTCTTGATTAAATCTAGCATACTGACCCTTGAACAATAGGATGGTGGTGTTTTTATATTTAACTTGGTTAAGATGGTGCTGAATAACATGGCAATGGCGTTTCTTTTATTTCAACTGAAAGTTGGTTGGTTCATGATTTCTTTCTTTCGTTTTCATACTTGTGCTTCCCTAGAGAGTTTCTGATGAAATTCCTCCTGACATGTTTCATAAAAAATGGTAAAACAATTACAGGTGGGAGATTTGGAGAAGGAGATTACAGAAGCTAAAGAAAAGATCCAGTTCTACCATTCGAAGATGCAAGAACTTGTGTGTATCTTCTCTCTTTCCCGTGGTTCTTGTTTTGCTATTGTCCCTTATATGATCTCTTAACAAATCTCTAAGCTGATTTCTGATAGCTCTTCTGATTATTAGAGAGTAGATTGTAGAGGGGCTTTAGAATGGTCATATTGATATGATGTGATTTGGTAACCACAAGTTTTGTTTTATTTTGATAGCCTCGGTGTTTGCTGAAACGTATTCATTATGTATAGCTACCTCAAAGCATAGGTCATTGTGCTCTTGATTTCCTTTGTTGAAGATAATTTGCTTTTGGGAGTGACATCTTACTAGACCCCTAAAATATTCAGATTGGCATCATTGTTCCATAGACTTGATTGGTTGTTTCCGAATTGTGAGCTTTTCAATATTCCTTTTCCGAGAAATTAATATAGTAAAGTGCGGGAACTATTGCAATACCAAGACTTTAAGTGTGAATTTTTGGTTGTTGGTTTTAGAACTTTTGGCCTAGCTTTTGTTTTGAAATATTTTTCTATCTGCGTTCTCCTGGAAAATTACTGAATCATTTTATTTTTTCTTGTACACAGCACAAACAAACAGTTGTATTTATATTAATGGAACCATGATCCACACCTTGACAGTTATGTTGGAATCATGTTTCCTATGCTTAGAAATATAGTTTCTGTAGCTTGTTAAAATATTAGATAAGTGGTGCCCAGGAGTGGCTGGATATGAAACTTTGCAACTTCAATAAAGATTGGCATATCTGCTTTTGAATTTTGATCTCTTAGGCTGTTCATCAGCAATGGCTTCCTCTGCTGTTTCTACTGTTACATTAAGCACCAGATGATTTAAGTTAAATGGATAGTTAACGCTTCTACTTTTCTGTATCCTACTGCTTCCCAGATTTTATACAAAAGCCGATGTGACAATAGACTAAATGAGATCACTGCAAGAGTTTCTGCCGACAGGCAAGAGGTATTCTTCTTCACAATTCGGGAAAAGCTAAACATGTTGGCTTCCTTTTGATTTAGGACTTACCAATGTCTACTGTTTTAGGTGGACTCATTGGCAAAGAAATATGAGGAGAAATACAGGCAAGCTGGAGATGTTGCTTCCAAGTTGACTCTTGAAGAGGCTACTTTCCGTGACATTCAGGTAATTTAACGTTTTTATTCAGTTATATTGAGTATATTCTGGTGCTCTTCGTTCCTTTTCCATTATCGGCATTCTTCTTATTTTGTTTTCCTTGTCATAGAAAAAGGTAAAGTTGCTTATATGCTCATCAAATCCATTAGGTAAATGTTATTTTCCGCTCTATCATTTTCAGGAGAGAAAAATGGAGCTCTACCGAGCAATTGTCAAATTGGAGCAAGGTGGTGGTGCTGATGGTATTCAGGTATCTTGTAACAACTGATGATTTTGGTGCTGATCTGATGGAACTTTTCTCAGGAGTATTTTTTCCTTTTCTGGTCACAGGAATCTGCTAATCATATCCAGCTTGATCTTGAAGAGCTTGTAAAATCTTTGAATGAACGCTGCAAAACTTATGGCTTACGTGCAAAACCAATCTCACTAGTTGAGCTTCCATTTGGTAGTTTTCCACAATCATACTTCTGCACTGATCTGTTTAAGTAATATATTCTGTATTAATTTGAATCATCCAGCTAGTTATAATGCTGCTGCTTTTATGGTGATCATGAACATTGAAAGCTAAAGTTTAAATATGTCAAAAGTTGAAAACTCAACTCACTCTCTTATCTCATTGAAACATTATTGTGTATATCCTGATTACGTTTCTCGCGGATATTACATGGACCATTCCGAGAATATGAAAGCTCATAATTTACTTTTGAACACCGTTTGTATATGTCGTTCACCCTCATTTCTTCTTGTGCTGGTAACCTCTAATATTGTCATCGATTTTATCATTTGAGTAACTGAGTTTCTGTATTCAGGCTGAGATCTTCAAATTTTAAAATTTTCTGGTGCAGAAAATTTGAAAACCATAGTGTTAATTTGAGGTTCTATTCATGATCTGGTGTACTCCACCTTACCATTAACTATTTTAAAGAGAAAAAAATCCTGTATTGTATCTGTTAGTGAATAATTTAATTGTTAACTCTTGTATTTATTCAATTAAAAGTGCACTGCAAAAACTTCTTTGTATTTGGTAGCCAATTAGAACTTCATACGGTTATCCCCCCCCAACAAAAAAAAAGGAACTTCGTAGAGGCCCATCTAAAGGTTGAATTGATTTGCTTCATCCAGTTCAATTTACATATTGAGCTGTGCAACATCCGTTTTTCCATCCTTCTATCACTTCTGATGATTTCTTTGTCTTGTGAAGGGTGGCAACCAGGCATTCAAGAAGGAGCAGCTGACTGGGATGAGAATTGGGATAAGTTTGAAGATGAAGGTACTATAAAGTCACTTAAAAATATAAAGCTTTTTAATTGCTTAGACTGATGAATATATAGTATGATCCTCGTCTTAATTTGGGGTGTGAAACAAAAAGTTTCAGCATTACTTCTCCTCAGTGGCTTGTGCTAATTGGTTTTTGTTTTTTGACGCAACAGGGTACACATTTGTTAAAGAGCTCACCCTGGATGTGCAAAATGTGGTAGCTCCTCCTAAATCCAAGTCCTCGTTGGTTCGAGAAAAAGAATCTTCAAGAGATGAGAATGGAGTGGTGAAGGCATCTTCTGATGGTGATGTCAAGGCAGAGAAGGTGAACAGCACTGGTCAAAATATGTCTGAGGATGAAGGAGCAAAAACTCCGTCTGACACATGGAATGCAAATAGTCCACCTGAAAGTCCAGCAAGAAGTAATGCACTTGAGAGTGAATCTAAGGGATTTGAAGATTCTCATTTCAAGAAAGATGTGAGTTTTGATGGTTCGCCACATGCTACCTCGAAGGATATAGGTTTTGATGGTTCACCTAATGCTAATCAAAGGTGATGTTGTCGTCTTGCCTCTCGTGGTTTTCTTCTGGTTTATAATTTTCTTCTTTTCTTAATGATTTAGCTATTATAGAGACTGCAGTAAAACCTCTGAATTTACTCATTCTTATATCTGAAGGCGGGGAACGTTTAACCTTTATTCTCCTAATTCTTTTTTCTTGAAAATCTTCAAGCTATTATATGACTTGTGTAGTGGGCATTGGAACAGTGACTCCATGTTCTCTGGGGAGAAGGGCTTTGATGAACCAAGCTGGGGTACATTTGATACACAGTATGATACTGATTCTGCATGGGACTTGAAATCATGCCAAGGTATCTGAAACTAGTCCTTGCACATGTTAGGATACACACCTGCACACATTTATATGTCATTATATTAAGAATAATAATAATAACAATAATAAGTATGCACCATATCGCTCTTTGGTGGTCGCTTCTGCACAGATACATGCATATATAGTGCTAATAAATAACAATAATAATTTAGAATTGGATTGCCGGCAAAAATGTTTTTGTTTGGCGAGACTGACCTTTGTGAAATGGTTTGATTTATTTCGAGGAAAATCATACTAATCTTCCCATGATAAGATATTTGATTTTTGTAGAAACTGATGTCAAGTCATTAGTTATCGGCAGGCACTAGACAGTTTGTCGCTTTATGTCCGTTCTTCTGTAAGATAAGACTATACCTCTCACTATGCAAATATGCTGTTCTTTGCAGGAGTCAGTTTCGGAGAGGCAAAATGACGATTCTCTGTTTGGTTCTGATAACTGGGGTTTGAACCCAATAAAAACTGGTTCAAGGAATACAGATAATAGTACCTACTCGAAACAGGGTGCATTTTTTGATTCTGTTCCAAGCACCCCAATGACTCAGGGAGCATTCTTTGATTCTGTCCCAAGTACCCCAATGAAACCGGGGGCATTCTTCGATTCTGTTCCAAGTACCCCGATGAAACCTGGCGCATTCTTTGATTCTGTTCCAAGTACCCCAATGAAACAGGGTTCATTCTTTGATTCTGTTCCGAGCACCCCAATGTATAATACTGGCAACTCACCCGATGCAGATAGCATGTTCCAAAGAAAGAGCCCATTTGCATTTGCAGATTCCGTTCCAAGCACACCTATGTACAATTCAAGCAATTCTGCACAGAGATATAACGAAGCATCAGAAGACCGCTCGTTTGATAGCTTCTCAAGATTCGACTCCTTTAACATGCATGATGGTGGTCTCTTTGCACCAAGTGAGCCATCCTTATCAAGATTTGATTCTATGCGCAGTACTAAGGACTCTGAATATGATCATGGCCTTTTTGCTTCTCATGACCTAGCAAGATTTGACTCCTTCCGAAGCACAGCAGATTCTGATTATAACTTTGGGGCGTTGCCTCCCCGCGAAACATTTTCAAGGTTTGATTCTATTAGTAGCACAAGAGACTCGGATTTTGGTCATGGATTTTCAAGTTTTGATGATGCTGATCCATTCGGATCAAGTGATCCTTTCAAGGCATCCATGGAAAATTAAACCCCAAGAAGAGATTCCGATAGTTGGAAAGCGTTTTAGCTTTATGGATCGGATCTCATACACAGCCTTTTTGTATTACAGCGGTATTTTTTACGAGGCTTGTTGATATAGGGTTATTGCAACATGCTAATTTTCATTAGATGATGAATGTGTGTGGTGATGATGATTAGCTGAAGTTCTAATGAGCCTTTGAGTCCTTTGTACTTCTACCCTTTTGGTTCTTTTATTATTTGTTTTCATTATAATTTTTTGGTTATGAACTTAGAAGTGTTAGTGATATTCATTCCCTTTCTTTAGGTGTGTGTAAAATTTTGTAAAAAAAGTTTATATTGTATCATTTTTATGCTGCTAATAGAGATTTCAATCAGTGTCCTTTTATTTGCTTACAACCTATTTAGAGTTTGTTTAATTCTGTGCTCGTACCTCTTTCATCTTCCGTTACAAGGTTAGGTTTGACAATTTGACAATAGAGCATACCGGATTAATTTTGAGCTTCAAAACGGACGTGAATACGCCTGACCATGTCAGGTGTCTCACTTTTTCCAAGTAATGGAGAAGAGGGCTAAAACATACCACCGAAAGACTAGTGAGACGAAGATAAGATGTTGAGACTGTAGAGGAGGTAGGACAATCATGTTACTATTCCCTTGTGTGTCAATACCCGCCTCGACAAAGACATTCAACTAAAGGATACCATGGACAAAAATCAGGAACAATGCCTTCTTCCACCATTTGCAGAAACAAGAAATGAGCAGTTTGGAAATCACCTTTACTGCATGATTATATTATCATAGGACTAAAACTTTCCGAATTCGGTGACAACCCCTCTCCCTTTCATATCTTCCAAGAATTCTTTAGCATTCCCAAGTTTGCCCTGCCTGCATAGACCAGTTATCAGAACATTGATAGTTGATGCAACCGGAAAATAGCCATGGCTAATCATCTCATCCAATAAACCATGAATTAGCGTATCAAACGTGACAAAATTCCAATTCACACCAACCATTTTCATCTCATTAAACATGTCAAGAGACGAATCAAACATCCTACAATGGCAGTAGCCAGAAATCAAGATTATGTCTCAACATTTGGCAGACATCCTTTCATCTCCATCTCCTTCATAAAGTAACTCGCGACCTTAACTTTGCCCTAATCTGCAAAAAACCTTTATCAGAGTGTTATAAGCCACAAAATCGATAGTCCCTCCCTTCTCTTCCACTCTTTCAAACAACTCAACTGTCTCTGAAGCACGCCCTATGTTGCACATCAATTCTAAGACCTTAGTAGTCACGGTAACCATATCAAGAACAAAGCCACCACTAAGGCTCTTTTCTATCATCACAAGAGCCTGAACCAAGTTCTCTTCATGACAGTATGCAGATATCAAAATGTTAAAAGTCATGTCGTTTGATTCTGCTACCTCACTCATCAAACTCCGAGCTCTCCCAACCTTCTTATTCTTGCAAAGAGCATGAATCAGTGTATTATAGATGACGGTATTAGGCCTTACTCCTCTAGTTTTCATCACTTGCAAAAGCTTAAACCCATCAGCTATCCTATTAGTCAAGCAAAGGCCTTTCATCAAAATTCCACAAGTATAATCATCAACTTAGACACCATTCTTCATAATTTTCTTCCTACAAAACTCTCTAGCTATATCAATATCTTCCTTTACTAGAACATCAAGAATAGAATTGTATAGTTTCTTACCAAACTTAATAACCAAATCAAGAACACTGATCACTTGCTTAATCATGTGACCACATCCAAGGCAACGAACTATTGTGACAAAAATGTCCTCATCCGGGGCTGACCCAATTGAGCTTGGCATTTCATCGAGCAGGTCCTTGACAGCGTCGAATCTCCGGGAAATGCATAGCTTGTGGTTCAAAGCTCTGTAGCTAGACAGGTCATGAGTAAAATTGGGTAGCTTTGATGCCCACCTGAAAGTATCTAAGGCTTGGTTGCTGATTTTTGCTCAAGTATTAGATGGGATATCTGCTGGTTGGTGGGAACTGGGGGTGGTGGAAATGGATTTTGACTGAACACAAAAGAAGCGCCTACTATAGATTCTATTGATGTACTTGGGGCAAATGGAAAGATTATACAAGTCCTGCATCAAGAAACCAGGGCTGAATTCTTCCACTTTCGCAAGAGAAAATTAAGAACTCGCTAATAGAATTCTGGTTGTAAATTTTGTTCCAAAGGCAACAACTTGGGGCCTGGACTTTGTTATTTTCTGTACCAAGATAACAGGAACTCATCCGCTGCTGCGCATTTTTTCAGATTAATAAGTAATCTGAAATAGCAAATGTTAATGACAAATTAAATTGTGAAAGAGCGAAATCTCTTGTCACAAATTAAAGATCAATCACGTAGTACCATCAACTGCATATATGGGAAGAAAGATTCAGCTAGGACTTTCATCGAGCAGCTGCGCTGCACTATGCTGGACTAGTTTGTTCTCAATGATTTCCCAAAAGTACAACAAATTGCAGTTAAATCATTTCAAGTCCTTACTAAACTCATCAACCAACAGTGAATCCAATAATATTTCTGAGAAAATTGCTCAAATTTTCAGCCATTATGACACTCTAAAGAAGAACTTCAGAAACACAAACTGACTAAAAATACAAAAAGTACTCATCCATAATTTTTTTTTAAAAAACAAATCCTCCAGAGTCATTTTCGTTATACAATAAATTAATCAAGCTCCTTCTGAACTTTAATCCCCATGGAATTGGCGGTTCCGATAATGGACTTGCAAATGGATTCCAGCGGCATATACTGACAATAAGGATCTTGCTGCTTGATCTTAGCAATCTCATACACATGTTTTAGAGTTACATTCGACACCGTAACATGACCTGGCCGGCTACTTCCGTTCTCTAATCCGGCTGCCTTCTTTAGATACCACGTCACCTTCGGCGACTTCACAATAAACTCAAAAGTATTGTCCTTGAACGCCGTTATAGTCACCGACATCGGAGTGTCCGGCTTGTATTTTTGGGTCCTCGCATTGAAGTCCTTGCAGAAGGCCATCAGATTCAATCTGTATTGACCTAGCGCCGGACCTACTGGCGGCGCCGGTCGTGCTCCTCCCGCTGGAACGGTCAATCGAATCGTCGCCGCCAACGGCCGCCGTGTCAAGATCTCCTTCAGCGTCGCCATGGATCAAAGTGCAAGGATGAGACTGAGGGCAAAATTAGCAACAGTGGCGGTGAGTTGTGGGACCCTTGCGATTTCTTTTGGGCTTTTTTTCTGTTTGGGCCTTCTTCTGCTGGGTCATAAGTGACTATTCTTCCATTAGTTGGCCAACGCAACTATAACAAGTAACAACATTGCAATAAATCCTAACCCTTTCGACACGACGTGGGCGGAAATTAATAAGGACACCTCGAAACCGGACCAAAACAAATTCCCTCTATCTACAAAATATATAGAGAGAGAGTAAAATGCTATATTTGGTCACTAACTATTTATACTTTTTTCTTTTAATCATAAATTTTTTGGGGGTGGAGTGGGATGTGGAAGTGGAGATGAAGGGAGAGAGGTGGAGTAGGCTGCGGGGTGGTGGTGGTCGCGCTGCAGGGTAATTGGGGGGTGGTCGGGGAAGAAGGAAGAGGATAGGGGTTGAGGTTGGGGTATTGGATTGAAGGAGTATTTTTTTGTGATGTAACAAATATGACCTTATAACTATTTCATTTAACCGGATTAAAATTGTGAATTTAGGGTTGGTTGACTAAGTATTTTTGGACTGAAGGACGTTACATACCAAGGCAGTCAAAATCGCGAGTCGACTCGTAGAATCGTACGATTCTACGAGTTTTAATGGGTGAACCGAGTTAGATTCCATGTAGAATCGGAATCCCAGTAGAATCGGAGTGAAACTCGGTAGAATTGGGACTCGGACTCGTAGAATCGCGATCCTACGAGTCTACTATTCACTATTTTTGTCGAAAACACTTTATATTTTTTTTTTTATCATTTCTTATCCTCAGAACTGATACTTTAAGGTGTATACAAATTTATATATCTCACGAGATATTTGAATCTTAATTAAAAATAAAAAATAAGCACATTTTAGCAATTAAATTAACTCCGATTGACTTTTTGGCTGAATACTTAGTCATTAAAAATGAAGTTTCGCCATTTGAATCATGTTTAATAAACATCTGAATACTTTATTTAATTTTGTTAACTTCAAATTAAATTTAATAAACATGTTTAATTTTAGTACATGATATTAATAACTTGAATGATTTGCTTTGAGTATTTGATTATCTTATTTTCCTTTAAGACACTTTAGAGATGATTTGGAAATAACTATTTAGTTTCAACTAAGGTAATTTGGGTAGAGAAATTGTGCTTTTATATTTTAAAATTGTGATTGAAATGTTTTTCAAAGAGTACATATATATTTTCAAATTATTTTTTAATGTAAGTAGGATCGGCGATCCGAGTTACGATCCTACGATCCTCATATGCCTTCCGATTCTACGTAGAATCGCGAGTTTGACTGCCTTGTTACATACCAAATGTATATTGTATAGGGATGGTAATGTACATAAATAATGAATCGAGATGTTAGTCATCAAAAATAAATAATTTAGGGACATAATCCATTAATTAGCCATTGTCTTTTAGCCAACCACAATTTATGGTGGCATTGCATTAGATTGATCATGGTTTAGCAGAAAGGGCTAACCATGACAGTCTTTTTTTTTTTAGAAACATTTTTGTCCATGACGGAAGTGGTCCGTCCTGGGGGAGGATGGAAGTCCCACTTCTATCCTCCACTTGCCTTAAATTAAAAATCAACCCTTTCTTCTCCTCTCTCCCCCCGCGAGTCCTTAGCAAAAAAAAAAAAAAAAAAACAACAAGGCAAGAAAACAAATCCCTGCCACTGCCTCCTCCCCCGACCCCGCCGCTGCTGCCACCATCACTCTCCACACTTTGCCCTCTCTCTCAATCTCTCAATTTCAAAGGTATAACTCTAGAAAATTTTTAATTTTATTTTTTGGGAAATTTAACTATAAATTATTGTGAATATTTGTTTAATTGTAATTTGGTAAAGTTGGTGAAGTTGTTAAATTTTGAGAATTTAGTTTATTGAATTTGTGAATTTGGTAAATTGTGATATATTTGTGTAATTTGGTGAATTTTTGTAATTAGGGCATTTGTGCATTTATGAATTTGATGCATTTAGAATAATTTGGGGAATTTAGTAATTAGGGAATTTAGAATAATTTGCTGAATTTGTGATTTTAGGGCATTTGGGAATTTGGTAAATAGTGATATATTTGTGTAATTTGGTGAATTTTTGTAATTATCTGAAATTGATGTTAATTTTCTTAAATTGATCTTTTTTCTACAATTTATGTTAATTTTGGTGATTTAAACATGTGTTTTTCCTGATAAAATGTATGTCTGTTATTTTTTTGTATAGATGTTTACACTTGTTCATCTTCAGTCCCGATCATTTTGATAGGAGTGTTTTAAACAAACAACATTACATAGATCTTTAGGAATATGGTACGGGGAGGAGTCACTAAACCATCCATTAAAGCTTATTAGAAGCGAAAGTTAGTTTTATGACGCGTACAATAGAGAAACAAACCCTGACTTAATTAACCTAATAGACTGATTAGGTTTTGGGGGATGCTGTATGATGAGATATATGAAGGTAGATCACGCTCTAGTGACTTCTTTAGTTGAGAGATGGCGCCTGAGACCCATATGTTTCACTTACGTAGCGGTGAGGCGACCATTACTCTAGAGGATGTAGGATGTCTTCTTGGACTACAGACTAGGGGACACGTGGTGTCGTGGGGTTCGTATTACAATATGTCTGATACTCAGTGGGCTGCTACTGTGTTCAATCTGTTAGGATTTCGACCCGCCCTGTCGTCAATTAGGGGAAACTCTATTCAGTTGTTAGAAGTTTATGCCCATATTAGTGAGCCCATAGGACATGATGTTACTCAGTTGGCGACAGAGCATAGGGCTAGGGCTAGGGCATTGGTATTTCTTTTGATGGGTAGTTTTCTTTTTCCCAACAAGTCGGGCTCCCGGGCGAATATGCGTTATCTCCTCACCATCAGTGATGTCGATCATGATACGACTTCTTGGGCTAATGGTGTCCTTGCGTATTTGTACCGGTAGATGTGCAAATCCTGCATGGCTGATTCGAAGGACATGACCTGTTGTTGTTTTCTCATTCAGGTATGTCTAAATTATATATAGTTTTATGTTTAATATGTAATTTGAATATTTAATAATTGAAGCTGTTTGTTTTGACCAGTTGTGGGTGTGGGAGCACATTTCTTGTCTCCGTCCGGAGAACCGATGCGAGATTTCAGCTGAGATCTTCGTTGATGGTATCTCTTACGGGGCAAGATGGAATAGAGCCCGGAGTTTCCACAACGCGCCGAGAAACCAATTGTTGGTGTTTCGTGATCAGCTAGATACGATCGCCGAGACACAATGGGTAAGTCAATTTCGATATTCTAGTCATTTTTTTTAATTAAATAAATTATTTTACATTAACTTGATTTTATTTTACAGTTTATGTGGAGATCGTACCCTGATGCGGTAATTGCAGAGAGAGTGGCTCGAGATGACGACTTCCTGTCAACCGTGCATGCCCGAACGCCACTCATTTTCTTCGAGACAGTGGAATACCACCTGCCTGACAAGGTTATGAGGCAATTTGGATTCCACTAGGTGGTACCAATATCGGCATGGACAGAGGGTATTGTCGAGGGTAAGGACCTCCACACTGGTGAAGGCGAGCCCGACAAAGAATTGGGAGAACGTGCACAGGGCCTACATAGCGTTGTGGAACGAGCTCGTCGATGCACTAACATTATCGTTAACATTATCGCTGCTCCTGCTTTCGGTAATATTATTCCACCAAGCCAAGAGTACATGGTTTGGTACAATAACATTATCGTTCACCGTCTCACGAACCCAAGAAATATGGATCCCAGGGCACTCCCGATGGGTTATCAACCCAACGCTACAGCTGAAGATATTTTGGTAAGTTTTTTTCGTTTTGTTGTCAAGATAAATCGTTTTGTTGTCAAGAATATACTAATTTTAATATTTATGTGACAGACAGAGTCAAATAGGTTGGTACTAGAGGAATTCGAGAAGCCTGCGAATAGAAATGTGAGCTAGTTCAAAAGTCTCATCGCTTGGGCTACCAAAGCCCTCAAAGACGATTTGGATGTGGCTGGGAAGGTAGCTTGCAGACCGCGCTCTACCGACGTAGCAGAAGCTGTCATTGAGCAACCGGTGATACAACAGAGGCAGGATGTTGAAGGTAGGTCTCAGCGTGGAATGCAGGGTACTCGTCGGAGTCGGCAAGCAACTCAAGAGTATCATGCCGAGATACGGTGCACTAGCCAACGCAGCGATGAAACGGAACCGTCTCAACCACCTTAAGATCAGACTCAGTCTCAGATTCAGGCTAATATACCCTCCCAATTTCAATACCAATTTCCGAGCATCAACACTTTTTCTCCGGGTAGTCAAATGGGGGGGCATACTGGTGCGGGTCCCTCTAAATTTTTGGTGTGTGGCCCTCGTACAACCTACACTTGGACCAACGCAGACGCAACAACACACTCCACTGATCCAGGCAGATTCGCCTGAGGAGCCGATTCTTATCGACCACGAAGGCGCTGAACTCATCGAAACGTAGCATGGTAGTACCCTGCGAAACAGAGACGGTCATACATACTATCTACGGAAGAACCCGAAAACGACCGTTAGATACACACCGTCGGGGCAGTAGATATGATTTAGTTTTTTTGCTTTCATTTGTTTAATTGTTGTTACATACAATTTGTTTAATTTATGTTATATACGATTTGTTTTTTACGTTGTTCGTTTTTATTAATAAAGCAACCATTCTTCGTTCGTTTTTATTAATAAAGCAACCATTCTTCGAGTATTTTTTGTACACATTTTTTGGTAAATATTATGTTTTAGTCATTTTTTTGTCCTAAAAATACCAACATGAACAATTTTTAGGCAAAAAATAAAAAGCAAAGTGTTTCAGGCACAAAGTTTCTGCCATTCCAGAACGGAAGTGCCACTTCCGTTTTGAAATTGAATGAAAAAATCCAAGTGTTTTTTAACAAGCTACTGGACGTTGAGGACGGAAGTCGGAAGTCACACTTCTGTCGCGTCTGGGAAGTGCCACGTCAGCCCATGACGGAACAAAAATATTTCTCAAAAGAAAAGAGTGATATAATTGGCCCATTTCTGCTAAACCATGATCAGTCTAATGCAATACTCAATTGACCGGTACCTCTATTTTACCTAAATGGGGAATTCCGGCTAAATTTAATCACATATTACCCTGAAAAGCCTTAAAAGACCAATCTACCAATCCACCCCAAAGAAGAAGAAGTCCCCCACGTGTCATGTTTGCTTGGTCTCCCAAATTTCCCCAACCTAAAAAAACGGCCATGAAAGCTGGGATCGATATTTCTCTCAGCCTTCCATTTCCCTACTACAATGCTTTCCTTTTAGTCTCTCTTTCTCCTCACTTATCCACACCTCTTCTTCTCTTCACTTTTCTTCCTCATTTCATTTTTCTTCTTGCTGACATTACAAGGAATTCAAGTTAATATGTTGATTTTTTTGTGGGTTGTGGAAAATGGACACTTGGGTTTTGTTTATTTCAATCAAATTTAGATTAAAGTTCAAATCTTGGCATGTGGGCATGTTTGATTTTTTTTGGAAAATCCAAATTTTGGGGAAAATTTAATGCTTACTCTGCTTGAAAAAAGGGTCTTTTTATAATTATTTTCTTGAGTTGGGATCAAGAAATTTTTTATGTACAGCTGTCCATGTTCTGTTGAGCCTGTAGCAACTAGTAGTTTTTAAGGATTGAGGTTTTTTTTTTAAGAGTTTCAATGGATTGAATTGGTGGGTGTTTGATAGAGAGGGAAAAAGATGGCTCCCGGCACGGGTAATTCACCATATGATGGTGAACTATTAGATAATAATAATAATAAATTGAACAATAACAAGAACAATAATAATAATGCATCTGTGATGGAAAATGAAAATCAAGAGGATTTGGATCAGGGTATAACAGGGAAGCCACCAAGAAACATCCCTGCTATGAGGCATTCTATCAGCCAAGCTTTGTTGCCGGGTACCCTTAAATTGGTACGTACGTACTACTACTACTAGATCACTTTCTCAATTAGGCTTTTTTTTCTTGATTTTTTTATTATAATTCTTATTGATTTTTGTCTCATCTTTTGTGGGATACTACGAAATTTTACTGATTTATATGATTTCCTGTCTGTATATTGATGAGATTGTTTGGATCATTCAGTTTGTCATGCTGAATCTACATTGTTATATATTTGGTAATAAATTTGTTTTTTTTTTTAGTTCAATTCTAAATTTAGTATTATTCTTGATATTTGAAGATCTTTCTAAAAAGGTATTGCATACTTTCTATGGTTCCATTTTAGGCTTAGCACTTCTGACTCATAAAAATCGGTGGCACCGCCTTGCCCCGATAAAACATATTTTTTAAAAAAAATAAGTCCATAACTAATAACTCATAATCATAGATAGAGTAGGGAAAGGCCTTTTTGTGTCCTTCATTTGATATCTTTTTCAGATGAACTGCTTAATTAGGATCACTTTATCTGAAATTTAGATTCGACTAAGTAGTTAATTGTGGTTTGGTATATCTAGGAAGCATCCAATGGATTCAGTGTTTGTGAACAATTACCATCTGGTGAGAACTCCGGGTTTTTACCTGTGCTTCGCTCAGGAAGCTATGCTGAAAAGGGACCAAAAGAATATATGGAGGATGAGCATATTCGCGTCGATAATCTTCACAATCATCTCGGTGCAGCTTCAGATTTCCCTTCTCCTGGAGCCTTTTATGGCGTATGTTACTCTCGATTTCAATTCAATTGAGCTCGGAAAGCCTAGATGTCATTTTCTTGATACATATTATGTTTGTTTCTAGGCAGGTCGAAGTTGTGTTAGTAAACAATGTAGTTCTAAAGGGTTGGTTAACTCGTTTACTTCTGCCTTTTACATTTAGGTATTTGACGGGCATGGTGGTGTAGATGCTGCCTCATTCACTAGAAAGAACATCCTTAAATTCATCGTTGAAGATTCACATTTTCCATCGGGGATTAGGAGGGCTATTCGAAATGCCTTTGTAAGAACCGATAACGCATTAGCTGATACGAAATGCCTCGATAGAACCTCTGGAACCACTGTTCTCATTGCTCTGCTATTGGGACGGTAAGAAACCACGCTCTTTTCTTGTTAATTATTCTTCTACATTAGTGAAATCTTGTGTGGTATATATCTACACTGGGATAGTTGAAGAATGGATGGTAGGCTAGTAGCTCATTTTTGTTATTTAAAAATAAAAATGGCTGCTTGAGATTTAATGCATTTAAAATTCAACTTGTTCTTTATTTGCCCGTGCTCCATTTCGACCTGCTCAAGCACCCCTTCAAGCATCTATAAAAGTTAGACCTTTTCGACTGTGATTCATGTGGAAGCATTCACAGGAAAATGCTGATTGCTAATGCTGGGGACTCGAGAGCAGTGCTGGGGAAACGAGGAAAAGCAATTGAAATGTCGAAAGATCACAAGCCAAACTGCACAACCGAAAAACTTAGAATTGAGAAATTAGGCGGTGTCATTTACGATGGCTATCTAAACGGCCAACTATCAGTAGCACGCGCTCTTGGAGATTGGCACATGAAAGGTCCCAAAGGCTCAAGCTACCCCTTGAGCGCGGAGCCAGAGTTAGAAGAGCTAGTCTTAACAGAAGAAGACGAGTTTTTGGTGATGGGTTGTGACGGTTTATGGGACGTGATGAGTAGCCAATGTGCTGTAACAATGACAAGAAAAGAACTAATGATACACAATGATCCTGAGAAATGCTGTAAAGTTCTTGTCAAGGAGGCGCTTAAACGCAACACTTGCGATAATCTGACCGTTCTTGTGGTATGTTTCTCTCCAGATCCTCCCTCGCGAATTGAAATACCGCGGTCTCATAGAAGGCGAAGCATATCAGCTGAAGCTCTTGATCTTTTAAAGGGTGTTCTGGACAATATTTGAGGATAATTGTTTTGCTCAGTTTGGTTGTATAATATTTGAGGGATTTTTCTGTCATTCTGCTGTCCCTCTGAGCAGTTGAACATGAACTGAGTTTGTTGTACTGAGGAGAGAACCATCTTAGAGGTTTTTTTTTTACTGTCATATTCAAGAATTTTAGTATTTTTTTTTGTTTTGTTTTTTTAGGAAAATAACTTTAGTACTTGAATTTTATATGTTTCTAACTGTTAATAGAAGTAGGATCAAGTTCATGTGAATGGAAATCGCATTTTACTCCTTATGTCATATAAGAATTAATTTCCATTTTGTTTTCCTTCTTGAAATGTTTTAAAATTTAACGTATCTAGACCCTCGAAACAAGAGCTTAGAAGGTCTCAATCACGATCAAGGATACAGAGGGCAGTCCAGTTCCAGTGCGGAACGCTCAAAAATCCGCACGTGCGGGACACAATGAGAGCCATTGATTTCATTTTTTGAATGGATCAATGGCTATGATTTAAAAGAGGAGAGAGAAAAGTTAAAAGCGATACATATGTAATTTTATTAGAGAGAGAGAAAAGTTTCATGACTGAAAAGTCGAAAAAGGAGAGAGAGAAAAAATTGCGATGAAGATGACATTTCTACAAAGCAACACTTGTTCATGCTTCGGTGAACACTGTTCACGTATTCGGTGAACAGATGTTCTCGTTCGCTGAACACATTTTTCACGATGAGTGAACACATGTTCTCGATGAGTGAACACATGTTCACGTATTCGGTGAAACAGATGTTGCTCGTTCCGTGAACACACGTTTCTTTTCGCGAACACATGTTTTTTATGAGAGAGAAAGTTGTATTTGAAAAAAAAAGAAAGTCGCTTAAATACCTTCTTTACTAAACAACTAGTTGGATGAATCCAACTGGTCCCTCAAACTGTCTCGCATCAGTCCCGCACCAAAAAAATCCGCATAGGAGCCGTGGTCTACAGAGGGCTAGTTGGCTTAGAATTTGTGTGGGGTAGAATTTATTGGAAAACACATAAAGACAAGCTACGCGTGAAATGTCCTATGGCGACAGAAGTCCTTGTCTTTGCTCACGACTCCTATGCGGAACAGTACGGATTCCACACATGCGGGACAAAATCTCGTTCGTTAGATTAAAATTTTGACGGTTGAGATTGATTAAGAAATGAACAGCTGTTCATTTTTCTGAACAGCTATTCAGAAAAATAAACCGCTGTTCTCAAGGTCAAAAAAGTATTTCGTACGTGCGGAATCCGTAATGTTCCGAACAGGAACCGGACGTCTTATCTTTCGAGAAACTCGTTGTGTCTGACTGTCTGTCATGTGGCAGTGGAGGAACCAGTCAATTCTTTCTCACCAAACTGTCACACAAGTGTCAGATTTCACTCACATTTTTTTTTATGATACAAAGTATTTTATATAATTAACGTAACTTAACTTAACAAAATAAAATAATATTAGAATCTTTCTTTTGCTGATGCTGGGCCAATTACATTTGCTTATCTACCTTAAATGTATTTATTGCATGAACAAATGGAAAAAAAAAGAAGAAGAGTGAACAACTCTCTTTTTGGACTTTAAACAACTCTCTTTTTGGACTTTTGACATAAACTTTTTTTTTATGTACTTTTCTGAACTTAAATAATTTATGGGACTGCCATTATAAAAAAAATCAAGAATTCCGACAAAAAATTGGCACGTGGTCAAAACGTGTCGATTTAAGTAAGGTAAAATAGTCCCCAAAAAAATTTCGACCCATATTTTGTAACCATGGGCACCTATTGATGACCCGAACCACCCAGACTCCTATCTCCGACAACGTCTTCTCCAACCTCCCCACAACCACCGCAGCACACCCTTCCCCTCCCCTCCCAACCACCACCAATATAATCCAGCAAACAACAATGTTCAAATTGGTAAAGTAAACTGAATCAGACGATCCACATATACACGGCTAAATCTACAAACAATTCCTTCCAATTAAATGACATTTGTAAATAGATTGTAGATTTCAAGCACAATCTTTTCGGGTAGGCAGTCGGGTTGGTCGGGTACAATAGATTAAAAGTGGGTAAGATGTTTTAATATGTTAATGGACATTTTTACCCTAGGAAGATCGGCACATGTTGGTCATGTGCATGTTTTTTTTCCGAAATGTCAAAAAAATCTATAACTGGTAGTCCCGTAAATTGTTCAAGTATACGAAAGTACAAAAAAAAAAGTTTATATCTAAAAAGAGAAAAGAAAAAATTGGTAAAGTCCAAATAAAACCATTCACTCAAACAAGAAAGAAAGAAGTCGATGGTCTCTATGGGCAAAAAATCCTTTGTGCCCATTTTGTGTTGCGTTCTCTATCTCCACGAATAGATAATTATCATGTGTTCACTTCTACCCTACGTGTTCCACTATTTCTTTTAATTTAAAAAAAAGAGTTAATTAAAAAATAAATACATGTCAATTTCTTATTAATAGAATAAAAAATGAAACACATAATGAGGATAAAAGATTCCTACCAGTCTCTAACAACCAGAAGAAAATACATATCTCAGCATGCCAAAGAGGAAATGGCAAATATCCTATAAACCAGAAAGTGACCTTCAAAGTGCTATTTAATTATTTACAATTATAAAAATTCCAGTGGTCTAGTGAAGGAGAAATAGAAAAAGACATTCCTTGTTTCTTAGCAGTTGAAGGATAAAAAAAAAAAAAATTCAAAAGGTAAAACTGTCCCGCTTGTGTTTAGAATTGTTTAAATCACTACAAAATTATATTTGTTCTTATTCTGTATCGACGTAGCAGACTATCCATAATTTATACTTTCCAACCATTCCAAGAATGTGGTGGTTGTGATAATCAAATAATTCACATTTATAAATCATAATGTGATATTTCAGACAAATTATCCCTGTTCATGGGACCATTCATTTTTTTTTCGATTTTGTTGCTTTTCCATGTAAAATCTACATCAATTTTTCAAACCCCATTTTGATCATCAATTATCTCAAACCAACAAAATTTTGTATACCACTGTCCACTTACAATAAATGTGATTGATTTGCATGATCCAAAATATCACCTAAAATCACAATCAACCATGTAAATGAAGTCGGCGAGAGTCCGTTTTAAATTGAATGTTAATTTTTTGTAGTACAAATAACATAATTAAAATGAATAGATATTCATTTTAGAACCATACCCTCATCCGACATTAATTAGGTATAAGAAGTCTGAATACTATGCAAATATGAACCTAAATGTTGATATCACGTTAAAAACTTCGAATATTTTAATACATCTAATATATTATATAATATAACTAATGAAATCATCACATGCTATGCAAAATTATTAGCCCAGAGTCTGGAGCGTCTTAATCATTTTGGAGGCCATGTGCTAAAGTCTAAAATAAGGTTCTACATAACCGGAGTAAAGTGACTTTTATATAAATATATTATTTTTCTTTTCCAAAATTTAAACAAAATTTTAAAAATATAAATACTGACAACTTTCTTCACTTGAAAATAGCGATCCTTCTATCTTTCTTTGAAGCAAAATCATCAACTAAATCGTCATATTTGATTTGCTCCAAAAGATCATTCTCAAATGCTATCGTCGTTAATCCATTAAGTTTTTCCTGAGACATTGTAGAACGCATATATGACTTCAACCACTTCAATTTTTTAAAGCTCATTTCTGCAGATACAACAATAACTGGAATAGTCAACAAAATTCTGTATGCAATTATTGCGTTAGAAAAACAATCTACATCAGGGACGAAGCCAGGAATTTGGTGTTGGGGGGCGAAACTGTAACAGTATGTTGAATTACAGAGCTCGTGTGATAAAAACAGCAAAAATATTCTTGGGGGGCAAAAAAAAATTCTTGGGGGGCGAAACTGATAAAATTTTCCAATTTTTTTCAAAATACACATAAAATTTCGATAAATAGTAGTATTTTTAAAAATCTTCAGGGGGCGCCGGGCCCCTCCCGCCCCCTGTCTTCGCCCATGATCTACATGCTTCAAGAACATAAAAATATCAATAGGTCCCATCTTTTCATTAGACGAATTTTTTTCTAAGCAACTTAAACTCCACATTCAAATCATTTTCTTCGATATCAAAAAGAAAGATAACACATTTCACGTTTTTGGGCTTTTACCTATAAATAGAGTGTGCTAGTTTGTCTAAAAAAAATTCACAATATTTACCGATAGTTGTCAACATAAAAAATTCCAAGTGATTATAATTTTATTATTCTTCAACAAAATATAAATACACATCCTAAACAGTAATAATATATATAACATAAATTTGGGGCCTTCAATTTTTAGAAACCCTATGCGGTCGATCACTTCGAACACCCTCCTAAATCTTAACCAACCCTGCTTAGAGCTATACATATTCATTTTGGCACGGAGTCCACCATGAGATATTCATTTACGCATTAGCAAATACACTTACCAAGTAAGGGGATGTAAAAGTCTGACAATTCCATGTGTCTCGTTTAATTGTATGGGAAAATTTGGATTCCATCTTGAAATATTTAGTTTAACAGTGAGTTTATTTTGTAATATTCATTTTAACATTAGCGAAAAAATGGACTTAATAAGTGAAACGTTGAGTCCGACAAATCCATGTGTCTAGTCTACAGACACGTGACGTGATATTTTGTTATGCCTCACGTTAATTTTTTTTTCTCTTATATTGAATAAGTGTTTTTTGTCCTAATTGGGGAAAATAGATTCAATCTCACAACATATTAGTCGAATATCACACTGCATTATCAACTAATTTATCGCGTACATGCGTACATGTCATCTTGAGACATCCATTTTGACAACAATTTCGTATTATGGAGGGAGGGAGGGAGGGAATATGATTCATTGGTTGTTGTTTTTTGTGCTCTAGTGGGCTTGTGTGGCATCGCATCTTCTACTAATCATTCTCTTTTTCCCACCCTTAGTAGCTTACTGTTCTTGGTGGGTTGCTTCTTCTGACGTGCCATTAGGTATGCAAATTTCTTTATTAAATTTAGCTGTTTCAAGCTTCAAAATTTGCTTTCATTCCTCTTTTTGTTGAGACCCTTTTTAAAATAATCCTTAAACAGTCATATTTTTGTTTTCCATAAAGTATTTTTCTGTCTTCTTGTTGTTTGAAGTTAAGTATATATATTCCTAAACCCCATTCTTAAATCACGTAAAGTTTCTGTCTTTTCTTGAAATAATTAGCTTATTATTTCAATTATATGATGTTAACTGCTGATTTATCAAGAAACTAACTGAATTTCTAAATACTGATGATGGGTTTCATTTATAACATGCTTAAGATTCTTGAATTAAAAGGTTTATGGCCATGATGAAATCAACCATGAAGCTGTTCTGGATGCTGATTTTGGTGATTCTTTGTAATGGGAATCTTTCAAAAGGTGCTAATATAAACATATCTAGGAGGAGGAGGCCTGATGTTGTAAACATTGGGTCTATTTTAACTTTGAATTCTTATGTGGGCAAAGTTGCAAAACTTGCCATTGATGCTGCTGTAGAAGATATAAACTCCAATCCCCATGTTCTTGGAGGAACCAAGCTGAAAATTACTACCCTAGATAGTAATTACAGTGGATTTTTGGGAATGGTTGAAGGTAATCTCATTAAAGAATTTACTCATTATTTTTTGTTTATTGCTTTGGATGTCAATTTTTTTATATGATCTTTGGTTATTTAGGATCTTCCTTTTTTTTTTATTTTGTTGATTATAACAGCTATGCGATTCATGGAGACGGAAACAATGGCTATAATAGGTCCCCAATCTTCAGTAATTGCTCATGTAATATCCCACATTGCAAATGAACTCCATGTTCCACTTTTATCCTTTGCAGCCACAGACCCTACCCTTTCTTCACTTCAGTATCCATTCTTTGTTAGGACTTCCCCAAATGATCTGTTTCAGATGTCTGCAATAGCAGACATAATTGACCACTATGAGTGGAGAGAGGTGATCGCGATATATGTTGATGATGATTTTGGTAGAAACGGAATAGTTTCATTAGGCGATAAATTGGCAGAAAAACGCTGTTCAATTTCATATAAAGCGCCTATGAAACCCGAAGCAACTCAATCAGACATCAGGGATGTCTTGGTTGAGGTAGCTCTTACCGAATCGCGAATTATTGTTGTCCATACGTATCCTGACAAGGTTCGTCTAGGAATATTTGCCGTGGCGCGATATCTGGGAATGATGAATAACGGATATGTATGGATTACTACGAATTGGCTCACCACGATATTGGATTCAAAAGCTTCCGCATCTGGAGAGTCATTTAGTAATCTTCAAGGGGTTGTTACTTTAAGGATTCACACACCAGATTCTCAACTGAAAAATAACTTCATCTCTAACTGGCGCAACCTGTCCAAGAACGAGTCTTCTGTTGGGTTGAGCACGTTTGCTCTGTACGCCTATGACACGGTTTGGCTGCTTGCTCATGCCATTGATGCATTTTTTGACCGCGGTGGAAACTTATCATTTTCTAAGTATTCAAAACTGAAGGCAATGCACGGAGGGAGTTTACGTCTAGATTCCATGAGCATATTTAATGGAGGCGACTTACTGCTTAATAGCATTTTACGTGTCAATATGACGGGGGTAACTGGACCGTATGCGTTTACTTCAGATAGAAACCTCTTTCGTCCTGCATTTGAGGTCATAAATGTTATTGGGAGCGGAACAAGGAGGGTTGGTTTTTGGTCTAATTATTCTGGCTTGTCAATTGTTCCTCCTGAAATGCTTTACAGCAAGCCTCCAAATCGTTCTAGTTCAAGTCAACGACTACTTGATGTGATCTGGCCAGGAGAAACAATTCAGAGACCTCGTGGTTGGGTTTTCCCACAAAATGGTAAACAGTTGAAGATTGGAGTCCCAAACCGAGCAAGTTTTCGCGAGTTTGTCTCACAGATACCAGGCACTGACATGTTCAAAGGTTACTGTATCGATGTTTTTACGGCTGCTGTGAACTTGTTGCCATATGGTGTCCCATTTAAACTTATCCCGTTTGGTGATGGTCGCCATAATCCAAGTGGCACAGAGCTTGTGAGATTGATCACGTCAGGGGTGAGTATAACGTTTAAAGTTTTCTCTTCAAACTTCAAAAGAGACTGCGGTTTCAAGATTCTAGAGATACATCTTTTATTTATTCTTGCTCACAGGTCTATGATGCTGCTATAGGTGATATCACAATCACTACTAACCGAACAAGGATGTCGGATTTTACTCAACCATTTATTGAATCTGGTCTGGTTGTAGTTGCACCCGTCAGGAAGCAAAGTTCGAATGCTTGGGCATTTCTCAGACCATTTACTCCTAGGATGTGGGCTGTAACTGGAATATTTTTCCTCGTTATTGGATCAGTTGTTTGGATTTTGGAACATAGATTGAACGATGACTTCCGCGGACCTCCTAGAAGACAAGTTGTCACTATTTTATGGTCAGTGCCTGAAATGAGTATATTCCGTCCTATTACCGTTGGTTCATTACCAGGATATCATTCTGAGAAAACAAGAGTAGTTACTAGAAATAAAATATGTTAGCCAACTCCAAATATGTTGAAATCGAATCGAAGTTTTCTTTTTATTCTACCAATTAGTTTTTCTTTTCTTCGATAGGGCTAGATTCCACATTTCTTTCTTTGTTTCCCTTTTGTCGTCCTACTCTTTTCTTGCTTGCTTGACTTTTTTCTCTTTCTTGTGCAGGTTTAGCTTTTCGACTCTATTTTTCGCCCATAGTAAGTTTTAGCTCCTGTTTACTAACTTCTACACTTGGTACAGAGATGTTTGTGGCAATAGTAATGAAAATAAAGGCTTAATTTCTCTGATTTGTTCGATATGTGCAGGAGAAAATACTGTTAGCACCCTCGGTCGCATTATTCTGATTTTTTGGCTATTTGTGGTTCTAATAATAAACTCTAGTTATACTGCTAGTCTCACCTCGATACTTACAGTTCAGAAGCTTTCTTCACCAATTAAAGGAATTGAAAGTTTATTAAACACCAAAGACCCCATTGGTTACCAACATGGATCTTTTACCCGCGATTACCTCGTCCAAGAACTAGGTATACATGAATCCAGACTCATTCCACTTAATTTACCAGAAGATTATGTGAAGGCCTTAAATGACGGCCCCAAGAAAGGTGGAGTTGTTGCTATTGTTGATGAGCGTGCATATATAGAACTCTTTCTCTCATCCCATTGTGAATTTAGCATTGTCGGTCAAGAATTCACCAAAAATGGTTGGGGGTTTGTAAGTTTCTCTTCCTTAAGTCTCCTTTATCTCATACTTATGTTCATTGTTTTATTGGTGTTTCTACTTGTTTTGGAGAATCATGAGTGATTTTTTGAGGTAATAATTAATAAAGCTAAATGGACCGAGAAAATATCAACAGTGATTAGATATAAACCTGATTTTGAGGCATTATGAAATCTGTTCTTGCACTGTACTTACTAAATATTTTGGTTTCTGGTAGGCCTTTCGAAGGGACTCTCCTTTAGCAGTCGACTTATCAACAGCGATTCTGAAACTTTCAGAGAACGGCGAACTTGAGCGTATTCATGATAAGTGGCTGCTGAGAAGCGCCTGCAGTTCACAAAGCACGAAGCTTGAAGTTGACAGGCTTCAGCTGGGAAGTTTCGTAGGCCTTTTTTTCATATGCGGATTAGCATGCGTAATTGCTCTTATCATATACTTCATACGTATAGTACGCCAATATATGAAACAACCTTCTAATTCTGAGCTGGGCCCCCCGGGGCCGGAGCTGCCCACCAGTCAAAGCTCGCGATCAGCACGAGTTTCAACATTTCTTTCGTTTGTTGATGAGAAGGAAGATTCTCTTAGAGCGCGATCTAAACGAAGGCAACTGGATGCTGTTTCACGCAGAAGCATTGGTGATGCATCTATGAATAGTTCAAAGAGATATAGAACTGATCAATCTTCAGACAGAAATGTTTGTTTTGGTAGTACATCTTAAGGTCTGCACCAACATCAAATAATGTTTGGTCCTTGGCTTTTCTAATTGCAGACATATAAATGTAAAGGGAGAAAGGTTTCTGTGATAATGTACAATTCAAAAGCTTATATACAAGTATGTAAATGTACATCCTGAAAAGTCTTCAATTTGGCTTTTAATTTTTAGGGACTTCTTGAAACCAATACTAGAAAATGTGGGTCCAGTAACAAAAACATGTGTTTTGCGTGCACGTGCAGACACATTATCAACTTTCACATCAGTGATCCGACTAACTGAATTTTAAGTAGGATGAATAATTACGAGTAGCTGATGTTCATAACTATTTGAATAACATCTAATCACTTTTTTTTTCAATCGTTGTATCTTCAATCAACAATTGAGATTGTATTGTGAATGTGTGGACAAAATACATGTTCCCTTATTCCAGTAAAAAGAAAAAAAAAACAGCAAAAGATTATTACTATGTTATTATAAACAAGGTCAAGTTATGATTAGGCAGGTTATATTTACATTTATGAACAACCAATAAAGATATTATTGTAACTTTTAAACTAGTCTCTTTAATTCTTGTTTAAGTCAAACATAGTCATATAATCTGAAATGAAGGAAATAGATTAAAGAGTTTTTAGCACTATTATTTTAAAATTCTCTACTTAATTTAATTTTCTTTCTATCTTTTTTAGGGATGAATTATTTGTTTGCAAGTGACATATTAATAAAATAAACAAAAATAAAACTTTGTCCGTAATCCTACAACAAAGTTACGTGTTCAAGCCATTCAAAGAGCAACAATTTTGCAAGTTTCTTCACCAAACAAACAATATCAAGAACCATTATTAGAAATTTAGTTTTTCTTTATTTTTCAAAGCTAAATTTTAAGTAATTGGGTTATATTTGCATTGATTTTTTAATTAAAAATTTCTGTTAATATAAAAAAATACTTATTTACAAGAAAAACCGATTCACTTAAAAGTGAAAATTTTTGTATTAAAAAACAAACGCCTCAATTTTCCTAAATCACCGGGAAAAAACCCATACCCGACCGGGTTTCTTAAACTGACGCCAAATCCTTAATAGCGGTAAAAACCTCTGAAAAAACCTAAAGCAGCGGCAGCCATTGATAAAACCTTAATCTTCCAAAAAACCCTCAGAGCTTATTAAAAGTTGTGAATCATGCTACAGAAAAAGACGTTCCTGAAGAAGACGAAGCAAGGCAGAATCCAAAAAGTCTCGCTTCCCACCCTATAATCTCCACCTCTTTATTTTTTTTTTTTAATTTGATTTTGTTCTACTTACTGATGCTCAGAAACTAGGGTTTAAGCTCAATGATAGATGGAACTTTGATGATTTTTGTTTGTTTTTTTCGTAGGTTGTTAGAGAACAGTATTTAAGAGATGATTTATACTGTGGAGCTCCATTTTGCAAATCCTGTGATGTTTCTGAAGCTCGATTGAGTAGCACTGCCTCCACAATTCTTGTACTGGACACTAATGTTGTTCTCAATCAGGTTAATTTTCAATGTTGATTTTTACTAGATTGTGTAAAGACTGTTTTTTTAAAACTTTTTTTCTAATTGTGGTCGTGCTTGGCGCTAACAACCTCTTTTTATTAAAAAATAAGGGTAATGATGTGTACATCGTGACACATCTCAAAAAATAAGGGTAAGGCTGCGTACATAATGAAACATCCTAGGTTAAGACTGCATACATCGCGATCTTTCGCATTCGTAGACACCGCTGATGCGGGAGTCTTGTGCGTTGGGTACGATCTTTTTTCTAATTGTATTTGTTTTTTCAATGTTTATTAGATTGACTTGCTGGAGAATCCTGCAATTGATGATGTTGTGGTGCTCTCGGTGGTGTTGGAGGAGGTTAAGAATAAGAATAGTGGAATTTATACCAGGCTTAGAGCTCTCACCAGCAATTCGTCGCGGAAATTCTTTGTCTTCTCCAATCAAAACCATAGGTAGTTTTCAATGTTATTTCTAATTAATTTCTAGTCCAGAAACTCTGTTATGGTACTACGACAACCTAATTTCTGATAACTATTGCTATTTAGCTTTATCATAGTTCAATTCAATTGACCTATGCTTCTGTTCGTGTCGTTAATTGAAAGTTGTCTGTCTACCTGTTTCCTTGAAATATTTATTAGATGTATTAGCTCATCAGATAATACATAGGCAATGTCAAAATTTATTTTTTGAAAATGCTAACTGATGTTTGTAGTATTTCCGTACTAGTATTTCTTTCTTTTTCCTCTCTTCTGATCATAGATCAGTATTTAAACTTTTATTTTTATCTTGCAAAGGGATACATATGTGAAAGAGATGCCTGGTGAGACTCCAAATGACCACAATGATAGAGGTTTGTCTATTTTCGTTTAAAAATAGCTCAGAATTATTATTATTACCTTTTGTGTTAATTTCAGTATTGGTCTCAAATTTAGGGTAGAGAGCCTTTGAATTTTATCTTTCGAGTGTAAATTCAGTGTCTTGGACAACATCGTTGATTGTCAGACTTAGATAATCGTAAGACATAAAATAATTGGACAGGCATACAGACAGACAGATACTTCCGTGTCGATATAATGCTTTACTTCCATGTAGCTATAACCCTTCTTAATCGGTCACCTTTTCTACATTTCCTGCTCCTGATGCCAAGTAAAATTTCAGCAATACGGGTGGCTACTCAATGGTATCAGAATCATCTTGGTACTGATGTACGGGTCATATTGATCACAAACGATAGAGAGAATAAGAGGAAGGCCTTGGAGGAGGGCATTGCTGCAGAGACAGGTGCAAACTAAGTTATCCTCTTCCTTTGTGGTGGTTTCCTTATATTCTTTTTTGAAACTCATATCTCAGTGGTACAGTTGATACAGTTGCTACTGCTATTATTATACTTGTCATATTTATTTTGAATATACTTTCTCATTATTAATCATTTGCTGGACATGCTATCTTGAGATAAATGAATACCAATGACTTTCTATTTCAGTTGAATCATATGTAAAATCACTTGGTAAGCCGGAACTGCTAGACCTGATTGTTCAGCCTCCCTCTGAGGATGTTAGCATGCAAGATGTAGAGGATATCAGGCCTTCAAAGAGAAAAGTTGTATACCCCGAGGTATACTGTCCATGTGTTGTTTATTTATGTCCTTGATAAAATTCTTGTAGTTTCCTCAGATTGTTATGCTTTACTTGCCATGAACTTGTGGTGCAGCATAAGCCCATGTCAGAGATTACTTCTGGCTTGCATTGTAGAATTTATCATCAAGGAAAACTTCGTGTAAACCGTTACAATCCATTTGAAGCATATGTTGGAAGTGAAAGTATTGGTGACGAAATAATCATTTATGGGCGTGCAAATATGAATAGAGCTTTCGATGGTGATATTGTGGCTGTAGAACTTTTACCTCAAGAACAGTGGCATGAAGAGAAATCTCTAGTGATAGCTGATGAAGGTTTGTTCGCATTCTAGGTTCTACCTGCTTATTTTATGTTACATGGGTGTGAAAGCCTCTATTGTCTTTCTTCATCATATATTGTCTATGATAAGCTCATCCCACATCTTTTAGTGTTTGTTATTGCTGATTCTACTAGCACAATCGAGACAGAAACTTTCTTCACATGGTGAAACACGAAGTTCAAGAAATGAATGTTGTGGTGTACAATGTTTTTTGCTGCTTGCTGATGCTGCAATAAAATTTTGATTCACTTGCTTTTGTTCATGTGCTATAACCTAGCCAGGGGTTTCCTTCACATTTGCTGCTAAAAAAAACAGCTTCTTATGTGACTTAGCTTATTTATTTGATCTGTACTCGTTTAGATTCCTTCAGTTTTCCCCTTTCCGGGGATGTTAAAATTGCGGGCTTGTATTATTCCTGCATCTTCGGTGTTCTCGTTTTTTGTGTATTCCATTATATTATGATCACTCTGACATGTTAAGTTCTCTATTTTGTCATTGTTTTGTTCCTTTACAGAGGATGAAGAGGAAGATGTTCATCTAGCACCAAGCAGTGCTGACGATGCTCCTAGGGTCATGAACCTAGTGCAAGGGTCAGCTGGGGGTGCCAGTGATGTGCCTTCTCGTCCATCTGGACGTGTTGTTGGTATTATAAAACGTAATTGGAAATCGTAAGTGATACTGGATGTAACATTAACATTCTTAATATCTTAAATTAGTTGCTGCTCTCTCTTTTTGTTCCTAATTTTGATTTATTCATCTCTGGCTCTGTTAAGTCCTAACCTTTCTTTGCCTGAAAACCTCTAGTTTCTGATGCTGTTATTTGTTACTTCTCTATTATTCCAAGTGTTTTTTATTCATAACTTTATCCCTTGAAGTTGCTCAATCAACAGATTACTTACAGAAAACTTGTATGCATAAAAACCACAGTGTTTTCTCATCCTACACAATAGTTTATCTTCTCTTTCATATTGCAGTTAACTAATTATTTCCTAGTTTTCTATGTCCTTACATTGCACACCCTGATATTAAAAGGAGCCTGAATATAATAGTGGTCTGGCAGGTATCCCGAGTTAGCTTTATGCTCTTAAAATGTTACTTAGAATGTATGTAATGCATTTAAATTATGGGTTGCTTATCTCTTAAATTAAAAATATCTGCTGGATTGATATGACTGTGTGCCATTGTTTTGGTAAACATTGTGGGCAGATATTGTGGATCATTGGAGCCAATGCCAATGCCAGCAGCGAGTGGTGGTACAGTCAATGCATTGTTTGTTTCGAAAGATCGTCGAATTCCTAAAATTCGGATAAGAACTCGACAGCTAGAAAATCTATTGGATAAGAGGATTGTTGTTTCGGTTGACTCGTGGGATTGCTTATCTCGATACCCCTCTGGCCATTATGTCAGGACAATTGGAGAAATAGGTGATAGAGATACTGAAAGTGAGGTACTGTTTAGGAATCACATATGCTGATTGTTACCATGTTTCCCTGTAACAACTTTTGTTTGTTTAAATGTATTACTTATCTTACTCTTGTACCTCTTTTCGCCCTTTTGTTCTGCTACATTATTTTGAACTTTCATCTATTTTCTTGAGATGTTCAAGTTCTAAAGTATTTAAGTTACTTTCGTATGATCGCTGTAGGTGGTACTAATAGAAAATGACATAGATGCAAGACCATTTTCTTCCCAAGTTTTGTCATGCTTGCCACCGTTGCCCTGGTCTGTGTCTTCTGAAGATCTTGCTAGTCCTATTAGGCAGGATTTACGTCACCTATGTGTTTTTAGTGTGGATCCTCCAGGTTTGTACTCCGTAGTCATGATTAAAGTTTCTTGAGTTGCCTTTTCCATTCCACTACTTTTTCTCTTTGTTTCCTCTTTCCATTGATGCCCTTTTGTGGCCATCATCACATGAGTACATTAGTTCTCAGGTTGAATTTCCTTCTTACATTATTGTATTTATCTTTTGTGCTGAAGGATGCAGGGATATCGATGATGCATTGCACTGTATGGCTCTTCCAAATGGGAATTTTGAAGTGGGAGTCCGTATCCTTTGTTTGCTCTTATAAAGCCCTCCCAACGTCATATCACCTTATTGTATTTCCTTCAATCTTCCTGAGAATACTTTGTCCCAAACTGAAGGTGGAATTTGCATTTGTTGCAAGTTTGCTTAATTTGGGAAACCAATCAGTCTGTTAGAATTCGTATGTGAGCTTATTGTTAGTCTATTATCAATAGAATGCGGTTTATTTCTGGAAAACAACAGAAAATAGTCTAGTTTGTGCATAGACATGCACGTGATGTCTACTTTCATTTTCACCTCTAGTCCTGGAGGAGCCTGCAATTACTTTTGGTAGATTGAAATTAGAATAGGACAGAAAAACTGAAATCTTTTAAAGTCAAGAAAAGGTCGTCGTATATTTATTTTATTCTGAAATTTATTCATTTTGAATTTGAATAAAACCGCTAGACATTGGGCTTCAAATTTTCTTCTTAACAGCACGTTAGATATCGCTGATGTCACCAATTTTGTTCACCCCGGAACTGCCCTTGACAATGAGGCTGCCCAAAGAGGCACCTCTGTTTACCTTGTTGAGCGTCGGATTGACATGCTTCCAAAACCTCTGACAGAAGGTATATACGTCCTTATCAGAGTTGGGTGGATGGATTAGTGTCATGACAACTCTTGAAGAATCTCTTGCTAAAATCATGCAAATGTATCTAATGTAACTTCTTATTTTGCAGATATTTGTTCTCTTCGTGCTGATGTGGAGAGACTAGCTTTCTCAGTTATTTGGGTATGTGCTATGCTTAAATTTGTAATTTCTCTCAGAGTACAACTAATCTTGTGGATATTGGTCCTGGCTCTTCCGAATGATCCGATGTCTACCCGTAGCTTCTTAAGATGTGTGGAAACGCCAAAGTGTTTTATGTAAAGACCACACAGCTATTGCACTTGGAAAGTCAAACCATTTAGTGATTGTTCGTAAGAGGGTGCAGTTATTGGAGTCTCTAATCTGCTGGAAAAAGTGATATCTTAAAAATCTATCTGAATATTAGAATGCATCTTGAGAATTTATAAGCTGTTCTAAATTATCATCATGATTATTCTTGGTGGTCACATGTGCCGACTACTACCCCAAGTGTTGGGATTCTGTAGTAAATCTAAATATCTTGACTAAACAAGAAGACAACTTTGCGTTGCCAAAAAGAACTATTGTCTGATGCATTTTTTACAATTTCCCCCCTTTTCAGGAAATGACCCCTGAAGCTGATATCATTTCTACAAAATATACAAAGAGTGTGATCAAGTCCTGTGCAGCTTTGTCATACGTGGAAGCTCAAGCGCGGATGGATGACAGGTACTCACTCATGTGGTAGTTCTGTTAAAGTCATCTACTTGATCTTTTATAAATGAGGGATGTTGCTAGTCAGTGATTATGAATTGAAATCAGCCTACATAAAACATCATGAACCCCCCCCACAAACCCAAACGCCTCTGTCTCTAGTGCTCATTCTGAAAGTTGTATTTGTAATTTTGTGAGAAAAAGAAGTCTGATTGTGTTTGTGTGGAGAAAATTTTCCTCGCCAATGTTGAATGCCTTCTAATATGCTTTTATCATTTGAATTGTATGCTTACATCCAATGCCATCTAATGTTTTGCTATTCAAATTAAAAAAAATTCATACATAGTTTTTGTTTGTTCAAAAACAGAAGCAATGAAACATGTGCATGCTCTATAATGACGCTGTAATTTGCAAGATGGTGTCTCTAAATTCTCATCATGCTTGTTGAATTATGATGATTTTCTTTCCATCTCTTAAATGCTTCAGTATTTTAATAAAAATGTGTTTGTTAATTGTTAATTGCAGTCGGTTGGCAGATCCAGTAACTAGGGATTTGCGAAATATGAATGCTTTGGCAAAGGTATTCAGTTATTTTGGATCACAAACTGCAGCAAAGTAATTGCTGTAAACTATTAGTCCAAGTATGTTCACTCCTAAAATTGTACAGATCATGAGACAAAGACGTATTGACAGAGGAGCCCTTACATTAGCTTCAGCAGAAGTGAAGTTTCAAATTGACACTGAAACTCATGATCCCCTTGATATTGGTATGTAGATGCACACACTTCATGCTTTTTAGAATTGATTGACCAACTTCATCAGTATGGTTCTTGGCATCTGCACAATGTCATAAATATGATCTGTATTCATGTAGACTCTTTAACTTTCATAAACTACTCTGGCTGGGTGGTTTGCATGCAGGAATGTACCAAATAAGGGAAGCTAATCAAATGGTTGAGGAGTTTATGCTCGCGGCTAATGTTTCAGTTGCTGAAAAGATTCTGAAACATTTTCCACTGTGTTCACTGCTCAGGTGAAGTACTGGCTTTCATTCCCCTGTCCCTCAAAACCGCATTAGTTATCTTTTCTTGTTTGTTAAACATTGTTGTGTGCAGACGACATCCTACTCCAACAAAAGAGATGTTAGAACCTTTGCTTCGGACGGCTGCTGCTATTGGTCTGAGTTTGGATGTGACATCATCAAAAGCTCTGGCTGAATCACTTGATCGTGCTGTGGTAGGTTCTGCATGTTTTTTGTCAATCTGTTCTTTGCGGAAGTTAGATCAATCTTACTGTAGTATATGCAAATATTTGTATGCATATATTCTACGAATGATGTGCACTATCTATAGTCAGCACAACCATCAACCAAATATCATATTTTCTTTTAGTTCATAATAAAATCTTAGGTGAAGGCGTATTAATATAAGTTTTCTACATAATTATTAATTACCAAAAAAAATTGTGATTTATGCTACTTGGATACCTTTAGTATCCAATGCAACTTCAAATCAAACTTCCTGGCTTAATGCCTGGCTGCATTGAAAGACCAAGATGTAATTTTCAACCAACATCAGAAGTGTGGCTGACATTCCTCATGTTGGATAGGTTTGAGTGCCACTAGTTCATCGATCTGTATAATTGGCTAGCCATATGGAAATTTTGATCATATGACCAAAAGTGGAATTTGTGTGTGTGACAAATGGGTTCAAATCAGAGGTCTTTAGTTGAAATGCAATTTATTTACCCCCTTTTTTTTCCTCTCATTTCCCCCCTTCTCTATCGCTTGTCAACGAAGGCTAGCGTAGTTGGCTTAGCACTTCCCCCTATAATTAGAAAAAAAATCTCTCACTTTCTCTCTCTCCATTTCCCTTGATGTTATAATTTTTATGTGTTTCTACATGAATGTGCTTGATATTATACCAAATTTGCTGGTTGTTTAATTTAATGTATAATGCTGAATAAATTGTTGTATCCTCTCTTCCAGGGTAACGATCCTTACTTTAATAAGTTGATTCGTATTCTGGCAACCAGATGCATGACCCAGGTACTTTTATATAATTGATTTACCAAATACTATCGATCTTAATCTTGTGGTATGAAAAATTCACTCTTTCACATTATTTGCTATCTGAAAATCCAGGCAGTCTACTTTTGTAGTGGAGATCTCAGTCCTCCAGAATTCAGTCATTATGGTCTTGCAGCAGCTCTTTACACTCATTTCACCTCTCCGATCAGAAGATTTGCAGGTACTGAAATTTTATCTTCATTTGCGGTGAGCTTGTAAGGTAGCCTAACAAAACTTTGCTTTCTTGTAGATGTAATTGTTCACAGGTTGCTTGCAGCATCATTAGAAATAAACAAGCTCCCAGCTGTCTTCCAGGACCGACCTCAGCTTACGAGTATTGCTGACAGTAAGGACCATGTCTCTTGTATTGAAAACATTTTTCATTTGTATATCTGTAATTCTTTTGCATTCCTGAAGTGCATATGATAAAATTGTCCACTTTGTTTTCTATGTTTCAAACTTGAGTGTATATTTTCATGTATATAGAAACATAGATCCTCTTTTTTTTAATAAAGTAACATAGATCTGTTTAACAAAGGAGTTGTTGCAAGTTTCACTTGGGCAGTTATGCATATGGAACTCTTTTCACGCTTGTGCATCTTTGGGTTTGAAAATAGACGGTGGTATAGTTGGAATACTAGATTATAATGTATATCTATTTTTAAAATTATTTCTCAAATAAAGCTAAATATTTCTGGAAAGATTTTTATTTGAGAACCTGAGTATACAGAAATGACAAAAATATAGCAAAATCTCAATCATGTTTGAGGTGTTCTCTCTCTCTCTCTCTGGGGGGGCGGTGTTAAATCTCGGTGTGTTGACAATACAATGTTTGTAGCTCGTGCGAGCCATAGAAAACCTGCTCTGGATAATTTCTGGAATTTGAGGAGCGGAGAAATATGACGAGTTCTAGATTTTCATTTTCATTTGTAGTCATATGCCATTATTTATGGAAATCTGTTAAGTCTGTAAGTCTCATTCTTTTAGAAGAACTCTTTTATTGTCATATGTCATAGTAGGTTCAAGGAAAGGAAATATCTCGGTCTAAAGATCGTCATCCTTCATGAGCATATCAATGGGGTTTCTAATACTAGAGGTTTAGATGATCTGATAACATTTGTAAGCTTCTTTGGTGATATAAGTGGCCTTACTGCTTCCTTTTCGTTTCCTATTAGATTTATGAATATGTTCTTTATCGCATCTTATCAGAAATTTCTGGATTGTTTCTTCTGTTATTATCTTCTGGATTGTTTTGTATACTTTTAAGTGTTCTATTTATTTAAGCAAGCAGAGTTCACATCTCATATTCTTTTAACTGTGAGAATTTGCTTTTTTTTTGTTGAAATAGATCTAAATTATCGCCACCGAAATGCACAAATGGCAAGTCGTGGTTCTGTTGAGCTCCATACTCTTATTTATTTCAAAAACAGGTATTTTGCCTTACGGATCTTTTATCTTGCCCATTCCCCAGTTTTCCTCTTATCCACTCTTCCCCTCTTTCCCATTCTTCGGATTCTCTTATCTTTCTAGCACTTATATGCACCTTTGTGCTTTTGCAGGCCCACAGATACCGAGGCAAGAATAGTGAAACTAAGATCAAATGGCTTCATTGTCTTCGTGCCCAAGTACGTTTTAGTTTCCCACATTTTGTAATCAAGAAATTGCACGTTATTTATTTAATTATTGATTTTTTTTTAAGTTTCTGTTGGCATTTACCGCCTGATTATATGGCATCTTGCTCTTAATAGAATAGGAAACCATATCTTTGTTTCGTTGATAATTACTTGGATGTATGAGTATGGCTTTCATAACCTTCCCACTTATTTTGCAGGTATGGTATCGAAGGGCCAGTTAATTTGAACAAGAAGGGAGGAGAATGGTTGGTAGATGAACAACAGCAGCGGGTTAAAAAAAGCGACAATAGCATTTCGTATGGTGTTCTTGAAACAGTGCATATTCATATGGAGGTTGTAGAGCCCCAGCCTCACCGACCAAAACTCGAGCTTACCTTAATCCAAAAATAAAAAGAATGTACTGTAGTTACATGCTTGCAGTGGAGCAGAATGAGATATATTTTTTCATTCTTAGTTTTTTTTTTTTTTTTTTTAACCAATTTGTACAACAGAAATAGGATCTTGTTCAGGAATTATACTGGAATTGTTTCTTCTTTTGAATCATTTTATATTTGAGACACTGGTAATTCAAAGAAACATCAATCTTGTACAAGTGGAGAAATTACAAACAGGAAATGGTTTGTGGCTAATTTTTTTTTTGGCTAAGATGAGGTTAATTACGATATGGTCCATGTTCTATTAGATCATTTAGTCCAAATTTATCAACATCAATATGTGGATAAATCGGACAATATGGTCACTATCAGAAAAAACCAATTGTCAAAGTAAAAATCAAACACTATTGACCTCCTTGTTAGTAGAAAGATTTTGCGACATTTTATACTTTTACCTCCAAATTTAACTAATTAATTGACTAAAATTTAGTAGTCTTCCACTGTCCATTGCAAAAAGCCCAGGTGTATCCCTGAGCTTGTTTTGTACTCCCTTCATTCCCATTTAATTGTCGTTTAGGAGATATATATGTATCCAAATTAATTGTCATTTATTAGGTGTCAATAATTTATTCCAATTATACCATCAACATATCTTTTATTAGAAAAGTGAAAGAGAAGGAGGAAGAAATGGGTATTATTGGAATTGTAGTGGAAAGATTATTATTTGTTTGAATTCCTTAATTTTTTCAAAGTGTCTTAAACGACCTACATTAAAAAATGGAGGGAGTACTATAATTCAGCTTGTCTGCAATTCTGCTTTTATTACTTGCATTGTTGATTTTACTCCCTCCATTCCTAAATATAAGACTCTTTAGACAATTTGAGAAAATTAAGGAAGTTGTCATTTTCACCTAAACTTCCAATATTACCCCACCTTCCCTCTCTCTCACTAATACATCATAAAGAAAAGAAAGGAAAATGTTGAGGGTATAATTGAAATAAATTGTTGACAACTAATAAAAAGAACCTTAAACGACAATTAATTTGGATACCTAGATATCTCCTAAACGACAATTAATAGGGAATGGAGGGAGTAATTATTTGTCAGGAATGAGAATTCTTCCTGATTCTCAATACTCCCATTTTTTTGGGTTCAATGCTTTTGAGCAAGGCTTCCATTTAAGGGTAAAAAAAAATCGTTTGTTCCAATTACTTACAATTCGTCACATGTATATAAAATTGGAAAAAATATATAAATGACAAATTCTAAGTGATGAGTGATGACAAATACATGTATATAAAATTGGAAAAAAATGTATAAATGACATATGTGATGCACTTGCTTTTACCAAACTGCCCTCTGGAGAGCATTTTCACAAAACAAAAATGATGGGTTTGAAAGGGCAAACTCATTCATACCAAAAAATTGAATAATTGGAAAAAGAGAAGAAGTGTTTTTTTTTAACCAATGAGATATGTAATGCTTCAATGCTAAATCCTATATTACTAATAAAAGACTTATCATTTATAGTTGTTTGTATATTATGTATTTCTCCCTCCAAGAGCAGCAGCCTACTAATTTGTTGTGAGACAAAGATTTTTAGGTCAGAATCCACATGAAAATTGTTGACCAGATTGTAAGAGCAAAAACTGCAACCAAATAGGCCCATAACAAAAGGACTGAACATTCTTCTTGTGCTACATCAAAGAGTTGTGTCATTGTGCCTGCAACATTACAAACTTTGCTATTAGACCTCCACACAAGAAAAATTCTGAGCGTATTTGAGCAGTATTCTGTTTTCGAATTAAACGTAAGATTTTGAATTCTAACCCCATATTTTCATTCCGTAAGAAGATGGATATTTCCAAATTCCGAGACAATCCTAAAAAAACAAAGACTATCCAATCATCATACACTCTGTGTCTGAGGTAAGAGCACTTGTCTCGCAATTTGGTTATTATGCGGAGGGGGTTAAATCCTTCGCATATGCGGAATCATTTATGAACCGTCAGATACAAATACCTATTTTGATCATGCGGCTCAGATGAAAATAGTTATTTTGGGTTCAAAATAGCTATTCGCTGTCAGAGCATTCGATTTTTACGACTCATAAGTGATTCCGTAGGTGCGGAAGATTTAATCCATCCGGTTAGAACCTAAACCAGCTCGCTTGTGTTAGACCCTCACATAAATCTAGCAAGACCCTAACCCCCTCCTCTTTTGAGGAGAGGGGAGAAAGATGAGCATGCATCCGTGAACATCAAACTCGATACTTTTCAGTCTGATAACGAGTATTTTACCAATAAACTACTATCTTGAGTCACTTGAGTCACCCTACCCCCTATGTTCTGCTCAACACATTGTTATATTTTTGTTCACAATATGGGAAACAAGATGGATGAAATTTATGAGATTGATACCTATTGCCATAGCAGGTGGTAGAACAAATTGAATCAATAGCACAAAGTGATAGAGTGGATCAGCAGGAAGGAAACCAAAGTGAGTGGCTGCTTTAACAACAACAATCCCACAAATTGGGAGCAATATGTAGCGCACACATATTACTGTAATAACAACTGATGCCTTCACACTAACCTTTCTCAGACCTGTTCAAAATCACAATTAACAAATTCTTCAAAAAACATGTCCAAACCAGGGAAAATTTCTATGGTAGAGCTGCCATTGTGGGACTGGCCCCTACAACCATTTCACATGAGTTGGGGTGGAGCTTACCTTGTAAGTAAGTCATGCCCCAACTCATGTGAGAGGGACGTAGAGTCACTCCCACAAGAGTGGCTCCATGCCAGAGTGACCCGTCCAAACCATTGCATAAATGGTTATGAATTGATTTTACAAGGGGGTGCGTTTAAAGTTGTCTTACCTTGTGTTAGGTTCCCCCCAAGAATGAGGGTGATGGAGGGTATTGTCCCATCTCTGCAAATTCAGTAAATTTTGAAGTTATTAGACAGCAAAAAAACATCTCTTTATATTAACGAAATGTCACAAGTGTTCAAAGTTTGGAGAAACCTCAGTTATAGAAAAATGCTATATATAAACCATTTTTGTTTTTCTATTTGTGTCAATAAAATTTTATTTTAGTTTCTCGTGACAATCAACGTAAAACTCAGTCACATCTTGTGACATGTTGTTGTATCCCCAAACTATTTATGAGATGTTGTTTTTTGTCAAATTAGTGTAAAGATGGTGATTTTCATCACTTTTGATAACGTGTTTTGCACATGTAGTTGGGTTTAAGGACTTAGATTGACGAAAATGTCCCTAAAGCAACGACATATGGAGACCACTTGATAAAAAAAACAATCTAAAATCACGAGCTTTACACTAATTTGACAAAAGCAGTATTTCAAAAATAATTTAGGGACAAAATGAGTTAAAACAAAAATTTACTGACAGAATGAAAAAAACGAAAAACATTTTACGTATATATAGCATTTTGTCAAGTATGTTAACTTTGGAGGAAAATTCTACATACCCAAGTAATTTGACAGAGTCTTGAATGACTCGAAGGGGAGCATTTTCACCAATTACAATGTTTCTCAACCAAGAAATTGTTCCAAAGATAAGTCCTATTAGTGCTCCAACAGTTGGAGGTGCCATCAACTCCTCAAATATTTGGTGCAAAACTCCAATTACCTTGCTCAAGAATGATGCTTTTTCTTCTTTTTTTGATCCTTGGGACACAATCTACAAGTAATAATAATATGAAGAAAAAAAAACTTTAGGAAAACAGTGCTTAGAGATATAATAATGCCTCAGAAATCGATCAGACAATTTTATTTGTCAGTACTGTACATACAAAATTCAGCAGTCAGTCGTTTGATCAGACAACTAAGATTAGTTATTTATGATCACTTGTTCCTGACTTCTAATCAAACGTCAGTCAGAGCTGTAAGGTCAGTCTCCAATCTATATGTTTCAGTAGTATTCTGGAAGCAGTCATTTTATTCATTTATTGTCAAATGTTAGGTATATTTCCTATACATCCCCGCCTATACCGTAATTATTGGGGACACTTAATGAGTGCTTAGAAATATAATAATGCCTCAGAAATCGAGTGAATAGCGGTCCAATTCCGTTACGAAGTTTGTCAGCACTGTACAGACAAAATTCAGCAGTCGGTCGTTTGATTAGACACCTAAGATTAGTTATTTTAGAATCACCCGTTCCTGACCTCTGATCAAACGTCAGCCAGAGCTGCCTGCACAGTGCTAAATGAAAATAGATTCACAAGTTTACTTACTATTTGGTTCTCAGCATCATCATCTACTGTAGATCTCTCTACTAATACTGGCACTGAAATTCCAGCCTCAAGAAGATGAGATTTCTCATCAGAATCCAAGTTTTTGTTGGGGTTTTGTGAACCCTTTTCTTGTTCTTCTTCCTCTGCTTTATTCATGGCCTTAAAACGCAATGCTGAACTTCTTACTAATTGGTAAGAAATAGTCCAAAGGTAGAAACCTCCAAGAGCCATGGAGAAAGATGCATAAGATAGTCCCACTGAAGAACAAACTTCCCTACTACCAAATGGACTATTATCCTCATCACATATTGCAGGTATAATTATCAACAGAAGATTTCCCAAATTCCCTATATATTATCAATCATCATTTTGTTAGAGAGAGAAAAAAAAGTTTAATATTAAAATTTTACATAATTCTTTGAAGGCGGTCAAAAGTTAAATCTTTTTATTAACGCCTTTGAATATTCTGATATTTAATATTTATAACAGAAAAATACAGCGTTTTTAAAATTTGGGGGTTGCAAAAGGTAAGAAGTTCATAAACTTGAGAGATTACCTGAGGCACATGTGGCAACAATAAGGCCCTCCAAATGGGGTTGTGGTTTCACTATTTTAACTGCTATCCATCCAAGAACTCCTCCAATGAGAAATGTAATCCCAATATTTACAGGCATAAACCACCTGGTGACATAAATAAATTTTAGTTCTTAGGCACAACGGTCATACATAAATGCTCTAAATAATGAATGAAACAAGTATGATAATATGCATATAAATCAAAATAGTTATTGGGTCTTCCTTTTTTGATGCCTTTTGACTTTGATTTGAGGGTATAATTTTGTAACAAACGTGTCGGTATAGGGGGACTACTATTTCAGTGGTACTCTATGAGTAGTCAATTTGTACATTCATTATCAAATATTACGTCAGTTTCCAATCCATATTGTAATTTTGAAAACAGTCACTTTGTGTATTTATTGTAAAAAGATTAGATATCTTTCCTATACATCCCTCGCTCATACCCCCGTTATTGAGAACTTAACGGTTTATGTTATTAGTTTATTATTGTTGTTGTTGTAGGCACAATGGACTTAAAATTGAATACGTTCACTTGCTTATTCATTTTGTATAGAAAACTGGACATTCAGTTATGGCATTTAGTTTTCAAGGCGAGGACTAATCCATTCATTACAAACCTATAAAAACTTTTAACAATTCCTGAATATTATTACAAATTGTAGTAAATTTTGGTTGGGCTTACCAAGAGATAATGTCTTCAAGGTTGACAGTCTTTGCTAGACTTGCAAACATGAGGCATGGAGTAAAAACCATAAAAACAATCTGCAAAAGGTGCATGTAAAATCATGAGCATTCAGTACATTTTTTTTTTTTTTTTTTTGAAAATGCAACTTTTTAAATAGAAAAAAAAATCAATATCTAAAGAGAAAAATTAATTAGTTTTTTTTTGTTTTTACCTTGTTAAGGGATCTTCTAGCATCAGCTGGAAGAAGGCCAACTTTATCAGTTGCCATGACAGCTCCCAATATACTTATGATAAGAACTTGTATTATTGGCATTGATGCCACTTCTAATAATGCCCAGAAGCCCATTTTTGCACTTTCTTCTATTCAATGAAAATCTTTGAAAATCGAAGAAAGCGAAATAGCAAAAAAAAAAAAAAAATGGCTTCTGGATTTTCTCCTTTGATGGGCTTCTTCTGCCTTAACTTGTGAATCTTGAAAGGCTTTGATCATACAACAGAGGCTTTTAATAGAAGAAGAAGATCAAAGAGTCAATTTTGGCACCTGAGGAAAATAATAGTACAAGGGAAAGTTGGAAACAAATACTGATATTAAAGTTTCTAAGATAGATTTAAAATCCAACATGTTTTATAAAGATTGGCTTTAAGTTGGTCCATTCTTTTTCCATTGTTAAAGAGGCAGCCAGTGGGGCAAGTCTCAATTCGTGATTGGGAGGTCTCGGGTTCGACACTTTTCCTATACATGAGCAATAAATTCTCCTCCTCAGGTGAGGAAAAAATAAAATAATTAAAAGATAATTAAAAAAATTAAGGGAAAGGAAGATGAGATTAGGACAGTTGGAACCATCTCACCTTCCAATTTCTCCCAAAATGAAGGAAAAGGAAATGTGATGAAGATTAAAGATAGAAATGAAAGCTCTTAAGGGAAAATTATAATATGGACAGTATTCATGAATCTTATGATTTAGAACTGTCCACATCATTATACAATAAGCAGAGAGACAGTTATGCAATGATATGAATAATTTTAGATTATAAATTGACTATAATTTATACTAGGCTCATGACAGAAATATCCACATCATTATAAAATAAATAGAGAGATAGTTATGCATTGATATAAATAAATATATATCACAAGTTGAACTATATCCATATCAGAATTGTCCTCGGGGATAAGCGCCACCTTAATAGTAGTAGTAGTAATGAAAAATTATGAGTCAATGTGGGCCCGTGGGGAATGTGAATTGATTGAACGTAATGAAGGTGGTGACAAAGTAGAGCATGCAACCAAAAACTATAAGAGGTAATGTTGTCAAGTTAAGGAGAAGTGCTTTTGAAATTCCTCCTCCGTCCACTTTTTAAACTATCCCAATTACTTCCCTTCATTCCTAAATATAAGACTCTTTACAAAATTTTATAAAAATTAAGGAATTTGTTATTTTCACTGAAAATTTTTTAATATTACCCCTTTCTCTCACTTCTATAGCATAAAAAAAGAAAGAAAAAAATAGGGATGGCAGAAACGGCAAATAAAAGAAATGTCGAGGGTATAATTAGAATAAATTGTTGACAACTAATAAAAGAGCTTTAAACGATAATTAATTTGGATACCTGTAAATTTTCTAAACAACAATTAAATGAGAATGGAGGGAGTACTAAATTTGTGTGCATTCAAAATTGTTAAAATTTGAAACAATAATAATTAAAAGACTAAAATAACCTTACATGTTATTTGAATATTGGACAAAGGAGTTAAGCCATCAATGATTATGACACAATTAAAAATGAAATAAAAAAGAAAAAGGAGTTTGGAACAACTAGGAGTACAGGGAAAAGAAAGTCATTCAAGTGGGCCAACCCGACTTGGATCTGGCGGCTATAAAAGAAGGAAAATTCGTATATGAATCACATTCACATCAACCATGTGGTTCTGAATTAGTCACGTTATCACACAATTATCTCTCTCCTCATTATGTATTAAATATGGTCAATTCTGAATCACATGTTCTAATGAATCTCGTTCACATCAGAATTATCCATAAAAGAAGTAGCAAAAGAAATACAAAAGGAGGGAACGATTAAAAAAAGGGTAAAAAGCGCTGACGCCCCTAAATTATTCCGTTTTTTAGTTTTTGACCATCAACTAAAAACGGTCAAGTTTTACCTCCTAAACTATTTCGGTTTTTGGTTTTTGACCTTCCATCCATATTCTCTGTTACATCATAACGAAAGTCCAAAAAATGGGGGCATTTTTGGGAAAATCGTATCATTAATAATAAATAGAATTAAATTTAAGGGAAAAAAGGGTCTTTTAAGATTTTTTTTAGAGGTTGGAATTTACAGTTGGTGGTTGGAGAAGAGGAGTGGTACCCTTCTTCCGGCGACTTCTTCTTTCTCGTCAGAATAATAGTTTTTTTTTTTTATAAAAGCAAAAATTTTAGGATCTTATACAGATTGCCCAAAAATGCCCCCATTTTTTGGACTTCCGTTATGATGTAACAGAGAATATGGATGGAAGGTCAAAAACCAAAAAGCAAAATAGTTTAGGGGGTAAAACTTGAGGGTCAAAAATAAAAAAACGAAATAGTTTAAGGAAGCGTGAGCGCTTTTTACCCTTAAAAAAAGTATTTGACCAATTAAAGTGCAATGCCCATACTGTGAGTCTAAAATGCGACTCACATATTTAGTACTCCCTCCATTCCTAAATATAAGACTCTTTAGACAATTTGAAAAAATTAAGGAAGTTGTCATTTTCACATAAACTTCCAATATTATCCCCCACCCTCCCTCTCTCTCACTTCTTTGTCATAAATAAAGGAAAATGTTGAGGGTATAATTGGAATAAATTGTTGACAACTAATAAAACAACCTTAAACGACAATTAATTTGGATACCTAGATATCTCCTAAACGACAATTAATAGGGAATGGAGGGAGTAATATTTATGTTCAATTATTTGGTCAGAGGCGGAGTCGGCGTTTATTTTTAGGAGGGCAACATTTAATTCTTTAGAGGTGGAATATTTTTTTTACAAATAATTTGGATATCTCTTTTGGATACCTCTTTTTAATTACGCTGTACTTGGCAAGTTGGCATCTATATTCATTATACCCATTATTATGTAAAAAAATATCTGAAAGTGACATAAAATTTAGACCAATTCTTAGATACGGTTCAAACATTTCAGGCGTTATCACATAAAGTATGGACATTAATAACGTGATAGAATTCAATAAGAAAAAACGGCTAATGATTGATAATAAGGAGAGAAAAAAAAAAGGTTAAAATTGGGTGAAAATCTCTGTCATCATTCAAGTTCTCAACCAATAAAAATTTACTATATAAACATTTTTTCCTAATTATATATACACAAGGTGAATTGTGATTGGTTGGGACATAGATGAGGACTAGTAATGGAGACATAGATTTTTTGCCGCCAAAATTGGAAAGTTTTCTTTCATGCATATCATCAAACACGTATCCAGCTAAGCACCCAGAAAAACAACCCGAAAATTCCGGAAATAAAATCAAACACAGATTCGTCCTTTTTCATATATATTTTTTCCATCTTCCTAATGTGAGACTGAAGAAAATTATGTGAAATCAGACGGGTTAAATCGAAACAAGAATCATCCCACCTACAAAATCAAGAACGAAGCTAGAAACTTAATATTTAGAAAGCTGATAGGTCAATTATACAGAATTCACGTGGTAACAAACAAGATGTAATTTTTTTAATAGTCTTTCTAAGCGTTCAAAATTTTATAACAATAAAAATTACTGTAATTAATTTTAAAATTTTAGAAAACGAACGTTACTCAACCTTATACAAAATGACCAACTAGTAACTCGAAAATCAACAGGATTCGGACATGCAACAATAATGCATTTACCTTTCAAGTTTACAAAATTAAAAAAAAAGCAAAAAAATCCAGAAAATAGATTGAAGAACATGAAATTATAGAACATACCTGGAATTTACAGACCTTGGTTGAGAAACAGACCTAAGCAAAGGCACCAAGATAGAATAATATATATAAATAAATAAAGAGGAAGAAAAAGGAAAGAAAGCCGTAGAAAATGTCCTATCTTCAAGGGACCCTTTAATTATTTACGTGGAGTCTAGTCGATCCGGATATTTTTTAATATTTTACGTGACACCTTAATTATAAAAACTTTCGTACGTATATTTCTAAACTAAAATGAATAAATTTTATGAGTGAATAATATAAGTCAGGTATGAATAAGACTATATTTAAAAATGTTATAGGGAATGCTGGAGTGTAATAAAGATCATGTGTGTTGTTTGGTACCCAATGAAATTTAGAGCACGTGTAGCAACACCATTACACGATACTACTATCTCTATTATATCAATGATATTACTCCACTTATATAACAAAATTATTGATTTAGAGTGAATTTATGAAATTAGACTAATTATATTGTTCCACGTGTGATAATATCATTTGTATAATAGATAATATAGTAGAAGATGTACTAAAAGATACAAAATTCAATTACACCAAATAGAATTCATGTGCTTAGATTAATCACGTTACTTTACATATAATAATTTAATTGATGTATTAAAAAGTATACTAACATATTATTCTCAGTTGAAACTGACAATCGAATCTTCATAATCGATTTTTTCCAAAATATTATTCTCAGTTGCTATCAAAGTTAATCCATTGAATTTTTTGTGACATTATAGAACGCTATAGGACTTCAACAACTATACAATAGTCACAAAAATAGTTAACAAAATTCTAATATGCAATAATTGCACTAGAAAAAAATGACTTTTTAAAAAATTTAGGGCCTCTGTATAGCATTTTGAGCATGCTCAAAGACGGGCCTGAGTTAGAGCACCTCTAATAGTAACAGGGACGAAGTCAAGACTTTTAGATTGGGGGCTAAAAAATGTAACAGTATGCCGAACTAAATATAAAAACTGCAAAAAAAAATGTTAGGGGCGAATTTGATCAAATATTCTGAACTACATATAAAATTTACTATATCTAGTAAGATTTTTAAAAATTTCAGGCGGCGAGTGCCCCTATAATCGTCCATGAATAGTAACATAATGTTAGGAGCATATTTGTGGATGTAAAATGCCACATCAAATTTTAAAACGAAGTTAAACATACATTTCAATAGTAACTAATTTATCTACAATTTATATAAATAATAGAGATCAATGATCCACTTAAAACTGATGTGGTGGCCGAAGCATTCTACTTCGTAGGGCAGTTGTGCAATGGTTTCTGTCCGCTCATGCAGTTCTACATCTGCCAAGCAGAATGGCAGATCACACAGATGGAGATGCTCTATACTCTCAAGGGTTTTCTTTATCCTTGCAAGTTCGAGACGTGTTATGAGCCATTATGTTATATTGATGAGTTTATTTTGTTCAAATCTCTACTTAATTGGGCCGATACTTGAATACAGGGAAAAAGCATAACTCAAGACAATAATTGGTATATTAATTTTGAAAAATATTATCGGACTCTCTTTTTAACTTTTAAACTCTCATTTCTCTCCTTGTTTTTCTATTAGTAAAAATACTTTAACATTATGATCTCAACAAATCAAACATAATAGTTACACCACAACTATTCGGGCAGATGTCACCCCTAAATATTCGTACTCTAACATCTTAAAACTATTTTTAAAATATAAGCATCTAGTTCTAGTGAGAAAAAAAAATGTGTTAAAAAAAAAAAAAGAAAATCTAGTTAGAAAAGTGTTATCTCTAACAAAGTAAAAAAATGGGCGGACTCCTATATGAGGGTACCTAGGGTATGGAGTTTGGAAGAAGAAATGATAAAGAGTGGTGGCCCTACATTTTATAAATGCCAAATGGGAAGATCTCCAGCTGTTTTTTTGGCACATGCAAAACAAAATTTTAAGGTAAAAATAGGTGTTTTTTAGTAAAAAAACAGTTCGCAGAACAGCTGTTCTCAAAATCAGAACAGTCATTTTTTTAAAATCAATCTTAGCCGTAAAAAATTTAATCCAATGACTGAAAATTCGTTCCACACATGACGAACAAATATCCGTTCCGCACTGGAAGCGTGGTGGAAGATCTCACCTCCCCTAATACATGACAATTGGGGAACCAAACCAAACCCTTTTATGGCTTTGGTAAAGGGAGAGGCCTACGCATTTGGGGTGAAAATACTCTATCCTCATTCTTATCCCCAACCAATTAGAATTTACTATATAAATATATTTTTTCAATTATATATACACAGAGTGAATTGTAATTGATTGGAGATAGAAATGGGGATAGGAACAAAAAACGGGGATGGAGAATTTTTTGCCCGCATTTGAGCCCCACAAGTAGGGGAGGTTCACAGCTCTCATCTGATACGAAATGCGATTTGTTCAGCAAATGCAAACCTAATATTAGTTGTATAATTCAAAATTTGAAGGTTGAATTTTTTTGAGGAAAAAATACATGTTCTTTTTTCAGACATTGCACTCTTTCGGAGAATATGATGTGTTGTTTTTTCAAAAAATAAAATTTCAACTGTCAAATTTTGTAGCTAACAACTTAAATTTGTTACGTACTTGCAGAAAAAATATGTTCCACACTAAAGTCATAATCTTGTTTTCGGTCATTCTGGATTTAGTACTAAAAAGCTTTTGGTTAGTAGTTGGTGAAACATTATCGTTCTTTGAATCATTTTTATCTGATAGTTAAGTTTTAAAAATGTTATCGTAAAAATAATTTTTTATTTTTTCAATCGTTAATAAAAAAATTCAATGATCAAAATTACACGAACACATGTTGAGCAAAGTAGCATTCAGCACAAAACTATACTGGTTTCGATCAAATGAGGAATTTGTATACAACAATAAAACTTTAGTCCCAAATAATTGGGGTTGGCTATATAAATCAATATATAATTTCTGTGTGGTCATTCGCATGAATATATTATCTCCATTTACTTCTATCAAACACCATACCCTCCTCTAAGTCTAACAAATCCATATCATTGGTTCAAACCTTCTTCGACCTCCCCAACCTCTTACAACCTCATGCCTCCATCCTTTAACTTTCCGAACCGAAACGTTACTCGGTCTTCTTTTTATGTGTCAAATTTGTATCTTCTTTTATATTTTGTTTTTCCTTTGTATTCCTTTTCTATTCAGCAAGCAATTACACTGGTTATTTTGAAATTTGAAGTCGTTATACTTTCTTCTGTAACAATCACATTGATCCGATTAATTTTGTTAAAATAGAGTAGACATTGTAACCATATAAAATCATGTACTCTTATAGCACCCGTTGCTCCCAGAATGTCTTCATTATACTTTCTCCCATTTAAATATGAGTGTTTAATTTACTATTTTACATAATAAAGAAAAATGTTTCATATAAAAAACGTAACAATATTTTTAATTCGAATTTTTAATATATACTTTAATCTTAAATAACAAAAATTCTGATAAGCACACGGTCTGAATTTTTTACATAAAAATAAAACATATATCAAAACAATAATGTAGAATAAAATTGAATTGTTTGTTCTTTTTTTAAAAAATAAATCGAAAAAATTGAATGTTGATGTAGCAACGTCATGAATAATTGAAAATAGGGAAATTAGGTATGATTATGAATAATTTGAAACTATAATAGATTATCAGTTTGAGCTGTAAGTAAATAGTTGACACGTACTTGTAGCTAATTTCCATTGAAAATAATTGCACGTTGTCAATAAAGACCTTAAATAATAAATTTCAAATTTAATACACCCTTCTCAATAATAATTATATGTTTTAAAAGGAAAAAATGCATGCTATAATGTGGCAACAATTTGTCCATTTATTTCTAAAGGACAAAGTGACCAAATTCTTTTGACATTGCATGCATTTTCACCACTTTTCAATTTTCTTGCATCTATATGGGGCATAATAATTGATGATTGTCTTGTCAATATTGAATTATGATCTCTTAAATTATAAATCAGTCACTAACAGAGTCACATAACTATTATCTAAATAACAAAGGCCTTCATCAATAATGATTTCATAAATTATGAATCAGCCACTAACAGAGTCACATAGCTATTATTGAAATGACAAAGGTCTTCACTGTTGAGGACAACTAAACCTAGTTTGGTTATACAATTAAAGACTAATCAATGATGATGGCTACTATAAATGTGGAGAAATTAGTGTACAATTCTGTCTGATATTAATACCAAACATAGATTAAAATTTGTCAATCTTTAACACAAATTCTCCGTTGGACTCATATTTCCTCACACAAATACTTTATTTTTTTAATTTCCAAGATAAAATTTTAATCCCCGTCTAAGAGAATAAGAGGTATTATTCATTTTTTCAATAAAAATGGGATATTCCTCCAAGTCGGACCCGGAAACAAAATCCCAGTAAGGAGCACTTGTATAACTTATATGCATTGGTTTGTCATTACTCAACAAAGAAAAAAAAGAAAAAGGAACCTCATTTGTCATTAGAAAAAACAGGGTCGGGCCCCAATATAATTTGTCTGGCCTGATTTTGGTATTAATAGTCATTTTGTTGATACTGGCTGTGCTTGGATTGAGTCTGGTTTGGTTTAGTCTGGTTTGAGACTTAAAATCAGACCCAAACCCGCTTTGGATTGAGTCTGAGATTTGGTCTGGGGATGATTTAACACTTCAGATTTCATTTCCAGACTCAATCCAAAGCTGGTTTGGGTTTGAGTCTCAAACCAAATCAGACCCAATCCAAGCACACCCAATTGTGTCGAACTAATTTCAATAGTAGTATCATTTAATCTAATAATTGAGCAAGTGTTTGAAAACAACCAAATACAAAATTATTCAGAATAGCTATCTAAGTTCTCAAAAATAAATAATTTGTCAAATTAAATTTATTAACACCGTGCGAACGAAATAACAATCAGTAATAGATAGGGAAAACCCTTGTATCTCCAAATGATGTTTTCATATCTATTTTTACTACTCATAATTCTTCACATTTGTCCCCTTTTAATTCCACTTAAACGTGATAAATTGTGAGTTGTTAAAATATTCACAAAAACACGAGTTAAGGATATACATATTTTTTTGCCGTCGTTGACTAACTATGTCAAAGTTAGTAAGCAGCAGTCAGGGAGATGACGACGTGTGAGATCTTTCTTGACTTCTGCCCATTATTTCTTTTCGTCCAAATTCAAAATGGAAAATGATCTTTGGCTAAGTTCAATTGACTAAAAATTGATTAAATTGGGTCAAAATTGATCAAAGGGACAAAAATGCCCCTGCAGTACTTTTTTTAAAAAATGAAAAGAAAAAAAAACCCCTCAAAAGTAAAAAAAAAAAAGGGCCAAAAGTCTACCCTTCTTTTGAGGCACGGTCAGACCAATTAAGATGGACTTCGGTTATGGCGTGGAACATTAATTGTTATTCATCGTGCAGAACAAATGGTGTCCGTCAGATTAAGAATCTAACAGATGAGATTATTTGGGTTAGATAATTAAAAAAATTATTTAACTCCCACAATCCCAAATGATCTCAGTGGTCAAATTTTTTATCCGACGGTTAAAATATGTTTCGCACGGTGGCCAGATCGCAGACGTGGCCAAAAATATTTGTGACATATTGATATACCCTAAGTCTACATATTATACATATTTATATACCCTAAGTCCCTATAAAAATATTATTTGCAACCATAAGTACATAAATTGTATTACTTTTAGGTCTCTAACGTTATAAAATTTTAAAAATTAAACCCGCAAAGTATATTTCCATTTCACATATTGACCCACAAGCTTCTAATTAAATCTTTTAAATTCACAATTTGATCAAAAAATCATGAAATTAACTTTTTTGAAAATATAATTAGACCCCTAACTAATAACATATTCATAGTGATCATCATATAATGAAATATATATAACCTTTGAAGTTTACTAATAAGTTATTGACGTATATAGTAGTATAACAAACTTTAATTGATTGACGTATATAGAACTATAATGAACTTTACATGTTTACTTTAACAATTTCACAGTATTAGGAAGTTATCGCCTTATATAGAATTATAACGAACTTTACATGTTTATTTTAACAAATTTACAGTACTAATAAGTTATCGCCTTATGTAGAACTATAACGAACTTTACATGTTTAATATAACGAATTTATAATACTAATAAGTGATCGCCTCATATAGAACTATAACGAACTTTACATGTTTAATTTAACGGATTTATAGTACTAATAAGTGATCGCCTTATATATAGAGCTATAACAAACTTTACATGTTTACTTTAACAATTTCATAGTATTAGCAAGTGATCGCCTTATATAGAATCATAATATTAATATTTAAGACTAGAATCTTCTATCCCCGTTTAATATTTCATTCCATATTTTTACTAATATTAAATTGATTGTCTTTTCCTCTTTTGATCTCAATTTCATATTTCACTAACAGAATTTTTTAATAAGATTTATATATTATTTCTTACTAAAAAAGAGAGTTATATATTAAAAAAATAATAATAATAAATGGAAAATGGTCAAAATTACCTCCTCCTACACTGCCTCCCTTCCTTCCCCATGCCACCACCAGCCTCTGCGCCACCACCAACTCAGACCCATTATTTTCAACGACACCATGAAAATATCAACGGAAGCTCCCAAATTCAAGTTTAAATGGCTGGAAGATTCTCTTCACCTTCTTTGATATGCTTCATCTAGAAGCCATTTGAATAAATAAAAAAAAAAAATCCACAACTTTTTTGTTTATTAATTTCTTCCGCCAAAATGGTGGAATATTGTTACAACAAAAGCAACAATATTCCTCATCATCATCAAATATACATAAAAGCATGGAATGGAAACCGCGGCCGTTTCCTTTGGCTTATCAATTTTTGTTTTTTTTTTTAAATTTTTTTGTGGTTCATGGACTTTGGGAACATGATTATTCTTAATTTATGGTGGTTGAATTTGAGTTTTTCATCAAATATCATCAATTGAAAATGAAAATGAGTTATTGTTTTTAAGAATTTTGTGATAAATTTTATTTTTTTTTACCGAAATATATTATTTGTTGCCGGAGAAGATGACCGGAAAAGGTGTTTGGTCGCCGGAAAAGAAAATAAGTTGAAGTTAGATTTTTGTGTAGTAGTAGCTAGTGGTTGGGTAGGATAGCCATTATGACAATAGGTTTGTAGAGTGGGATAAAAAAAACAAAATTAGAAAAATTCATTGACGGTATAATTGGTAATGAAAATATCAATTTGGGGATTTTTTGGGATTTTAGCCAATTGATTGGCTAAGTCTTAGCCGCCTAACACCTTCCATTGAAAATTGCATGCATATTTGAGGTTATTTTTGTCATCAACTACACAACGGTTTTCATGCAGAACTTAGCCTTGTTTGTCGAATTAAAATTTTGACGATCAAAACTTATTTAAAATGGAAAATCTGTTCTGATTCAGGATACTTATTTTGCAAGACACATAATTTAATATTTAAAACAAGTATACTCATACGATCTGTAAATGCGTAAAATATGTTGTTCCACATAGGTATACTCATGTGATTCGGGCTGCATCAACTAGCACGACTTGCACAAAACAATGAAAGTATAAATAAATAATTCAACAAAAATAATGAAAGTATAAATAATATTTCACATGTATATATACCCCTTAATTAAATTGCGTAGCACATCAACACAACACAAGACAAGTCAGCGCAATATCATGATTTTTTTAAGGAAGCGTAGTATCATGATTGAAATAATAATTTAAAATTAGACGTGTAATGCACATATGTTTTATACCGTGTATAATGCAAATAAGTAATGAAAAATAAATATTTTTCATAATTTTTTTGGCAAATAAATATTTATTTATATCCGTAGAGAACAACTATTTTTCACCGATTATTTACGTTTTACACCACTGCCTGTATATGGAGTCTGGTTGAAAATAATAGAACATGGGTTGAGGGTCAATGAAGTAGTGGTGGCTTACTGGCTTTAGCTTGGTAGAGTGCAATGGCGGATCCACGAATAGAGAATAGTCGGGACATATAGCAATTTGTGTATGATTACTTATGCATTTATTATTTAAATGAAACAAAATATACCTTATATACTAATATTTTTTCAGCAGGGTCATTTGAATAACTTCGTTGCCACCATTCTGGTATATAAGGTGGACCTAAATACCCACTATCATCTCAAGATATTCTTTTGTCAAATTAGTGTAAAACTAATAATTTTCATTAACTTTTGATCACATGTTCTGTATATGTTTACCAATATTAATAGTAATTTTGTCAATTTAAGTAATTAACACTGAGGATATGTGCATATCAGATTGATTAAAAATGGTAGAAAATCATCAGTTTCACTCTAAATTTACAAAAGCAGTCGTTCGAAAATAGTTTATGTATAGAAAGAACTAAAATAAAATTTTACTAGCAAAAAGATAAAAGCAAAAATTGTTTATGTACAATAAAACCTTTATACAGTAATATTCTCGGGATCGAAGAAAAATATTATTATATGGAGGTTATTTTTAAATAGAGGTTTACATATAAAAATTACTCCCTCCATTCCCTATTAATTGTCGTTTAGGGGATATCTAGGTATCCAAATTAATTGTCGTTTAAGGTTCTTTTATTAGTTGTCAACAATTTATTTCAATTATACCCTCAACATTTTCTTTTCTTTTCTTTATGATGTATTAGTGAGAGAGAGGGAAGGTGGGGTAATATTGAAAGTTTAGGTGAAAATGACAACTTCCTTAATTTTCTCAAATTGTCTAAAGAGTCTTATATTTAGGAATGGAGGGAGTATAATTTTAGAAAAATAACTAATATACATTATATGACACTTGGAAATTTGTCTATTCATATTTTAAAAACATGAATTTAGAAGATATATAAGATTAATGAGTTTAAAAAAAATGTACATGCATGTACATTGTGTATATATACTAGATTTAGAAGATTCATTCATGTACATACAATATCTAGGAAATGTAAAAAAAAAAGTACGTAATCATGTATGCATTTAAAATATTCACTCATTGTCACTGACAACTTCAGATAAGTATTTCATATCATCCTAAATTTAATGTAAAATAGTTAAATAATTTTAGATATTTTATAGAGATATATAAATATATTTAAAATTTAATGTTATTTTATTACTATATGTAAATAAATTTCTTAAGGAGAGTTCTAAAAAAATATGTAATATTACAAGGTAGAGTTTATTCTTATTTATAATTGGTCACGAGTTGAGACTATAATATTTTATTGAGTTAATAGCTATTTATGGCACTAAACTATTTACAAATTTCTTTTTATGGTACTAAACTATTTTTTATCTAAATATATCACTCATCTATTTGCGTTTATCAAAATATATACACCCACCAAATTTTTGGGTATTTTCCGGTCAAAATATTGCACATAACTTTCACTTGAAATGATTACACCATGGAATACTGCTTTCAATTAAACACTATATCCAAATTATGAAAGTCACGTGCAATCTTTTCAGCAACGCATATTCGAATAAAATATTTTTTTGTTGTTGTTCTCAATGAAATTGGATTTGATTCTGCTCACTCTTTTACAATAATAATGTTTGTTTATCACTAAAATTAAAATGCAGAACAGTCCAACTATATGCAGATTTATATTGAATGACATAAAGTAGGACATTGTCATATGCAACATTAACTAATCTTTTATGGTAAAAAACCATATAATGCAAAAGAAAACAGTTTCATCCAGAATGACTATTATTACACAGCAACATATGTGCAATGCCTGATGGTAATTCTTCTTCTTATCTCAAAATTCAAATTATATAGAAGCTTCAATCTCATCTGCAGCTCCGTTCGGGGGATCATCTGCACGAAGCTGAGCAGAAACAGTGTCTATAGCCAAGTTCAACTGTTCAATCTTTTCCGTTAGTATTTTGCGAGTCTTCTGTCCTCATCAACCAAGGGAATTTTAGATTAAAAGAATGCTTCTTAGGCATAAGATAAATGGCACATCCTATTTTCTTTTTCAACATTTTTCTTGATAAATATTTTCCCCCTTTTATCTATATCCTAAATAATATCTATACGTTCAAAAGGATAATGTATTTTGCAGAATTTGGTGAGATGCAACCCGAAAAGCATAGATTATTAGCGAAATTTCTCATGCATGAAGGTAAAATGTCAAATTAAGAAAGTTCAAGATTTCGTCAAGAGGGATTCAAGTGCTTACCTCCAAAGCTTTCTCCTCATCATATATAAATTTCGGGAGCTTTCTCATCAGATCTTTTCTATCAGTTCCTGCTAGTGCCTTGCTTATCTGCAAGGTGATAACGGCAAAATATAACCAATCAATTAAACTATGTATATGCAATGGCAGAAACAGCATCAAATCATGAAGCTTGACGGTCACCAATTTTGTGATTCTGTTTGTCATCAACTCGAATGATCTTTTAAAAGTATGCTCGCTTGAAAAAATTTGAACAACTGTGATTGTAAATCTAAGAGGTCGGGATATTGGCTATTGGTTATTCATGGAGAACTATTGGATAGATTCAGGGCTCGTCGCTTTAAGGCAATCAGTAAATAACATAACAATGGGTATAGAGTTATATTGATTCTTACACTAAAATTTGCAACCCAAATGTAGTAGCTAAAGTAATGATATATACTGAATCCGAGGAATCAAGGAGTAGCCCAGTGGTTGAGGTTACTCCTTCCCTGGACGAGGTCCTGGGATCGATTCCTATTTCCCCCTCCCCACAATAAAAATAAATAAATAAATAAATACTTAATCCGTACCTGGGGTGCATAAATGGCACCTAGTGCTCCGACAATAATTCCTCCCAATACAAAGCCGCCGACAAAGATACCAGCACTACCAGGTCTTCCGCCACCCCCACTGCACTAGCATGAAAAAGAGGTAATTATTACAAGGAAAAGGAATCAGATCGAAACTAAAGCACCAAAACTGAAACAATTTTTCAATCCAAATACAAAATGTACTCTAGGAGCAAAAAGATAAACAGTGCAGATAAAATTTGAAAAAGTTCTGGTGGCCATGGTGTATAAAGTTTCAGTAGCTACGGGAAAATGGTATAGCTACAAAAGAAAAAATCACCATAGAACCCTTTTCTTAGCTCCCCCCCCCCTCCCCCCAAAGTTCTTTTCGTGCTACCATGTAGTATTCTTGACTTGTTCTAGCAATAGAGCAAGTGGTGACCTATAAGGCTTCTAGCACTTGTTCCAACTGGTACACCATATAGCAGTAGTCAATTGATGAATATAATTGTTAGTAACTGTATAGTATTTTCCTCCATATAAGAGATTGCGTCTATACCGATATTTCCTCACATTTTAGCACTAAATGATCTTTAACATCGTTTATTACTCTAATTTTAGTTCATCTAAAGTTTGATTCTGTTTTATCACATTGCTCTGACTATACAAACCTTCCATAGCCCTTAATTCTAGTTTGGAATTGTTTGGTTCATTGACTAAAGCAACAGAACCACAAATATCAAGAATCAACAGTCACATGATAATCTTTTAAGCTAAATTTAGTGGCCAGAAATAAACGATGACTGGAGCTCCATGCTTTCCAAGTAGAAGAGGATGCAGATCGAGCAGATAGATATGAAATTACGAGTTAAGATGGATGAGAGAACACATTTCCTAGATGTTAGCAGTCTGGATCCTTGAAACAGCATAATATATGAGACCTTGACGCAATGCAATGAGGCAAAAAGTTAAGAAGAAACATTGAACAATATAGAAAGATACCTTGCTTTCACTATCTGTGACCTCTTGCACTTCAAAGGTTTTAGATCACTCTTTGAGGTTGGGACCAAGAACACATTACTGGAACTAAGACATTTTCCCACTTGTGTTATAGAATTCCCTAACATCCACAATCACCAACAATACAAGAAAGCATTTCAGACCCAGAACTGATATTACCCTCCAAACTTAAAATAAACTATTAGAAACAAGTCCATTTCATTATCAAGTCACTTTACTATGAGGTTTCCACCTGAGAAACAGGAAATCATAAAATAAATATGATAAGGTCCACCTTTTGGGGGGAGGGGGGTTATTTGCACCCTCAATAGAGATACAAGATGCACACACATACAGAAATTACAGAGTTACTGGATAATTTAATATCCAGAGTAAAAAGTTAGCAGACGCCTCAAATTTATTCAAAACAAGTTTTGGCACATATATATTGTGAGTATTTCATGTTGAAGTGAAACATAATAGCAGATTACTGAGTCCTTTAGCCATTGGAACTTTTATCCTTATTATGTTTAACTTCGTGCAGTAAAACACAAGGGAAAAAAATGAAAGAGAAAAATATAGCTCCGATAAAAAAGGAATTCAACTTTTGAAATAATACATATATTTGCAGAAATCTTCCAACCTAATTAGATATTGCACAAGGAAACAAATCTAATTAAAACTCCCGACCATATAAAATACCAATAGATAAATAAATGTGCAAATTTTACGAACGATTCTTGTTACTAGGTCAAAATCCCTATCTTTTTATTGGGTTTCAAAGTTGTCCTCCTTTCTCCAAATACGAGAAGGTGCTACCATCTTATGAGTATTGATTCTAGAACTAAAGAGAAGACGCTACTATCTTAAGGTCTTAACCTACAGAAACCGGAAAGTAGATTGTCTATCCACATTGTAAAAGCACGGATCAACTATTTCACAACAACAATAACATAACCCATTAAATCCCCAATTATTGGGGTATGGGCGGGATGGACAAGAGACAGGCCTAACATTTAATAATAAATGCACAAAGTGGCTGCTCCCAAAATACCACTGAAACATATGATTAGGAGACAAACCTAACCTTTGGCAATAAATGCACAAGTGGCATCTCATGGAATACGACTAAAACAGTAATCCTAGTCCTTATACCGTCCGTCACGTTTGCTACTGATAAAATACTTCACTAGCATTTATTTACCGAATAACCATAAAAGAAATTAGAACTAAAATTCAAGAAATTGACGAAACGGACGATAATTCATGGTGGATTACATGCAAATGCATATATAAAAGAGACCCACTAATCAAAACAAGCAAATCTCTATAGTAAAACCCACTTCACATAATTCAATTCGGAAAAGAACCCATCTCCCAATTCCACATTACAATTAAAACCGATTCCCATTTCAATTAATACAATGAAATTATTACTCATAATCAGCTCAAATGCTTCAAATTATACATGCAAAACTTTATTCAACCCCAATTTAAACAACATAAAATTAATATCTCATCAAGCCATTTCACAAGATTTACCGATTAAATAATTCCAAGAAAAGAAAATCAAGAACAGATAATTTAAAATCTAGCGAAATTAAGAGATGAAATTGTACCAGATAAGAACTGGGTTCGGGTTTGTTGAAGCGAAACCACCGGATTTATAAGAGAAGCCATCTTTTTTTCACAATTTTTCAGAGAAACAAAGAGTAATTCAGTTGGGGATGAAGAAGACGATATAGTCTGTAATTATGCTTTTAGAAGATATCGAAACCGATTTTATTTTTTTTCTGTCGATGTAATTAAAGCATCCATCTGCCATGTCTAACTATGCCAGGATTTGCCACGTGGGATAAGATATTATTAATGGGCTGTAAAATGGGCCCCTTGAATTATCCAGGTAATGTGGGCTTTTCATGCTGTTGGATTCATCATTTTGTTTTAGGTACTAATTAATGATGATCATTATATTATACTCGTGATTTTTGGTTATTTAAACTAGTGCTCAAAAGGCATTACCCACGCCCACAGACTCTCACTCACCAGTGCGATATAGAATTTGGAGGATATAAATCAAGGTAACCGGGCGGCTCGACCGGGTGGGAGGACTTGTCTTACCCCACCACAAGAAGTCATCCCCACATTGGATGGTTGAAACTTCTACACTGCATCTGCCAAGATTCAATCATGCATCATTGTGCATAATCTACCACTTCAGAACCAACTGGTCTGCCCTTGCGGACTTGATTATTTAAATTAACTAATATCAAGAGTTGGTATAAATAGAAGAAGTTTGTGTCCCTTTTGAATATTGTGTTGGTCTGTACGAGATATTCAAATTTTTTTTGTCCCTTTCGAAAGGACTCCAATAACAAAAAACAAACTGAATTAATCGTAAATTATAAATTGGACCAAGTTTTGACAAATGAAATACATATACTCATCTGCCAACTAAAAGTATTCATTGGATTTTGATAGAAAGTACGTATAGATACTTTGTATGTATATTTAAAAATCTGGCATATTTTAGGAATCCGACGTTAAATATAGACTGAACTATATTAGTAATGGAATGAATAATTGCTTAAGTACTACGCTTAGCCCAAATAAATAAATAAATTCATTGAACAACTAGAAATATTCATTGGATTACGATGGAAACTTTTGTGTAGATACTATTATAATATACAAAGCATAAGATGATCATAAGAGTAACGTTAAATAACCAAATAACCACGAACAATCAATTGCATATAGTTGTTGAAATTTCCATCTCCACGCTTGCTATGTATTTTATTATGTTGGAGATTTACATCTAATTAGTTTTTAATGGAACAAGAAAAAAGTAAATAAAAATGATGAATTGACTTTGTGACATTTATTCACTAGGAGAGTCAACGAACGAAAATGTCAAGGTCAATGGAAAATCAGGTCGGCAATGGTGTTTGTTTTAGCATCACCAGAGGAGGAGGACCGCCCTACAAACGGAGTATTTAATTGCTCCATATGTAGGGGAGAGGTGTCGAACTCTCAACCTCACAGTCGTGGGTAGGCCATAACCTCACTGGGCTATGGACCTCTTGACATCGTCAATAGTTTCTTAAAGTGTCATTCCCGATCCTAATATGATGTTGACCATTACAAATTCAGTACATACTAAATATTTTTTGGACGTCAAATAAAAGTTCGGCGGTCTTAATTTTTTGAAGCAAACATGTATTATAATTTTCAAATACATGTTAAGTAAAATATGTGTTATATGCCTTAAAACAAATATTTATCAAAATAAAACACTTATTACATATAATTTTAACGCATATTTAAAATGTTAATATATGCTGACACTTTTTTGTCTCTGTACTATCACCAACCGTCTTTCCCAGACATTTATTGGTACAACAATTTCATGGGAAGAAAATTTCAACAAAAAGTAAAAAGGACAATAGTGGGGGAAGGTTTACACCAACTTCTGCTTTCAAAAATTGTTTTATTTTATTCTTAATTTTAATAAATTCCTAAACTTGTCAAGATTCAATAAATAATTGGAGCTTCCTTTTGCAGTCCACTGTCTAAATAAAAAGGATCAATTATTAACAAATAAGAGAAAATGGAATAAACAGTTCATTAACTATTTTTGAAATTCGACTCGTAACTATTTGTTGATTATTTTTAATTGTATAACTATTTTCTCTGAAATTCTAGTCCATGCTACCACAAACGAGGTGGAATCCGGCGACAAGCAAAAAGAATAAGTGTATTTTCTCTGATTTTAGGTTTTGGTGATGTGAATCGAAAATGGATCATCTTAGAACTTTAAATTAGTGTCGAAATAGATAATGTTGAGGTGTTTTATGTGGCGGTGACTGTCGATAATCGGAGTATCGACGGCGGCTATGATTTAATAGAAATAAGGTTGACATGTCATTTTTGTTGTTATACAATTAATGATTCAGTCTAAGATGTACTATTATAATATAATGTCTTTAAAGTCCAATTGGGTTGATAAGTATTTTGTGAGGAAAATGAGATCAAAATGCCCTCATTCTTGATCATAGCCGGATTCCGCATCTTTTAATGGACATTTTTTGCTATTTTCTCTAACAAAAATGAAAGAACTAAAATAAAATATTTTTATAAAAATTGTGACTTGATCCTTCTCCAAGAAATAATCACATTGAAATTGCATTTTTGTATTCACTGAGACTGACTGGGACGAAGACAGGGGCGACTACTACTAGATATAGTAAATTTTATATGTAATTTGGAATATTTTATCAGTTTTGCCCCTCCAATTTTTATTTTTTTTTGCCAATTTTATATGTAATTCCATATACTGTTACAGTTTCACCACCTCTAAACGTTAAATTCCTGATTTCGTCCCTGCACTGAAAGAAACTATTTCGTATTCAAGTGGACTTAACTTAGCCGATCTTACTTTAAATTCTCGAGGACTTATTCAAAGTAAGATCGCGAGTTTAAATCATTTCTTAGTTACATTATTTGATTTATCTTATAATTCCTAGTTGATACCCGTCACCAATCATCCAATTTTTATTTTTTTTCCCTTAAGAAAAGGATGTCTATTACTCAAAAGTGGCAAGTGCTGATTGGTGAACAACTTAAACCCAGAGGACCAAAAGCTGTTTGGTGAAAGCAATCAGAAAAGAATGGTAAGTCAAGTCTAGTGTTTCTAACACCAAACCACACCACACCAAGCTTTGAGCCTTTAAATACGTAACTTTAGTAGTCAGGTTCATTCATATTTGATTGTCGTTTAGAAAATATATATGTATCTAAATTAATTGTTATTTTACATATTTTTTATTAGGTGTCAATAATTTATTCCAATTATACCCTCAACATATCTTTTATTGGAAAAATTGAAGAGAGGGAGGCAGTGTTATTATTAGAATTGTGGTAAAAATATTATTATTTGTTTGAATTTCTTAATCTTTTTAAAATATCTTAAACGTCCTATATTAGGAATGGAGGAAGTAGTACATTGTAAGGAAATAATTAATGTGCATATCAAATTTAGATTCTTGACTAATTTATTCATGTTAGAGGGATATTTATGTAATATTCGTATATTACAACATTGTCCAATAATATGAGATTCATTTAAGAGAAAAATAATATCCAATAATATTACATTGTCCAATAATATACAGCTGAGATTGATGGCGTTGTTCTATCTTTTGCGCCAATCATGCCATGAAATGAATACTCTCTCCGTCCCGAATTATTTGTTCATTTTTTTTTAATCTGTCATAAATTATTTGTTCACTTTCTAAATAAATGGCTCATTTATGATGATTTTTCTAATTCTACCTCTTACATTAAATATTGAAGAGAGAAGAATAAAGAGAGAAAAAATGGTAGAATTAAATTGTGAGTAGTATTAAATAGGGTTATATTTGATATTTTATCATATTCTATTATAAAATTTGATGAAATTTTAATTATCGTACAAAATACAAAATAGACAAATTATTTGGGACAAAATGAGTAATAATTATACCAAAAAAATGTCATGCGAAAATGTGGAAACCGAGTGGAGTAGGAGTGGGGTCGTGATAATTGAAAGCCCTTCTTCAATTTTCCCTTTTTGATGGGCAAGGCAGCATGACTTGGGGGGGGACGTTTACTTGTACAAAGGCGATAGTTACGTTTTCAGGTTTCACCTCCTGATTCGATAGGAATTTGTGGAGGATATTAATCAAGATAACCTAGCGATTTGACTAGTGAGAGGTCTTATTTTAACCCGCAAGAAATCACTCTCACATTGGAGGGTTTGCCAAAATTCGAAGATGAACATTTGTACCTAATTTGCCACCCCGAACAAATTGGGTTACCTTTGCGAATGAGGGGATGTTACTGTTAATTTACAGATCACAAGTTTGAGACTCATAGACGTCTAGTGCACTAAAAATATCTTTTCTCACCCCTAAAAAGAAATCATTTTGACCCAAAAAAGAAAAAAAAATTAATAATTAATTATTTTTTTTGGATGAAAATTAATAATTAAAATTACCTTACGATAAAACACATTCTCAATAGTGTATATAATTAGATCAAATCTCCGGTCATATTTGTTAAGACTTTTGATTGTTCTATTGTTTTTATATTATTATAAATAGACTATTGTGTATTTCGTGGTGGTGCAAGGATAAGAACGCCAAATATCTATGAAACTGATTGAAAACTGACACTATCATCACATGAAAAAAATTAAATGTATATCTCTTTTCAGGACGAGAAGTTTCTAATTAGTCAACTACATATGTAATAAAACTAAACTCGCGAACGCTCAAACAAGTTGTAAATTGATACCATAGGAGGGTTAGTTTGGAATTGGTGGTGGTGGTGTGTAGGGCTGTTAACGAGCCGAACCGAGCCGGTTTTGGGCCAAATCGGTTCGGATCGTTAAGAAAACCAAATCGCTCGTTAATCGGTTCGTTAGTCAACCGATTCGGTTGTTCAATTCGTGAATCGGCTCGAAATAAAATCGTATAAAACCGGTTCGTTAATCGAACCAGTATCAAATCGCTCAAAACCGGTTCGCTAATCGGATCGAAAATCGTAATTCGCATAAAATCGTAATTCGGTTCGTTAAACATTGATCATACTATTACAAAACTAGGGCTGTTGGGAAACCGGTTAACTCGCAAATCGCTCGTTAATCGGTTCGCTAACTCGCTAAAACCGGTTAACTCGCAAATCGCTCGTTAATCGGTTCGTTAAAATCGGCTCGCTAACTCGCTAAAATCGGTAGAATTTTATTAACCGGTTTAACGAGCGATTTAAAACGATTTACGAGCCATTTTACCGAATCGTAACCGGTTCGTTAACGAGCCGAGGGATTTAACGAGCCGGTTTTAACGAACCGATTAACGAGCGATTTGCGATTTGCTCGGCTCGATAACAGCCCTAGTGGTGTGGGGGGGGGGGGGGGGAAGGGAGCCAAGTTGCCAACCACAAATATACCATAATATTACCTTTTCATTATCAACAATTATATTCTTTTGATATTAAAAGTGCCTAGCATCTCATCCGTGCATGATAATGGCAAAATTCCTTTTTTATTTTTTATTTTGAAAACTAAAGAGACATTAAATTAATGATATTTCTCTAGAAGCCGAAATTAATATTGGATAGAGTATCACCAAATCAGATATGAGACATATCTAATTGATGCATTAACTAATCTTCGAACATATATAACTCCTGATGAAATCAAATGCGGGAAATGATGTTAAATCGTTGTTTAAGAAAGAAGGTGAAAGCGAGTTACTCTTACATTAGGGTGACGATAAAAATGGTGCAGATAAGACCACATTTTGTGTTTATTTTTTAGATTGTTAGTCAGTAATAACGTTTTTTTTTCTCACTTAGAGTGTTGACTAGTTTGAAATTAATTATAATAACTTTTATCGTTTATTATCAATGAATAATCATTATTCGGTAAATATAAATTAAGGCGATAAATGATGAGGGACTGTCAATAATGGTAAATAATCTTTATTCATTAAAAGAAAATCATTAAGAAACTATGCCCTGAAATTCCCAATTCTCTCATTTCCCCCTTCATTATATCTACTCTTATCTCGTCTCCTCTACACTTCCAATCAATGCAAACATATAAGTCTCACTATGTGTATTGTAAATGAAGAAATCCTATTCATATTTAAATGTGTGGATCTACCTCGTGCTTTTATGAACTATTATACTTCTTTTTAGTATCCAAATATATTTCCAATTCGAATGACAATAGCTGATGTCTCTCAATACGAATCCTGTCTAGTGTAGAAAATTGACAACATGTTATATATTTGTAGAATTTTTTACTGGATGAAACAAAGTGTCATTAAGATATATATATATATATATATATATATATATATATATATATATATATATATATATATATATATATATATATATCGAGATTTGTAATTATTTATTATTAAAAAAAAAGCATAGTAGGTGAACTCACTTCACGTAAACAGGACCGGCTATGAGGGAGTGCGAGGTGAGCGACCGCACAGGGTCCTAAAAAATTCGGAGCCCTAATTTTTTTTTGTATATATATATATATATACTTGGCCAAAAATTTGGGGCCTCAATTTTTATTTTTTTTTATGTTATATAGGGCCTTAATTTAAAATTCCGCATAGGGCCTCCAAAATGTTTGAGACGCCCATGCACGTAAATGATATCATCACAATATATATATATATATTTTCTTCTTCCCTAGCTAATAGGGCATTATTAAGGAATCTCAATCTGTCATACTTGTATATGCAAACTTCCAATAGAACCATTACAATATCTTAGCACAAGAGAGGAAGGTCATTTAATTCAAAGAATATTGACAATAAATAAATTAATTCCATGTGCCTTAATATATCCATTAGGTCAATTCTTCCATTGCCAACTTCCAAGAAGACTTTACTTCTCCCATCCCAAAACTGGAAAATAATAATAATATATATGTACTGAAAATTATTAAGTAGTTAAGTGGTTTAACCATCTCATTCAATCAGAATAAGGTGGTTGAATATTAACTAAAAATATGAAAAATGGGTCCTTTGAGGTAAAAATGGGAGAATCTATTTTCTGATAACTTTTTTTATTTTATTTTCTGATAACTTGTTGATTCATATAGTATCTAAATATAGGATTTGTTTATAGGCATACTAAGTCAAATATTTATGACATTAAAAAATGTATAAATCCGGCAAAGCTATTAGGATAAAAATGTTATAAATTTGTTGAGTGAATGCTAGACATTCGGCAAAGATACTATTAGGACAACAGATCTCATTGAAACAGCTAACGCGTGTTTAATTTCATTTTGTTTGGCAAAACTATTATTAGTATAAAAGATTTCATTAAAACAGCTAACGCGTGTTATACTAAGAAATGAAAGTGAAATATATGAAGTGAAATTTAAATAGAGGAGATCATAATTGGCAAAAGTAGTATGTACGGAACATATTTTAATGCACCTCAAATCACCTGAATTTCACGAATTGAAAGTTGGATTTACATTGAATCTCACTGGAATTGCCCCATCTATCATTTTGAAAAGAAATTTAGTTTCTCGAACATAATGAGTAAAGTATAATAAGTATATAACTATAAGGAAAAAAATGTAATTTTGGGAAAAGAATATCAGATTGATAAGATTATCATTCAACCTTTCACTTTCTTAGACTAATAAATTACTTGTCAATCCTGCAATTAAAGATATTTTGCCAGACTTGGATTTGTGTAGGTTTAATTTGTCTTGACTTGGGAGGATTTGGTCTCTACAAGAAAAATTCTTACTTATTTATTCTTCTAATTCTATTCTAAAAAGAATATTTGCAATAGCTGCATAATTTGTCTTATATCAATAGAGTTATTGTTTTAGAAAAATTCATAGCTCATTGATTCTGTACATTCCTAAATGATGTTTCTTTGATTGGCTACTTAATATGATTCATGAATCATTTCAATATTTTGAGGGATTGAATTGGTATTTAAATATAACTTTTTAAAATTAGGACACTAAGTGCGTAATTAAGTAGAGAGTCTGTATTGAAAGTCAACGTCGTACATTTAATTTTAGACTGAGGGATTAATAAATTATAGCAACGTCAATATATACACAGACTATATGCTACCTCCATTTATAATATAAATCGCTTAATACATATAACGAAATTTTAGAAAGTAAAAAAAATAAGATACTTTGTTGGTCAAAATATAAATATTATTCCTTTAAATATAATTGGTAATATACAAGTCCTATTTAAGGGAGTAATATTGATATTTTGATTATAAAAGTATCATACTTTTTATTTTCTTATTTTTCTTCACATTCCTAAAAGTTACATCAAAACTAATGAATACATTACATTTAGGCCAAAAAGTCAATTCGCTTTTATATATAAATATGTGTATTGTATTCATTGGCTTGAATGTAAGTTTTAAACTTACTCTCACCAAAAAAAAATTATAAATTTACCCACCTACCAAGATAAAACTTATCTATATTATGTAACGGAGGAAGTGTATTGAAGAAAAATAACTATCCTCATAAAGTATTTTACTTTTTCTTAAAAAAAATTCTCAATTGCTAAATAAGAATTATCCATTAATTATAAAACAAATAAGTCTATTACAATCAAAAGAATAAAAAAGAACATACAAGAAAATAAAAGTTATACAATGGGTGTAGACTCACCATGATAATGAGATAAAGTTCACACCCCTGGATCGGGTAAACACTACAAAAATAGAAAAAATAAATACATAATAAAATTCTTCGTAACATCTTCTCCAAAATTCTCAAGAGCAAGTAGTAGTTCTCGCCCAACACCTTTCTTAGAAATCAACAATCTACGAGCACCACGGGCGTATCAACCCGTCCCCATAAATTGTCTCAAAAGATGAAGAAAATCGAGGAAGCGCCCTGTAAAAACTCCGGGTATAGAGGGAAACTTCGGATCCCGAAGGATCCGAGCTGATCTCGCGATCTCGAGCCTTGAATCTCAAATAGAATGCCTGAAAAAACTCTATTATGATTTACAGCAGAGGCTGAAGACACCAAAAGTCGAACAAAAGTAGATAATCGACTCAAGATTTGACCATTGGCCGGAGCCAATGGCCAAATCTGGCCAGAAGCAGTGGAGGAAAAGGAGAAAAGATTGGCAGTAGGAAGAGAGGAGGAAGAGAGAGAAGAGAGAGAAAAAGAGAAAGAATGAGTTGAAGTTTTAAAAATAGAGTTAAGTCTCCTAATTGGGACTAACATTTTCTATCATAAGAATTAGAGTTAAGTCTCCTAATTGGGACAAAAATACCTAATGGTCCATATACACAATAGTAGTAGGGCTGTCCTCTTGTCTGAAACTGATAAATAACTGTGTCAGTACCAAGTTGTCAAAGGAGGGCTTTCTCTTTTCTTTTTAAAAGGCTTTTTACAACACACAACTTTGGGATCTAAAATTCTTGAAATAATTATATACTATTGCTAATTGTATAATAATAATGCTTTGATTTAGGATTGCATTCAAACTGCTATGCTATGCTAAATATTAAATGCATTTCCAGTTGTAGTTGTAGTTCACAAAACCCATATAGTATTTCTTGATTAAATTCTTGTTGGGGTTCTTTCTTCTGTTAAAATTCCTAAGTTTCTTGCAAAAAAGCTCAAAACTTTATCTGGGGTTTTCAAATTTTATTTTTTGAATTCAAGAAATTATGGCTGGGGGAGGAGGTTCAGAAAGACAGCTTGATCAAACACCTACTTGGGCTGTGGCTGGTGTTTGTGCAGTTATAATCCTCATTTCTATTGCATTAGAGAAAATTCTCCATAAAGTTGGAACTGTAAGATTCTTAAAGATTAAAAATCATTTGCTAAATTTTGTCTTTTTGTTGTAAGAACAGTTATTTTTTTTGCTGCCTGTTATGTGGTTGACTTTTCTTGAAGTTGTTAGTGAATTCTAGTTCTGCCTAAATCTTTTGCTTTTTATTAGGCCTTTTTGGATTGATTTTCAGTTTTGTTTTGTCTTTGATTGCACTCAAAAGTAAAATTTAAGAATCACATGAACCCCATGAATTGGTAGGATATTTAGTGATGCCTTTGATCAGTGTGACATCAAAAAGTTTTGGCTTTTTAAGGTTTTTTGAAAAGCCCATGACTTTAGTCAACCACAAGTGAAGAAAAACAATTTGTAGCTGAGGAGATTTCATCCTCTATGGTTCTAACAAAGTAGAATGTTTTATCTTTGACATTGTTCTTGTTTTCGAAATCCGTTGGTGGGTTTAGATTGTTTAGATTCAGGTTGTGTTAATGAAAGGAAAACCAAGATGACCAAACCAGATAATTAGGTCCAGTGGTATAGTGTGTTTGGTTAAGCATCTTGAATTTCGTAAAAAATTGAATTGTTTGCGAAATCAGATGCGAGTGAATTGTTGGTCAAATTTTGAAATTTTGTGTTCGATTCCAATACGGGAATCACACTGGCTGGTTGATCATTAATTATGCCGAAACTATATAGCCGGGATTTTTATTTTCTCTTTGCAATATCTTAATTCCCCTGTTTGGTTATGCTTCTTCTTTTTCCAGATTATCTTAATTCTTGTATCTATGTTTCCCGAGGTGCGCTTCAAGATTTAAAAGACAGCATGTAAATCTCATTTTGTTTTGCATTGTTCTTTTTAAGTTTCGCAATCCCAAATTTTCATATTTTGAGATATTAATTCCTTTACAGCATTCTTGAGCTTTTTTTGTTATCTGATATTGCTAAATCAGGTTAAAGCAATTTTTTTTGCGTTCCATTCTGTCGTCGTTTCAGTGTCCTTGTTCTATAATATGGTTTAATACAGTTGTTGATTTGATTATGTGTTCAGTGGTTAACGGATAGGCACAAAAGGGCGCTATTTGAGGCTCTAGAGAAGGTCAAGACGGGTATGTTTCAGTTCTTCTTTTACCATTTTCCTTTAGTCTTATTTATGAATTAATTAATTTGGCTCTTTGATTGACTTATGCTACATCATTGCAGAATTGATGGTTCTCGGTTTTATATCTCTCCTCCTCGTATTCAGTCAGTATTACATTGCTCAAATTTGCATTCCTGATAGTGTTGCCGACACTATGCTGCCGTGTCCTCTGATTAAAAAAGATGCTAAAAAAGAAGAAGAAAACCGACGGAGGCTTTTATGGTACGAGCGTAGAGTTCTTGCGGGTGGTAAAGGGGCTGCTTGCAAAGAGGTACTAGGAGAGAACTTGCCGGAAGTAATTAACTAAGTAGTTCTTAACTTGAAATCGAAACTAAATGTTCTTATTATATCTGCTTTATAATCTTTGCTTAACTAGCAGTCTAGTATGATATACTATTTCCCCTTTTTTAGTTGAATCTTCTATACATGATATTCCTTAATCATGAGACTACTGCGTTTTCTCTGCTTGAAACTAATTGTTCACAAATTTTTAACAGGGTAAGGCATCATTAATAACCGTTAATGGGCTACATCAGATACATATCCTCATATTCTTTTTAGCTATTGTCCATGTGATATATAGTGCCGTGACCATGGCGCTTGGAAGACTTAAGGTAAAAGAATTTATTTAATTGCCATTGGTATCAGGATTTAAATTTTTATTAAATCTCAACCGTCTGGACATTTATCGCAAGTTTGGATTTCATTTAATTTGTCTTCTCAAATTAGATGTGTAATTCATTCCCTTTTTTACCCCTAGTCGGTAATATAGTGATGGATCGTAACCTAAACCTTTGTTTATGTATTATGTCACCTTTCAAATTGAAATGCCAATGTCGGAGCAACTATGAAGATCGTGCCACCTACATTTAACTGTAGACTGTTGAACATGAGAGCATATAAGAGTGCCGGATAAATGTAAAGATTTAGTTGAGGCTAAAATTCGTAATGGAGGAAGAATTTTCCGGATTCTATAAATCTTGTTTATAGTATCTGCTCGAAGTGCAATACTTTTGTTCTTCGAGATTTCTCTTGCCTGCTATTAGTATTAACTGCAGTAGTAGTATTAAAACGATATCTTGTTTTGCAGATACGTGGCTGGAAAGAGTGGGAGAAGGAGACCTCGTCTCATCATTATGAGTTTTCAAATGGTATATTCATCGTATACTTTAAAAGGTTTATATATCTTGGATTTTTATCCCGTTTCTCACTTCATTTCCTTTTCTTAACTCTTTGTACCTGCAGACCCTTCAAGATTTAGACTGACTCATGAAACATCTTTTGTGAGATCACATATGAGCTTTTGGACCAGAATTCCCTTCTTCTTTTACATCGTAAGATATATCTTATTTAAGTATGTTTCTCTCATTAACTAATTCTTACTCGTAAACGAGGTTAAAGTGAAACCTCGCAGTTGTTAGCTTAAGATTTTAAGGCTAGCAATTAAGCTACTCAAGTTGTTAGCTTATGGTATCCCCTCGTGTTGTTTGCCTCATTTCGAACATTTCACTATTACAGGGTTGCTTTCTCAGACAATTTTTCAGGTCAGTTAATAAACCCGACTACTTGACATTGCGCAATGGATTTATCAGTGTAAGTTTTCTTTACTTACATTTCCTTAATATGACTGGTACCGTAGCTTCTCAGTTGGTTATCACTAAACTAAAATCGGGTTCTCCTGTATACAGGTTCATTTAGCACCTGGAAGTAAATTTAACTTCCAGAAATACATCAAAAGGTCATTAGAAGACGATTTCAAGATGGTTGTAGGAGTCAGGTAAGATTCTTTGTTGCATTTCATTTTGAGGATGTCTTATTCTATTCTACAATTCTTACCGGCTTCTTCATAACATTTGGCAGTCCAGTGTTGTGGGCATCTTTTGTTGTGTTCTTGCTCCTGAACGTTGCTGGTACGCGTTTCTTATTTTCTCTTTGAGACCGGTATATAATTTTCTCCTTCCGGTTTCAAGTAAATAATTATCGCGCATGTAACGAGATTTGAACGTTTATCTGGCTCAGGATGGAGAGCAATGTTCTGGGGGTCCCTAATTCCTGTGGTGGTAAGTATCGTACCCTAATTACATGATTACGTACGTGCCCAATAGGTTAAGAGCTCCTGATTAATCATTTCATGTTTATCAGATTATCTTAGCTGTTGGGACAAAGCTTCAAGCTATTTTGACAAGAATGGCCCTTGAGATCTCGGAAAGACACGCTGTAGTTCAAGGCATTCCGCTCGTGCAAGGCTCCGACAAATACTTTTGGTTTGGAAGGCCTAAATTGGTTCTTCATCTCATCCACTTTGCTTTATTTCAGGTATTGCATTGCCTTCTATGCTTGAAAATAAAAAAGCGGAAATAGAAAAAGAAATCATCGCGCAGTTGTGTCGGATGTACGACTTTATTTTCCACGTGTTTAGAAACAAACGAAATAGAAGGTTTTGTGTCAATGTTAAGAGTCTAATGTTGAGTAAGTGTACCGCGGTGGCGAAAAATGCTCCCCCCCCCCCCATAGCCGAGGTCTCGGTTTGACACCGTCTCGATTTCATGGTTGTACTTACACTAATTAGTTCCATCGTCTGTGCAGAATTCTTTCCAAGTAACGTACTTCTTGTGGATTTGGGTAATGCTTTTTCTTCACATTCTATATAATTTTGAATCATAGAATGGCTTCTTTTATGCTTCAAACCTCAATTGCGATTATTTCCTCATATGCAGTATGAGTATGGGATACAATCTTGCTTCCACGCAAATTTCGAGCTCGTCATTATAAAACTCGCTTTAGGGTATGCTTCTGTTGCTTGTCATTATAAAACTTCGTTTTTACAGAATTACTCGGTATTAAGTATAAACTCTATCCCGGAACTGGAAATTAATGGAGCTTCGATATGGTGCAGGGTCGGAGTCTTAGTCTTATGCAGTTACATTACACTTCCACTTTATGCTCTTATTGCTCAGGTAAGTTATTACTACCTGAAATTCTATTATGTCCTTCGAAACTGCAGTAGATGTCTCGTGATATTGGCAAACGTTACATCTATTACGAGAAAACAAAAAGTGCAAACGTAGCAGTTATTTGGGACCGAAAGAGTACCATATATACTCGAAATGCCATCATTATTAGCTAATCAAATTTCTCGATATCATGAAATTTAGATTCTCATATCCTGAAATCGACATGATTTGCAGATGGGATCAAATATGAAGAGAACGATCTTTGATGAACAAACATCAAAAGCACTAAAGAAATGGCATATGGCTGTGAAGAAAAAGAAGGGAGGACGGAAGTCTTCAACTCGAACATTGGGGAATGCAAGTCCGACTTCTTCAATGGCTTCGCCCTTGGCTTCACCTTTGCATCCTGCAGCACTTCAACGCTTCAAAACAATCGGTCATTCAACTCGCTCGTACACCTACGAGGACACTGATGCCTCGGACTTAGAAACCGATCCATCAACTCCTTTAGCAAATGCAAACAACGATATGATAGCAATCGAGCACGAGCACAAGCACGAGAGAGAAGTTGAAATGGAAGAACCGCCACACCGTGAACATGGAAAGAAGAATGAAGATGACTTCTCATTTGTAAAGCCTGCCCCTCCTAAATGAATATCAAGCTTTGCAATATCCATTTGTATTCCAATGCTGATTTCTTTTTATTTTATTTTATTTTCTCCATCTATTATTGAGAAAAATCTCATACATTACTAGAAAAATAGGTTAGGCTTGATAAACTTGTATTTTTCTCGTACAATAAAACTCATTTTTAATATAGATTTTCTCATTTCGGTCTCATATTCTCTGAGCCTCTGTGTAAATCTCGAGCTAATGACAATAAACTCGGTATAAAAAAGTATATGTGAAAGGAATGTAGAACAGAATTAATTAAAGGGTAAAAAGCGTGACGCCCCCCTAAATTATTTCTTTTTTTGATTTTTGACCCTCAACTAAAAACGGTCAAGTTTTACCCCATAAACTATTTCGGTTTTTGATTTTTGACCTTCCATCCATATTCTCCGTTACATCATCACGGAAGTCCAAAAAATGGGGGCATTTTTGGGCAATCTGTATAAGATTCTAAAATTTTTGTTTTTATAAAAAACAAACAAACTATTATTCTGACGAGAAAGAAGAAGTCGCATGTGAAACAGTGACAGAAGAAGCAGGAAGCTGGGTACCACTCCTCTTCTCAAACCACAAACTATAAATTCCAACCTCTAAAAAAAATCTTAAAGGCCATTTTTTCCCTTAAATTTAATTCTATTTATTATGAGGCAATTTGGCTCCACGGGTCCAAAAACAATTTTACTTTGGTGATTTTTGTCCAAAATCTATTTTTTTACAAAACTAGGTATCAAAATAATTTATTATTTGGTGAGGTAGGTCCTTCCGTCCAAAATTCCCCCAATCAATTGTTAATTTGAAATTTGAGCATGGTCAACCCTAAAACTATCAGGGGCATTTTTTGGGATTTTACACATTAAATTAAACCCCCTCTCCTAACCCGACCTACTATTCCCCTCCCCTCCCCTAACCCGACCCATCCCTTCCCCCTAACCCGTCCCCTGCACACCACCACCTTCATCCGCAACCACCTCCACCACCTTCATCTGCAACCACCTCCACCGCCGCACCATCACCGCTGATACAACCACTGTCCACCGCTGATACCACAACTGTCCCTCCCGAAACCCACCGCCCGTAACCCACCCCCCGAAACACACCACCACTGTCCTTGTGGAAGAATTCAATACCCACAGGGGTTTTTGGTATAAAATTCATGGGTAATTGTGAAGGTGAGAGAGAGGAAGGGAGGGGATGAAGATGGTTGCGGGTTTTGCGAATGAGGTGGTGGTGTGAAGGGTCGGGGGAAGGAGTGGTCGGGTTAGGGGAGGGATATGATTTTCCCAAAATGTCCCCATTTTTTGGACGTCCGTTATGATGTAACGGGGAATATGGATGGAAGGTCAAAAATCAAAAACCGAAATAGTTTACGGAGTTAAACTTGACCCTTTTTAGTTGAGGGTTAAAAATCAAAAAACGGAATAGTTTAGGGGGCGTCAGCGCTTTTTACCCTTAATTAAATCATTCCACGTCCCAGATTACCATATAATTAATTATCTTTTAATATAATTTTGAAAACATATACAAAATTGAACAATAAAATTCCTGATGCAGAATGTATATCTTCATTCACCCTACATTTATACGCAAGTCTTTCGGATAAGATTATGTGAAAGACACATGAACCATAACTATATGTGCACATAAATGATCTGAATGTTGAATGAAAGAAGAATGATAATATGCATATAAATTAAAATGATTCTTGAGCCTGCCTTCTCTGATGTCATTTGGCTTTGTTTTGAGGGCATGATTCCGTAGTAAACGTGCTGGTATAGGGAGGACGATTGTTTAAGTGATATTCTGTGAGTAGTCACTTTGTGCATTCATTGCCAAAGGTTAGGCCAGTCTCCAATTCATCTATTTTAGTGGTATCCCGAGAGCAATCATTTAGTGCATTTATTGTCAAATTCTAAGTCTGTCTCCTATCTATCTCCCGCCCGCCCACACCCCAATTATTAGGGTGTTAACTAGTTATGTTATTTTACACATGAACCATAACTAATGAAAATCATTCAACTTTTAAGTTATGGGGGGTCCTAGTGGAAGGTTTTGGTACCCAACATTGACACATACATTCCTTTGGAGGACAAGGACAATGTCTTTGATGCAAATTCACAAGATCTAGGGTATGATTGGATTGTTTGAAATTTTGCTCTCAGTTTAAAATCATCTCAAATTTAAATTAAATTTTAAATGATTTAGTATTTCAGATTTTATTTTTAGACTCAATCTAAAATTGGTTTGGATATGAGGTTGAGTCTCAAACCAAGTCAAGCCAAAGTCAGATTCAGTCCAATCAGACCCCTAATTTATCATTTTTATAGTTTATAACTAATAAAGGTCGCACACAGTGCACAAGGCTCCCACATTAGTGGGTCTGGGAAATGGACCCTTATGTTTATAATTAATATTTTACAAAATTGAGCAAGAAAATTTCTGAATCTCAGAAGAAAGTTTGGCAAAAAGGTTACTAAATGCACTTCAAAGACGTACCCTTATGAAAGTGGTTTATGAAAGTGACTTTGGTATGGAAGAATATAAGATAAGGTAGGAGGAAGATATGGCTTTTGATCTTGTACATGTTACCTTAAGGACTTAAGGACCTTCTACAAGATCTTGTCCCCTTGGCCCGGAAAAGTCTGGCACGTGATCTACTCGTGGGCAGGGGACGATCATAGGGAGGTATGGCGCACTTTGCAGATTTTTTAAAAATACTAATATTTATCGAAATTTTATGTGTATTTTGGAAAAATTTTATCAATTTCACCCCCAAATTTTTTTTTTGCCTTTTTTATAGCCCTCCAAGATTTTTGGAATTTTTTTACCAGTTTCGCCCCCCAACATCAAATTCCTGGCTTCGTCCCTGCTCGTGGGTACGGCTCCACACTCTTTTCACATAAATTTAGACAGGACCCATCTACAAGGTAGGTTCCGCATACCTTCATGTCTCACAGGTACCAAAAGGTCCGTCCCATAAGGAAATTTTTCCCCTTGGCTCCTTCTCACTGTCAATCCATTTTCTCAACTTCCATTTTTTATTTCTCCATTTTCATTGTCAAACATCCACGAGTTTTATCTTGGTCATAAACTAAAGTATTATCATTCTATAAGTTACTAATATACGAGAAAGATTAACGGAGAAGGTGAGAGCAGGACGAAGAGATGGTTACTTCATATGTGGGCGTATTTTAGCGAAAAGAGAAATATTTCTTAATTTAAACAAAAGACATAGGGGTCATGATAGCAAAATTTGCTCCGACAATATCACCAGCCAATGCAATATACTTGAGGGAAAAAAAAAATCGGTCCATACTAACTCATACTACCTCTATTCCTAGATATATAAGATTTTCAGACAAAAAGCGAAAATTAAGAAAATATAAATTAAAATATTTTTTAAATAAAATATTAATATTACTCTCTTAAATAAATTTAGTAGCACACAAGTTCTATTTAAGATATTAATATTAGTATTTTGATTACCAAAATAACTTGAATTTTGCTTTCTTATTTTTTGCTCATTATGTTGAAAGTCTTATATTAAGGAACGGAGGGAATATCTTTCTTTCGGATGAGTTGATTTTTTATTATTCAAGTGTATTAATTGCATTTATCAATGTATTGATAACTTCAAGTATCGATGTATTGATGTATTTTCTGAGAGAACATTCGTTTTTCAAAAAAAAAAAAAAAAAATTAACTGCTAAATTTAAATTCGACAATTAAAATTTGTTATGTACCAGAATCGAACGGTTTCTAATATCTACTCGTTGATTATTTCTTTGCTAATATTTATTCAATTAATTAACTAAATTGAGACAAAATTATAAATAGCTAGTTGAATTAATTATTTCAATATTTTAATTTAAAATTTTAATCAATTTTATTTAGTCATTAATCATTTCTCATTTCCTGTTTGGGAATTTGGATAGAGATAAAAAGAAAAAGGAGGATTGGGGCCTACTGGGCAGAAGCTTCACATGTATTGTGTGCCCAAGTTGAAAGATACTCTTTTTTTTGAAGACCAGGTTGGCCATTTCCCCATGAAGGAGAGAGGGATTTGCCTCACAGAATGATGAAATATTCATAGAAAGAGAGACATTTTAAACTTGTCTCATGTATGGGGAGGGTGCCGAACTCGGAACCTCTCAATCATGAGTCGAGGCTTGCCCATTGGGCTGCGGCCTCTTTGACAATTGAAAGATACTTTAACATTCAAGTTATATCCATCAATACAAATTTAATGTAAATTGTTTTCTAATGAAATTGTTGTTTGCCACATATATTTTATACACATTATTCATTTAAAAAGCCATATTGGACTTTTCGAAAGAAGAAGTGAAAGTTCTTTTTTATTTGTATGTTTCTATTAAGTAGTAACTAATTAATAAGGTGCTAAGTTTTTAACAATTTCGAGTTAACATGTTATGTTAGATTGATTGTTAACATGTCGTATCAAATGTTGCATTAAAGAAGAGGTAACAAGCGTAGAAACATAAACAACACACAAAAAATTGTTAACGCAATTCGGCCAACAAGTTTACGTTTGCTGGGACCACTCATCAGATCAAATCCACTAGTTTCAACTTCACAAAGTTACAAAGAATGCTTTATACAACGCACACAAGAATAAGCAAACCGAATTAGTAGATTAACATGACAAGTTCCTAACCATAAGAAGTTATTGCAAATTGAATACACTTTCAACTATGCAGCAGCTAATGAAACATAGATTAATAGCAATTAGCATTGTTGTTTGATAATGCTCAAGTTCCATTTGACGAATTATAGAATCGGTAACAAGACAAATTTGAACGACAAACACTGATTTACAAATGTATCAACTCTCAATATAAACTCTCAACATGATAAATGTGTTCATATCAGAACTATCTAATCACTAATGAATATGCAATGTGAATCTCTCATGTTTCTCTCTTTCTTTTCATGAATTTTGCATAAGATTTCTTCTTCACTCTCTCTAGTAATTGGCTCACACTTTGATGAAGAGGGAAAAAAAACCATATTTTCCATGTGTTTCTAGTAACTCCAAGAAACCACCAGCACACTTGTTCCACCATTTTCTCAACATACGCTCATGATTTTGACAGCACATGATCTTCTCAATCAACTTGGAGTAATTGCTTAAAATAAACTCTAAAAGAGCTGAAATGAAATGGAATAAAATGGACATTTATTTTGCCTAATTGAAGTATGAAAGGTCTTTTTACACATGAATTCTTATTTCAGGAAGAAAGGAGAAAGATCATTCAACTACAAAATCTATAAAATGATATTTTCAAAAAAAGTTGGAATCGTCAATAAATAAAAAATAACCGTTATACTCTTCATTTAATTAATTATAGTGATCGAATAAGACAACAATCTATCCATTTTCTTTAGAAATATTTTATTCTTTTAATAAACCTTTATAGATGATAATTACATAACTATTTTTTGTTTCTTTTATTCTTTTTTTCATTTATTTTTAATACAAAATATAGTTATTTTTATATTATGTTGAATTTTATAGATAAATTATGTTTTATTTTTATTTTTATCAAATTATGTTTTAATATTGATATACATGTTTGACGCACTGTAGTTTATTAATATGATTTTTTTCGAGGAAAAGTATTTGCATTGTGTAATAATTTTTTGTATTATCAACATAGGTTAGAAGGACATTTATGTTTTATTATATTAAATCACATTCTATTCTGACATTAAATAATAGTTTTTTCAAACACAGTAAAAGAATCATAATTATATTCTGACTTTGTCTCCCAATCAATGGAAGAGGAAGAGCAATCCAAAACCATTATGGGTGAAAATGCCATTTTTGTGTGGAAAATATTCAATTTCATCCATTTTAGTGTACCAAACGTATTCCAACTCCTAAAATATACTCTCACACACTTAAACTTCTCCCAAATAATGACAAACTAAGAAATTAAATAAATAATATAATAATTTCCTAACAATTATTATTCGATTGACAACCAAACCAAATGCAGATGCGCCAAATTTGGTTATAAATCTAATATATGTTTTTATCAATATCATGCTCACGAGTTTCTATAGTTCATTTTGAATCCAATCATTAAAAATAACTGTTTTACTCTTGAGAATAATTATTTTATTTGGTTGAATTAGTTATTATTCACTTCGTTACAAATTGAATGTTTATTTTTTTAAATAGATCTACTATCTCCCTACATTTCTATAATTAACTTTCTAAGTTTAAGTAACATAACAATCTTCTTATATTTAATACTCCCTCCATTCCCATTTAATTGTCGTTTAGAAGATATATATGCACCCAAATTAATTATCATTTACATGTCTTTTATTAGGTGTCAACAATTTATTTCAATTATACCCTCAATATATCTTTTATTGGAAAAGTGAAAGAGAGGGAGGAGGAAGTAAGGGGCATTATTGGAATTGTGGTGGAAAGATTAATATTTGTTTAAATTCCTTAATTTTTTTCAAAGTGTCCTAAACGTCTTATATTAAGGAATGGAGGGAGTAATATTCTAGTAATTTATAATCAAATTACTTTTTTTTAATTATTTAACAAATTAAATATAAATATTCAATTTAAGATTGGTAAACTGTTATTTTTGTAAAACTTAATTATTAGAATTGAATTAATTTGCGACTGTAATAAATCAGCAACTGGTTTTTGGCGGCTAGACTTTGGAGATGGCCGCCGTTGGTTTCTGCGGTTACTACTTATTGTTTTATTAGATGACAATTCTTGGTTGGATGTATCTCTTTTAAAACTTGCAGTCAGGCAACTGTGCGAAACGTCAATTTTGTAGCAGTAAAACACTTATTTACTATCGGATTAAAGATTTGATGATTGAAATTATTTAAAAATTAATAGGTATTGTGATGAAAATGTGGTTTTATAGTACAGAACATCTGTTGTTGCGCATTGTAAATGGTAACAAAACTTGAGGTGTTCACAGTTTAGCAGCTTTTGCTTTTTGAAGCTCTATTGGGCGGTTGTCCCAAATAGGGGAGAGAGAACTGCCTCAGACAATGAGGAGATAGCTCTAGAAAGAGAAATTAAAGCTTGCCGCACGTAAACGGAGGGTATCGAACCTACGACTTTAAAGTCGCCTGCCTGCTCCACTGAGATATGACACTTTTGATAGCAGCTTTTGCTTTGATATCTCTATTTTTTTTCTCCTTTTGTTTTCTTTTTCTTTTATTGGTAAAAAGAAAAGGAAAAAGTATAGAATGATTATTTAGGACAAATCTACAACATTTTCACTAGAGGAATCACCAGCTAGCAGCTTTGGATTGATAGGTCTATTATATTTTCCACCTTTTGTTGTTTCTTTTATTGGTAAAAAAGTAAAAGCAAAGCATCATTATTTAGGGAAAATCTTCTTTCTTTAGGAAAAAATGATGTCTCACTTGATTTGTTTATTTGTAAGTTTCATAGAGAGTGACTTTGAAATAATAGTGCTACAGTCCAGTATTTAATTCATAATTAATAAAATTTTAAATTAATTAAACTAAAAATGGAAAATTATTTATGTGTTTATAACTCATAATAGGATTTGGGGTTGTTAAAATTGAGAAGTTTTATCTTGGTAGGTGAGTAAGTTTAAAACTTACATTCAAACTAATGAATATAATACACAACTTTTTTCATTAACACTTGCAAAAAATAAAAATCTGCAATAAAAAGGTAAATCAGGCCTCTATAATTACATAAAAGTAAAAATTTTGAGGAAAAATCAGATCTCTTTAATTACTTTTTTTTTAAGCCCGGTTGGACGGTTGCCCCATGAAGGTGAGAGAAAACTGCCTCATAGGAGGAGGAGATAGCCCTAAAAAGGGAGACCTTTTAAGCTTGTCACATGTATGGAGAGGGTGTCGAACTCGGGACCTTTCGGTTACGAGTTGAGGCTTGCCCCCACTAGGTTGCGGCCTCTTTGACGATCTCTTTAATTACTTAAAAAGGAAAATTTTGACGAGAGAAGTAGATCTTAAAGTTAAAAACTTTTAATTTTAAATTCAATTTAGAAGCAGTTGCAATCCAAATAAAATGTTACTCCCTCCATTCCTAAATATAAGACTCTTTAGACAATTTGACAAAATTAAGGAAGTTGTCATTTCTACCTAAACTTCCAATATTACCCCACCTCTCCTTTCTCTCTTACTTCTACTTCATAAAGAAAGGAAAATGATGAGGGTATAATTGGAATAAATTGTTGACAACTAATAAAACAACCTTAAACGACAATTAATTTGGATACCTAGATATCTCCTAAACGACAGTTAATAGGGAATGGAGGGAGTACAAAAATAGACGTGTATACGTGCTCAGTAAACATCACATTTACAGCCATGAACTCGCGTTTATGAAGTGTTTTAACCGTTCTTTACATCAAAGGTTGCTTAGTCCAGGTGGGGTAAGGATCCGCCCACAACCGTGAGGTCGTGAGTTTCGATACCCTCCTCGTGCATTGGGCGTATTTTAATTTGACTCCCTTTCTAGGGTTACTTTCTCCTCCGCTCATAGGGCATCGCCCAACGAGCATAAAAAAAAACCGTTTTTTACCCTTGTCTTTACTTTGACAATCAGATCAACTCGTGTTTGGATTAGTTTTTGTTTAAAATGTTCTGTCTAAAAATTAAAAAGTAAATTTTATGTAAGAAATGTGTAAAGACGATTAAAAATTGTGTTGAAGATTCTGAAAATTTTGTGAACAAATATACTTTATATGATCATTTGGATACCACCATTTTATATTTTTCAATACAAAAATAATACTTTAGATCTTATATTTCCTTGAGTACAACAATATTAGTATAGATCTTATTTTTCTTTTAAAAAAAATATAATTCACTTTTTAATTTTTTCATCTTTTTCTCAAATATATATTTCTTTCATTTTTAAGAATATTTTTTCAAAAATGACACTTATCCATATTATAAAATAAAGAAGAGACGATAGAGACTTTGAGCGTATAATAGCAAAAATTTCTATTTATCTCTGATTTTTTTAATAATCTATACTAAAGTAACAACTTCTATTTCTGTTCAAAAAAAAAGTAACAACTTCTATTATGAAATAGAGACATAAATTCTATGCACGTATCTAATTACAGTCACATTCACAATTAAAGTTTATCGATTCATGTAGAGTTTATTATCTTTAGTTTAAATTATATTAATGAAAGTTTTCATAATTGAAACGTCGAAAGAAATTTAGCATGAAGTGTTATAGAGAATTTAAACCGGAACGGAAGGAGTATGAAATGTATCTCTGCCTGCCAGTGCCTCATCGACTTTAGCCGGCAACAGAGACAATTGCCTCCGAAAATTTTAAAAATACTATTATATATAATAATATATATTAACTTTTATATGTAGTTCGAAACTTTTTATCATGTTCACCACCTAATTTTTTTTTTTTTTTTTTTTTTTTTGCAATTTTTATAGGTATATCGATATATTGTTATAGTTTTTCGCCCAAAATACACTTCCTATCTTCGTCCCTGACCGACAAAGAAAGGCTTCAAAACCAGTATTATAAATACTACTCCCAATCCAATCCTTTCCCTTATTCCCTCTTTCTCCACTTCTATTCCAAACTCCAAACAATCAAACTAAACAAATATCTTCTCTACTCAACAAACTCTTTCATGAGTCATGACTCGTCTGCATAGGATTCTCATAACCTCCAAGCACTCCACAACAACAGCCACCACCTCTCCGTCATCCTCCAAATCCTCCGCCGCCGCCGCCGCCGCGGAGGCACCGCAGGCCAACTCTGTCGAATCAGACTTCGTCGTAATCCTCGCGGCACTACTCTGTGCTCTAATTTGCGTCGTAGGACTAATCTCCGTAGCTCGTTGCGCTTGGCTCCGGCATGGCAGCACCAACGATAACAACAGCCGTACCGGAAGGCGGCAACCGTCGGCGAATAAAGGATTGAAGAAGAAAATACTCCAATCGTTGCCGAAATACATTTACGATTCAAATTCAGCGAACGGCGGGACCAAATCGACGGATTGCGCTATTTGCTTGGTGGAATATGTCGACGGAGACGAGATCCGAGTTTTACCGCAGTGCGGACATGGTTTCCATGTCCATTGCATTGACACGTGGCTAGGTTCGCACTCCTCGTGTCCTTTCTGCCGTCAGATCCTCGTGGTTGCCCGGTGTCATAAGTGCGGCGAATTTCCGGCTAAATCCGGCGTTGACGTATCGACTGCTCCTGCGGTGTCGGCGGAGACTCGGATTAAAGTTAAACAAGATTGCGGTAGTGCTCCTTCTAGTAGTAGTTCTAACACTTTTCTACCTTGAAAGGTAAAAAAAGAAAAAAAAATTGGGGAAATTTGTATAAAACGCATGGGGATAAACTAGGCAGGGGGGCGCTGTAACTGTAAAAAGTAAAAACTGTAAATTTTTGTTCGCCACTCTTATCACTATCTTCAGTGAAGGCACGTGACTGGTTTTATCTTGTAGCTGCAAAACTGAACACTAGAAAGATACTACAAGATAATGCCACGTGTTCTTTTGCGCTAGGGTTGCTAGGTGATAAACATTATCTTAAATGTTAAATCCCATCTAATTACTTATCAATTTCTTTTCTCTTTTTTGTGTAGGAAGAGATTTTATTTTATTTTTTATTTTTTTCCTTTTTAATTTGTAGTTGTACACATGTTTATGTATCAAGATAATTAAAATAAAATAAATAAAAAGATTAAAGATTGAATGTTTATTTTTATTTCAAAGATTTGTATCGAACAATTCAAGAACAATGTATGTTGAGTTTAATTTAGTTGTCAAAATATGCATTAGTTATAGGACTCCAGTGGCCCAGTGGAAACGGCCCTCCTACGCTTGGCTTCGATCAAGTGTTCGAGCCCTATATCCCCACCCCACCCCACAAAAAAAAAAAAAAATGCATTAGTTTGAGAGGTTCTTACTTTTTGTTTACTTAATATATAGAAGTAAGTTGTTAATCCTTTTCAATTTTGTGGTGATTTTGTGTAAGATATCGCCTAGACATTCTTACATTGTTGTTTAAAGGAAGCGTTGAAGTTTGAATTATTCGCGAAATTGTTGTAAAAAAAATAGTGAAGGTTGTTCTTTCTTCAAGGGATATAAGTTATATATTTAAGGATGATATGGTAAGTTATTTATGGTTAAATTATTTTATTTTGGTTAAATGTCGTTATTTTTTCCTAAGGATTCTGCAGTTTCTTTTAATTTTTATAAATTGTTTGATAAAAAAATTGGTACATGTCAGTTTCTTATTAATAGCATCTATGCCAATCCAGTTGGAATAAGGTGAGTATTTTTTATGTTGCAATGAGCTTTGAATCTATCTTTGTAACGTTTTTTCAGATTTATGTTAATGACATCCAAGAAAGAGAAAAAAAAAAAAAAAGATTTGTGTATGCTAAAGAGAAAAAAAGAAAAAAAGAAAAATCCAAATTGTGAAGTTGATGATATTAAGTGGATTGGATATGAAAGGTGTTCTACCCCAGTAGGGCAGGCGTCTGCACACGACTTTGAGATAGTGGGCTCGATATCTTCCGCCTGCGTATAGCAAGCTTTAATCTCCCTTTTTAGGATTATTTTTCTTCGTCTGATGCAGTTCTCTCTTCCCTATATGGGGCAACTGCACAATCGGGCTTCAAAAAAAAATGGATTGGATAAGAATTTTAGATGATTATTGATTCCAAAGTAGAAAAAAGAGTATATATGAGATGAGGAAGGAAGACAAAGGCGTTACATTAGATGGTCCAAATGTACTAACTAACTGCTAGTTACACTGCTTAGCTCATTCTATTAATTTTCCTAGACATTGGATGGATAAGAATTATGTCATTATGGTTTCCATTTTTATGATCATTATGGTTTTCCGTTTGTAACTGTACTGCTATTTTTGTTTCCTTCTTCAAAATTACTTTCTCCGTCATAAATTATTTGTACACATTTCATTTTTAATCTGTTTCAAATTAACTATTAATTTTTTAAATGAATGTCTCATTAACGATTATTTTTACAATCTTACCCGTTATATTGAATGATGGAGAGAGAAGAACAGAGTGAGAAAATAAGGTAAATAAATTTTGAAGTCAATAAAATGATTGATATTATATACGTTCATAAATAATTGATACTTTTCACCTCTTCACACAGACTAATAAAATGATTGAAAAATAATAATCATGAAGAAAAAAAATTAAATTACCCCTAATTATAGTCATTAAAGTATGTTTTGATGTGTATGTATAAGAGTGGAATTGTTTAAAAAAACTATAGTATTAAATAAAATTGACTAAGGGTAAAGGTGAAAGAAACATGATAAATGTTTATCATATTTTGAAATGTATCAAATAATTTGAAATATACAAAAAAAAATGAATGTATCAGTTATGTAGGAATCGAGGTAGTATCATTCTAAACCCTATATGTGACTCTATGTAATCACACTCAATCAATGGCGGAGCATCAGTGCCCCCAAGAATTTTCAATTTTTTTATATACTAAGTATATATATCCAACGGTTCAAATTTATACTACGGCCCCTTCAAGAATTTTCAATTTTTTCTACTACGGCCCCCCTAAACATCAATCTTGCCTCTGCCACTGCACTCAATCCAAACCTATTAATTCACTTTAACTTAAAAATATTACCTCTCTCACACACACACACACACACACATATATATATATATATATATATATATATATATATATATATATATATATATATATATATATATATATGATAATTTTATTAGTGTAACAAGTCGAATGTCTAAATTGTTTGTGTTACTGTAATCGTATCCAATGTCCCGGTGTTTTTTTTTTCTTTCTTTTTTTGTGTGGTGGAAATCCCAGTGTTAACATATATCGAAAAATGTACAATTTTACCCTTATTAAAATCAATAACGTGTCTCACTAACACAGAAAATTCTAATATGACAAGGACTGGCCTCACAGTTATCTCACATGAGTTGGGGCGGAACCTATTTTGCAGGTAAACTTCACCTCAACACATGTGAAATGGATGTAGGGTCAGTCTCACAAAGACTGGTCCATGCCAAAGTGACTCAACTAGCACAAGCAAAGCCCTCACCTTTAGTGAGTCAGCAATAATATTCGAACCCAAAATTAAGCAAAAAGTTCGTTTTTTACTGATGTTCACAAATAATTTTACGAAATAGAATACTATCCATAATCATATTGTTGTTCAAATTTCAAAATTCAAATAAAAATAAATAACTAGAATCTCGATCTCATTTCAATATAAATATTCAGAAGCCTCCTCAAAATAAAATAAATAACGCTTGAATAACTATGAATACTCAAAACAAATCTAACTAAACCACTTGGACAAAATGAACTTGGTAAAATTTTCCTTAATGCTACGATTCTTTTCTTGAACTTGTAAAGATTATCCTACATATAGTTTGATATTATTGACCTTAATGAGACATAATATTTAGAACTGAAAAGTACACACACTGTGTGTGTGCTGAAACGGATTTGGGTCTAACGGATATGATTTTTTATATTTCAAACCCGTAACCGTTTTATTACTCTTATACAGATTCGAATTCGGATGCAGGTATATGGGTCTGGAGTACTTACCAAATCCTAAAAAAAAAATCGGATTCGAGTCGGATACGGATAAAAATTCGACCCGTTTGCAGGTCTACCCACGACATGTGCACGTAAGTTTCATGTGGTTTTACTTGAGTTTGCAATTCGAAAAAACATATAAAACGTTTTATGTAAAAACAAAATTGTATATGATCAGTCTTACAACTCGAAAATACATACATTACCAAAGTGACATTAACCAAAAAAAAATGAGAAGAGATTGTTATTTGGAAAATGGAAGGCATTTTATGTAGCGGTGTCAAACGAGTTATGTGAGTCGAGCTTTGTGAGGATCATGCTCAAATCACATAAAAATTTAAAAGCTCAACTCACGCTCTACCCGAAAAAGCTCACAAACATTGAGTTAACATTCAACTAGCATTTTAATGTGAGATCGGGTTGAGCTCATAAACTAAATTTATAGTAGCAAAAAATAAAAATAAATCATATACAAAGAATAATATAATATAATGAGTCATGCGACTAAATTCTAAAAAGAATACAAATATACTTAATTAATGTAGCAATAAACTAATAAAAAAAATCAATTATAAATACATGGTAAAGTCAAATGTTAAAGAATACACGTACAACGTAGACAAAAAGAAAAGATGGGTTTTGTAGCTAGTTTTTATAAGTCTTTTTTTTAATTAGAAATTTAGTATTATATATATAATATATGTATAAATAATATATATATATATATAATATTTATAATTATATTATTTTTATTTGTGTGTAATCTTTAACCGGATTGAGCGGAGTCAAACTCACATAAATTTTGAGCTTAAATATTAAACTCACGATCAATTCATGTTCACATTTTTTAAAATTAAATGAGGCGAGTTCGAGACGGACTGAACAAGTTAACACCCCTAATTTTAGGTGGAGGTCAAGTCAGATGAGGATAATTGGGTTTTGTAATACCGATCGATCAAAGTGGTCTTCGGCAAAGTATTCCTAAGAAGGGGAGGAAGAAAGTAGGCATAATAGGGGTAAAAGATTTATTCCCACTTACTTGTGATCATTCTAGAAAGTTCTTCATTCCCATCATGATTAACCACTTTATCCTCAAATTAAGAAGCAATAGACCTATCTTTTCTACACTTGTCTCCAAATAAAGTTATATTCTAACAATTACATTTCAAAGTATGCAAGGAAGGAATACAACGTTTCTTAGACGGCAATAATTGAACTTTAAGTCTCAAAAAATTATACTTTGCCAGCACACTTTGCGTCTGATTGAATTGAATTCCAATCTGAGATTTTTATTCTTAGTTTATCTTAAATTCAAATTAAATTTTCCATGATTTAATACTTGAAATTTCATTTCGGAACTCAAAACAAATATACCCTTGATCTTGACCTTTTATATTTGGAAATGCATTCTAAGAAGAGTAATATTTGATTGGTCTACTCATGAATATTTAGTAACCATGGCTAGGGATGTTCACTACCAAATTTTACTATATGATTCGATTTATTTGGTATTTTAGTTTATTCGGTTAGGATTTAAAAAAGTCAAAATAATTCGGTTTGGTATTCGGTTTTCAATTTTTTTTAAACTGAATTACCGAAATACCGAATAGATCAATTTTTATTTTTATTATTAAAAAAACATTTGTATTGGGGTTTAAAAAACAATATGTACAAAAATATTCCATAAAAATTACAAGTTTATTGAAATATGATTGTTTAAAAAAAAATATTAAGAATTGATCCCTAAATTCGTACTATAAAAGTGGACATTTAATTTCAAATGGTAGCAGTATCTTATTAAGCCAAGTGCTTGTGCTTGTGGGAAAAACTGCAGGGGTGGAGCAGTCATGATCGGCTCGCCCACTCTCTCTCACATGTAAAAGAGGAGGGACCCACTCGAACGACTCATTTGAACGACTCGCGAACCTCACCCCCTGTAAGTGGGTCCTGTTTAATTTTATGTGAGAGGAGTGTGGGGCCGGACCCATTGGGTCCGCCCCATGCCAGACTTACCCGTGCTTGTGTTGCGGTGGATTTTTCACTCGAAAGATGGATTATATATATATATTTATTAGGGAATTTATTTCCCATGTTAATTAAGTTGACACTTTTTTAAAAAATAATTATTATTTTGTATAAAGATTTCCTGTCTAGTGTGTAGTTAAATTTGGGACATTACATTTAAATGATTATAGAGTTTTTAGCAACGAACACATGTCATGGAATCATGGGTTGATGTTCTAAGGAACTACCACATAGTGGGATTGGACGGAGTCTACCTGCAGATATGAGTTCCGCTCAATTAATGTGAGAGAATTGTAAAGCCATTATATAAGAACGGTTTTAGGATTGAGCGACCACATAGTGGTTTGAGCAAAAGAATCTAACTTAAGTTAGATTTGTTTGAGCTTGCTTGTATTGATGTGTTAAGTAGCTAAATTTTATTTCTGATTAGTAAATTCTTAACAAACTCGTGTTCATAAAAAAAAAGTATTTGTATGTTAAGTCTTGTGTAAACTTGTTACAAGTTAAATCAGTTTTAGATTATTACAGAATTCGAGGTGCTTAAGGATCCAATAAAGACTTCTGAAATTCTATTTTAAATGTTTTAGTCACATGAGAAACAAGTATACCTCTTGCAATTCTCCAGGGGGCACCAGTAGCTATATTGGTCCGCTATGGTGTTGAACACAAAAAATTCAATACATATTGAACTTTTTTGTAGGATAAAAATTCAAAGATCTAAATTTGTTTGGAACGAATAGATGTTTTGATTTTATAACACATGTGTAAAATATGCGTTATACGCCTTATGACATATATTAATTAGGAGAGAAGAGAATACGTAGTACATAAAATGTAACACATGTTAAAAAGTCTGTAATGCTTGTTAAAATGTGTTCAATATGTACTAATTTTTTTATATTTTGCATTATAACCGTGGTGGTAGCTATATGACGCTAATGAAATCTCTCTCTCAAATTTAATTTTTTCACTAAAATGATACCAGGAAGAAAATAGTTAATATCTTCTATTCCCTTTTTTGGTACATCCAAAAAGGTCTAAAGAAGCCCATACCTAAAAAATCTTCAAGGAACCCTTTATAGATTTCGAAATGGCATTTAGCTATAAAAGGAGAAAGCCAAGTTTATCCAACACTACCAAGATAAAGACTTGTGTAGCCAACAGAATACCTAGAGAAAACTGCTAAAAATCTTCGGATCTTTTCACCTTTTCTACGCAATATCTAGTTGAATAGTGTTCTATCTAGAAAATAAAATAAAAAAAAATCATATTTTGAATTCGCATATCATCTTACAAAATGTTCAAACTTTTTTGTTTATTATATAAAATTCATGATGTTTTGCTTGAAAATCAAACACTATTTAATTAAACCGTTTAGATTAGTTTCAGGGGGAAACTAAGAGAGTGTTCGAGGCGCTCGACCGAACATGACCTCCAAAAATCAGGAGCCTCCAATTTCATGTTATTGTAGTGAAGAAAGATAAAAAAAAATATTTTTAAAAATTTTTTAGTACATTTTGGAGAACAAAAATTCAGATAAATTTTAATGAATTTTTTAATTATTTTAACATTAAAGTCAATTTTCTCCGATTATGTATGACCCCATTTTAAAATTTAGTACATTACCCCAAAATAATTGAGACGACCCAACTTTAGTTTAATTGTACTTTTACTTATTTGATCTTTTATTTTCTTCCTTTCACACGGTAATAAGTGGCCGTTTTTAATTTCATCAGAGGAGGAGAATTATTTCACCATGCACAGGAAGGGTGTCAAACTTGGAAACTCGCAGTCCCGATCGAAGGTCCGCCCCACTGAGCTACGACCTTCTTGACAAGTGGTCGTTAACATCATTGCCCCATATAAAAAGAAATGCTCTTTTTTCACTTGACAAGTGACTCTCAAAATCTATCTTCACTTAGCTATTGTAGATTCCACTCATTTCATATGCTCAATTAGCAGTAAAGGCAAAAGAGTCACTACCAATCCAATGTCATTTAGTTATCACTAAAAAAAAGGCATGGAAGATATATTTCAGTATCAAGATTAAACAACCCACTTCCAACTCTTACCTCAGAATCATCGAAAATAAAAAGATTAGTTAACGTTATTTTCGTGGATCCTAATATGAAATATCCCACCACTTCATCATGGACGACTTTTAGGTTTGGGGCGAAAAACTGTAATAGTATGCTGAATTACATATAAAAACTGTAAAAAAGAAACTGTTATGTGCAAATTTTATCAAATATTTCCAATTGCATATAAAATTTACTATATCTAATCGAACTTTTAAAAATATCGAGTAGGACGACTACCCCACCCGCCCCTGTCTAGTCCTTGCACTTCGGTCATACATCATTCACAGTCAATGGAAGACAGAACTTGCAGTCCGGCTCCTATGCGGAACAGGGATTGTTCCGCACGTCGAATGAGATTTTAAACGGTCCAGATCTGGAGAGAGAAAAGTTGCGACTGGACTTAAAATATTAAAAAAAAATTCTCTCCAGATCTGAACCGTTAAAAAATCTCATCCGACGACTGGTAGCTTGTTCCGCACGTGCGGAACAAAAAGCTGTCCCGCATAGGAGCCGGGAGCCAGAACTTGGTTCCTTTTTTTTTTCTTAGTAAAAAGACAGTACTCCCTCCATTCCTAAATATAAGACTCTTTAGACAATTTGAGAAAATTAAGGAAGTTGTCATTTTCACATAAATTTCCAATATTATCCCCCACCCTCCCTCTCTCTCACTTCTTTATCATAAAGAAAGGAAAATGTTGAGGGTATAATTGGAATAAATTGTTGACAACTAATAAAATAACCTTAAACGACAATTAATTTGGATACCTAGATATCTTCTAAATGACAATTAATAGGGAAAGGAGGGAGTATTTTTTTTTTGGTGGAAAGACGAAACCAATAGCAAAAATATAGTGAATGCCTAAGGTGGTGGTAAATTTGTAAAATATTTATTGTCTGACATAATTTTACATTTTTACCCCGATTAGAGAAAGATTGCTCAAGAAAGAAATAAGTTGGTTTAAGGTAATTTCATGTATCGGATCGTGAGGTGGGGCCTTGTGAGTGTGGATATCATTTTTTTTTTGAACAAGGTAATTTCATGTACTTTAAATAAGGTCTCGTGTTAAAATTTTAATGGCAACCATTTCGGCAAGGGGCCTGACAGTAAGAGCAGATTTAAATTAGTTAGAGACTCTTAAACGGATAAGAAAGCGTGTATTTGGTATACATTTCGGTTTTTTTAAACAAAATTTGAAATTCGTTTCGATTTTATAACGTTTTATAAAAATCGAACCGAATCAAAATTTTATGGAAATCGAATAGCGTAATTATTTCGGTATAGTTCGCTTCGCTTCGGTTTGTATCGAAATTTTTTTTTCACGTGGAGCTCAACTTAATAAAAATTAGATAAAAGATAAAATTATAATGCACAATTAAAATAATTACAATAAACTAAAATTTAAGAATGAAAAAACAAATCTACAACAATAACATAACTCATTAAGTCTCCAATAATTCGGGGTATGGCAGAGATGAATAGAAAACGTACCTAACATTTGGCAATAAATACACAAAGTGGCATCTCCTAGAATTTCACTGAAACAGATGGATTGAAACTAACTATAAGTAATATTAAAAATACTTACAAGTATAATACAATTTTTTTGAATAAAAAAAAATTTATGTATTCGATTTTTAAAAATTGAAATCTAATACCAAACCGAATTATTTTGACGTTTTTTCAAAATCGAACTGAATAAACCAAAATACCAAATAAATCGAATCATATAATAAAATTTGGTTTGGTTCGGTTCGGTATTTCAGTTTAAGCGAATAGCCTTCTACAAATTACAAACAAATGCAGAGGATGTTAAATAGTTGCCTATTTATTCAAGAATCAAAATAAAAATAGAATTAAAAGTGTACTATAAATATTTGTCAAACCATAACCTGAATTCATATTCTAGACCATTTATCTCAATATCCCAAAATGAGAAAATAAATAAATAAATAACTCAAGAACAAAGAAGCTACTTAGTAAAGAAAACAAATGTATACATGAACACTTTAAAGAATATAACATCACAGCTAAAGAAAAAAAAATATTTCCTCTGGCCTCAATCCCTCTGGTTCCCCTTTCCTTATCTGCTATAATCATCGGTCGAGTTTTAAACTTCCCGCCAAAACCATTTTTCCCATTGGTATTCAACAGTTAATCGCATCTTCCTTTTCGCAGAAAATGTTCCGAAAATGAAATAAATCACACTTTGAAGTTCAAGCAGAATCGCTCTATTGTGCAGCAGCTTCAGCGCTTTGCTTTGCACCAACCGCGAAGAATTCAGTAATGACTTCAAGAGGCATGCCCTTAGTTTCCGGAACCTTCAAGAAAACGAACCACCAAGCGATGAAGCAAACAACAGCGTAGATGCCAAAGACGCCGGCTAAACCAATGCTGTTGAGCATTACGGGAAGAGAATACGTGACAACTATGTCGCCAAACCAAAAGACAAGGGCGCAAATGGCAATGCAGAGGCCGCGAACTCTTGTAGGAAAGATTTCCGAGCAAAGGATGTTAGGGATTGGACCGAACCCCATAACAAAGCAGCAAAAGTAGACGATGACACAAACGGTGGAGATAACCGCGTGGACAGTTTCTCCCATACTAACAACATTTCCGAGGACTATTAAGATGAGAGATAAGAGCAACACGGGCAAAGTAGTCAAAAGCAGTAACCTGCAAAGTAATCAAAAACGATATTGCAGCTGCTATCATTAAGTGTTCCATTACGCGTTTTATTCTCCGTTGTTGAAAACTATATTCTCAAAGAAATTAAACAATACCTTCTACCAGCAATATCCATCAATTTCATTGCAACGCCGATGCTCGGAAGCATTAGTAAGGTTGTAAGAGAACTTATAAGGATAGATGCTGCATCTGCGCTAAGGCCCAAGTTCGATAGGAGGACTCCAACGCCTGCTGATTTAAGAATTTGAGGAGTATAGTAGAGCACTCCATTTATTCCGGAAAACTATATAGATGCAAAGCAAACATAAATTAGCAACAATTGAAATGTGGTAATCTCAAGAACAAGATAATTAGGCTTTACCTGTTGAAGAATTTGGATTCCGATTCCAACAATTAGTGCATGTTTGACTCCTGGTTCAAGAAGATCTCTCCAGCCAGCGCCTTTAGTTGCAGATTTAACGGGTTTATCTATTGCTTCTTTAATGGGGTTATCGCCCTTAATATCATCCAACCTAAGAACAGATCGGCTTACAAGAGCGGAAGCACGTACACATTCACCATCAGCAATGGCATCTCCACCAGCTAATGAAAGAACGGATCCATGTCTTGATCCAGAAAAACCTTCTTCGCGTAAATAAATTCTCTTGAATTTTTCGGTTTTGTCATCCTTCCTATATGCTATCTGCCAACCACCACCAATTCCCATACCACTGACTTGTTCACCGCCCTGTCCAAGGAAACTTACATTCGAGGCATGAGGAATCACGTCCCTATCCGAGAGCAACGGACTCCTTAAATTGTCGTCAGATTCATGTCCCGAACCAGCATCAGATAAATTGTCAACGTCTTTTTGGCTTTCCTCATCCCATTGTTCGCTTTTATGATGCTCGGGCACATTGACATTGAACATACTACCAAAGTTCGATAAAATCATGCTGCGCATACTCCCTAGCATGCTTCCTTGAGGCATTGCATTCTCGTGAACGCTTCCAAAGAGAGTAACCATGGGATCTATAAGAGATGTGCTTTGATTTGCCATACTCCCGCGACGAGAAACCAAACCAAGACCACTTTGGGCAATGACAGGTTTGGCAATATATGAAACTCCTCCCCCTGCCCCGTATAACTTGATTTGATCTCCCCTCTCCCGTATGTTTTCGTTGTTTCCATTAAGCTCGTTGTCCGGACCAATTACATACTCCTCGATAGTTGTGTCACCTCCGACACTTAGACCTTCAGCCAACAAAGCCATTTCTCCTGTAGACACAAAGAACTTTCAGTTATCTCAGAATATCAACTCTAAAGTATATTGTAAAAGAAAATCACTCATAAGTTTCTCAAAAAATGAATACTTGATCAAACTACTGCCGCATCTGTCAAAGAAAAGGGCATTAGAATTTTCCTCATAAAAATCTAGCATCTTATTGCATTAGGCAAGATAACATAATCCAAAAGGTAAAACCGAAAAGATGAACTGAGTTATTAAAAGAAAAACAAAAATCCAAAAAGATTAAACAGAATCCAACTTAATAATCCAAGAAAGAGCACACCAACCTGATACATCTTCCCTGCCAAGAAGTCTTTGTAAGACTTTCTTAGCCTCCTTCGTCCGTCCTTTACTAACAAGCCACCTTGGAGATTCAGGCAAGAAAAATGCTGCCAAAACGAAATAAACCAAAGAAGGAAACGAAAGAACCCCAAGCATTAGTCTCCAACTTGGAGATTCCTGCAATGACATCCCAAAGACCATGCAATATGACAAAAACATCCCTACACAACCAGTGAATTGAGGAAGAGTATTCAATTGTCCTCTTATTTCTGGCGGGGCTGTTTCGGATATATATAGAGGAACAAGTGTTACAGCCAATCCAACTCCAAATCCATCCAAAAGCCTAGCAATAAGTAGCACATAAACATTTGGTGACCAAAACATTACCAAACCACCCAAGAAATAAAGAATTGATGAAAGAATTAGCATCGGACGACGCCCGACTGCATCAGCAACAGATCCAGAGAATGTAGTAATAACTGTTGCTCCAATAAGTGACATTGCAAGAAGTAAACCCTCCACTTTTGGCTGAGTTTCTAGATGGAATTCCTTCTTGATGTAAAGAACAGCCCCTACAAAATGCATCAGTCCCTAAAAAATCAGTATTTTTTTTATCATCTAATTATGAAATTCATTAGCAACAACAATAAAGCCTTAATTAGGGTCGTCTACACAAATCAGAGAAATAATTACGTATGACCGCTATTCTCATCAAGATCTAACAAAGTCATATCACTCTTTCTTACATCGGTCCAAACCTTCCTCGACCTCCATCTATTTCATAGACCCTCGTTACTCCATCCATCAATTTTTATAACAAGAGCGTCACTCGTCTTCTTTTCATGAGATTCATTAGCAGAACCAACTAAATTACCAATTCATATTCAGAAGCTTTTTAATAATTTCATTGAGTAACAAATTATCAAATCTAAAATCCCATAAGCTAAAAATTAACATAAGCATATTAAAGTAATTAGAAAAAAACCTGCTATTGTTGCATTGTCCCATCCTTGAAGCAAGTTACCAATGGCTGCAGCAAGAGCTACCTTGATAGCTCCAGAATTACTCATCTTTAATCAATTTAATTGAAACCCTTTTCGAATTCCTTGATCCTCTTCAATGATCTAGTTCTTGAAAGTTTAATTCACAAAGGTCCAATCTTTACCAATTTTACTTGGACCTATAGCCAAAAATATTACAAAAGATTTAAAAAACTCGCATCTCAGAAAAAACCCATATGGATTAATTGATTATTGCATGTAAAAACATATATAGAAACAGAAAAATTTCATGCAAAATAATAAAGAAACATACTTGAAAAGAAGCCCAATGTATGATATGAACAAAATTAAACACAGAGAAGAAACATATATATAGTATCATAAACAATACATTTTGGGGAACACTCAACAGAAAAAAATAAAGTCTTTACAGACTTAAAGAACAGTGATTTGTCAACATAATTTGAGTTGTAAAACTAAAAAAAAATGTCCCCTTTTACGTGCAGAGATCTACTACTGTCCCAGAAAGGGTATTCTTATTTTTTATATGCAACAACAACAAAAAATTGCAACGGGGTTTCCCAGACTCTTTTGATGCGAAAAATTTGCGCACTGTGTATGACCTTCTTATGCAATAACAAAAATTTCTTGAAAAAAGTACAAAACTTTAAATACTAAAATATTCTTAAAAAAATGCCAAAAGAAAAAACAGAGAAATACTAAAAAAATCAATTACAAAAGTCTAGAGAGAAAAAAGTGAAGAAATTGAGGGATAAGAAAAACCAGTTCAAAAGGCGATGTGGGTTGGCAAGCGAAGAACGTGCCATGCTGATCTCTTTTCATAGTTTATACATGGCCTAAGTTTTTTTTTAGTACTATAAAATTTGTTTTCTTCACCGGCAAAAAAAATCAATAATAATATAAAACATTAAATCGCCAGTATAAGTAGAGATGAGATAAGAGATAGATTTAACCTTTGACAGATAATAAACGTGCAAGCTGCTATCAGAATATTTTTGTGTAATTTTTTGGACCCTTTGAGGAGATTTGGACACTGAATCTGAAATTGGACAAACTAGATTAAAAAAATCATAGTACTAAACTAAATAGTTTGGCCATGTTTAGGACAAAAAGTGACCAAAAATTTCTTGGTACTTGTGTAGAAATATTTTCATAAAAACATTTCAGGTCCTTTTTTTTTTTTTTAATAGTTTTTGGGTTGGGAGATCTAATCATGAAAGGTTTAACATTTGTGTTTGTGCTGAATCCCTCTAGCATTAGTTGTCTTCTTGATTGAGGACTCTTTATCTTTCTTCCTTTTCCTAGACAAATTCACAAGTGTTACTTGTCATTAACCTAAAATTTAGGTACAAATTCCATGCTATTTTCACCATGCATAACCTCTCTAATCCAACACTATTTGGGATCAGCTCTCATCACGTACTGATAAATCTCGATAAAAATATACCTTAAAGTAATAGTTATTACTTATTTAAACTAAAAAATAGTTATTCTTACGAGATAGCTATTTTTGGTATAAAAAAACAAATAAGAATATTATGCTATTAAGCTCAACCTTCGGATAAAACTGGTCATATGGTTAATAATCAATATGCATGTACTGAAAAAGACACTCTTAACACATGAAATTCTAAGTTTACTATGTATAATAATTTTATTTTTCTATATTATAAACTAAATAATATAGTATTGTATTACTATGTGTATTACAGAGGATTCAGAATAATATACGTCTCTTTCTCTCTAATTACAAGATCTCTCGTCAAAAAAGAATATTATTGACATAACGAGTAATTAAATTAAATCTAATATTCAATCCGATGGCATATAAGGATACGCGACTTCGAATTTTATAGTACATCTTCTAGTGTTCAGTACACCAATAAATTCATTACAAAGTGAGTAATGTGATTGGTCTAAATCCACGAATTTTTTTTAGTATAATAATATTACTCTATATATAATAATTTGATTAGTGTACAATAGATAATATAATGGAATATTTATATTCATGATATAGAAACATATAAATAATATTAATAATAAAAAAAGTCCACAAAGAAAATTACTTTGGATATTAATACTAGCAACAAACTTAGAAAAAACATATCAGCTACGCTCATGCGTCAGACTCAGATGTGATTATTTATCCAAACTATTCATATCATATGAAATTGCCACATCATCCCATGATCCCGTGCTTTCCATACCAACGGTCAAAGGAAAACTACCACAATTATCTCAGAACTTTCGACTTGAAATTATGGAGCCACTATTTGGTTATATCGGAATATTAAATCAAATTGAATTTTATTATACGATTCGATTTATTCGATATTTTGCTTTATTTAGTTCGATTTAAAAAAAAATTAAAATAAATCGGTTTGGTATTTGGTTTCAATTTTAAGAAATTGAATTACCAAAATATGGAATAGACCAATTTTTTATCATTATTCAAAGAATAACTTGTATTAATACTACATAGAGTTGTATTTTTATTCTTATATTTTAGTTTATTTTTTTTATTTTAATTGTGTATGATAATTTTATCTTTTATCTAATTTTTATTAAGTTGACCTCCACAAGAATAAAAATGGAATTTCGGTACAAACAGAACCATACCGAAATAATTATGATATTCGGTATACAGTTTTCATATGATTTCGATTCGATTCGATTTTCATAAAACATTACAAAATCGAACTGAATATCAAAATTTTATTTCGAATACCGAATGCACACCCCAGTCTGAAATTATAATTTCTTTCTTAGACAAAAAAATGAATAAAACAAAAAACAAAAAATGATTTCCCTTCAAACACAATTAACTAACAATTGTTAATTAGAAAGAAAGTCACAGATCGTGCCAATAAAACATTGATTTAGTGGCCAAAGTTGATGCCTCATAACGTAAAAGTCATGAGTTTGAATACCCTCTTCACTTCTTAAATTTCCTATTTCTTGTAACAGAAATGTCGCTCTCTCAATAAATAAACATTTGTTTTTGAAAAAAAAAAATCACAAATCAAATATTTACAGACAATGCATGTAGTTACTTCTTTTATCTTTTAAATTATGTGTCAAGCGTTGAGCTACTAAATTACTGTGGGACACAAACCAGACATTACTGACTTTTCCTCGCACATATAATCACTAGCAAATCTGTAATAATATGGCAATAACATTTTTAATATAAAAGTATGTGTAAATTTTTAACTCATTGTGGCGGGCATCCGATAGAGTCCAAACCACCATTCAAAACATAGAGGCAAAATAGTTTTAAAATTTTAAATGTCGTTATTTTAAATTACAAATTAAATACTTTAAGTATTAAGGTATATGATACTTTGAGAATTTTTAGAATTAAATTCCTATACAAAGTGGTACTACTATTTGGCCACGATATTGGATCATAAGCTCAGCCAAAATCTACTTTATCTTTTATTTTTTAGAAAACCCTTTTTGGCATGTTGGAATCCCAATCCTTTGATAATAAATGGAAAGTCTCCCATTTTGTCCAACCCCTAATATGAGCTGGTCCAAATGTAAGGAATTTGTTGTCCTTAAGTAAGATTCGAGTTTGAATCGAAAGAGGTATAATAAAATAGACATAGATATCAGTTATTTTTTTCGATCGTAAAACGGAAAGGAATACCAATTACTCATACCTTACCCAAAAATGTTAAAGGGAAAAAAAGAAATAAAATGAGAGATTTGCATTTTCACAAAAAAAAAAAAAAAGGGTTGCACGTCCCTTCTAAGTGTTTGACAATCCTAAAGCAAAAGAAAGAAAATATAAGGAAATCCAAATGACGAGGCACAAACGAGGCAAGACGAAACAACAGGTCTATTTATATTTGTCAACGATCTAAAGAAACATATAAAAAAAAGACATAAGATTTTGTCTATATTTTATTGAAAAATTATTTACAAAGAATTTGTCTTTTTTTTTTTTATGGAAAAGAATTTGTCTTTTAAGTATGCAACTTTGGCTAATTATAATAAATCTTTGGCACGCCTACGATCAAAATGGAAATTAATTATTTATTCTTGAATAGATCATGGGCTAGCGATATTGTCAAAGGCAAATTATGGTTAAAGGACAAATTTACCCTTTTAAACTATTACACACAAATGATATTTAAGATGACAAATACAATTTACCATTTTTACTTATAATCAATTAAAAAAATATTAAATTATTCTCTTTTACTGGATTTTCGCACTTTTTCCTTCATTCTCTCTCTCTCTCTCTCTCTCTTCCCAAAACCACCAACGCCGCCATTGGTTCTGGCGGCCTCACCTTCCAGATATGCAAAAGCAATTCCAAGCTATGTTAACTAAGGTGTAATTGGATCGATTTTTATTTGAGTTTGAGACTCAAATTAAGATTTATTCTATTTTAATTGAGTTTGGTGATGAAATTTTAAACTCAAATTATGAAAAATTTAATTCGGGTTTGACAATAATTTTAAGTGGAGACTAGAAATTTCAAAATAAGACATAATTCAATCACACCTAGATTTATATACTTTCACTAAAAATTAACATAAGTATATATAACATTAGTATATATTCATAAACATCAAAGAAATATTGTACATAAAATTCTTTTATGATCATTAGCTGGCAGTAGTTGTAGTGCTGGTGATGACGGTAGTGGGTTGCGTATGGTTAGGAAGAGAGAAGGAAAATGGGAATAAGAGATATATGAGAGAGACAGAGATAATTGATGCCTTTGATTGATGGGGTCTAAAATTATGTGAAGCTGTATTTAAGAATTATCGAGATAATTGATACTCAAGTTACCATTTAAGTGAAGGAGATTGAAAGGGTAAACTTGTCCATTTTTCAAAAATTGCTTTGGCAGGAGGGGAGTTGCCTTAGCATTATCGCGAGCCATAGATCATGACTTGTATATCCCAAAAATAAAAAATAAAATCCTAACCTCTCCTTCCATAGACAACATAGTATTAAATCAAATCCTACTATAATTAAACAAGCAACTCAAAAAATAGAAGTAATGAAATTTGTTTTTTTATATATATATATATATATATATATATATATATATATATATATATATATATATATATATATATATATATATAGGTCTTTCTAACGTGTCCCAAGTACTTGTTAATCAAATAAAATATAATATATATGATAATTTAAGTATATCAAAATCTAAAATACTTTTATAATAGGAAAACTTACAAAAAAAATAAAAAAATTAAATTATTATATATAATAATTTATTTATTTAACGTGTGATCCGAAACATAAAAAAATCCTATATATATTTTTATAAAATATATGTATATGATATTTGGTCCTTGTCGGAGCTTTGTCAAGCATACATGGAAGGATGAGATCAACATCGATATCAGGAAACTTTAAAACCGATCTTCCTCACTCCAAGTTCTTTAATTTTAATTTTAATTTCAATTTCAGTCGTGCTCAAGTTGCATTAGTGTTCATATATTATTTGCGAAATGAGGCAATCAAGTGTAGGAAAATCGCGGTTAATATGCGACTTTAATCTCATATATATTTTTGAGTTGTAAAACTGATCATATATGATTTTTTTTTGCATAGAGCGTTTCTATATTTTTTTTTACTTGTAAACATAGGTCTAATCACCACTTCTGCAATGATTTCCGACCAGGATACTCACATACACAGATCGTGAATGATTCTTGTAAGGTAAAAAAAGTATTTCAAATAAAAATTTACTAAAAAAGTTAAAAATTAAAACCCCATTCACATATCTACTTCTCTTTTCTTTTTTTGAAGCCCAAAATGGGTGCATTATATTAATGAATGAAAAGGCGATCGTCAGAGATCGCAGACATAACAGGTGGGGGAAAATAACAATCCCACATCATGCATGAGTAGTAATGACCTAGACTAGCTAGAGAATGAGCAACCTTGTTACCCAAACGTTTTACAAACTGAATTTTTACCATATCAAAGCTATGAAATGCTGCCTGAGCAGCATAAAAAATAACTCCAAGAGTGAAGTAATCAGCCTCTAAACAAGCCAGCCTGCGGGCTACTTTCAGATTGTCACCTTAAAGAGCAAAGGACCGCACCGCAAACCATGGAGAGAAGCTCCCTTCAAGCCTTCCATCGCAGCGAGCAATTCAGCGTGTGTTGGACTTAGACAAGTAGAGAGTCGTCCACAGCAAGCAAGTAGAGGCAGCCCCGAATGATCACGGATGATCCATCCAAAGGTTGCATTTCCACTGCTCTACGATGCATCATAGTTAACCTTGTAGCAGCCGGGATTGGGGGATCCATATCTCAGGCAGAGGCGGGTCATATGGAGGGGGAATGGTCGAGCTCAACCGCATCGACTCGAACTCATTCGCACCAGCGATTGTACTTGCGTAAACTGATGAGGGAGGCTGTCGCCGCGATTCGAATACGAGCTTGCACCTGGCCTTCCAAATGGACCAAGAAATGTGCGCGAACAAACAGCTACTCATCTCATCTTCTTCACACATAAGATAGAAAAGCAATTCCTTCACAGTGGAAAAATCCATTGAAAGCCAAGCTCGACTCCTGCTCCAATGAGTCCATACCGCCAAGGCTGCCGGGCAACGAACCAAACAATGAACAGTAGACTCATTCTCCCCACAAAATGCACAGCTTGGCGAAATACTGATCCTCTTTACCAAGTTAAAGCCCGTTGGAAGACTCCCAAGTGCAGCACGCCATAAGAAATTAGTGACCCGTGGAGGCAGGGGAATCTGCCAAAGCCATTCCCAAAACTTGACATCCAAATCCCGATTAGAGGAGCCAGCATTTGCACGTCGTAGCGACTCCATAGAAGTATGATAACCCGAGCGAACATTATATTCCCCATTCTTGCAATAGTGCCAAACCATCTTGTCCATAACAGGGCTCTCGCTCAACGGAATAGAGGTTATGGCCTGAACCTCATGCGGCCAAAACGAGGCTTCAATGACCTCCATGTTCCAATGCTGAGGTGCGGGTAACATGAGCGCCGCTACACTGCTTTCTGCTAAAGCAGGTTCGCGACTACAATACATTTGAAAGTGCCGTGGTAATGGAACCCAGGGATCCTGAAAAATTCTAACCAATGTACCATCCCCGATGCGCCATCTGATGCCTAATTCAAGTATTTTTCTCCCTTGAAGCAAACTACGCCATACATGTGATGGTCGAGACCCACATCCCGCTGATAGGAAACCACATCTGCCAAAAAATTTCGCCTTCAAAATCCGAGATAATAAAGAATCAGGACTTTGTAAAATACGCCATCCTTGCTTCGCAAGTAGCGCAAGGTTAAAATGCGACAAATCACGACACCCCAGGCCACCACTCAATTTTGGCAAGCAAAGTCGCTCCCAAGAAACCCAATGAATACCTGCTTCGCCTCCCGCCTTACCCCTTAAGAACTTCCGGATCATGACCATTATGTCGTGCAGGATCGAATGGAGTAAATGAAATATTTGCATAACATAAGTCGGTATCGCCTGAATAACCGATTTTATAAGAACCTCCTTGCCGGTTGGAGACAAAAGAAATTCCTTCCATCCTTGCAATTTTTTCCAGACACGATTCTTGATAAATTCGAAAACCTGTCATTTATTTCGCCCAATTAAATAAGGCAACCCCAAATATTTGCCATCGCCCTTGCCAATCCGCACACCTAAGGCTGTGTATAGGGAAGCTGCTACATGATCATCAGTACCTCTACTTCTCTTTTGCCAACAAATTTGCTTTAGGATAATTGCAATTTTGTAATAAACCATTTAAATAGTCATAAAATAATTATTTAAATAGAATTTTAGTCAATATAAGTCATTAATTTTATTTTAATCAATGATAATAAAAAAAATAAAATAAAAAGCATTTTCTGTTTAAAAAAATCGTTTAATCCTCCAAAATATGATCAAGTGTTTCAATTTGGTCATTATTTTTTTTATACTCATTTCATAATTGTAGTTTTGAATCAGGTAAAGAGTTGAAGGACTGAAACGTAAATTAATAAAAAAGGAAAACTTAATCCTGATTCTTATACCGCCACCTTTGAGATACAGCTTCTGATTACTACTCTTATTCTACTTCATGGACGTCGGCAGAACAACGGGCGGTAGGGGTGAACGCCCTAATATTTAAAAAAATAATAATACTTTTTTATGAAAAATCATTTTTCGTTTCAAATAATTATATTTTGTCTTAAAGGTGTATATGGATCCTTCCTTTAACTGACAGCACATTGCAGGTGTAAATTTCATTTTAGTCCCTAAAAATTATCAGAAGTGTTAAAACCGTTCCTGAAATTTAAGAAAATTTAAGATCTTCCTTGGAAATGGCTCTTAAATTTCAGAAAGGTCATTCCGTCGTTGACTAACCATCCCTAGCAGAGCATGTTTAAAATTAGAGAGAAATACAAATTCTCAAAACTTGTGAGGAATTTGGTCTACTGTTCCTCCACCATAATATTTTTTGTCAATTTGTATTTCTCTCTACTTTTAAACATACTATGTTAGGGAAGTGTTAGTCAATGACGGAAGGACCTTTTTGAAACTCGGGAGGCATTTCTAATGAGGAGCATGACTTTCCAAAATTACAAGGACGATTTTGACACTCCTTGACCATTTTCAAGGGCTAAAATTCACCCTCAGTCTCTAATACCGTAATACGTGTGGTGGGACAAATTAAACTCAAAATTTCATACAAGTCGTGGGGCGACTTATGAACCCGTTAATTACTTTACAATCTTTGATATATTTCCTAAAGAGAGTGCATTTGTGCACATTTTCTTCACATCCTACAACACAAAAATTATTAAATTAATCTTACATCTCTTTCATAATCATCAACAATTTACTTTTTCAATCTTCAAAATAAAAATTGTCAAACAAAAAATCAATCCAAATGCATAGGCTCGTTACTCTTGTTGCATGTATTCATGTGGAACGAGGTATCACACGGTTATAAATTAAGTGTAGAACACACACACCTTTGCTCCGCATGTATAGAATGATGAATAAGTTGTGTTTTCCAAATGGTGAACAACTATTCATAAAGATAATAAAAAAAAAGTAAATTTCGCATTGAAGTCTGATTGAATGTCACCCCATTCACCAGTGGTAGAGGGTGTGTTCCTCTCTTTAAGAATCATTATTTTCAAGTGAATAGTTTGGTAATATTTATATTTATAATATTTTTTTGTTATATTTATATGAAAGTAAATTTTTTCAATTATATACGACCTTATTTTAACCACCCTGTTTTAGATGCTTCTATTTTTACAATATAGGACTTGTTTCTTGGCGATCCTACAAATAATGCACATGCATAAATGATTTATTCATAACTTGAATTGCATATAAACTATGTAAAAAATTCCACTATTGGCTGCTAAATGAACTGGCTTTACAAGCCCAGGGTGGCAAATCTGGCAAAAAATCGTTTGTCCCCTTCTTTATCCCCACGAATAGATATTTGTCACGTGTATATTTTTTCCATGTGGGTTCCACTATTTCTTTTAGGTTATAATTTTTTAATTAAAAATTTAATACATGTCATTTTCTTATTGGTGGGATAGGAAAGAGGACATTGAATGGGGGACAGAGGATTCCTAGCCGACAAATCTGATGGTTCATGGATGCATCAACATCATTTTTAGATCAATAGCTATAATATTTTTTTAAACAATATTGAATTTGTTTTAATTCTATGATTCTTGATCACGTTGATGAACATGAATTTATTTTAGGCCATATCAAATATATGGTGTAAATAAGTCTAGAAATGACATCATAATTTCTCCATTATACGTTCTTTATTATTTTATAAGTTATTATTCTCTATTTCATATGATCACTTTTTTATTTCTATATGTACGAATAAAAAAAATGTACATTCGAACTAACTTTTAAAATTTTAGTTCTTCCGTTATAACTTTCTATCTCTCATTTATTAGGCTTGCATTCTTTAAACAAGCTTAAATTAATGTTTCCAAATGCCAAAACATTCTTCCTAATTCATTCCATAATAAATGTATTAATAAATTAACTGTGTTTTAGTTATGTTTAATTAAAGCTTTCCTTCCATAGTTTTAAAAAAAATGACAAATCACCTTGCAAAATTGTCCTCCACTTTTCTCGTCATGAAATTCTACAGAGTAAAATACTAATATTTCTGTTTGCTATTCTTACCAAAAACTTCATAAACTTATCGAATACATGTAATAACTTACCGTTTATATACACAAGACAATCACACAACTTAATTCGACCTTGAGGTATGAACTCTAGAGCCAAATATTTATTTTCTGTAATATAAATTTTAAGAAATTTGTGTTTCATTTCTATTTTAATGTTTTGCAGATGAATATGGAGATCTCAAATATATCCCACAACCCCTTTGATCAAAATCCACTATTATTCATCTCTTCTCCAACACACTCAAATCATGAAGAATGGACTTATAAGGAAAATAAACTTTTTGAAGAAGCTCTTGCATTTTATGATCGTAATTCTTCTGGTTTCTTTGAAAACATTGCTAATAGAATTCCAAACAAATCAATCAAGCAAATTAAAGATCATTTTGAAGTATTGTTAGAGGATATCAAAGTTATTGAAGAAAGTTATTTTCCTACAAAAAATTGTGTCAAAATAGCTTCAAATGAGAATAAGGCTCTACTTCATCAACAACCAAAGAAAGGAGCTCGTTGGACTAAGGAAGAACACGAGTATGTTACTTTCACATACTACTCATAATAATATGATTTTTCGATGTCTAAAGAAGTATTTTGTCTCTTATATTTGTGATATATATATATATATATATATATATATATATATATATATATATATATATATATATATATATATATATATATATAACTTGTATTTAAATTTTGATCATACTCTTGAGCATATTCCAATTATTTATTTTTTTGTAGTCCTTGCAACAATTTAAATTTGTTTTAGCTACAAATTATGATCTATACCTTTTACTTATTCTTTCAAGTGATTACTATTTGTGGAAAAACAGCCCATAGTTAACTATAAGAAGCATTCCTTGTCAAACTTGATATTATGGGTTTGATGAATATCTCCTTTTGGGTTATATCAAAAGGAAAAGAAAAAAAAAATCATTAATACTTACTTTGCAAACGTGATGGTATAAGGGATTAATGTTTCAGTGACATTCTATTAGCAGCAGTCACATTTGCATTCAAAGGTTAGCTCAGTCTTCAATCCATCTGTTTTAGTGGTATTATGAAAACAATTATTTTGTGCATTTATTTTTGGTTGACCCCGAGGGGCACCCGGTGTCCACCGACAACATGGTGACTAATCCGGACTCGACCTGCGATTTGACCCGTAGCGTGACCGCTAGCGGGGGAGGGCCTGACCCATACTGCTCTTTTACATGGAGCCCTTACTACCGCGGGAAAATCCCACGAGAGTCGATGCCCACGGTGAGAATCGAACCCTCGTCAACGGTGATGCATATGACAACTCCAACCAGTTGCCCCAGAGCTCGGGGTTTTTGTGCATTTATAGTCAAATGTTAAATTTGTCTCCTATTCATACTCCGACTTTACCCCAGTTATGTTATTGTTGTCGTATTAATACTTACTTTGATTAATTGATATATGTTGATGCAGGAAGTTCCTAATTGGTTTAAACAGGTTTGGAAAAGGAGATTGGAAAAATATTTCAAAAAATTGTGTTATAACCAAGACACCCACCCAAGTAGCAAGTCATGCACAAAAGTACTTCATTCGCCTTGCAAAGTCTTCCAATCCTCAGAACTGATCAACTTCCCTCAATACGAACCAGGGATATGATAGACTTTTCTACCCAGTTACTGTGAGAGTTGCAATAAACTCAAAGCAGACTTTCAATCAAAGTTCATATAGGATTAGAATGCTGAAGGGGTTTTATAAGTTAGTATTTTGAAAATTATGATTTCAATAATAATAAAAAATCAATACTCTGAATACATACTTTCAATTTCCTAAAAGTTTAAACAGCAGCAGATGGATCTTCATTGATTGGTCGAGATAACCATGTTTCCTACTCCGAGCGCAATTACCTAATTTTACATAATTTCCTAGTAATTACTCCCTACGTTCCATGGCAAATAATCGTATGAACTCGTCTGTGTACATATTCCTATGCTCAACCAATCACAATTCACAATGTATATATATAATTAAAAAAATGATCACATGACAAATTCTTATTGGTTGGGCACATGAATGGGTACACAGATAGGGTACAGACGATTTTCACCCATGTTCCATAATATAAGTTACTTAATACATGTAATGAAAATTAAGGAAGCAAACAAATAAAATATTTGTTTGAATAAAATATTTGTTTAAACAAAATATCAAAATTACTCTATTAAACTATGTTACTCAAACTCGGGTACGGGTGTCGGATATGTATTTAGGTGTCAGGTATTTAAACATTTAAAATAAAGGATACAGAGACACTTACCAAAATTCGAACATGGGTATGGGTATACGGCAATAAATTTCAACCGTCTCCCATTATTCTCTCATCATGTGCTAATTAATAATTTAAAAAAATTCAGCCGTCTCGCACTATTCTCTCCCCGTTGTCTCTTCCCTCTCCCGAACACTATTTTCTTCTCTTCCTCCTCCCAACAAATTTGCAGCCGGTATAAATTCAAATCACCAACCAATTTCATGCATTGTTCGACTCTTATACCCTTCTCTATTCCATCTTCCCTTCACTTATTGCTTCAATTTTGTTCAAGCTCCTTCATCCGCCCAAACTTCAATCTCCGATCGTCGTACCTTCGATTTCACAGCGACGGCAGCAATGAGTGTCCCAACGACGGCGGCGATGAGCTTTCAAGAGTTAGTCAGAGTACCCATTTGCAGTTAACCATGTCAGGTACATATTTCATACCCATACCAACATCGTGTCCTGTCGACACCGGTACGAGCACGGATAAACGGAGAGTCCGAGTAACATAGCTATTAAATAGAATTAGTGGTATACATAGTTTTATTTAAGAGAGTATATTAAAATTTTGACGAACACAATTAAGTAAACATTTCACTGTTATCAGAACTTAACTGCAAGAATTTACAGCTCTTTTTTTTTACCAAATTATAACTAGAGAAACCAAATAAGTAATACAAAACCAGGAACAGAAAACATGAACAATTGCCAGGAAATGGTAAAACCATCCAAAAGGTGTACATAAACAGAAAGGTACGAAATCAAATTCTTGTATTACAAAATACAATTCAATACCTGAACTGATGGGACTCACACGTAAGTGTCTATTAATGACTTCCTCATCTCATCAACAATAGCGCTTGGTTGAGCTTCTCTAAGCTTGAACACACTTTCAATGACTGACAGTTCAGTTGCAGTCGTATCTGATCCACAGAAGGCCGTCCAGTCATTAACTGTTAATCCTGCTGCTATAACTTCACTACCGCGATTCACAGTTCCCGCCACTAGGGGAACCTGGAGGAGTGTTGAAAGTTCATCCAAATCCTCGATGGATGTGTGAGGGTGAACCTGTTCCGAAACATTATGATAAAACTTCATAAGATGAAATTCGTGTTTATAAATAAACATAAATAAAAGAATTCAGGGTTGGCAATAATCTATTGACTTGAAAAAGTTATGATGCTTACCAAGCCTCCTCTGTTGGAAAATGTACAATAACTTCCCACCAGAATATTTCCAGCAATTGTCTGTCGGAAAACTTCCACCCCAAGAACATCAGCAATCATCTCCTCAGTTTCCTGTAAAACATGGGACACAAATTAAGACATGGCTTAATCTATGTCATCATAGAGATGCTTTTGCTATCAAAAGACAAGAAAAATGTCCATCACTGGACCTCTATGAAAATTTCCCAAAATCAACAAGTGGTCTATCTAGTCTTAAAATCCAGGCCAGGTTTAAAATGATTGGAAAACATAGCATAAATACAGCACATGGTACATGAACAAAAATCAGATAAATTATGATCCCCAACTTTGATATGAGAATTGTATCAAGTTCAGTTACGAGAGATCATTATTCATTACTAGTTCATTATGTTTTTTTCTTGCTAACTACTCCCTCCATTCCTTAATATAAACCGTTGGTAACATGGGAAACTCATTATCGGCGACTTATATTATGGAATGGAGGTAGTAAAAAGCAGATACTTCTATGAAAGAACAAAGTATACTTATAGTTGTCAAGAAAAACAGAAAAGGGGAACAAATGGATGAATACTCGTGTCCAATGATGTCGGATAGGGACAGGACAGACGAAACGTGTATCTATACATTCTTGTTTTGAAATGAAGCTTACACGGCACATGAAAAATGAAAGATTTGGCATCACAGAAACAGAGAAGTATATCAAGTACATTAAAATCAGCCTTCAACGTCCTAAAATAAAAATAAAACAGAATAGGCTCTGTTTTTGTTTGTGGTGGTCTAGTGTGAGCCTAAGTCACGATAAGCATGGACCAATCTATAAGAAGTAAAGCCCTGATGTAACACAAAAGTAACAGTAAAAAGGAAAAAGTCTAATGCAAGGATATACAGTCATCCTTCGTGGTTATCTGATATACTTATGTTGGAAATGTCTGAAGAAAGTAAACAAAATCAAGCTTTTTCTAGACCTTAAGAGGTCCCAAAAAAGCTGGTGATGAGAAACATACACCAGCATTTGCACTCCAAACTTAACAGTATTTTTATCTAAAAAATTACCAAGCTTCCATCAGTCATTTACCATGCATACACATAATCAAATGCATATATATATATATATATATATATATATATATATATATATATATATATATATATATATATATGCGAAAAGAATTGCACAATCTAATGAGTATTTCGACTCTAATGAACCCTAGTTCAGATCAAGAGACTGCTAATGAAATTTATATTTACCCTTTTGATTAGGGCGCAAAATCAAAAGAAAATAACGGCGGAATATCTAGGGGTTCAGCTTGGGACCAAGCAGGAACAGGGAAATCAAAGTCTTGGGCCATGGATTATACCAAAAGGTCATTTGAAATTTGATGCAGGAAGAGTCCAGGGTTAACTCGTTTTAGGAAACTGATGTTTTTGTTTTATCCTATCTTGCTATAATTTAGAATATTAGAATATTTTAGTTACCATAATAGATAGTTTCTTAGGGAAAAAGAATCTCGATATATAACTATGCTATTCAGCGTTGTAAACTCATCTTATATCTTATATAATATGAAATAGCCTACTGCTTCCTTTCTTCTTTAATAACCTAGGATTTGCTCAATTACCCCCTAAACCTGGTTTTCCTATTGGGCTTTTCGCCTAAAAATCCATACCTTCGATATGAATCGAAGGGTCCTCCCCTCACCTCGCATAAATATTTTTTAAAGCAAACGGGCTTACTCTATCAAGATCTGTGTGTGTGAGGGCAACATGATCATTGCATGCGATGCAGTTACCCAATGCAGATAGTCTCTCGTCAATGCGCTGAACAACAACCGAATCTGGAAGACTGTTCCTCAAATGCTGAAGCTCTTCAGATAAACAAGGGTACAACAATGTCAGGTCCAAACAAGGCAATGAAAACCAATACATCTCCAGGTACAGAAGAATCATAATAAACCCATGCCAGAAATTTTCTCTTCCAAGCTTGAATTATTAGAGCCTGGAGATATTCATCAATACTTAAAGCCAATAAAGAATGGGACAGGAAACCTGTAGCACGATAGGCTGCTCTAGTTTAGTAATACGCAATGAGTTTAAATGAAATCTACCAGGTCCAATTAACTATTTTGCCTCGAAACATAGAATACCCCCCCCCCACCCACCCAACCCCCAAGTGAAGACTGAAGACTGTTCTCAACTCAGAGGAAAAACACAAAACATTACCAATTTTCAAGAGGTACGCACATATCCTTACCTTGATCAGTAGTATTATGAGGTAACAGAAGCCCATTCTTGTTTCCTGCTCCAAAAAACAGTTAAATAAATAAAAAAATCTATTATATAAAAACCATTATCACAGTCTCCTACCAAGCAACTATAAACACCTCATTAAAATTCTCACCTGCACAGAGCCTTCCAATGATCCTAGTGCCAGAAATCGAGGTCTTTACAACCGGAATAACATCAGCCAATTCCGCCTCGAACGTACTGCAAACATACAGTTTATTCATACATTTATTAGAAAAATCAAACTTAACTAAACAACTAATTATCGCCCTGAGCAGAGCGAACTGCTTGCAGAGACAAACCTGTAGAAGTTCTCAGAACCTCCAATAGCAACCAAACAATAAGCATTAGTCAGCTTCGAGAATACCCCAATTTCACATGAATTCTCAAATTGTAATCCTAAAAATAAAAAAAGAATCATTTTTTTGATAAAAAATAGTCCAATAATGGTACGACCATTCAAAAATTACAGTCCTTTAGCATAGATATTACATACTTGTCGCCATGCTCCAAGAAAACAGGAAAACACCGAGATAAAACAGAAATTCAAAAAAGGATCTGCGAGAATTGAATTGATTAAATTAAAACGAAATCCATAACAGATATAATCAAAATCCAACCAAAATACAAGAAAAAAAAGCATCAAGAATAACCTGAAGAAGGAGGAACTAGATGGCCGGGCTCTGATTAGGGTTTTTAGGGTTTATATAACTTCTCAAGAAGAAATGATCGGTTTTCTTTTTGAATAAAAGTACTGAAATATCATTAATCATAATCGTTACATATGGTAGGAGGAAACTCGTGGTCCTCCAAACCATTGAGAGGAGGTCTTAAACCTCATTGCGTGATTAGCTAATCTATCAGCAGCAATATTACAAGATCGTCACGACAAAAGATAAATTAATCATGCTAGTCCCTAAACAATTACGTATTTGGCTAACCATATGTCCTAATGAAGATAAGTCATCTTCTCGCTGGTGGGACTCGATTTTCTAAAACTTGCGATCACTTTCGATGAGCGTGGCACTGACATCCTCGATGCATAAGCAAACCGAAGTCCCTCAAGCAGTGTCTTTGCTTCAACGTATTTAGGACTGGGGGAGTTTGGGGCAATTTTTGCAGCTCCAGCGACAAAAGATCCTGCATGGTCCCTGATGACGAAACCTATCCCTCCATAGTTCTCATACCAGGCTCCATCAACATTAAGTTTAAAGAAACCTTCGTTAGGAGCTTGCCAGCTATAGTTAGGTTTTTCCTTAGGTCGTTCAGGGATTCCTTCCATATCATCTGGTGAAAACATTTTTGCCTTTCCCTTTAGGATATATCGTATCTAATCAGCATTGGCCATGGATCGGCCATTTCTATTCAAACCTAAAGATGAAGCGAATATGCTACTATATTCAGCAGCATAGATGAGGGCAAGATTGGCAATTTCCTCTGGCAATTTTCGTTTTCCTTCAAAAATAGTTTTATTGCGATTACACCATATTTGCCATGTAGTGTAAGCAAAGGGAGTAGAAACCTCTTTGTTAGCTTTGAGGATAGGCAGGAGGCAAAAAGAAAAAACATCCTTTTTGAGTATTGCTTGAATGTCGAACGTAATGTTGTTCCATACATCAATAGCTGATGGGCATAGGAAAAGAGCATGTGTTGCAGTTTCAATAGCCTCATGACAGATAGGACATTGTGATTTAATGGATTTAACCCTCTTTGATAGGTTTTGGCAAGTTGGGAGAATTTGTTGAAATTTTTTCCATATAAAGCTTTGTATTTTTTGGGGGAATAGCCAACTTCCAAATGCTTTTCCAGTGATCGGCAGCCTTGTTTGTTGATGGTGAAGGCTTTTCATGTTTGCCATTTTGGATATCTATTTGAAGGTGATATCCAGATTTTACAGAGTATAATCCATTTTTGGAATATCCCCAAACAAGGCGATCTGGTGGTCATGCATCGCAGAGTGGAACTTTGAGTATTTTCCCAATCTCATATGAGGAAAAAAATTCTCTCAATAGTTCAATGTTCCATATGCCTTGTTGATGATCAATAAGTCTGGAAACAGCCATATACTTTTGCCATAGTCCTAGGTCAGGAGGTTCTGACAATTTGAAAGAACTCGGGGTGGTTAACCATTTATTTCCCCATATATTGACTCGTGAGCCATCACCTATCCTCCATTTCAGCCTTGCCTTTAGTAATTCTCGTCTCTTTAAGATGCATTGCCAGACTATAGAGGTTCAGCCTTGAAGTTGGACAGATAGGAATCGTTCTTGGGGAAAATACTTTGCTTGTAAAATCCTGGAGCAGAGTGAGAGCGGTTGATGAACAATACGCCAACCTTGTTTAGCGACAAGAGCTTTATTAAAAGCTGCTAAGTCACGAAAACCTAGCCCTCCTTGATCTTTAGGTTTGCAAAGGGTGGCCCAAGCCCTCCAACATATTTTCCTTTTATTCTCTGTTCCTCTCCATAGGAATGTACGCATCATGCGTGTGAGTGAGTCAATGATATATGGAGGAAGAACAAAACATGACATTACATATGTTGGAATGGCCCGAATTACAGATTTGATAAGAACTACTCTAGCGGCAAAAGACAAAGTCTTCTCTTTCCAGTTGCTAAGTTTTTTTCCAGACTTTGTCTACAGCAAACTGGAAAACCTCCTTTTTGGATCGTCCTGTCATATATGGTAGGTCGAGGTATTTCCCTTTCCCATCTCCTTCTGGAATTTGTAAGATGGAGAAAGCAAGATCTTTAATATCTTCAGGGGTTCCTTTACTATAGAATAAGTTGGACTTGTCGTAGTTTATCAATTGACCAGAGCATTTTTCATACGTGCTCAAGATCTCCTTGAGCCGCCTCAAACAGGATTCATCTGCTTTAGCGAAAAAAAAAGAGTCATCCGCAAACAACAAGTGTGTGACAGAAGCACTCATACTGAATTGGAATCCTTGAATGAGCTTCCTTTCCTGGCTGATCGTACTAATGAGGATAACCCGGCTGTGCAGATGAGAAAAAGAAAAGGCGATAAGTGATCCCCCTGTCTTATTCCCCTAGTTGGAATGAAATAATTGGTAGGTGCCCCATTAAGCAGAACGGAGTATCTCACAGATCTAATACAATTCATCACTAGAGAGAGAAACTTTGGGGGAAAATTCATACAAGTCATCACCATTTCTAGATAGTTCCATTCAACTCTGTCAAAAGCTTTGCTCATATCTAGCTTAATGGCCAATTGATGAGAGCCGTTTGGTTTGACTGTGTCAAGGCTATGAAACACTTCAAAGGCTATAATAGCATTATCCGTTATTGAGCCTTTTCTTTAAAAAAGCACTTTGGGCCTCATCGATCAAAGAGTCCATAACAAGCTTTAGCCTATTTGTCAATATTTTTTAAATGAGTTTATAGATGATATTACATATGCTAATTGGTCTAAAATGGGCCATAGAGATAGGCTTTTTTTATTTTGGGTATGAGAGCAATGTGCATAGAATTTATAGCTTCTATATTATCTCCATTGTTCAGCACCCCAAGAATAAACCTGGCTACCGATTCTCCCAAGATATGCCATAACTTCTGAAGAAAGAGGACATGCATCCCGTCAGGGCCCGGGGCTTTATGGGGATGCATTTGCTTTAAAGTTTTCAATATTTCATCCTGAGTAAAAGGCTGCTCTAATCCATCAATCTCGTAGACATTTAACTTATTTGTAAGTAGATGAGGCGAGAGACTAGCTCCGCCAGAGTTTGCTGTGAAAAGCTTTTCATAGAAATCAACGGCAATCTTTTCTATGTCTGCCTCCTCGGTATGAATGGTGCCATTTGAATCCACAATTTCTTCAATATAGTTCCTAGCGTTTCGTTGTGAAGCCTTATTGTGGAAATAAGTTGTGTTCCTATCACCCTCAACTAGTCAGGTTGCTCTACTTCTTGCTTTCCAGTAGCATTCTTGAAGTTCCTGAGCTTTTTCCAAATCCTTAGAAATTTCAAGCTCTATTGAGAGCGAATATTCAGGAAAACCCCGTTTGTTTTGAATCGCCTCAAGCTCTCTTTGTTTTGTTGCAACCTTTTTCTCTAAGTCGCCTATAACCTTATTGCTCCATTTTAAAAGATCATCTCTAAAATTGGAGAGTGTTGCACTAAGATTTTCTGCCGTTGGTGTTGTAGGAGAATTCCATACTTTGTTTGCATATTCGAGGAATTCAGACTCTTTGAACCAAAGAGGTTCAAATCGGAGCGGTCTAGGTTTGTTACTACCTTTCTTTCGCTTTGTCATTTTTGGGGGTATGCCAAGTAAGATAGAAAGGTGGTCACTATCTTTTGTAGCTAAGTGTTGTACTTTATGCTTTGGAAAAAGACTTTGCTAGCCTTGATTGGCTAGACCTCTATCCAGTCTAACAAAAACTTCCCCAACATTATCTCGAAAATTGCACCAAGTATAAGGACTACTAATATAGCCCAGATCGTATAAACCACAATCAGAAAGTATTGCACGAAAGTTATTTATTTGCCTTTGGCTTCGTGGGAAAACCCCAATTTTTTCATCGTGATTTAAGATTTCGTTAAAATCTCCTATACAAAGCCAATGAAGTCAGTTAATTGAGTTCAGTTTTTTTAGAAGTTCCCGCGAATGAGTTCGTAAGAAAGCTTCTGGATTTCCATAGAAACCAGTAAAGCGCCATTTAAAATTATTATCCAACTTTATTGAAGAATTCCAAAATAAACATTTCTTCTTATTTGTTTATAAAATAAAAATATCTTTAATTTTGGGATAAATTTATTATATTCAGGTGGCTGACCGTGCTGGAAGGGATGTGTCCGGTTGACAAGCTCTCTCTCCCAACTGGGCCGAATGATTTAGCCACATCTGCTTTGCATAAACAATTCAACCTATGGCCCAAGTAAGCCCATTTTTTGCTTTACTTTAGCGTAGGTCAAAGTTTCTTTGTATTATTAACCAGGGTCGGTTATAATAGCGAACCAGTTTCGCTCCTTCTTTAAGAGAGGTCAGAAAATCGATCTTCGCTTACATATGAAGTTTTCATTTTGGACAACACTTTTATCCTTTCGTGGGTCGATCCGGTGCGAGCAGGATTAATTTTGTATGATCTCTCAAAGGCCGAGCCAGCTAGAACACCTCGTGGCCAGGCCGAGAAAAAAAAGTTTCTTGATATTCAAGTACTTTGATTTTAAAGATTTATCTCACATGGAGCCGCAACTTTGGTCAGCGCTTTATTCCTTCGTGGGTCGACCTGGTGCGAGTGAGGATTAGTCTAGTATGCTCTCTCAAAAATCGAATCAGATAAGACACCTCGTAGCCAGACCGGTAAAAAAGAAAATCTTGATATTTTTTTTTAATACTACCGGAAATTGCTCTTCAAGTCACAATCACAGATTCATAATCGGTTTGCATATTATCTATATTTATCTAAATTGCATAATGTGTAGCAATATTACTCCTAATAAAAATTAATAGGTTTTGACTAATTACATAATTATGTACCATATAATTTTGTTAGCATAATTGTACTGATGGACGATGGTGTACTTGCAAATGATTTAATGATAAGGACTAAAAGTTCAACATTCGGGACAAGGTAATAACTTAAATTGGTTTAACAAGGACTAAGACTTGCAATAACATACTTCCTATAACATTTGTAATGAGGTACTCCTACATTATTATTATTATTATTATTAATTTAATTAATTAATTAAAAATCACTTTTTATTAACTCGATAAATTTTAAATTTGATTCATCTCTCAAATTTAAATTCTTATATACATATTCAAGAAAAAAAATTGAAAATCGTTACTTGATTGACAATTGATTCATGGGACGAAATAACTTACCGATTCATAATTACTTAGATTTGTACTTTCTAATTATTTTTGTGTAAATAAAGTAAACAATTCTATTGTAAACAAATAATGGATTCCATTCTAATAATGCATCATATCTAAAAACAGGCAAAAAAAAATCATATGTCATTGTCCTCATTCCTGTAACCAATCAATTACAATTTGTCATGTGTATATATAATTGAAAAAAATATTTACATAGCAAATTCTGATTAGTTGAGTACAGATATGAGAACATACACAGAGACTGATGATTTTCACCAAAAAAAAACATGGAGTCCACAAATATAGATGCCGAATGAAATTTTCATTACATTTGATGCACTTGACTTTTTAATTACGAGCCATAAGTACTTACAACAAGCAGTAATTTTGAAAAGATGTTTATACCTAAATAAAGAGATTTAGAGACTAAATGCATATGTAGACTGTAGTTTGTCTTTTGTATGGCGGGATTCTTGATTATGGAATTCTAGTTTTTATCAAGCATATAAAAATGGAATGAGAATATAAAACAATTTTTCTGGAAATCAATGTGAAATTGTAGTATCGGGTACAATTAACTCAAATTGAATCAATCGCCTTTTATAACTTTGATTTGTAATACAAGGAACACTCAACTTGAATACAACGGTCAAAAAGGCTGCAGCCGAGCGGGGCAAGTCTTGATTCGTGATCGAGAGATCTCGAGTTCGACATTTTCTCTATACATGGGGCAAGCTTTAAAATGTCTCCCTAAAAACTATCTCCTCCTTCTGTGAGGCAGTTCTCTCTTCCCTTTATTGGACAACCACCCAGTCGGACTTCAAAAAAAAAAAAAAAAAAACTTGAATACAACGAATGTAAAAATTATAGATTGGGGCCGCATTAAACAAATACTACAAGTAAAGTTCAAAAGACTTCGAAGGAACAAAATGTATATTTATTTAGAAGAAAGTTGCACACAGAATAATTATTCTTTTATAGAAAATTTTGTTTAAAAAAAATATTGAAAGCGACAGGCGCCTAACATTTCTTAGGTCCACTCTTGAGTCTAGATGTGTTCCCCAGGTAAATCAAACCGTAGTTTTAATCACAAACGTTGTTTCCGAAACTAATAATTAAAAATGTTTTAAAATGATGTTAAGTTTGTTTTATGATTAATAACATAATTGAACAATGATGTGGGCCAAGAAGACTATAAACATTTACCGAACCAAGTTAAAAGGTAGCTATCATGTGATCATCTTTCAATAATTCAATTCATTGAGCACTATATTTGTTCTTTATATACACTAGTTATGTGATCAACGCGTTGCGCGATTTTTTTTACTTCATTTCAAAAAATATTATATAAATAATTTAAAGTAAAGTAAAGTTTCATATAAAGGTCAACAAATATGTTTCAAATCCATCAATTTTTTTATGTGAAGTGATCTTTAATATATCTAATCACATTTAGGCCACAAATACATGTTAGCTACTTGATCATTGATAATATTTTGGAGAAAAATAAGATTATTACTCTGTCATAATAATATTAAAAATACAAAAGGAAAGAAAACAATCCTTGAAAATCATGCTAAATGTCAAGTTGATTATACTTTTTTTTCTTTCTCGATGATAGGTGAAATAAAAAAACAAAGAGAACTAAAAATGTTAAATATGAATTTTACCTGGAAATGATTTAAGCTTGTCTTTCACTTGAAACTTTGACTCACTTGTTCGATGGACTATTTTTGGGAAAAAATTTCATATAAAAGATATATTAAAAACAATTGAAAAGAAATAGATTTCAACCATACCAATTCTCTTGTCACTAATACTGCTCGAAACAAGTAATCGGCGGAAAATATTCTTAATTTTGATGAGATTAGAGATTCATATGCATATTGGTGAGAGGAATTGGTTCACATTTGAATTCTATAGTGAAAATAGAATACCTTTGAAGTTCCCAAATTGAATAAGATTTGGAAGAGTTTTGTTAAATTGAGACTTTTGAATTGGATGGATGGTAAAAGTTTTCTTAAATTAAGAATGAGAAGAGTCCCCAAAAGTAAAGAAGACATTTTGTTTTCCTTCCACTTAACACAAATTAAATTTATTGTGTATATAATTTATTATAACATCATAGTATCTTAAAAGATGATAAAAATTAATGAGTTGAAAAAAGTTATGAAGTCTAAGAGTTTAGAATAATATTAAATAGTTAAAGATATTTATAATATCATAGGTTCTTAAAAGGTGATAAAAATTAATGAGTTAAAAAGGTTATGAAGTTTAAGAGTTTCATAATGAGATCCATTAAATATATAATACATAACCATAGTCTATTCCAATTCTCTAAAATTAATAGGATTAACTAAAGCTATTTACTTATCTCTTAGAATAGCTATATTTCTTAAATATGACTAAATATCGACATTTCAGGTTGACAGATATCAATAGTCTTTAGTGTCACCTCATTCTAACATAATATTTCATAGCCCAACTTACAAAAACAAAGTCAGCGTGTGACAAGATGTGAGAGGAATGTGAGACCTGGTGCAACCAGGAGTACTTCGATAAAATTGATCCACGTATTACAATATCATTGGACATGACTCGGTTAGAACTTCACTTCACTAGCTACATCATTATCTCAGTCACAAAAATGAATAATCTTCTATACTGAAAGTTAACAGTAATTATTAATATAATTAGACTCTATTATTAATTGACAATACCATCATTGTTTAATATGTAACCATGATTAACTGGACTGGAAAGGTTATTCCTAATAATGTGAAGGGAGTATATTAATCACCGTCACACTCAAGTAAGCTTTTCTAGACATGCCAATGTAATGTGGAAAGAAAAAAAAACGACTATTATATTTTACTGAATATAGCTCATTTTGGTTATAATATTGACCTTTTTACCCTCCCCTCTCTCTCTCTCTCTAATCTCTGGTAAACAAGGTAATCTGGCGGGTTGGATTAGATTTTCATAGCAAAAAGAGGACCTACTTATGATCTTCTAACATGAAAAGAGTGTTGCATCATTTTCGATATACACTTTTTATTTTGCTACCTGGACGAAGTCAAAAATTTCATATAAAGAGCTAAAAAAATAAATTTTATATAAATCTTAAAAGTAAAAAGTAATTTGTATTAATATTATTTTTAAAAATTTTATATGAGTAAAAAATGCAGTACTCAAAATATTGGCCATATAGAGTAGATCCGCCCTTGTGCTGCTATATGATTAAAGAGTTTGACGAATTTTGCACCAATGGAAGAAAAAAAATATTATTAAGAAAATGGAAAATGAAGCAAAAGTCTTTTGTAGATAGAGATGAAAGGACAGCAAAATGTCCGAAATTGAGAGGAGATTTGCATCTGAAGAGAAATGTTTGTGTGTCTTTTTCCAGACACCATATATGGCTCACAATTGCTCTTACATCATCTCATTCTTGTCGCTGCTCTAATGCGGAATGCCCAAAATTTCACACCTACAGACCGTTAAGTAGGTATTTGTACTTTTGAACATATGTTATATTTTTTATGCGGCATATGTTCTCTCTTGATAAATACTTATTTTAAAGAATATAACACATATTTTAGTTAACAAGTATCGTAAAAAGTGGCCAAGTCTGATGTCTCATGACGTAGAGGTCATGAGTTCGAATTCCCTCCCAATTTCTTGAATATTTCTTGTAATAACAAAAGATGCTACATTATTGGTGGAAATTATATAATTTAACATGATCTAATGAATCTTAAAGCTGGACACAAACTACATCAATACCCAAATAAACTATAATCATCATCAATTGCATCCTTGTCGTCTAATTCATGAAATTAAGCACATAAGCTTGGGTTGTTTCAAAGATCCTAATACTGTGGGCCAATTACTCCAAGGGCGTGGTTGGCTACAAAATTGACCCCCACCCCCACACACACTTGACCACCGCGTTGCAATCAAGGACGAAGTTAGAAATTTTATGTTGGGGACGAAAAACTCTAACAATATGCCGAATTACATACAAAAACTGCAAATAAAAAAAAAAATAAAAAAAAATAAGTCTAGAGGCGAACTTGATCAAATATTCCGAACTATATATAAAATTTATTATATCTAGTAGGATTTTTAAAAATCTCGGGCGACTGCACCGCCCCCTAAAATCGTCACTGGTTGCTATTAATAAGTCACAAGGAAGCCGCCTTTTGAAAGTTACCTCTAAAGATGGACCTGTGAACAATAATATTATCTGATACCAAGTTAAAATTCAGAGTTGGAGATTTTTTCAACTTAGATTACAGTGGAACTCTATCACAAAATGACAATAACTCTACCATCTAATAATGGAAGAGGATTAATTGAACTGCAGAAGATCGAAATCCGATAATGACATAAACGATTAAACCTCACGGATACAGTCCAAAATTATTACCTAACTTGTAGTCCAAAATATCGCATTCTAACAAGAAAACTATAGGAGGGAGAGGTTTCCAAGTGGATGATATAGTTTTCATTAGGATTAAAATGTGATATGTGAAAATTGAGGGATTATGAATACAACAATTTTTTAAATCCCCTTATCTGCCGGTTGAGGTCAAATTATACATCTCAATTTAGGTCAAAATATGAATAAATTACATGTAAAATGAAACCCAAAAAAAAAAAAAATTGCATGAATTTAATTTTAATTAAAGAAGAAAATAAAGAAATCTACAAATTTCGTGGACGAGGGATGAAGGTGATATCTTCTGTTTTAGTGAAATAGTCAGCTCTTATCTCTCTTACAACCCAATTACAGCTCAATTTTCCTGTACAACAAAACAACATAGCATGTGAGCCCTTCTCCCTCAGTCCTACATTTAAAATACTGTTATTAATGCAAACCCCCAACCCGAACACAGCGATGTGATTAGTCCAAGTCATTTTTGAATTATAAAATGTACTAGAAGATTTAGAGTCAATTTTTATCAGTTATTAAAAAAAGGAAGAGATACACTGCACATAAATTCTCTGAATCTGAATGAAAGAAATATAATAATGCACACAAATCAAAATAGTTCTTTTGACTGCCTCATTTGTTGCCTTTTGACTTCAATTTGAGTGCATAATTCCGTAGCAAACGTGGAGGTATAGGGGATATTGTTTCAGTGATATTACGTGAGCGGTCATTTTGTACATTTATTTCCAAATGTTAGGTATGTCTCCTATTTATCCCTGTCCATACCCAAAATTGAGAACTTAACGATTTATGTTACTGTTGTATTAAAACAAAAGAGGAAGTTATACTATATCCAGATATATCCAAATCCTGAAATCATGCCTCTAAACATGGATTAAACTAATGTTTGGGAATAACTCCCACCTATTCAAACAACTGGCCATGGTATTTTGTCTATCTGGAGCAATTTGTTTAGTAATTAAAGATTTAGTAAGAATTCTTTAGGACAAGGATTAAAATAGAATACCAGAATATGATCATGCAGCTATGGCATTTTTCGCGCATTACGCTCCACTGCGATTGCGTTTGTTAGATCTCGAAAAGAAGCATATTTGAGCCCAAGATTTCTTCTGCTTGATTGGTTTTGGCTTAACATCCCTCTTTGCAACAAGATCAGCCATATACTGAACCACAGCCTGATATAATACACAAAGTCTAGATTTTAGCCTTAAAAGATCAATTAAAGAAGACAGTTAACGAGCCGGAAACTCAAAAGATTACCTGAGCTCCCATTTCAATAACATTTCTTGGTGGGATTTCAAGGGGATTTCCTTCGGTCTTTAAGACACACAACCGCGATAACATCCTAAACGAGTCTGGAATGATTCTTATCTGGTTATTGCAAATATCCAATTCTTCGAGCATTTCAAGATTGCCAATAGATCTTGGCAGATATCGCAGGTCTGCGAAGTTGTTGCTTATGTTCAACTTCACAAGTGTAGTAGCAAAGCATAAGCTCTCGGGAACTGCTTCAAGCTCATTGAAACTAACATTAAGTTCTTTCAAGCTTGAAAGAGATGCCATTGTAGTAGGCAATTGTCTAATGTTATTGTATCTCACTGACAGAACTTCTAGAGTTTGAATTCTGCCTAAGGCTTCTGGGAGAGCTTTAAGCCTGTTGTAATCTGCCCGGAGCTCTTTAAGCAAAGAACATTGACCAATAGTATGAGGGACTTCTTCAATATCGTTTGTTTCGACATCCAATATTTTCAGGCTAGCCAGGGATCCAATTGTGTCCGGAAGGGCTGTGAGTGAATTTGAGCTTAAATTAAGCTCCTCGAGACGGACCAATCGGGCAAAGGTAGGAGGCAGTGATCTTAACTGGTTTCCACTTACGTCAAGACAGACCAAGTTAAGCAAATCCCCTATGGGTTCAGGCAATTCAATGATCTTATTCGAGTGCAAATCTAACTTCTGCAGTGACAAAAGGCCTCCGATTGTATCAGGCAGAGCTACAATCCGGTTCTCAGACAAATCCAATTTAATCAAACTAGATAGCTTTCCTAGGGAATCAGGAAGCCAATCTACTTGGTCCATCAATTTGGCCTGGAGCTTAAGCTCTCGAGTTCCTTTCTTTGATGATACTTCAATTAAACTAGCAAGCTTTATCAAACTAAGTTTTTCACCATCTTGACCTACAAAAGAGAGATGATTATCCTATATCAGAACAATACTATCAAACTAATTGAAACTCAGGCAATTCAACATTAATATCATCATAAATTCGAAGAAATCATACAAAGACAATGCCCCAGCTCTACCCTCCCACAGAAAATCTAGAAAAGAGAAAACAATAGATAAGAATACAAATAAACATACCATCATTGATAGCTGGTTTCAGAGTGGAATCAACAATCTGAGGAGCCGTCAAAACATCGCCAGATCGAAGTCCAGCACCAATTCCACCCATACGAAATGAGGTCTTCGCCTTCTTCAAATAACTATCATCCTTACTCATCAATTCAGAAGCCCTCACAGTCTTCACAGGAGGCTCTTTCTCACTATAAAAGTCCGAATACGATGAATTGTTCGTTGTCGTCGTTGTTGTACTCGCAGCCCCGGATGGAGAACTAAAACTATTACCAGAGAAGGACGCCGAATTTGTCAAAGACATACTGCTGGAATCCCTTGAAGATGAAACATAAGCATTGGACTGCAATGAATTATTCGAAGAGGGCAAGCATTTCGAAGCTCTCTGAATCAAATCATCGAGCACAACGTGGGCATTTTCAAGATCCAACAATTTTAAAGCATCCCTCTTCTGCTCTTTGCTTTGATAATAAACCAAATTCCTCTGCATCTCTAACAATATTTTGAACAATTCATCCGGGACGTCTTTCCTTTTACTCTTCCTGGCAATGGCTTCCAGCCTCGACTGATCTTCCTTATCCACGTTTTGAATTAGCGTTCTGGCAGCCTCAATTTCTTCAATTTCGGGTCTTGTTGGCAAAGATCTATGTATCCTCATGATCTGTTCCACCACTTCTTCAAGTGACATCGATTTTTCCATTTTCTTTCTAAATTTCCTAAGAACAGAACACAATCAAACTCAGTTGCAGGCTGTAATTATTAATACTCCCTTCATTTAACGAAAATTAAGAAAACATTTTGACTAACAAAATTACATGCCGTTTGCTTCCTTAATTTAAGTATAGAGAAACAAAAGAAAAAAAACAGCCCACAGAATCAACAAACTTGGTTTTGTTTTATTGTTCCAAAAGCAGAATCAAAATTGAATTTTTCTTTTAAGATTAGATAAGATAAGAGGGGAAAAAAAGATTAACAACTCAATTCCCCTTTGAACTTCAACCGTTTCTAGAACATCGTTGAACGTTGACAATTAAATTAAAATCAAATCATTTGAATAATAACCCAAAAAATCAGCCATACTTAGCCATGAAAATTAAACAAAACAAAAACCCCATTTCTGAGCTAAATTCAACTTTTTTTTTATATCATTCAAAACATTAAACCCAAACCCAGAAAACAAGAAAAAACGAAAGGTCGCAACCAGGCACAAGACTCCCGTGTCAGGGAAGATCGCATGTACGCAGTATTACCCTTATTAAAACACAGAAAGAACCCACTAAAATTCAACACAAAATGCAAGCATACAAACACTTGTGGAAAAATATAGAGAGATTAAAAAAAAGGGGAAAAGACTCATACCCTTATCTTTTTTTGTAAATTAAATCAAGCAAGAACTGAAGTGGGCTGAATCAGATAATGTTCAGAGCTTCAAAATTTGTTGTTGTACTAAACTAAATGTTTTCACATGGAATCCAAAGAAGAACAGCAAAGGGAGGAAGAAGAAGAAGAAGAAGATAGTGGGATTTTTTTGGGGGTTCTGCGGGAAAAACAAGGATTTGGAATTTTTCATTTGCAGAAAAAGGGAGTTTATAACCAAATATGGATACAGGTTTCTCTGATGATCGCTGCATAGCTGTTTTTCTTCCGTGGGGTTTTATAATTTAATATTGAATATTTTCAAGGGAAATTACAAAAAAAAAAAAAAAAGTAAAATTTTTTATTTTTATTTTCCAAAATTATTATTTAAAAGTTATATGCATAAATTATTATTGAGGACAGTGATTTCGGATAAAATTTGCAGTAATGTAAGCACTAAGAATTGTTTGTCTCCATTATGTGTTCAGTTTCTTATCTTATGAATAAGAAATTGACATTAGTTAATCTTTAATTAAAAAAAATTATAATCTAAAAGAAATATTGAAATTCACAAAGAAAAAATTAACACATGCTAATTTTTTCTTGATGAGACAGATAACCGGACACTGAATAAGAACAGACGATTTTTCGTCCATTTTTAATAGTTTTGAATATATTTGTCTCTTTATTTGATCATTCTACTTTTATAACAGAAAAATGAATTGTTAGAAGCACTATTAACCTAAAACTTCCACATTTTCGCTAATTTGTCAATAACCTTTTCGCAAATTTGTTCATACAAAAAAAGCTTCTGAATAAAATTTTTCTTTTAGAAATAGAAAATCAAAAATAATTTTTGAATAAAAAGAATAAGTTTCTATAATTTTGTATTTTCTTTTGGGGAGTTTAATGAGAAAAACATGATATTATGGTGCAAAACAGCGTGAACTAGAAAATGACTGATCGGTTATCAAATCAGATCTACTCGGCGTTTCGTCGTTTTATGGAGGCTAGTAAATTAATTTAGTTTCCTAAAATGCCCTTGAGATTAGATGAAATGACGAAATTAGGTGGGGTTTGCATTAGACTAAGAATGAATTAGCAGAATGGTCATAACATGACAGTCAAAATTTTGAGAGTGACATTTTTGTCCAGAACGGAAGTGGTTCTGGGGCCACTTCCGTTATGAAGTCCCAGGTTAAAATAATTTTCTTCTCTCTTTACCCGACACTCTTAGCAAAAAAAATAAAAAATCCAAGGCAAAAAAAAACCTTTCCCCTCCCGCAACCACTCATCCACCCCCACTCCCGCCGCTGCTGCTGCCGCCACCAATCAACTCCACCTTACTCTTTATATCTCTCGAACTCAAAGGTATAAAGCTTTAATTTTTTATTTTTTTTTTGAATTTTTTGAGTAATTTAACATGTATGTTTTGAATTGAACTTTAAATTGTTGTGAATTTGGTAATTTAGAGTAATTTGTTAAATTTGGTAACTTTTTTGTGTTTGTGAATTTTGGAAATTTATGAAATTAGGGCATTTAGGAATTTTTAGGGTTTGTGAATTGTTAATTTGTGAAGACATACTTAGGGCATTTGTGATTTTGGGGCAATTTAACTTTATGTTTTGAATTGAACTTTAAATCTACTAATTATGTTTATAAATTGTTGTGAATTTGGTAATTTAGAGTAATTTGGTAACTTTTTGTGTTTGTGAATTTATGAAATTAGGGCATTTAGGAATTTTTAGGGTTTGTGAATTGTTAAATTGTGAAGACATACTTAGGGTATTTGTGATTTTGGTAATATAACATGTGTTTTTTCTGATAAATTGTATGTTTATTGTTTTTTTTTGTATAGATGTCTGTTCCTGCTCATCTTCTGCCTTTGGTCCATATGATGCTAGTATTTTAAACAAACAGAATTCTCATAGATCTTTAAGAATATGGCCCGGGATGTTCAACTAAACACTTCACTGAAAATTATTAGAAACGACGGTAAATTTTTTGAGGCGTACCAAAATGAAAACAACCAACGAGTGATTGCCTTGATAGACCAAATAGGATTTGGTGGTTGTTGTAGAATAGAAAAAATGAAGGTAGATCACGCTTTAGTTACTGCATTAGTAGAGAGATGGCGCCCTGAGACCTATACTTTTCACTTACGTTGCGGTAAGGCGACCATTACACTAGAAGACGTTGGATGCCTTCTAGGACTACTTACTATGGGTCACGTAGTGTCATGGCATGAGGATTACAACATGACTAAAAATCAGTGGATTGACCGCGTGTTCTACCACCTAGGATTCCGACCCCCCAGCTTCAATTATGGGTAACACCATCGAACTGTTAGAGGTTTATGTCCACATTAATGTGCCCCTAGGCGATGATGCTACTGAGTTGGCGATAGAGCAGAGGGCTAGGGTTTTGATATTCCTCTTGATGTCCACTTTTCTTTTTCCCAATAAGTCGAGGGCCCGGGGGAACATGCGATATCTTCTCACCGTTAGTGATGGCATCCTCGAGCAAGACCATACTTCTTGGGCTAGCGGTGTCCTTGCACATTTGTACCGCCAGATGTCCGCTTCTTCACTGGATGATTCCAAGGACATGGTCGGCTGTTGCTTGCTAATTCAGGTTTGTCTAAATTTTATACAGGTTTTTTTTTAATATGTAATTCGAATATTTAATAAATGATGCTATTTTTTTTTACCAGTTGTGGGCGTGAGAGCGAATTTCATGTCTCCGTCTTGCGAACCGAGGCCCGGTTCTCCATGATATTCCCGCTGACGGTAGAGCTTACGGGTCACGGTGGAATACAGGTCGGAGTTTCGTCAACACGCCGAATCGCAGCTGACGGTGTTTCGTGATCAGCTAGATATGCTGACGGACGCACAAGGGGTAAGTTAATTTCGGTAATCTCGTTTTTTTTTTAATTTACATCAAATGAATTTTTTTACATTTACTTGAATTTATTTTTGCAGTTTATGTGGAGACCGTACCCTGATTGGGTAATTACCGAGAGAGCGGCTCGGGATGAAGGCTTCCTGATAACCTGTCGAGCAAGTACGCCGCTTGTGTGCTCCGAGATTGTTGAATACCACCTGCCTGACAAGGTTGAAGGGCAAATTGGCTTCCAGCAGGTGGTACCAATGGAGGCGGGGACGGAGGAAACGAAATTGGGAAGCCCACCACCGCACACACAAAGATTTGCGGGACGCCCGCAGCGATGCACTGACGGACGCTGCTCCCGTTCTCGATAATGTTATTGCACCAACCTGTGAATACATGGATTGGTACAATCTCATTACCTTGCACCTCATGACAAACCCACAAAATAGGGATCCCGGGCCACTACAGATGGGCATTCAACTCATAACTACATTTGAGGCAATTTTTGTAAGTTTTATTCGTTTTGCTGTCAACATTATTCTTTTTATTTTAAATATACTAATTCGAATATTTATGTTACAAGATGAGTCTAACAGAGTGATTCTTGAAGAATTCGAGAAGCCTGAATCTCGAACTAATAATCAGTACAAGAATCTTATCGCCTGGGCTGCCAAAACAATAAAAGATGCCTTCGTAACGGCTAGGAAGACGGTTTCATGCAGATAACGCGCTGCCGATGTAGTTGATGCTGCAGTTCTGCAACCGGCCACACAGTCGCGGGAGCATGTTCCAGGTAGGGCTGTGGTTGGTAGACAGGGTACTTGCCGGGATCGGCAAGTCAGTCAGGAGGACCTTGCCGCCCGCAACTTCGGCAACGTGGCGGTGCGTCGGAACCGGTTCAATCGCAGGAAGATCCGACTCAGGCTCCTCAGACGTAGTTCCCGTCTCAGCCTCAGACTCAGTTCCCCACTCAGGCCGATGTAACCACCCTATATCAATACCAATTTCCAAACATCGGTACTTATTCTCCGGGTATAGAGACGGGGGGAATCCTGGAGCGGGGTCGTCTACATCGGGACTGTCGGGTTTCTATTCTGGTGCGTCGCCATCCTTTAGCCTCGACCTAACTCAGACGCAGTAGCACACTCCACTGCTCCAGCCAGATTCCCCCGAAGAGCCGATATTTATCAACCCCGAAGGGGTTGAATTCATCGCAACGGACGCTCTACAAACAAGAGATGGCCACACTTACTTTCTCCGAAAAGAGCGAAGAAGGCCCGATAGATACACACCATCGGGCCCTTAGATAGCATTTACTTTGTTTTGCTTATATTAGTCGTTTTATTTTTTTTACATACTATTTGACATATTTGTGTTATAAACGATGTGTTCGTTTTTTATTAATAAAGTCGATTTTGCCATAGTAATTTTCATACTCAAATTTTAGTTAATATTCAGTTTTAGTGATTTTTTATGATGTAATAATACCAACTCAAAAAATTGCAGCAAAATTTTTTTTTTTTGCCAAAACTCTCTGCTAGACCAGAACGGAAGTAGGGACTTCCGTTCTGGGGTCAAGATGGAAGTCCCCACTTCCGTCGTGGATGATGTGGCAATGCGCGTCTGGGTGAGCCCCACGTCAGCCAAGACGAAAGTGGGACTTCCGTCTTGGCCCCAGAACGAACAAAATGTTACTCCCAAAATTTTGACTACCATGTTATGACCAATACGCTAAACCATGGTTAGTCTAATAAAAAACCCAAATTAGGTCCGCAGCAGCTTTGCTTTGGAGGGACACCGGACACAGCTGTGCAGTTAGCAGCTGACAACCTTTGATCTGAATAATTGATTTTTCACTCTCCATCAGGGACGAAGACAGAGGGGGCGGGGTGGCAGTCGTCCCCGAGATTTTTAAAAATAATATTAGATATAATAAATTTTATATGTAGTTCGGAATATTTTATCAAATTCGTCCCCCAAATTTTTTTTTATAATTTTTATATGTTATTAGTCATACTGTTGCAGTTTTCGCTCTCTAACGCTAAATTTCTAACTTCGTCCCTGACCCTCATCATTTTTCACTCAGTCAGTCCCCCACCAAAATAAACAAATAAATAAATAATTTAATTACAAACGAAAATTCTTTGTAACTCAAAGAATTTGTTATAATTTGTTATAAAATATTATTGACCGTCTATTTTTATAAAGAATTCAATGTATTTTACATATTTACGTCATAATAGAGTATAAAATACCATAGACTCCCTATTTTTTTTTAAAAAAATCACGTTATTTTATATTTTTACCTCAAATTATAATCAATTATTAGAGTAACCTAGCACTACCTATTATAAAATTTGAGATGAATTACGATTTTTTCCAGTGAATTGGCATCTTGTAGTCCCGACTAATTTTGTTGTGGTATCTGCAGAATAGGTGTAAGAATGCGATATTAAGTAGTTTCTTGAGTGACTTGAATTTTTAAACTTGTTCATGAGCACGTCTTTAGAGATTAGAGGCCTTTGGAGATCAAAAGTGAGATTAATTACACTGAACTCGCTTGTCGAATTGTGATTATCTAAACTTGATTGTTTGTAAGATTAACTTTGTTTAGATTTGAAATCTTGTCTTTAATATGATTGAAAATATAATATACTCCAAATATTCTTAAATATAAGACTTTTATTGCATATTGTGAAAATTAAGGAAGCAAAAATTAACATATTTTTGTAATAAAAATATTAATATTAATCTCTTAAATATGACTTGTATATCACTAATTTTATTTAAGAGAATAATTATGATTAAAAAAATATCTTAATTTTTTTTTTCTTAATTTTCGCAACATTTAATGAAAACCTATAATTATGAATAGAGGTATTATCTCGTTAACGGAAGGTTGTCCAATCCCAAGAAACTCTAATATCTTTGGGGTATTAAAATAGAAAATGATCTTAATTAATTATAAGTCAATAAGCAACTTAATTTAACACTTTTACTTTATTGCTTTTATTAGTAATAAAAAAACATTCATGTGAAAAAAGTACATAGTTTAATCAATAAAAAAATGGTGAAAGAAATGTAGTAACAACCCTAGGTAGACTTGCGTATTCCATAAGAGATTAATTAATCTTTGTTTGTCAAATCATTAATTAGTTTGAAAGTTTTTTTAAAAAATATTTGTCATAATTTGATCTCGTTCTTCTAAATTATTAAATTACATAATAAATTATCAGGTTATTATATAAATAGCGAAAAGACATTATAAAAATAGTTCGAGACCCTCGATTCTCAAATTATTAATTACATGATGAATACGATCATATCAATATTAATGTACCGAATTCCATTTGATGTCTAAAGTTAAACGTACTTGGGTGAACTTAGTGGTATAATGGATAAGTTTGATTTATGCCACTTGTAAGTAATTAGGTTATATTTGCAAGTTGCATCTCTTTGTTTTGATAACCTTCTCCACCAGTCAAAATACTCCCTCCCATTCAATTATAGTTTGAAAATATTTATCCTTCCCACATACTAGACGAAATTTTTTATCTTGGTAGGCTACTAAATTTATAAGTTACATTCAAACTAATGAGTGCAGTACACGTAAGAAAGAGAATTGATATAAGTTCAATTCTCTTTCCTACGTGTACTGTATTGATTGGCTTGGATGTAAGTTTTAAACTTAGTAGCTTACAAGGTAAAACTACTCCATACTAGACATGATAGCTTTTCAAAGACAATTGACAAATGTAATTTGCTAGTTAATATACTCTTTTTTTTGGCTAATAATAAAAACTATCAATTTAGGTGTTGATTAGACTAACCTTATCTACGCACATAAATATATCGTAGAATTTTCCAAATGTAAAAAATGAATGATTCTTATGCCAAATTTGAGCACAAAATCAAATTCCTTTTTTTCCTTCTGGCCCCATATACATCCCAATCACAAATTTCACATGCAGATAAAAAGAAATTCCCCATTCCATAAATAGCAAAACAAAGAATCTTATGAATATCCCATATATTATATTATTTTTGCTTTAAAATATATATATATATATATATATATATATATATATATATAGAGAGAGAGAGAGAGAGAGAGAGAGAGATATTTAAGTATGTATCTATGATATTTGGTACAATATCAATCAATTTATTTAATCAAGTTTTTTTTTGTTTAATCAATATTATATTTGTATTTTTTTTTAATAGGGGGTAGGGGGTTGGGGGATATTGGGAATCGATCCTAGAGTCTTACCCTGGGATGTGATGCCTTTTCCACTGGGCACCCTTGGTTCCCATTATTATATTTGTATCTTTATACATAGAAATAAATAAAAAAAAAGTGAATGATTTATGACCTATCGTGAGAGAAAATTTTTGATATGCACTTTATCTGTCGTCAAGAATTTTCAGAATATCGAAAGAAATAATTTATTTATTTATTAATTGTCTCTTTCCATATCATATAATAATATGATTTTTTTTTTTAAGATCAAAGTTACTTTCTCTAGGAAATTTTGTCATACAAAATTATACGAGGACATAAATGTCATTGGACACCAAGATAAGAGCAGATAAAATCTGCTGCAAGTGATGTGAAAAAGTGATAATGTCACATCCTTCTGCTGCTCCAGTAATAAATGAAGACCAGAAGTCCACGTTTAGTAGAGGGACACGTGTAAATCTATGGTTGTACAAAACGCCACGGCCAACCGTAATCCAGCTGGCACTGCACCTCACGCCATAACCGTTTCTCTAAGCTCACCTTTTTGCAATTCGAAATCCTGTTTTTATTTACACGTACAAAAATATATATTCATTGTGATATAATAATTAAATATTTTTTGAAAAAAGATGACTAACTGTTTATTTTTTTAACAAAAAATCCGTCAAATTAATTTATTTAATAGAAAAAAAAATATTCCGCACATGTGAATAGAATAAATATTCCAGAATCCGTAAAACTATTTGTTGGTTGTGATTCTGTGCTGTACAAAGATGGGAAAGGAGCTGTGTTTCCATGTAAAAGACCTCACATGGCATGCTGTGAGCTGTCAGTATCTGACTAGGAGAGCATTGTCAAAGTCAAACCAATACCAAGGGGCCTCACGGGCCCCTCGTGCACCTGACTGGGCCCAGATGATCCTATGTGTCCATTGCAGGCCCAAGTTATTGTCCATGATGAGACCAATGTCACTTGGGCCACCTAGATTACTAACATGGCCTGTTACTTGAATGAAAACAAAACTTATTATGTGCTTTACCCTGACACGACTAGATGCGAGCGGTAATTAATTTGATATGGTCTCCCAAAAACCGGAGTTCGTTAAGACACTTTGTGTTATGTGCTACACAAACCATTATTTTTTCCCCAAAAAATAATGCTAAAACCTGGTTTACTGATATGAAATAATCATTTACTACCTTTATTGCATAATATAGGTCGTTTCAGACATTTCATAGAGATTAAAAAAACTAAAAATAATTTACTTTTAAAATTAAATTACCAACATTATCATTTTATCTCTTATTAAATAGAAAATATTTTGAGTTTAATAAAGGTATAATTTAAAAAAAAAAACATGTGAGGACGAAAAACTATTTAATATGACTATATAATGAAAACATAAGAACTAGAACGACAATGTAATGGAGTTTTTAACACAAAAACTGGATATCATTTAATATCTAGAAAAATGTGTGGTAGGAGGAAATTCGGAGGACCTCTAAACCATTGAGAAGAGGTCTTTGACCTCATAGCATATTTAGCCTAATACATCAGCAGAGAAATTACATAATCTATGAACATATGATATATCGACTAACCTAACCCCTTGAAGTTTCTTAATAAGATTAACGAAGAGACCTATGGACGACAAATCTTCATCTTCGTGGTGTATCCGGATGACCAGGGTTTTGCAGTCGCTTTCTACGAGATTTATTTGATAACCATTGGAAACAGCAAATTTGATGCCCTCGAGGAGTGCCAAAGCTTATGCATGTTCAGGACTAGGTGAAATGTGGAGGTAATTGGCGAACCCTGCTATAAAGGCTCCTTCATGGTTCTGGATAATTACTCCGATACCACCATTGTCGTCCAGCCATGAGCCATCAACATTTAGTTTAAACAGACCGTAATCCGGGGGTTTCCATATCTTGGGTCTAGTCTGGTATGTTAGCCAAAATCCTTGGTGTCTGGCCAGGGTCATCTATAGTAAATAATTTTACCTTTCCTTTAAGCATGTACCGAATTTGGTCATGAGTAGGGAGAATTTCCGGGCCATGACCTTGGCCTTGGCCGATAGAAGAGTCATAAATGCTGCTAAATCTACTGCGCAAACCATATCAATGTTAGCAATTTCTTCAGGCGATTTCTTCTTGCCCTCAAAAATAAATTTATTCCTATTGCACCAGATGTTCAGCTGCAATATAAATGAAGGGGGTTATAATTTCATCCTTTTCCCACAAAATAGGGATAAGATAGGAGAGAAATGTGTCCCTTGACGTGATGGTAGTTATATTGAAAGTAGTCTGATCCCAAACTTTCATAGCCACATGGCAGGTGAATAGCGCATGTAAGATAGTTTCAAGTTCACCTTGGCATAACTGGCATTGAGTCCCAAAAGAGCTAATTATCCGGGACAAAGTCAAATTAGTGGGGAGAATGCGTTAAAAAATCTTCTAGAAAAAAATCTGCAACCTGTAATGGAGTTTCTTGCTCTTCAGAAGTTATACTAATTAATTATTTAATTTTAGTAAACTTTTCTAAAGTGTTCATGCTTTTAAGACAACACGAACAATAAATATTTATTTCTTAATATAATTGTTTGGGTGTTTTTTTTAGATTGGATCCGACTTTTCCAGATTAATTCGATTAAGATATCTAAATAATAAGATTAATAATGCGACATGAAGTCGCTGATTCGGTGACTTGAACTCGTGACTTTACTCCGAGTAAGTATTAAAAATTAAATGTGAAGGTTAGTATAGTGAGCTGACTTCTGGATATTCCGAAAATTCTTTATATGCATACGAATCATTCTAAGTCTCGTGTGAATTCTTGCACTATTGAACACAAATATTATCAATGTTTGTTTTTTCTAAAATTTAGTGAGATTACACTAGCAAATAATTATTTTTGTCATAAAAATAATTTTATGAGCTATTTTTTGTCACAAATAGTTTTTTGGTATCTTTTTTGTCACAAACGTAGTTTTGTGTGCTTTTTTTAATAGAAATAATTTTTTTGTGCTTTTTTTGACACAAGAAATTTTGCGTGCTATAAGTGTCATAATGTGACATATTCAATTCAGATTTGACCCGACCTGACCATTAACCCGACAATCTCTTCTCCACTGCATTCTAATTTAGGGGTAAAATTGACAAACAATCTAATTCGATTTAACGGTCGATTCGGAGTCTGAATTGGATATGTCGCATTATGACACTTATAGAACGCGGAATTTCTCTTGTGGCAGAAAAAACACCAAAAACTCATTTATGGCAAAAAAAAATAGCAAGCAAAACTACTTTTGTGGCAGAAAAAACACCAAAAATTTATTTGTGTCAGAAATAGCACACAAAATTACTTTTGTGTCAGAAATAATTATTTGCTCTTACACAACATTTCAAAAATAATAATAATAAAAAAGTATACAATGGAGGAACCAGTAAGTGACAAACTCTGGACTTAAATTTTCTGTGCCCCGTATAGATTTTGGGTCGGTAGCCCGGCCCAAACTGTGGACTTTTTTCTAGTACTGTGAAATGGGGCGGGGCGGGCCCATTTTTTACGGATCATTGAAACACATGCCCATACCCGCACAGCACAAAGCCCGTGGGCCCACTCATTTTTTTTTGGGTTAAATAAAGATTTACCCATTAATCATAAAATAGTCAAGGCCATTACAATCAAAAGATAAAACGTAATTAGAAGAAAAATAAAAGTTATACAATGGTGTAAACACCATGATAATATGTTAATATTAATATAAACCATATTAATATATTATATAAACCATCAAGCGAGTAGGAAATATGTTAATATATACTCCCTCCGTCCCAAATTATTTGTCCACTTTGTATTTTGCACGGAGATTAAGGTTTCATCAAATTCTATAGTGAAATATGGTAAAATGTCAAACATAACCTTATTTAATGATAGTCACAATTTAATTTTACCTCTCTTATCTTTATATTCTTCTCTCTCCAACATTTAATGTAAGGGGTAGTATTGGAAAAATCACCATTAATGAACCCTTTAATTAGAAAGTGGACAAATAATTTGGGACAGATTAAAAAGGAAATGTGGACAGATAATTTGGGACGGAGGGAGTACCATATTATATATAATATGTATATATTTTTTTTTTACCATCAAGCGAGTAGGAAATATGTTAATATATACCATATTATATATAATATATATACTTTTCTAAAAAATATTATATATAATATGAAATTTTTTTTAAAAAAAAAAAGCCCGCGTTCTAAAAAACCCGCATTTTTGTGGATCAATATTTCCTAAGCCCATACCCAGTCCGGTCAGGGCGGGGCGGACCAGTCCGCGGGCTTTGGCCCACTTTGACAGTTTTTTCCTCAACTTTTGGAGGGAGCCCGAAAGAACAAAAGTGAAAAAGACAAGAAAACGACAAAAGAAGAATCGTCAGGTTTCCTCCGATAGTCTTCTTATTTTTTTTTTTGGTAATTTCCTCCGATAGTCTTCACTCTTCTCAGTTTGAAGGGGAAAAAAAAATTATTGCACGAGCACCGGAAAGACTATTTTAGCCTTACGTCCAATTGCTTTAACCGACCAAGCAAAGAAGAGCAGAGAAGGAGCTAACTGTCAATCACTCAATTGCCTATTTATAACATAGCCCTAAAGCACCCAGTAAGATGATCCTCTCGTTTTCAAATGCTCGACTTCATTTGTCTACCTGATGTTTGAAGATTCATCCGACCAGTAAACAAAGATGGTCCGAAGGGTCCGGAGTACATACGATGATGATGTCGAAGATGAAGAATCCAGCGACGAAGAGATTGTCGAATTTAGTGGGTGGGTGAATAGGATGGAAATATACGATGAGACTGGGTAGTATTGACGATGAAGCATCTGATCATGATCTTAATGAATTTGACCATTCTCTAGACAAGATGTCTATTACTCCCAAAAATCCACCGACGCGACTGCTTGGAAGTGATATTTGCAGATGCCATCAAGAATCAGACCTTCAACAAGTTTGATGCAAGGTTTTCAATTAGGTCTCCAAGCTATCTGAATTGTTTTGAGTTTCGTCTTGGGTTTCGCAAAAGCTGATTTTTTTTTTAGTAGTAGATATGTGAAACTAAATTCTGAAAGTCCAAATGCAGCCACATTAGCAAGTGCCTATTCAGCTCCCCCGGGGTCAAATCCAAGTAAGTTCAATTCTCTTTTCTAGTTGTACTGTATTGATTAACTTGGATGTAAATTTTAAACTTAGTAGCCTTGCACAAGATAAAACTACTCGTTGACAATTGGGTACCCACTTATTGTTGCCAATTGTTAATTGACATTAATTGACAGAATCAAACATAGGAAATCATCTTTTCTTTACCTCCGAAATGAGAGTAGTGTTAATGTTTTACGCATGCCAAGTCGTTTTATTCAGCCTATTTTCAATTGGCAGCAATGCTTGGGATGTATAACTGTCAACGTTGGGAAGAAATCCAGAATAAAACAATGATATGTAGGAGGATAATTCAAAGTGAGTTGCTTCCATTGATCACTGAATAGAGAAAAAGGATCATTTCATTCTACCATAAAAAAAAACATTGCTTGAACAAAACGTATCTTTTTTACAAAAAAAGCCATCCTCAACTGCAGGTGGTATCGAAGGCCGAAACCATCTTCAGAGAGATGGCTGAAGCACTTTCAGTAGAGACAGTCCTTTTCTTGAAGTTAAAACTTAGAACGTTTCAGCTTCATGCAAAACTTGCTCTAAATTTGACTATCATAACTAGGAAAGCTTCTAAACGAAAACTAGAGGAAATATTGACAATTGGGAACACAATCCCCCCTTCATTGTCTGGTAAAGATGAGTAATACCTGATAAGTTGACCCCTCTTTCAGTCTCCAGGTTCACTACGTTAAACTGCATTCCCGTGGTATCTAGCAAAATAGTTAACTGATCATTATAAAGTAACAAAGAGTACAAAACCCTAAGCCGGTATTGGGTTGGAATTCAAAAATGGAGAATACCGTTATAACTTATAAGCATAAACAGGAAAACTCAAAACTACGTTCTTCTTGCCCTTGTAGATCTCTTCCTTCTGCATCTTCTAAAAGACACCAACTCTTCACCATCGTCGTCACTCTGACTTGAATTCTCATCTGCTCCTGCATGGGATATGCATTTAAATAAGTGAAAAAAGAAGGAAAAGAAAACAAAATACTACTCTCTCCGTCCCATAACAATACGCTCACTTTTCTTTTTCTTTTGTCCCAAATTATAGGCCTCTTTTTTTTTGAAAGGGGTAGTTGATATGTCATTTCCTAATGTGCCCCCAATCATGATACTTCAATGCTTACATTTCAAAGAAAGACTATCAATGAGCTATTCAAATTAGTCAATATTCAAACTTTGAGAGTATTAGAAGAGGGGTGTACAAGGAAAAGACCATACAAAAATCATTGGCTTAGCCACATGAACTACTTTTCTTAATCTATCAGAAGTTTCCAGCGAGCCTATCTTTATGGGACAAAGGGTGTAGGTATTAAGAGAAAATTAGCAATATATATCTTCCCAAAGTTAGGCATTACCAAAACCAGATTTTGCCAATCCTAGCAACAATTGATCTTCTTGGTAAATCACCTCAATCAATTTACAATTCTAATCGAGTTCGGTTCATAAGAGCAACTAAAGGACCACTTTTCACCTTTGTTTTATTCACTTCAATAATAAATAAAGATAAACTATACATTCTATAATAAAATATTCCAATTAACTCCCGGAAATATCATGCTTAAATGTAGATATTGCCTCTGAATTTTACAAGAGCTAAATTCTGAGTGTTAAGACATGATCTAAACTGTTACTACAACTTTTTCTTCTTTGACCATCCATAACTTGAACTATGTTTGGCATTCAGTAAAGTTTTCTGATGTTCAGATAGGATGGTCATATTCTTTGAATTAAAGCTTTAAACAGTATAACTGCATCAAGCCCTATTTCTTCAAGTTGCCAGATCTCTCATCTCTTTGTTATCCCACAACAAAACCTATTGAAGATCATCTTTACTTAAAACTAAATTGATTATACTAGTGACGATTGAAAAGTGAAATGTCCCAGGACTTACTTTTTTTGGTATCCTTTGTGGTTCTATCCTTGGATTTTGCCGAATCCTCCGAACAATTGCCGTATCCATAACGCTTCTCAGAAACTGTGATGACTCCATCTTCCACCTTCTGTTCTGGCATGTCGCATCTTCCATTGAAAGGCTTCATATAACAGAACCTGTGAAATTTTTAACACAGATAACAAGTCAAAACTGCAAGTTTCCAACCTTTCTGGTTGCATGAGAAATCAGAATATGAATTAGACCTACTATTCCATCTCTATACCATACCCCCCCCCCCCCAAAAAAAACAAACGAGCCAAGAGAAAATATTTCCTCTAGTTTACATTACACGAGTTCATAAATAAAGTGGCAAGACATGCAACTTAGAGAGAGAGAGAGAGGAAAAAAAATTAATAAAAGTAAAGGAACAAAAGAGTAGCCAAAAGGGAAGTATATGCTTAGGGGCAATAAAAAAGAATACCAGTCTGCTGGCAATGTCTTGCTGTCGAATCCAGCAACCAGAACTCTCCATTTCCGGCATTTGTCACACTGCACCCACTCATTATCAGGATTGTGTAAAGAACCACCCTTTGCCTGCAAGAGGAATGGAATGAAAGCCATGTCAAAACAGTTAATATGGTGTGCAAAGCACAAAGCATTCATGTCCTTCCTACTTGATTGTACTATATGACAAAATCCTTCTCCTGAAGGAGGACTGTCAACTGAGTCCCCATTGGAATTTAAATGGTCCTATGTCCTTTTTGCTAAAACAATCTTCAGAACTACAACAAGATACTATTCTACAGAAATATATGAAATGAAGGGAATGCAAGAGGGAGGAAACAAATGATTCACCAGTCAACTAGCTAAATCATGAAATTACCAGCTGAAGCTTATTAACATATTTGTCCAAATATTCATCTGTTCTTGCACCCAACCATTTTTCCAGTTCTGCATAGACTTCACAGTCCTGGAATCCTTGCTTATTATTATGAACCCACACATGACCCTTATCATCCTTCTGCACCAACAAAGATTGAAATCATTGAATCAATCAAACTAGCTTTTAGTTTAACCTCTTCATTCTTGCAAGCTCCAGATTAAGACATTCATGTTAGAAAGACAAAGGCAGAGATCTTCCAAAAATGTGTGCACAGATGCATAAATGCAAATAGATACTCCATCCGTCCCAAATTAGTTGTCCCAAAAATCAAATTCACTTTTTCCTTGTCCCAAATTAGTTGTCCTTTCATAACTCCAATATAGCATTTATTCATTTGTTATTAACTCTACAAATACAATATTAATTGTATTCAATGTTTCAAGATGGGTTTCTGGTCATTTCACTTAAAAAACTAACTCAAGTATTTTCTAAATCCGTATGCATATTTGAATTGGGACATCTAATATAGGATGGAGGGAGTATTAGGCTCCATTGATCATAAAATCTGTACCATCAAATCTGTAAGATCAATAACGCCAATGATGCCACGTCCATTATCACCATTGTGAATCATGCTACCAACTCTCTTGTAGGCCTATAATCAAAAAAGGAGGAAAATCAAAACAGAAACAAAAAAAGTCATTAATAAAAATTATACTCAGGATAAAAACTATAGTTCAAACACAAGGAGTAAGAAAAATTAGATATAAGGTGACAAAGCATCAATTGAGCAATAAAACCACGATAGAAAATATAGCTCAAAAGCTAGGAGTAAGCACAAATTAGATATAAGGTGACAAAGCACCAATTGAGCAATAAAGCCACGATAGAAGGCATTTAAATTCCTCATGTTCCGGTGAAGTTTCAATATTACCAAATAATCAGCAAAGCTGGAAATGAAACATTAGTAAGTTTCTAAACACAGGTTCCAGCTTCACTAAAGGGATATGAAGTATATGCCAGTCTCTTGCATCATTGTCGGGTCTTTTTCCCCATAGTATTCTAATAAAGGAAAAAGAATGACATTTACCTAATCCTGCCATATCATAAGGTTGGAGATCCTGAGTGTTACCCAGAATATTTAGGCACTGTTTCGATTGAAGGAAATGGAACCGAGGAAAGTAGAGGGGAAAGATGGATTAAGTTTTTCGTGTTTAGATTGATTTTTTAGGAAGCGAAGGAAAGGGATGTGAGAGGAAATGGAGGAATTAGCTCTAATGTTCAAGCATCAGTCTCTTTTCCATCAACATTCACCAAAAGGGGGGAAAGGTCTCCTTCCCATCCAAAAGTGTATGGAGACGGAAGGAAAATAAACCAACTATAAAAAATATTTTTGTCCCAACTAAATTGTCCTTATTGTAAGATACTTATATTCACACCTAAGCACAGATAAATATGTAAATTCAAAGCATCTCCCGTTTCCCTCCTAGTCAACAATCCAATGATTATTGAGTCATCAACTTCTGAGTATGATTAGGTATAACCAAAACCTTGATAACTGTCACTATGCCTTAAACAAAGTACAGTGAGTGCAGCAACTTTCACTTGTTTGTTGGGAGTGGAGCTCGAAAGAGCTCTATGCTTAGATTGGGTTTTATGGCCTTGGATGTTTATCTCATATTATTAGTTCTAAGAAAAGTCATTCATTTGCTAGAACAAGCTAAAGAGTTAAGAAAGACACCTCAACAAGACGCCCATGCCAATATAGGAAAATTCCACAATTTGCCTGCTCCCATGCTAGTTGACAGCGTCCAAGGATTAACTGAACTGGCTTTCCCATGATAACACCATCTTTTATAACTGTCCTGTGCAGAGACTTGGCCAAAGGTTGAGTTTTAACCTATTAAAATTTACAATCAGTTCTGATTGTCCTAGAGCAGCAGCTGCAAAAGAATCTAAAGCAACAAATGGAATGACAAACATGTAACTACCAGTGCTCCTTGAGCATAAATCTTCATTCGTGGTTCGAAGAAGATGACTTCCAAATAAGACCTCAATGAGTAGTCCAAAGGCACCTAATAGACAATAGTCGATAAATTCAGCGAATGATAGGTGATTTATTTTCACATAAGTAAAAAGGTAATTTCCTAACCGTTTGAGACATTTGGCCTGGACGAGATCTGGCCCTTTTGGAACGAATGAGTATATCACCTCTATGGAATGAACTCCCACCTGTCATCCCAGTCTCCCATTGTAAGCTATAATCTGATCCCCATTCATCCAAATTCCAGATATATATTTGTGTTCCTGTGCCTTTTTCATTGAAGAGCCCTGTCTTTTCACCTATTAGGTACTTATTAAAAGGAGAAAATTCCTTAATAGCTTTCAAATTGTCTTTTGCCAAAAACTCATCCTGGATACTTGTATCAATTTCCATATACTGCCCAATTTTACGGTAGCTTACAATGGGGATCACCAAATTCTGAAGTACATAGAAGCAACAGAAAACAATGAGAAGTCAGCTCAGACAACATTAATTGAAAGAAAACATGAACAGACAAAAAGGGAGAGAAGAGAAAGAAGCCTCTGATGGACAAATCCTACATTTTTTCCTTCATTTAGTGACTGGGACAGAAAAGCTATAGATCTGGAGTGTGCACTCTGAGTAAGAACAAGAGCATCCTTCCCAAGTCTCATAGCCCCTGTCTGAAAGAAATGATCAAAATATAAAGATCAATCTTGCAATGACGAAAAATTCCAGGACAAGCAAAAGCACAAGTATTTACTAGAGCATTAATAGCAAATAAACTGAAAAATCTCATCTCTTTCCCATCGATTCTAAAGGAAAACATGAGACAAGTAATTACACACAAAACTTTCAGCCAATGGCTCATCTCTAACGAATTCCGAGGGAATTCATAAAAAGCTGATCCAGCAGATCACCCAGCAAAGAGAGAGAGAGAGAGAGAGAGAGAGAGAGAGAGAGAGAAAACAGAAGATCATATCAACAATGATCATCTTAGCATTGAAGTAAGCATACAAGAAACACAATAAACAATTTGCAACATGCCTGATATGTTTCTTCCCCCACCCCCAAAAAAAAATAGTCGCCTTACTATGTCCTGCTAATTAATTCCATGTATTAAAGCTTTAAATGTACATTTGAACCAATCTACCATTACACTAGAGCTCACATCAGTGATATGTATGTACAACAAGAAGCTATTGACTGAAAAGGCAAAGTTATCTCGTTGCCCCTGGAGTTTGACCGTTGAAATAATATCAAACATGAAGCAATAGAAATGACCACAAAGAAAATCTCACAAAATGTTTTTGAAAGTTGACATAGCTCTTAGGTAATTAAAGTTAAAAACTTGTTAATAATAAAAGTTTCAGATGGCATTCCTAAAGCTTGATCATTATTATACCCTATAAACAAAAGGGTAAAAAAGAAAGAAGTAGAAAGAATGGGAGATCGCTGTTCACTCTTTATGATCTAATACCATATGTCGAGACAAGAAACATAATAAATAAATAAGTTTGAATGCCTCACAACCAGGAGATTCTTCTAGAATAAGATTGGTGGAAGGATATTACAAGAATACCTTAAATCCAATACCAAATCTCCCAATATGATCAGGATCGTCAGTCCCAGTTTGTTTGTGCCCAAAAGATATCATTCTCATAATCTCTTGATGGGTCATCCCATGACCGTCGTCTATAATTGACAGCATTGGAATATCCTTGCCAGCAGTTTTTGAATATATCATATTCATAGAAATTTCCAATCTGTTACCAAGTAAGAAGATAGAAGATAGCAGCATGTAAGGATCGCAAAAGAATAAAATACCTCTACATTCATACCCTGCCTGGACCTTGCCCCAGGAAAAAAAGAAGGGGTGGGGAAAGAAAACAGAAGAAAAGGAATAGAATAAAATCAACTGAGATAATTGGAAAGGCTTTCACACTTAAAAAAGGCAACCAGAAAAAGATAAAATAGACTATTTACCCACTTGGTAGTTTTGGCATCTCTTGAATTGTCAATAAATTCAGCAATTGCACCAAAAATCCAGCTTGAATGAGCTTGACCTAGAGTCTGCAAATAGCTAGGATGCACTTGCACCAAATTTCTCTGCAGAGAGCTACAGGTGCCTGATGCATCTTCAGATTTCCAACTACTCTTGATCTTCATATTGCAAGCTTCATCTCCAGAAACATTCTGTTTTTTATCTTCCTTGTAGAAGACTGTTAAATGTTTGGAAGTCATTCCTTCTTTGGGAGGAAAAATGTAGAACTCATAATATTCAAGCTTTCCAGTAGCAACCTTCAAAGTCATTCAAGAAAATAAAACAAGAGACAGAAAAATGATTCAATATTTAAATATAAAAGAAAATATTTGTTCACACAAGTATTAAATTATAATAAATAAAAAGAGAATTTTTGTAGAAATTGATATGTTGTGGAAAATGTCAGTTCTCCGGGTTATAGACTTATAGTCCCCATCTACTGCTATCCTAGGCAGATAAGAAGTATTACTTTTCCCCTGATGGGGATGGTTATCAATAGACCTTAAAGCAAGAAGAATAGATACTCCCCAAGGAACTTAGTGATATACAGAATCCAACTGCATCACATATTTCATATTTCAAATTTACTTTCTCCCTTTTATGGCTTCATTTTAGATGGGAAATCGCCATCTGTTCAGATAAACTAAAAGAAACAAAATTATGCACATCCTAATTTCGAATGTTAAGGTCATGTGTTTTGCCAAGTTCTTTTAGAGAAAGAAAAGCATGTACACAATGCATCAAGACACGCTTTTAAACTAGTATTCTGACCTTTTTGTATCTCTGAAGGAAACCCAAGAATTCTCCCCACTCTTTTTCCTGTTGACTATTTTCAAAAGCAGGCAGTAAAGTGCAACAAGGTAAGCCAGTTGGCACATCAAGTTTATCACGCCGAAGTATATTTGATATGCTCCAAAATGCTGGCCTGCTAAACAGATCATAGATATTAAACATCACAATCCACAAATTCTGGACTAGAGAACTGAATAACAAAAGTGAGTTTCTCCAATCAATTGCAGAAGCCTGTACGAATCACTAAAACAAAATCGATACCAAAAGAACAATACATAAAGTGCTTGTGAAATCTCCTCTATTCAAACGTCCACTCACGTCTAACGGCATCCATAGATCAATTGAAAAATGAAAAAACAATAACAAAAAAAAAACACAGTAACTAGCTAACTATAAAGAAGCCAAATTTGCAATTTAAGGTTCTTCACCATAACATCCTTGAGGTCCTTTAAAAGCATATCCAATCATCTTAGTATGATACACCACATTTGAGACGTTCAAAACTGGTCAGTCAAGATGCACATTGATTATCAGAGAAGACATAACTGCTCATTCCTGATATGAAGAAAAAGGCTACACGAGTAGATAACTTAATAGCTACCCAGAGTAAGAAACTGAATATCCAGCAGAAGCCAGCTAAGACTTCAGTCTAATGAAGCTCCAATTGACTTCTTGGTCTCTTTGGGATACAAAGTACTCTATTCTTAAATCTTAATGCTCATTATTCAGTCTTAAGAGGGGGGAAAACTGTTTCTCAATCAGCTGGAGCTGATCTGTGTATCTAATAGATTGATAGCTGTCAAAGGATAAGGCAAAGCACCCTAACTTATAAGCACAAATGACTCTTTTTTTCCACCTTCTGATAAGTACACATGTAGTTGTTATTTTAATCTTGTAACCAGAAAAGAGAGCATAAACACGAGGAATCAATTAAATGTGAAAGAGAACCATGTCAATATAGAAAACACGACAAAAGCAATCACAGTCCTTGGAGAGATGTGCATACATTTTACCAGGAGGATTAATGCATTGTGTCCGGCATATGGGTTTCCGGTCCTTCATCAGCATAATATAACAGGCATCTGCAAAGGTTATTACTTGAATTTGTTGATTTTCAAACGGTAAGGAAAAACTCGTAATCAGGCTGGAAAAATTTATAACACTAGCATAAATCTTATTAACCCTTGAGAACCACAGAAAATAAAAATAAGAATTACTTTTCTTTTTGTCCCAAATTTGATCTTGTTGTCACCTCTTTCCTAGAGGTAGGAAAATCCTAATATTTGCAAGGTTGGCGTGTGCAGAGATAAATCAGACAGCAAAATACAGTGAGCTTAGTGGAGGAAAACTTAAAAGAATAAAGCTGCTCTATGACATATTGTCTACATCTCCAAATTTCCAATTGTTCAGATTTAGCTTCAATATATAGTAAACATCCTAGATGATATAGAGATAAAAAAGAAACTACTGTACAACGCAGGTTCTTAACTATTCTCCTCATCCTCTATAAGTTCTACGAATGATCATTCTTTATCCGTGGACGGGAAAATAAAAACATTAAAGATGCATCTAAATCTAAATCTGAAACTTCATGTTTTTATATACGTCATTCCACTAGTTTCCCAAGCATAATCACACTTCATTTCTAAAAGTCAAATGAAATTGACATTTTGCAAAACAATGTTTGAACAAATGACAGCTTCTATTACAGCAAAAGGTGGTACTTACTCTCATCTTTTGACTCCTTACAGAAGAAATCCAACATTAGTTAAGATTTGAGGCCTACAACAATCTGCAAGCAAAGAGTAGGAAATGAAAGAAGTTTAAAAATATTTGCAAAAGTAAATTTAAAAACCTTCATCAATCTCTTCTCTAAATAAGCGTCTTCTATCAATGCACAATTGTTTCAAGGATGTAAATAGTGGAATATTTCCGTAAAGCATGCTAGTTGAACTGAAGTCTCCAGGACTATACCACAAAGCCAATGAATGTTACAATTAGCTTAAGTAGCTTCCAGATAATCATTGAAATACTCATGAGTTCGCCATGCTCTAATATCGCAAACCCTTGCACAGTAGGTCATTCCCTAAAGTAGTTAGTAAATTCACAAGAACCGAAATACTGAGAAAATATAAGCAAAAATCTTGCAGGATATCTAGAAACCCATCGCTAGTTCTGTCAACATGACTTCATTATTACTTAAAATACATCTACTATTTTCATCCATCATAATATCAACAACAGTTTTTGAGAAACTTCGTTAGAAAAGAACGAAAGATTCATGAGTCCTCCTGCGAAGGATCATTCTATAGATCTCTCATCAAAATTGTCGGCAGACATCTGAAAATTATCATAGAAAAGGTAAACAAAGTAAGAGAGTAAAGATGATTAACTATTCCCCAAATTTCAAAGTGATTGAAGCTTATTCCAAACACACTAAAACAAGTGTCTATTAACCTAAAAGGTCAATACCTATAAGGTAAATTTAGAAAAATGTTTGGGAGCAGAGGTCCCCCACCCCTCCCGAGCGGCGGTCCCCCCCACCCCCACTCGCCAGCTCTGTCTTTGGGTCATGTACTAAACAACTGGATCATCCCGTTGTTAAGAAAATGACCCAAACCATTATGTGAACGGGAGTGCATGTCCCATTCTGGAATCTGGGGTATATCAAACTCATTTATCATTTACTAAAAACAGAATCATGACTATTAAGCTAGCAATGGGCACTGAGCATAACCAAGAACACCTAAGTAGTCAAATCTCTACTAATATACAAAAACCCATTATGAAGTATTTTGTCACTAATACCTTACTTAACCAAAAATAGAAACATAATACGCGTAAAAAAAAGCATCTCATTGTCCATATTCCTTCTTAAAACCCTGTCTCTCCCAACTGCGTTTTTAGAAACCCCTCCACCTTCTCTACAAAAGCAAAAAAAGAGACATTAAAAGCTGAAACAACATCATTCAAATAATTTTCCATTTTCCGAAAACGAATAAAATGTACTCCCTATGTCACATATTATCTGTTCACGTTTCCCTTTTAAGCTGTCCCAAATTAATTATCCACTTTCTAAATAAAGTGACTCATTAATACGTTTTTTCCAATGCTACCTTTTATATTGAATGTTGGAGAGACAAGAATATAGAGAGGGAAAAAAGTAGAAGTAAATAGAAGTAAAATTAAATAAGTTTATGTTTGACGTTTTACAATTTCGACTATAGAATATAATGAAACATTAATTACCATGCAAAACACAAAAAATAAAGATAATATAGGACGGGTGAGTAAGGCTCGTCACATACAACACATAATACCAAAATATAGTGCCGGAAACAAGCACGAAGCTTCTTCGGACTAACAAAAACCGAAACATACGAACTCGAAATCAAAAACCGGTACACAAAAATCCTATTTTTCCAGAAAAAAAAAAGAATGTAACTGAATATCGGAGGTGTAACTGAGTTAGAACCCTAATTTTGCAAAAATAGAGTGTATAAGCAAGCATGCACAGTACGGAACTCTGAAATTCACAAAATATTTAGTCGGAAGAGAGAGAGAGAGAGTTAATGGCCGGACGGCGGCTTACCGGAGTTGGACGCCGGAGTTTACAGGCTTGAGGAAAGTGAAAAGTAGTTGAAAGAGACGGAATATGACCGGAACGGAGAGGACGACGGAGAAAAACTGTTGAATGTGTTTTGAAATTCAAGTAGTGGAAGACAGTCTGAGAGGGAGAGTAAAATTAGGAGTTTTGAGGGGGAGAGAGGGAGAGAGGGAGACGAACAAAGTTTTTTTGTTTTACATTATACTCTCGGGAATCGGAGAAAAATTTTACAATACGAAAGTTATTTATTTGTTCAATATTTGTATAATTTACTTACTGATATTTTTTTCTTTGACTTAATTAAGATATGTTTTGATAGGAATCGGGTAGCCCAAGTGGTAAGGCTATCCGGCCACGGGACGAAGGTCCCGTGGTCGATTCATGTATCTCCCCTTGTGGGATAATAAATTCTCTTCTTTGTGAGGCCAAGCTCCCTCCCCAGGCATGGGGCATGCTACAATCTCTCTATCTAAGGTACTCTCCGCTCTTCCCCTTCGGGGGCAATCGCCTTCGGGTGTCCCAAAAAAAAAAAAAAATTAAGATATGTTTTGTGATGGATTTTGTTTGAACTCTTTTTTTCCCTTTGATTTTCTCTTTCAGGGAAATGAAATCCATGTTTGGAAAATAGAAATTTGTGGTTAAATAGAGAAGAAATTGTTTGCTTTCTTTACTTTATGTTTGAAGATGATCAATAAAAAATTGTTTGGATATTATGAAAATATATCTTGTTTTTTTGAGAAATAAACATTTCATGTTGATTTTTCTAACGAAGTTGTTTGGATATTTCTTTATTTTTCTTATAATTTTAAAAAATGAGATCACTAAAAAATTTGTAATATAAGATAAAATTATCAAAAACATTTAATTTTAATATTAATGATAGAAAATCAAAATCTTGAGGAAAAAAAAGAGATTTCACAATACACATCTAAGCCTAGGAAATCCATCAAAATCCTACATTTAATGAAATCTATGAGAATCTATAGAGTTTTGAATACCTCTAGATTTGAATGGACTTTTAAAAATCTAAATTGAATATCTCTAGATTTTGATAGACTTTTTAAAATCCAAATTGAATACGTCTAGATTTTAGTAGACTTTAAAAATCCTATATAATCTATATTGAATACACCCCCTTTAATGTTATTTTATTAATACATGGATGTAAATTTCCTAAGGAAGGTCATAAAAAATCATGGAATATTACAATGCAAAGTTTATTATTATTTATAATTGGTCCAGAGTTGGACCATAATTTTTTATTACTATAAAGAGGTTATTCTTATATAGAATATTACTATATAAAGGTTTTACTGTACTAATGTTCGAGGAAATTGTGGGTCCACTACGTTTCATGTTAGGAGTATGAGTCCGTATGAATGATTTTGTATGGAAACTCGAGTGTATTCAATTAATATTATATATACTGGTTAGGGAGTTTAAAATTTATATGTATTCAATTCATATTTTAAAAAGTTCATTAAAATATAGAATTATTTAATTCAGATTATAAATTATCTGTTGAAATCTTTTGATATTAAAAAATGTATATATCCTTGTAAATTTTATTAAATGAAGGATTTTGAAAGATTTTCTAAGTCTATATTTGTAGTGAGAAATCTCTTCTTTTTTACTCAATATTTTGAGTTTCTCATTAATATTAAAATTAAAAGTCTTTAATAATTTTAATTGAAATTACAAATTTTGCACGGATCACATTTCTTTAAAAGTAAAAGTAAAATAAAGAAATGTCCAAACTAAAAAAATATGAGGAAAATTCTCACATCATTAGAAAATTCAATATGAAAATTTTAATTAAAGAAAACAAACAATTTTTTCCCCTAGCTAATCACAAATTTCTATTTTCCAAACATTGATTTCATTTTCCCGAAATAGAAAATTATAGGGGAATAAGAAAAAGTTCAATAATCTGATAGAGAAAATCGTTATATATATATACATTAACCATTTATGCTTTTCTCCAAATAGTATAAACTTTAAATTAACCCTAAATAGCACAACTTTTTTACGCGGCTTGTTTATTTGTCAAATTAGTGTTTCAGGTGAAAAACCCGGTTAAAAAAAACATGTGCAAGACACCTTGGCTATGATGTCGGGGAAAAATGGTTAGAATAATTTCTCTTTCTCTCCCAATGTTTAAAAAGACATAAATTCCCCATTCTTCATCTTCCTCGCTCATTTGCCCTAATTTTTTCACCTATTCTTAATTCTCCTAGTTGAACTTAATTTGTCAATATGTGTATGCTTATTGACACAACATTTTTTAATATCATAGCAGCCTTGGGTTGGTCCCCTTCCTGAAGATATTGCAGAAGTTAAGGCTTACTGTAGAATATTTAGGGCTGCTGAATGGCTTCATAATGCGTTAATGGACACGTTATGCAATCCGTTGATAGGGGAATGCATCATTTCATATGATGTACCATCTGAGGACAAACCATTATTATAAGACAAAATGTTGATAAGTTGAAAAGTGCATGCAGTGACTCCAGGTTTCCCCAGTCTGATGGAGATCCCAGTCGTACATTGTTTGCAAACTTGAATTCTGTTTACTTATCAACATCAGAAGAAGAGGACGTGGAGTCAAATTCTGAGGGTGCTACATTTGTATATAATTGTCGAATTTGTTCATTTGATCTCCATGTCGAATTTGTTCATTCTAAAGGTGAAAACATTAGTGCAAATGAGTGAGGAAGAGTAAGAATATGGAATTTGGGTTTTTTTAATCATTGGGAGATAAAGATAAATAATTGTGACTATTTTACCCCTCATTTCGGAGGCATATGTCGTGCACATGTGATTTTTGGCACTGAAATATGCCTGGAAAGACTAATTTGACACACAAAGAAGCCGCGTAAAAGGTTGTGCTATTTAGGCTTAATTTGAAGTTTATGCTATTTGGAAAAAAGCAGTAATAGTTGATGTATATATATAGCGATTTTCTCTAATCAGAAATCCAAACAAAATCTATCACAAAAAATATCTTAATTAAGCAACCAAAAAAAAACAATATCAATAAGTAAATTATACAAAACCTTGCAAAAATAAAACTATTTGATAAAAATATGTTGACATAATAAAGGAAAATTGGCGCCCTGAGTCTATAAATAATTTATATTTTAGATCCCGGGTCCAAAAACTATGTTTTCAAAAGTTTCTATCCTAAAACAATTTAGGTTTAGTGCACTGGGTCATTCCGTAAAAAAATCAATCAACTGTTAATTTGCAAGTTGAACCTTGGTCAACCCAAATGTAACAAGGGTATTTTTTATAGGGCCAAACTCCCCACCCCTATATTATGTACTACACACCACCCCACCCCTCACAACTCACATTTTTTTTTCTCTCCTTTAAAATTTTTTCTCTCTCTCTCTCTCTCTCTCTTCCCTACCGAAGCACCACTCACTGTTCACCGGAGCCACCACCGAAACACCTATCGGAGCTCCATTCACCGGTTTCAGGCAAATTTTATTTATTTATTTTTTTTTCATTTTTATAGCTAATCGAACTAGATCAACCACAAAATATCAATTTAAAAAAATTTGGAGCAAAAACAAATTTTGACAAGATTCCGGCTAAATGGACTCCGACGATTGTGGTTATTTAGATGACATTGATTTTGAGGTAAATATTTACTATATTGTTCTTGTTGTTTTAATAATAATTTTTTTGGGTAAAAATACATGTTTAAACTGAAAAAAGTGGAAAATGAATATGGAAAAAAGTGGAAAAGCGGAACAAAGAAAACAGCACTGGAAAATGAATATGGAAAAATTCACCGCTTGCTGACGTCAGCAGAGGGTGAGTGACGTCACCGTGTGTTCAGACGCATGGGGTGATGTCACCCACCCTCTACTGACGTCAGCAGGCGGTATAATTAATTAATTTTTTTAAAAAAATTAGGCGCGTGCGGCCCAACAGGCGGTAAGGGTTTACACCGCGTGTTTATTTACACGCGGTGGAATAAATATATATTTTTAATTACAGATGGTGAGTGACGTCACCGCCTAAAAGCGAACACGCGGTGACGTCACTCACCGTTTGCTGACGTCAGCAGGCGAAATTCTTTTTTTAATTCAGGCACGTGTAATAAGGCAGGCGGAAAGTGTCTTCACTGCGTGCAGATTTGCACGCGGTGGAAAAATAAAAAAAATTCAGAAAATTATAATTATTGTTTTTTGTAAATTGCAACAAAAAATAATTGCAAAATAAAATATTCCATATACTTGGTAAATACATCTAAATAATACTTGGTAAATAAAGTCTTAACAAAATACAAATTTAAAGTCTTAATAAAATACAAGACTAAAAAAACTACGTGTCTTCATCATCCTGCAATTGATCCTGACTGATGCACACGACGAATATTTTCTTTAAGTACTGCACACACATGATCATAATCTCGCGAAAATGTCGCATGTTGTGAATCTGGTAAAGATACATATAATGCTGTAATGGCATCCACGAACTATAAAAGAAACAAATAAAATGTTAAACACGCAAAAAATAAACTATAAACTCTATTGTTAGAAAAATAACAATTAATACTTGTTGGTTCCTTACTGCCTTAGGAACCCCACGAACTGGTTGAATTCTCAAGTGAGTATGTGGCCGGTACCATTCAAGATAACCTAAAGCCATCGCTGAAGGAGGGTTCGCTATACGTCCCAATAAGTCTGTGGAATAACAATGTGCTTCCGCCTTTAGCAAAATGCCTCGACAAAAGTATATACAACCTTATACTTTGGAGTCTCCTTAGGACGATAATGCTCCTGTGGCAAAATTCTATTAATAGGGTTCTCCTGTATATACCCAAACTGTCTCAAACAGTGATTTGGCATGTATGGTTCTACAATATGGGCAAACCGAATGGTGCCATAAAATGTAGAAATCCAGCAACTAGGATTTTGCAACAGGAACCGATCAAACGGTGTGAAATTAACCTACAAAATTAAGTCAGTTTACGTAAATCAAGAAAATAATTTTAATTGTAAATCATCCAAAATAAATCAATTAATACCTCTTCTACACTCATATCATCCAAGATCATCCGGTGTCTTCTGAGTATATTCATATTTTTTAATTCAACTTTTTCAAACAAAAATCTAGAGGCAAATGATTGTGTAGCATTCCAATTAATGTTCAACCTATTCTGACTCAAAAATGCCAGAAAATACGTATATATACATGCCTGCAAGAAAAATTATTGAATTCAAATATTAGATAAATCATTGACCAATGGAAATTAACTACAATTAACATTTTTTAAAAAAGAATTAAGTACATCTAGTAAGGTAAGACATCCACCAATTGACTTGCAGCCGGCACTAGACGATTGGCCCAATTGTCGATACAGAGCTGCCAATGTTGCACTACCCCAGGAATACGTATTTACTTGGTTTATATCCATAAAGGCTCCCCCATACCCTGAAGTTCACCTTATCCCAAGTACAATCGACAAATAGGGTCAACCCCAACAAATGCCGCAAGCAAATCTTCGCCCGGATAATAGAATTCAAAGGCAGTTCATTAATTGCGTTGACCAACATCTTATTTGGAATGCCCTTTTCATTAATTTCCTTATTCAGGGTCTGAGGATCAACTCGAACACACTCTGCAATCTGAAGTATAATATTCTTTCTAATATGATGAGGGTCAAAGATTGCCTTACCAGAAATAGGAATATGAAGTATATAAAATACATCATGAAGTGTGATCGTCATTTCACCCCAATGCATGTGAAATGAGTTAGTATTCGGTTCCCGCCTCTCCACAAATGAACAAATGAGTGCATCATCGTGATGCGTAAACATGGAAGTATGGAGGTGTCCTAAACTGCTACCGTATAAAATGGAAGATGCCTCTCCATCTTGGTCTAGTCATGTCCACTGCCTGATAAGAGATTTTTTCCGCGTGGTGATTTGTACGAAATCCCGCTCTACCCCGTTCTAGATATCAACAGCTACATGACCAGAATAACATGGAATCTCCGGTCCACCGCTTACTGATGTCCTCTGCTCACAATCTATCGTCGTTGGTTTCACCTGAGTGGGCATGGGAAAGCTCGGAGGTTGGGTACTCTGTGAGACATAATGTGGGTCATCAGATACAGAGTCTCTAGGGGCATGATATGAAGATCTACCTCTAGAAACAGAAGGTCTAGCTCCGGAAATCAACGGTCTACCTCCTGAAACCGACGATCCAGTTGGGGCATCCCTTAGGGTAGGCCTACTAGAAGATGATCTGCTAGACGATGATCAAAATCTCCCTAATACTCTCTTAAGTATCCCTGGACTCATATGTACTCCTACAATAGGTTGGGGGGGGGTAACGTCAATGAAATCCTCCATTTCCTCAGTAGAAGACTCCTCAACATAATCCTCTTCATTACCAAAAACCCTCCCCTTGTGATTGGATATGAATATCGGGAATTGAATGATGTGGGAGTGAACTACTGCTAGCCATCAATTGGTGGGGCTCGCTATATGCGGGGTATGGTATAGGATTAAAATAAGTAGAGTCATATACGTGTTGAGAAAAGGGGACTACATAATCTATGGCTGGTGGACTACCCATTGGGGGGAATAACAGTTGCAGAGGGAGTTCTTTGTCAACGATGCTCTCGACTCAATCTAGCAGACTGAGTCACTGTCCTGTTAGCCACTCTACCATCACGGTCCTTAATCGGGCCTAACTAATCAATATTCCTTCTCCAATCTGCCATCTACAATTTTAAAAACAATTTATAATTATAACTCTAACAAAAATTTAAATAAATGAAAAAATAAAACAATATAAATTAAATACATTATTTTTAATAAAAAATAGCAAATTAAATAAAAATATGGACAAAAAAATTAACCGCTTGCTGACGCCGGTCAACCGCGTACATATTAGCAGACAGTTGACCGGCAGACCGCCTGCTGTCATTGTTCCCCACGCGGCACACGCACCTCAAGCTCGTCACGCGCCTTTTGCCACATCCAGTTTTTTCCTGTTTTCAGGCCATTTTTTGGGTGAAAAAAGCACGAATTTAGTCTATTTTTATGTCAACTTTTTAACATTTATCACAAGCAAAGTTTTAATGTTTTAGATCTACATATTTTCAAGTTAAAATTCAAAATTTAAAAAAGTAAAACTCACATTGTGTTATGTTGTGATGTTATTTTGACATTGGGTGTAGAGACAAAGTTGACGAGGACGACGCTTGCAACAAGATGATGGGAAAAAAAATTCCGGCGAACGGGTTGCGGCGGTAGTGGTACAGTCCGGCAGCAGAGGCTCCCAAAAATATTTTGCCAAATATTTTTTTTTATGATGTGATGGGTGGTTGAGAGAATTTTTTAGAGAAGGAAAGAAAGGAGAGAAAATATTGTGAGTTGTGAGGGGGTGGGGGGTGTGTACAACATAATATTAGGGTGGGTGGGTAGTCCCCATGTTTTTATATATTATGTTAAAAATCCCTCCCCTCCTCCACCCCACCACCAGACACAACCTTCTCCCACTCTCCCGACTCCCGACTCCCCACACAGCCACCACCCCTACCCCGTCATTCTTCAGCTTCTTAGTTTCCCCCACTATCACCGTCTAACACCACCGCCTCGGCCCACCACCGCTCCACCATCAGACATTCATCCCCACTAGTATTTGAACCTCCACCTCAAAACTAAAAAAAGAACATTTCCATTTTCTTCTATTGATGAAGAAAATGCCTTTAATGATTAATGTTTTTGTTTGTTTTCTGCATTTGATAGTCTTCTACCTCTAGTTGTGGTGGAGATGGAAATTTAAGTTAATTGCATTTTAAGATATGCAAATTTTGGTAATTGTGGAGCCGGCGGTGCTAGTAGTGGATCAGGGTGGTGGAAGTTAAAAAAAAAAATCTTCAAGAAATTCACTATTTTCCTACAAATTATACTCATATTTCTTCACTTTAACTAAAGATCCGGACTTTAAATTGAAACAAGGAATTAACAACATGTAAAACGAATTCACCTACACAAATTCGGCATAGAAATCATGGATTTCCTCTAAATTATGATTTAACCCCATTGTTATGCGAATGGTATTGGTTTTTGCCATCTCCGATTGGGAGACAACATCTGTAGATTAAGGATGAACCTAATTTCATTGCTTAAGCAATTGCGATGCGGAAATTCACAGGTCTTGGGTTCAACAACTTCCTCAATAAAGTAAAACTTTTAAAAAAAAACAAACAAAACTTCTGTCAGCTACTGCTTATTCTTCTATCACAAGTAAATAAAAGACCCTGTTATGATGCAACTGCAGAAGCCGCGCATATAACACCCCAACTTCTTATCATCTTTAGATTATTAGATATGTGGAATCTGAATCAGATCATCTTTCGTAAAAAATTAAAATATAATGCTAAAATTCTTACCAATCTAGACAAGAAAAGCCACAGTGAAATAAAATAGTCAAAAGACATGATTCGATTTAAAATTAGCTGTAAATAAACAATGAATTTTGTACTTAGTAAATGAATTTTCTTTGATTTTCTACAAAAGAAGAAAAAGACAAATGGATAGTTTGGAGGAAGAAGAAAGCTGTTTATTTAAAACACTATCATCAAAAGGACCGGGCTGAAGATGAGAAGATAGAGACATCTATACAAAAAAACAATATACATACAATTTATCAGAAAAAACACATGTTATATCACCAAATTTACAAATGTCCTAAATTAACAAATTCACAAGTTCACAAATGCCCTAAAATCACAAATGCTCAAAAAATAAAATTTAAACAAATTACTCTAAATCCCCAAATTCCCAATTATTTATAAACTTAATTCTCAAAATTTATAGTTAAATTCAACACATAAAGTTAAATTTCCAAAAAGAAAATTAAAAAAATCTAGGTTTATACCTTTGAAATTGAGATATATATATATATATATATATATATATATATATATATATATATATATATATATATATATATATATATATATAGTGGAAGCAGTAGCGAGATGAGAGAGGCGACAATGAAAGGGAAGGGCGGGGGGAGGAGGAGGGGTTTTTTTCTTCTTCTTGCCTTAGATTTTGTTTTTTTGGCTTGGTCTCGCGTGAAGGGAGAAGAATAAGTTGATGGGTATTTAGGGCTGGAGGTTGAGGACGGAAGTGATAAAAAGCTTAACACCTCTCATTCTTATTACTTTTGCAATATGAAAATGAAAAAAAATCAAAAATCAAAAGGTCGTCTTATTCAAAACCCCAATTATGACATCCTTTTCTCTCACTTCACACATCGGAACACACATCTTATAGAAATAAACGCGCCCTCACATCTTCTTAACCTGAAATGAAAATGGTTGGGGGAGAGGAAAGAGTCATTTTTTTAGGGTACTCTCGAGAACAGATCCGCTGGATGGAAGTCCCACTTCCGTCTTGAGCTGATGTGGCAACGCGCGTCTCCAAAACGCCACGTTAGCCGAGGACCCCCAGGACAGAAGTCGACAAAAATGTTGCTTCCAAAAAAATCAATGTCATAGTTAGCCATTTCTGCTAAACCATAGTTAATCTAATGCAAAGCCCTCAAAACTCATTTATCATTTACCAAAAACAGATCATGACTATTACAGCTAGCAATGGCACTGAGCATAACTAAGAACACCTAAATAGTAAAAGCTTTACTAATATACTACAAAAAAAAACCCATCCACAGTATTTTGTCACTAATACCTTACTGGACCAAAAATAGAAACATAATATTAGAAAACATCTAATTGTCCATATTCCTTCTTAAAACTGTCTCTCCCCCAAACGCGTTTTTAGAAACCACTCCCCCTTCTCTGCAAAAGCAAAAACAGAGACATTAAAGCTGAAACAACAACATTCCGATAATTTTCCATTTTCCAAAAAATGAATAAAGTGTACTCCCTTCATCCAAATTATATGTCCACGTTTCCTTTTTAATCTATCCAAAATTAATTTTCAACTTTTTAAATAAATTACTCATTTTTTTTTTTTTGAGCGCCCGAAGGCGATTGCCCTCGAAGGGGAAGAGCGGAGAGTACCCTAGATAGAGAAGATTAAAGCATGCCCCATTCCTGGGGAGGGAAGATAAGTCTTATAAGGAGGAGAAATTATTTGCCCCATTAAGGGGAGATATGAGAATCGAACACGGGATCTCCGCCCCTTGTTCGGGTAGCCTTACCACTTGGGCTACCCGATTCCCATTAATAACGTTTTTTCAATAACGGTTTTTCCAATATTACCTTTTATATTGAATGTTGTAGAGCTAATAATCTAGAAAGGAAAAAAAAATATAATTAAATAAAGGTATATTCGACTTTTTACCATTTATATTCTAGAATGTAATTAAATTTTAATTTCGGTGCAAAACAAAGTTGACATATAATTTTGGAAAAAAAATTTTATTCATCAAATATAATTTTGGAATGAGAGAGTAAGACTCGTCACATGCAACACATAATAACAAAACATAGTGCCGGAAACAAGCACGAAGCTTCTTCGGACTAACAAAAATCGAAACATACGAACTCGAAATCAAAAACCGGTACACAAAAATCCTATTTTTTCGAGGAAAAAAAATGTAACTGAATATCAGAAGTGTAACTGAGTCTTAGAACCCTAATTCTGCAAGAATAGAGTGTATAAGCAAGCATGCACAGTACAGAACTCTGAAATTTACAAAATATTTAGTCGGAAAAGAGAGAGAGATAATGGCCGAACGGCGGCTAACCGGAGTTGGACGCCGGAGTTTACAGGCTTGAGGGAAGTGAAGAGTGGTTGAAAGATACGGCGAATTTTTTTTATCGGAAAAATTATTTTTTGTGATATTTCCTTATAAATATTAAATTTTGTCCCCTAAAAATTTTCAGTAAGAAATTCGCCCACAATGACAAATTTCTGACTCCACCACTGGATAGGGCCTACCTGCTAAAATAGATCCCACCCTAATTTATGTGAGAGGATTGTGAGCTAATTTTTTTACTACTGTTCAAGGAAATTGTGGGTCCACTACTTTTCCTGTACGGAGTATGAGTCTGTGAGGAAGGATTTGTATGGAAACTCAGGTGTATTCAATTAAGATTCTATAAGATTTCTATGGAGTTTAAAATGTATAATTATTCAATTTATATTTTAAAAAGGGGAGTGATAATGCCAGAGCAAAAATCCTCCTGCAAGAGCGATTTATGTGTGCATGTGACAAAATTACCCCTCTAACATATTAGCTAAATCTTTTCATTATTTTTCTATTTTCTCTCCCAATATTTTCTTTCTATCATTGCCTGATCTTTCTCTCTCCCCTAGATTATTTCCTTATTTTTCTCTCAATCTCTCGTGATTTTTTTTTCTATATCTGTTGTTTTTTTTTCATTTTTTCCTCTCTTTTTTTTTTTGATTTTTTTTCTTCTCTCCATCTCCAAGTGATTTTGTTTTCTTCGATGTTTTTTATTATTTTTTCTTCTCTCAATTTCCTCACTGAATAGACCATTTTCTTGGATTGAATCATTCAACAACAATATAAAATCGAAAACTCAATAAAAATAATAAAATTTACCTCTTTTACCGAAAGTAGTTGAAAATTATCTGGACACACACACACAGGGGTGAGCAAATTCGGTTTTTACCCAATTCCAACCGAATTCGAATTGGTCGAATTTGGGACGAAATCGGTTTAACTACTCCGAATTCGAATTGATTTTTTAATAATTAAATATTATTATTATTATATAATAATAAAATGTACCCTCCAATTCGGTCGAAACCGAATTCCGAATTCACCAATTCGGTCAATTCGAATTCAGTCGATTTTTTGAGGTATGAAAAAACCGAATTCAAATTGTCGAATTAGCGAATTCGAATTCGGTGCTCACCCATATATATATATATATATATATATATATATATATTCAAAGTTAGACAAAAGAGCTAGGAGAGATAATGAAAGAGAAGAATAGAGAAGAAAACAAAATCACTTGGAGATAGAGAGAAGAAAAAAACGAAAAAAACAAAAGATATGGAAACAAAAATCATATGAAAATAGAGAGATTGAGAGAAAAACAAGGAAAGAATATAGGGGAGAGAGAAAGATCAGGCTAGGATAGAGAGAAAATATTAGGAGAGAAAATAAAATAAAAATTAAAAGATTTAGTTAATACGTTAGAGGGGTAATTTTGTCACATGCACGTAAATCGCTCTTGCAGGATGATTCTTGCTCTGGCATTATCACTACCCTTTTAAAAAGGTCATTAGAGTTATTCAATTCAGATTTTTATAAATCCATTAAAATTTAGAGATATTCAATTCAGATAATACATTATCAGTTGAAATCTGTTGCTATTCAAAACTTTATATATTGTCATAAATTTTAGGGAGATTAGCCGGTTTGGTCCTCAAAGTATTTACGAAATTATCGTTTCGTCCTCAAAGTTTTTTCACTTCTCAATTAGTCCTTATTGTTTTTACGCGCTTCATATATGGTCCTACCACCGCGTACCGGGCAGATTCCGACCAATAACGAGCACGTGTGTGTCACGTGAGTTTGCTAGAGGGGCAAATTTGTCCAAAAAATACATCCCCAATCCCACTGATCTTCTCCTACCTCCACCACCTCCCCTCCACCACCACCACCGCACCACCACCGCGCCTCCCTCCCTCCCCCTTCACCACCACCACCACCGCCTCCTCTACCATGTCCTCCACCTATACCACCTCCTACACCTCCAGCTGCTCAAAACCCTCTACCATGGCCTCCTCCAAGTCCACCACCACCTCCAAGGCCGCCTCCTCCACATCCACCTCCCCCTCCACCACCACCCCCTCCTCCAAGTCCACCACCACCTCCAAGATCTCATCCTGCTCCTCCACCTACACCGAATCCACCACCATGGCCTCCACCAGAGCCGCCTCCTCCCACCTCCTCCACTCACCCGCCTGCTGCCGCCTCATCCACCAAGTCCTCCACATAGGAAGCGCGCAATTACAATGAGGACTATTTAGGAAGCGCGAAATTACAATGAGGACTATTTAGGAAGCTCTAAATTACTTTGAGGACCAAACAGACCAATACTTTGAGGTGTAGATGGTGGAGGGTTTGGATGACTTGGTGGAGGAAGGGGAGGAGGTGGCGGTAGAGGTGGAGGAGGTGGTCTTGGAGGAGGCCATGGTGGAGGGTTTGGAGCAGCTGGAGGTGTAGGAGGTAGTGGTGGTGAAGGGGGAGGTGGAGGTGAAGGGAGAGGTGGAGGAGGCGGTGGTGGTGGTGGTGGAGGGAGAGGAGTGAGAGCGGCCTTGGAGGTGGTGGTGGACTTGGAGGAGGCCATGGTAGAGGGTTTTGAGCAGCTGGAGGTGTAGGAGGTGGTGTAGGTGGAGGACTTGGTAGAGGAGGCGGTGGTGGTGGTGGTGGTGGAGGGGGATGTGGAGGAGGCGGTGGTGGTGGTGGTGGTGGAGGGGGAGGTGGTGGAGGTAGGAGAAGACTGGTGGGATTGGGGATGTATTTTTTTGGACAAATTTGCCCCTCTAGCAAACTCACGTGACACGCACGTGCTCGTTATTGGTCGGAATCCGCCCAGGTTCGCGGTGGTAGGACCATATATGAAGCGCGTAAAAACAATAAGGACTAATGGAGAAGTGAAAAAACTTTGAGGACGAAATGATAATTTTGTAAATACTTTGAGGACCAAACAGGCTAATCTCCCTAAATTTTATTAAATGAAGATTTTTGAAAGATTTTCTAAGTCTAGATTTGCAGTGAGAAATCTCTTTTTTTCCTTCAAGATTTTGAATTTCTATCACAAATATTAAAACTAAAAGTCTTTAATTATTTTACTTGAAATTACAAATTTGCATTGATCACATTTCTTTAAAAGTAAAAGTAAAATAAAGAAATGTCCAAACTAAATAAAAAATATGATGAAAAATTTCACTTCATTTGAAAACTCAATATGAAATTTTTAATTAAAGAAAACAAACAGTTTTTTTCCCTAGCTAATCACAAATTTCTATTTCTAGAAAGAGAAAATCAAAGGAAATTTTCTTTTCAATAATCTGAAATTCATATAAAATCCATCACAAAACATACTTTAATTAAACAAAAAACAATATAAATAAGTAAATTATACAAACATTGAACAAATAAATAAAAAAAAGAGTGTAACAGTTTCATGATCTCTCAAAATCAAAGATCAACCACCAAACTTTTTGAATTTTTAACAAGCTGATTTGACTAAAAAATATTAAAAAATTGATAAACATATGTTGGTATTATAAATTCAACACCACTGGATATGTATAATACACCACTGAATCATTTTTTTCTTTATTTTTTTGGTGTTGTTCAAATAATCTATATATTTTATAAATCAAAAGAAATCATGATCAATCTAGTAGAATTTGCGTAGAGTCTGCATAGAGTTAAAAGAATCCACAGAGTCAGTATAGTCCACTTTTAAAAATCAGTTAGAATCATTTAAAAATCGGATTGAATACAGCCCATCAGCTTCGACCCATTTGGTTTAAAATCCGATTATAGTGTTGACAATCTCTTCCCCTTCCATACAAGCTTACTAGTTACTAGGTCTGTAGTGCTCGGGTATAGCTCAATTGAAAATTTTATCTTGTGCTAGCTTTTTATTCACTTAATATGGTGGGGTCAATTCATGTCAAGTGTATGAATTAGCCCATTATGAGTTGGTGTACATGCAATTCTCAGGGTATAGCGAAACTAACAAATGGTTGTGCTAGCTTTGTCTTCACTCGTATGGTGGGGGTTCAATTCCTGTCAATTAATGTAGAAATTAGTTCCTTATGAGTTATTTGTGTACATGTGGATCCTAGTAGAACTCCTTCACTAACCTTAAGCACGGGGAGGTAGGGCCATTAGGGAAGTAACTCCTAGCCTAGTGAATGCAATACACGTGGATCAAATCAATACGTACTAAATTTGGTCAAATTATGGGCTACATAATTGCCCGGTTGCCAAACAAAACAAAATGAAGCATAAAAAATCATATGATAGGTCTAATTTCACGGATAATATGACCCACGGGAGAGAGAGATCATCTTCATTGTCACATACATGCATCACAAGACCTTGACAATCAGATTCCAACACTACAAGAAAACAACTTTTTAGCTACAACTCGAATAGTAAAGGAATACCGACCGGATTGAGATCGAATTTTATTTTTTTTTGTCGCTATTCGGTCCCTAAATCGTCGCAAAATGAAGGAATGATAGTCAAAACGACGCGCTAAAAGCCAACCTCAATATGTTCTGGAGGATGAGAGTAGGAATATATTTTTTTGTCATATACACAGACAACTCTCGTGTGATCTCGGATTATAACTCCAACACCCGCCCCCGAGACTTTCCAAGAGCCATATACATTGATCTTGAAGTTGCCCGAAGGCTTCGCAGACCATATCGCAGCCTCCACCTTATCTCCATTGATATTGCTAGGCGGATCATTGGGCCGAGTGGAAGAAATATATATATATATATATATATATATATATATATATATATATATATATATATATATATATATATATATATATATATATATATACACACTAGCAAATGACTCGTGCTATGCATGAAAAATACCGAATTTTAAATTATTAATTTAATGGTTGTACAATTGTATTTAGAACAAAAACTCGTTAACTGTAATGTGACTTTTATTGAGTAACTCACAAATATAAGGGTGAACATCGAAGGATTATTGGATAAAAAAATTATCGGATTAAATAATATATAATCAAAATAATTAAAATAATTAAAAAAAGTCCTATACTATTTCGATTAATGTTTCATCCAATGTTTTGGTACAATAATCACTACACTACTACTATTACATATTAATCACCAAATCTTTTAAGAAAAATGAAGAGACTACGTATTGTGACTTCATTTTTCTTATGGAGCCATTTAATTCATAAAGTTTTTTCAACACTGTGTGCTCCACATTTTGAGATAATGCATCTTCTTCTATGAGGGCGAGCAATTTTCTACTCAAATTTTTTTTCGCCAAACTTGCATTGCTGTAAGATCCATTTTAGTGTGCTTTGATTGGGTTTGGTTTGGTTTGAGACTCAAACCCAGACCCAAACCAGCTTTGGATTGAGTATGGGAATGAAATCTGAAGTGTTAAATCATCCCAGACTCAATCCAAAGTTGGTTTGGGTCTGAGTTTGAGTCTCAAAGCAGACCAAACCCAAACCCAAACCAGACCCAATCCAATGTTTTTATTCCCTGAAAGATAAAATCAGTCTAATAATATATAATAATAAATTATTTAAAGGGAATTTATTAACAATAATGTTTATTGGATAAAAAATGATTCAAAATAGATATAAATAATAATTAAACGTCAAAAGGCATGAACATCAAACGGATAAATCGAAACATTTAAAAGAAAAATCATAATAAAAAATTAAAAGTGGCTAGCAATGATCAATAGATTCAGCTGTCATTAATCAATGCAAAAAAGCAAAATTTTACTAATAATATAAAAGAAATTTTGGAAAATAACACAAGGGTCATAAGCAATATGATGATACATAGTTATCAGAAACTCGAATATTATTTTGGCTATATACTTTAACAAATACAATATTACTTCAATCTTGAATTTAATGTTTCACTTTGACTTAAAATAAAAATTAATAAAAGTTTTTTTACTTTTAATAAAATTTTCTTCTAACATTATTAGTTAAGGAAATTTAATCTCCTTAAATTACGCTTAAACTAAGGAAGGTTAGTAGTGGAAGTTTATATGAAAAAATATTATTATTTTAGGAAATGAGTAATTTAATTCTAGTGATTCTGAAAAAAGAAAAAAAAACAAATAATAGACATATTTTACTCGACAAAAACTCATTATGTATTTTTTATTCGACAAAATCTCATTATGTATACTTTATTTGAAAAAAATTCAAAAACAGTAAGTTCGGTAAGTAGCTTATAGATTAATGTAAAAATTATTGCAATATAAAAGTTCAAACGAAACAAATTTTTTCTTACGGAATTTATTACAATATTCCAACTATCTCATAATTTTCTATAATTTGAAAAATGGGGGAAAAAAAGCATAAGATTGTAATATGAAAATCAATTTATAACCATCTCCTAAATTTTCTCACATCAGAAAAGAAAAAATATACAAACACGAAAAGTCATTTAAATCTTGAGAATTGTTCCTCGCTCTCACTCTCAGCTTCATCTTCACCAATTTCAAACTCGTTCTACCACTAATCGACCTCCGCCCCCTTTATCACTGACGTCAACCATCTAGACCAACCATAAACAAAACTATAGGAAAAAATGTCTATAATAAAGCTACAGGAAAACATGTGTATAGTATATTTAATGTAAATTATTATATCAAAACCAAAATTACTGAAATTTTACTTAAATTAGCATTCCATTAAAAGAATTAAAGAAAATAATTTTTATTCGACAAAATCTCATTATGTATACTTTATTTGACAAAAATTCAAAAACAGTAAGGTCGGTAAGTAGCTTATAGATTGATTTAAAAATTATTGCAATATAAAAGTTCAAATTAAACAAATTTTTTCTTACGGAATTTATTACAATATTCCAACTATCTCATAATTTTCTATAATTTGAAAAAATGGGGGAAAAAAGGCATAAGATTGTAATATGAAAATCAATTTATAACCATCTCCTAAATTTTCTTACATCATAAAAGAAAAAATATACAAACACGAAAAGTCATTTAAATCTTGAGAATTGTTCTCGCTCTCACTCTCAGCTTCATCTTCACCAATTTCGAACTCGTTCTACCACTAATCGACCTCCGTCCCCTTTATCACTGACGTCAACCATCTAGACCAACCATAAACAAAACTATAGGAAAAAATGTCTATAATAAAGTTCCAGGAAAACATGTGTATAGTATATTTAATGTAAATTATTATATCAAAACCAAAATTACTAAATTTTACTTAAATTAGCATTCCATTAAAAGAATTAAAAAAATTAATTTTTATTCGACAAAATCTCATTATGTATACTTTATTTGACAAAAATTCAAAAACAGTAAGGTCGGTAAGTAGCTTATAGATTAATGTAAAAATTATTGCAATATAAAAGTTCAAATGAAACAAATTTTTTCTTACGGAATTTATTACAATATTCCAACTATCTCATAATTTTCTATAATTTGAAAAATGGGGGAAAAAGGCATACGATTGTAATATGAAAATCAATTTATAACCATCTCCTAAATTTTCTCACATCAGAAAAGAAAAAATATACAAACACGAAAAGTCATTTAAATCTTGAGAATTGTTCCTCCGTCCCCTTTATCACTGACGTCAACCATCTAGACCAACCACAAACAAAACTATAGGAAAAAATGTCTATAATAAAGCTACAGGAAAACATGTGTATAGCATATTTAATGTAAATTATTATATCAAAACCAAAATTACTAAAATTTTACTTAAATTAGCATTCCATTAAAAGAATTAAAGAAAATAGTTGTCAAATGGCCGTTAGAGTAGCTGGCAATGTGGTATAGCATTTGACGTGCATGTTGCGGGTTCGAATCCTGCCTCTTCCAAATTGAATAAAATAGTTCAATTTTTTTGCACCAATCAAAATTTTTATAAATAATTTAATATAAAAAAATCTTGGAAAATGACACGTGGCATGATATATATACAAATTTGAAAAGAGCTACATATATATATATATATATATATATATATATATATATATATATATATATATATATATATATATATATATATAGATTGATACTAGCCTAATGACCCGTGCTATGTACGGAGAATAAATATTTTTAATTAAAATGAAAAAATGAATTTTTTAAATTGAAGTCAGGGGAAGTACATTTGCCTTCAAAATACTGAAACGTAAATTATGTTACTAAAAAAATTGACATGTTCCATGCACGCATTACACTTTGGCCAAATAACATTAGCAAATCGTTACCACTCTCCAAAAGCTCAAGGATTACACTATTAAAAAATATCCAACAGAATGTTAAACATATAAATGTCTTGACGCAATAGTTATATGTTATATGTTCGCAACATCATTAAATCTATATGATCATACATTATGTAACGGACTTCATGATATACATTAAGCATTTACTGGATTTTCTTGCTATAGATTTGCTTACACAATAAAAAGCTTCGTTAAATAGAGAAAATCAAACACAATGCCCCTTAAACTGTTAGATAAAAAACACAAAAAGGAGCATTATGGCACTTGTGGACATGAAAATTGGAACTTTGTTATGTAAAAACCTTTTATCATAGCATATTAATAGCCAAAGAAATAAAATGAGAAAAATAAAGAAAGAACAATCTACCTGGTGAGTATGCTAATATGATATTGGCCATTTGATTATGTATAATCTTTCAAGATCTCTTTTCTATCTGAAAATTAAATAGAAATATGAATTGATGAAGTGACCTAAAACTTCAATAAGATCAAGAGAGTAATTAAAAAACAGCAAAATGTGTTGACAAAACTATGAATCATTTAAATCGTTAAAAAAAGTCGAAACATACCAAAATAAAGAATTTGCTTGTAAAATAAAAATCAATAATTAGAATAAAAATCTTGAAATCCAATTTGAATTAAGGTAAAAGTAAATACAATCCAAAGTGCAAAATTAAAATCACAATCATGCTCACCAACAATGATGGGTTTCATTTCTTGTCATCATTCTGATGATCACTCTTCATGGTTGATTCCTTGTTCAAGATTTTCATTTTCTTCCTTGTTAATCTGAAGACCAAATGAAAAAAAGTTTCTAGTGAAATTTTTTTACGAAGAACTAAAAGACTCGAAGGGAAAAAAGCAACTTAAAACAAAAATATCTAGAAAACTTGATATAACTATTAAAAAAAACCTTATATGAAGCCTCCCCCTACTTAAGTTGCCCTATTATGAAAATACTCTTCTTGACATCCGACAAACATAAGCTAATGTCAATTACAAATTCATTCATCTCGTAACACACACACACACACACACACACACACAAAGGTTCTTAGAAATTGATTAATGTAATGGAAGTTGCTTACTCTCGTTAATGTAATGTAGGAATTTGCTTATTGCAAAAGTCAATAGTAATGTGCTTTTCAAGAACTTGGTGGGTCTAACAACGAAACCAACTATTTATGAAGTAAAAATTTGTAAAAAAATAAATGCAGTAAAAATTAGTCAGAAAAAACATAAGAGTTCAAAAGAAACAATGTAAAAGAAAATGGTTGTAAAGTTTACAATCTGGGTAGGTTGTATGGCTATAGCTTTGATTTCTTGATTTCTCGCGAATTTTCTCTATATATGTAGAAAAGTGAATGCAATATTTAGTAAGAAGAACATCAAAGTTAAGGAGAAACAGTGTAAAATGGAATGACGGCAAATTTGACCATCTGTGTAGTAGCTTTGATTCTCAATTTTTTTAATCATTTTTCTCCCTGCAAACCATGAAGGTAGAGATGTGATAACTAATCAAATTACCAGGGAAAAAAGAGGAAGTACAGTTACTAAGTATACACACTTCAGCTTTTAACTTCACAATTGACAACTTTCACTGAACTTTTACCATAGAGAAAATAGTAGTAAAAGGAAGACAAAAAAAATCACAATGAAGAACCATTAAGTAAAAGGAAGACGAAAAAAATTAAATTGCCCCTTAATTTGTAAACCATATTTACCATGTGAACCATTACTGTTATAGCTTCTGTGAACAAAATGGAATGAGCTTTTACATGACTTAAAAAAACCAACAATAAAAATTCCATGTGACATTGCAATATATGAATAAGGAGTAAAAAAAAAAAAGTAAAACGAAGCAAGAAAACTTACATAGCAGAGGACGACTAAGGGTTTAAAATGCCCGAGACCTTGTTACATTAAGCATCAAACCATCTAAGAACTTTGAGCAACATAGCCAGAAAAAGAAAAGTTTAGCTAATACATTATTGGAAAATTTCTAAACTACAAATATGGTTGCACACTAATCTGTTCTCAACTATAAAAATGAAACAATTCATAATAGTAAGTTAATCTTCAACTACACAAACAGCTGCACTTATATCTTAAACAAATAATAGTAATAATAAAAAAACTATATTGGACCAGTAGTAAAAAATTAAAAAGGGCATTTACCTACCTCTGATGCCATGAATCCTTGAAAAGTTAAACTTCAAAATTAGGGTTATCATCACATGGTCGAGCTATTAAGATCACATAGCAGAGAGTTACTTACCAGAAAAGTGAAGCACCTTAGTGGCTCGAGCATCGAGAATCCTAGTTGCTTCAAGTTATTGAAACAATTAATTTTCTGGAAAACCATCCCTGATCAAGAAAACAACAAAAAAAATTATAAGAAGAGTTTAATTAAGATTGCAGGGATAAATCTTAGGAAAACAAATTGTTGTATAGACTCTGATGTAAAAGTTTATACGATATTATATCATTAGGAGAGTGGACTTGAATGCTAAGCTGATGATGATTTAAAGTGAGGGGTCTCTCCTAATTATACACAGTTAGCAAGAGATTTGGTTGAACAGATGACCACCAATAATGGAGAAAAATAAGTATTTCCTTCAGGGAAAAAAGTAACCATCCATGGCAATACCGAACCCTCATCCTCTCCTTCATCCATTAACTGGTTTTTGAAAGAAAAAAGAGGGAGATGAGGGGTTGTACGGGGACGAGAGAAGATGGGGATAGGAAGTGGTGATAGATTAGGGGTTGTATTCGGAAGTTATCAAAACAAATGCCGGTTAAAGACTGGGATTTGTGTTTTGAAGCAATCACTGAAGAGACCTAAAATTAGATGGAGATAAAAAAAAAAGTCATTGGCTGAAATTAGGAAAACATCTGTGTATATTATTCATAAAAAAAAAAAAATGGAAAACATCTATGTAATTCAAGTTTGAAGTCTTGAAACATTGAACTAATTTAATAAAAATAAAATATTTTGAGCCAATCAAATTTTTTAACATTAATTAAAAAACCTAAAAACTTAGAAAATTAGTATTGTATTTTTGAGAGATTAAGATGGTAGGACTATATAAATAAATAATGTATAAACTCCAAACTTGATGATGATGATGATTAGATGGTAGGACTATATATATAAATAATGTAGATAGCGAATAAAAAAATTTAAAATAAAAAAAATGAAAGTTATGAAACTTTATTTTACAATATTTGGAAAAAGAATCTCAAGATAAAAAAATATACACAGAAGAAAATACAGGAGGATAAGAATTATATGAGAAGTTAGAATTAATAAGGATATGTTAGGAGTTTGAAGGATAGTGGGAGAGTTAGGGAGATAATGGGGTGAAAGTTGGTTAGTGTATTCAAATTAATAATTGAAATATAAAAAAAAAATTACAAAATGAAGAAAAATGAGAGTCTGCCACATGGCGCCAAGTGAAGAGTTAAAGTAAAAAGAGCTTATGTAATATATATATACTAGCAAATGACCCGTGCTATGCACGGAAATACTGAATTCCAAATTAATAATTTAATGCCTGTACAATTGTATTTAAAACAACAATTCATTAACTTTAAATTTCTAGAAAACAAATAAGAAAAATTCAACATGATTAGGTAATATGACTTTAATTGAGTAACTCACAAATGTAAGGGTCAACAGCAGAATGATTATTGGATCGAATAATATATAATCAAAAGAATTAAAAATAGTCTTATACTATTTCAATTAATGTTCCATCCAATGTTTTGATCCAATAATCACTACACTACTACTATTAAATGAGGGGGGCAAAAACTATTTCTACATCTACATTTAATCTCTTGAAAGTCCAAAATAGGGGGTAAAAACTTACTACTTCATTTGTAATTTTGTGATTCGTACCAAACTCAAAGAACACTGGTAAAGGAGTACAAATAGAAGTGAAAGTCAACGTAAAATTGACAATGGAAGGTGAAACATTTAGGGAATTGAATTTTATTAAAAAATATAAGAGAGAAAAATACCATCTAAGCCAATCTATGAATATAGATAATTGTTTTGGGCACCAACAGCAGATTCGTATGATGAGAAAAAAATTAAAATAAAAAACTATCCTTTTTTTTGGGTAAATAAAAGTTTGGGTGAGTTCGGCTCTGTCACTATCACTGGGTTAGGGTAGGCCCTAGGGGATCATATATAGCTTACATTGGTAGTTACAGATCACCCACCAACACAGATCTCACGTCGATAGCGGGATTTGAACACTTGACATTTGTAAGGATATACCAAATCCTTACCAACTAATCCAACTCGTGTTGATATAAAAAGATAAAAAATAAAAAACTATCTTTGCATGTACATATAATCTCTTTAAAGTCCAAAAGAAGAGGAAAATTTTTACTACTTCATCCGCAACCTTGTGATTCACACAAAACTCAAAGAACACTGGTAAAGGAGTACAAATGGAAATGAAGGTCCATGAGAAATTAACTCTGCAAAGAGAAACATTTACGAAATTGAATTTATTAAGAGAGAGATACCATCAAGCTCATCTAAAACCTAGAGCATAAATTTGGAAAGTTTACCTAATCAAATATACCTTGCAAAGTTAAAATGGTATCACGGAATAAATTGCATGACTTTTTTTCCTCTTTTATTGCACTAAAATACTTTGTGATAAACTGAATTTCTTCAGGCGATGAAAAGAAAATTTGATCAGGAAATAAACTCCATGAGAAACTCAATTCTTGGACCGAAAAAGGGAAAAAAAGAGAAGCAAAAAAATGCATCAGAGAATATTTTGTGATGAAACTCTGCTCTCACTTAGGTGACGCACAGTCTGAGATGGACCATAATTTTAAAATCGTATACTACTTAAAATAGTTTAGAAATTGATGAGGTATAGTAGTTGATATCAAGTTTCGCCAAATTAATTATTTTGTACTTTAAGAATTATTTTAACAATAATAAAATGGTTAAAACCAATCAAGAATTTTAAAACCAATTTAAGTACTAAAAATTAATGAATAATACTCTTGGGTTTTGAAGGTTTAAAGACGATTTAATTATAGATATGACTTATTGGATACTTATCTTAATTGATAATGACTAAGAAAAAATTGAATTATCATTTACTTGAGTCATAATTGAAAAGAACCACTAAAAAGGTTTTATAAAGAATACTTAACCTATAAACAAAATTTAAATATGATCTAATCCATATTGAACCCAACCGTATTAAATATCAGAACTCAACAACTCCATATTCACCAATAGTGAAATTATGTAGCCAGAAAATTATCAATAAAGGCTCACTCAGATACTACATTTCTATAATTATGAAAACTTGTTAAAACACATTATACCTTCTAATTGTAATTAATGGAAAAGGAAAGAGAGAAATCCCTGAGCCTGTTAAAAAATAAAAAGTATCAGTATCGTCTACCTAAAAATTGTCATGAAAAATGTTTTTTTTAATAAAATCATGAAAAATGTATTAGATAAACATAAAAAGACAAATAAATTATGTTAACTAAAAGCTAAGATGAAGAGTTTACCTTTGTAAATTAATGGACTTTTGTCTAGTTCTTCTCCTTGAGACCATACAGAAGGCAAAGAGAAAGAAAACCCTAAACCTGCAAATATCATACTAAAATCAATCTAGAGACGGTAAATTACAAAAAAAAGGAAAAAATATATTAAGTTCTTGAGATATTAAAAAGAACTTGAAAAAGGCAAAAACATACCTTCACTTTTTCATGGATCAAATCTCTCTACATCATGAAAGAACAATATGTTAGTATCCTTATAAAAATAAGAAGGAAATGAGTGAATGAGACAAAAGAAAATGAAAACAATTCATATTTTTGTCGATTTTATAGGTAAAAATAAATTTTCTCTTAAAAACAAAAAAAAATCATATTTCTACCACGATTGATATATAGAGAAACTGTGTCTTTATATCATTATAAAGAGAAAAATATTGTATTAACCATGTCTTTATATCATCATAAAGAGAACAAAATTGTATTAAGGAAAAAAGAGAAGAAAACAGAAAATGAAGAGATATGGTTTCTTCTTCAATTGACCCCTTTCCAGTTCGTTCATTCCCCTAACAAAAAAGAAGAAGAAAAGGAAACAATTAGCAACATAAAAATTTAAAAAAAGAATTGGATTAAAAAATTCATCAAACTCATTTAACAAATAGTTTAACAAATTAGTCTTCAACATAAAAAAAATTCTTCTGCAAAAATTCAAGTTTTTTCGGAAGATAAATATGAATTCCATCACCAATAAAACAAAATTGTGCAAGAGAAAAAGTTACATGTGAGAATTAGTGATGTAGTGGATTGAGGGTAATGGGAGTAAGAAGTGGTAACCGATTAGAATTTTAAGGGATGAGGGGAGTGGTTAAAATATTAAGTTTGTAATTAATTTAATTAATGTATACAGATATAGTATAGATACATATTATAAGGGTTAAATCTGAAAAGGGCTTCTGAAATATTCTAATCGTGGTGATTTCGTGGGATATTGGAAGAAGTGGAGTCGGTGGGAATAAGTAATGGGGTAGTGGGGGTGGAATAGGAAGTTATTCAAAATAAAGTGTAGTTTTTAATTAATTTTAATAGTGATAAGCATTGGTGATTTTGTGGGATATTGGAAGAAGTGGAATCGATGGGAAGAGATAATGAGTTAGTGGGGGAATATGAAGTTATTTAAATAAAATTTAAAATAGTGGAAAAAATTACTTAAAGTAGCATTCCAGTAAAAGAGTTAAAGAAAATAGTTGTCAAATATCTGATAGAGTAGTTGGCAATGTGGTGTAGCATATAACCTGAATGTTCTGGGTTCGAATCCTCCCTTCCCTCAATTTAAAGAAATATTTTATTTTTTTGCATCACTCAAAATTTTTATGACTAATTAAATAACAAAATAATCTAAAATAATGACATGTGGCGAAAAATGATAGTAAAAATGAAAAGGGCTTCTGTAATATATATATATAGATAGATACTAGCCTATAAACACGTGCTATGCACAGGACACTAAAATTTATGCTTTGTGTTAAAACTAAATATTATTTTTTATTCATTTATGGATATTTTTCAAAAGAATGAAACATATTCTTGTATTATGAGGAAAAAAAAATAAGTTGTTCATCATCACTATTAACTCTTAAAATTTTCGCATGCTTCATTTTTGCTCCAATTTCTTTCTATGGATAATCTCATGTCTTTCATAGAAAATAGAATCTCCGGCTCTTTCTATTATTACTCAAATGCATGACTACCCATTATAGAGAAGACACTAACACCTTAGATCATATTTAACAAAAAAATAAGATGTGTCTTATATAAATAACTATAATTTAGTCACCAACCACTAAAATTGTCGTTGTCACCCTTATATGCTTCATGCATTATCTTAACTCGAACGCTACTTAATTTTATTATTTACTTTGGGAGTTCATCTACGTGATGCCATGAAAGGAGCTGCCAAAAATATATGGTGTAGCATCTTCTCCCTCCCTTCCCGTCTTCTTCGTCAACATACTAACACCCATTACCCTCTTTTTCTTCTCCCATTTTGAAAATCAAACTGTCTATTTGTAATATAATTCTAAGCTAAATATAAATAATACAATATTAGTTACAATCAATCAAATGCAATATGTGTTTTGTGACAAATGCTTGCTACAATCCATGTTTATTCCGTACGAAGACCATAAAATGAAGGACTTTTAACATTACTATTCCCATGAAAGGATAATTGACAATTTATTTTTTCCTTTGGTGCAAGTTTCACATACATCTTCTTATGTTATTTGTTACAATGAATTGATGTTTAAATGATTTATGTTTCCTGTGCAAACTATAAACCTCCAAAAAGTGTTTTAACAAATTTGTATTTGAAATTCACTTGAAATGTGGTTAAAGACAATTAAATATTTAACATGATTTTTTTCTCCGTGCTCCATTTAAAAAGAAAGTATGTAGAATCAACTATTATTTTATTGGGATTTAAAGATTTCACTTTCATGTCTGAGCCTATCCACACATTGTATTTCTGTATCTGCATAAAAATACGAAAAAATATAAAAAATATTTTTCCACATTAAAAGAAGATATTTTTATAATGGAAGGCTCTAAAAAATAAGGAATATGAAAACTAAATAATTGAACAAAGTTTTACGATTAACGTTTCCACTTTAGTAGACATAAATAAAAAAATTCAAACATTTTTTTTATTTTAATTCCCTGCATGTTTATTTAATCTTCTTTGCAATCCTATATTTTCTTTAATACCGATGTTTTATAAATTCCATGTCAGCAAATAGATTAATCTTTGACTCATGAAGAAAACGAAAGAAAGAAGCCGTCATATTTTTAGAAGGAAAAAAGAGAAAAATTAAAGAATTCTTGAGCAAAATAGATAAGCATTATTGCTCATATTATACGTATAAGATTCCTGAGAAAACATGCGAAAATTGTAGAAAGTGTACCTTTGTGAAGTTTGCTCTTAAGACACTACAAAAGATTAAAAAAATGTTAGAGAAATAAAATTAAAATAGTGAATTGAAATTGCATTTTTCTCCAATTTTTGGTCAGGGAGAAAGCTTTTTTAGATTGTTGAATGTATGAATCAACCATAAATTTTGATCCAAACCATTCTTATACAAATAATTTAGACTTTCGCATGGAAAAAAGAGAGCCATACTTTGTTCACCACATGCGACATCAAACACAATATAGTAACATCATTCAAAAATCTCTCAAATTCATCCAAATAAAAATACATTCAAAATGTAATAATGAAATTACATGATAAAACATATCAAGAATAAATACATAAAAAAAAATAGAATTCGACAACAATTGTTAATCAAAACCGTTGTAATAGAAATGATTTAAGAATAATCTATATTCAAGAAAAGAAAAATTACTACTACTAAATTCTTTTATCTTTCTTGAGAGAGTGAAATTAGGATAAAAACTATTAATTAGTTTTCACTCCTCAGTAACTTATTGTATTTATAGATGTATTAGCATAATAATACTAAAAAATTAGATGATAAATATTCATATAATTTGAATATTGTATCATCATCCAACCTTTAAATTAAGCCATATCTCAAATTTCTGATCTATCATTATCATAAACCTTAGAGTTAAGAATTTGTAATGAATTTAATATAAAAAATGTTACCAACCAATACAATTATTGTGTGCTAAATTCGATCTTTATCTACATGATAAATTTTATACAAAAATTAATAAAGGTGTCCAGCAAATAAAGTTATGCAGAGAAATAATTTAAAATTATTAGAGAAAATTTAAGATTGTAGAGATAATTGAGGAAGTAATTTGATATTTAAATTTTATTAAGATAATAATTATTTTTCAACTAATTTAATTAATCTAATTCTTTTCAACCAATCAAAATTTTATAAAATTATTTCAACCAAGTCATACTACTATCTAGGGATAGATAAAGGTAAAATTGCATGGAATTATCATTAAGTATCTTCAAATTTCAAACACTAAAATGTAGTATTCGGGCCAATCAAATTGCTTAGATATTTATATTTTATTAAAAAAGAATAATTTTCTAATTTTAAAATCATAAACTTTAGAAGATATAGATATGTAATTATAATATGATAAGATTTAAAAATGGTTAAATTTGAATCTAATTAAGGTAAGAATTAATTTTTCATGAACAAAAAGTTTCTCAACCAATCATATATTTTATACTAAATAAAAAACAAAACAAAAAAAACCATAAAATTACACGTGGCATCTCTAGAGTTTGGGATGGATTAAAAAATGAAAACATGCTCTGTAATATATATAGATTGATATATAGATTTGCTTAAATTAGCATTCTATTAAATGAATTAAAGAAAATAGTTGTCAAGAACCTGCCAGAGTAGTTGGCAATGTGGCGTAGCATTCAACCTGCTGGTCGGGGGATCGAATCCCCTCTTTCCCAATTTAAATAAAATTGTATAACATTTTTGCATCAATAAAAGTTGATATTTAATTTTTATTAAGATAAGTTAATTTTCAATTAATTTAATTAACTTAAATATTCTCAACCAATCAAAATTAGTAAATTAATTAAAAAATGTGAAAATCTAAAAAAATAGTATTGAAGAAATATATAGATACAAATATATGTATGTATAAGGCTTCTGTAATATATATATACTAGCCTAATTACCCGTGCTATGCACGGGAAGACATTTTTTATATATAGAAAAATAGTGGATACATAACCAAAAAAATATAATTTATGTATTTAGACAGAAAATTTTATCATTATTTTCATGTTATTTACGGTAGTTTGTAAAATGTATACATGTTTGCTCACACCCCATGACAAATCAGTGTTTAATTTCTTTATATTAAAAATATCACCGTAAAAACAATATAAAAAGGAAAGGTGAACGGTAAAAGGAAAATTATTATACAACTAAATTTGCGTTAAGCATGCCATCTACTTAACAAATATATGTTCAAGAATATAGTATTAAGAACTCTCCACTAAATTTATAAGATAAGAGAAGATCACAAATGTCGATGCATACAAAATATCAACTCCTGGCTACTTTTATATCAATGGCATCTTCACAATCTTCAACCCTCCTCGAAGATGTCAATGCAAGTGGTTTCTTTTTTAGTACCTCCAATAGGGATTAATTGCCATTTGGGTCCCCAACATATTTGCGCGCAGCCAATTTCATCCTTTTTCTTTTTTTTTTAACTTTTCACATCCCCAATATATTTTCAAACAGCCCACTTTCATCCTTTTTAACTTTTTTCCAGCCATTTTCATCCCCAATATATTTTTCTAGCAGCCACTTTCATCTCGATATATTTTAAAAGCATCACTTTCATCCTTTTTAAAGTGGGTCGTTTGAAAAATTTTCTGAGGGATGAAAGTGTTTGCTAAAAAATATATTGAGATGAAGATGGCGATTTGAAAATATATTGGGGATGAAAGTGGCTGAAAAAAAGTTTAAAGGGATGAAAGTGGCTGTTTGAAAATAAATTGATGACCGAAAAAGTTAAAAAAAAAAAGAAAAAGGATGAAATTGGCTGCGCGCAAATATGTTGGGGACCCAAATGGCAATTAATCCCCTCCAATAGCAAGCGAAATATTTTTAACCAATGTCCAACTTTTAATTTAAAGAACTTTTAATCTACAGTATTGCAATCTAAATATAAAACACAATATAAGCCATCGTGTACAATTGCAGGTTATATAAAAGCAAATGTTAAAAAATGTGGATATACTACTTATCTCAAAGAACTGTAGGCCTTTTGTCTATGTTAAAAAAGTATTCCAGTCAAACAAAAAACATTCCTTTGGGCATTATTCTTTCAAATATTTAAGCGATACATCCAAATTCAAGATGTAGATTTGAAATGACAAAATTAATAGTGTTGCGAAGTTGATAATCAATCAAATAAATCATACGAAAACTTAGAACCTGTCTGGATAATTAAAAAAAAAAATTTGCGAATCCAAAAGCTAAAAATTCGAGACTGATGATTAAAGAATAAATCTACTTTATTAATGTCCTAGAATCCTGAAGTGACACTATCATTGTCTTTACTAATCCGATCCGTAATAACCACATAATTTAATTCAAACACAAATAGAACAAACATTGACATAGCCCATAACAAATTTCAGTAAAAGCATTATCAAAGAATAGAAATCAAATTAAAAAAAAAAAAAGATAAACAAAAATAATCTCAAACTCAAGTTCCGAAATTAACTTACCAATGAACTAACAAAAATGGAAAATCAATCTGCATTGGCCATATAAAGATTGACAAATTCCAAATCAGAAAAATAAAATATTCCAAAAATAATACTCCCTCCGATTCAAAATATAAGTATTTTGACCAAAACTCTGTATACAAAATATACACAAAAAAGGTAAAAATAAAATATACACATATATGGAGTTGAAGAGGTCAAAAGGTATACCAAGTAAGAACATCAAGGTTCTTTAGTACAACCTTGGGAAGTTTTCAACTACATAACCTTTCTTTTTTTTGCTGAACTTTTATATCCTATCAGTTGTGCACGCACATGCAGATAAAAAAAAAACTCGAGAATGTTGGATAGTACTTATACAGAAGTGAAAGACGTTACCTTTGAGTAGATCAAAGCGAATGTTGTTTCCCTGGTTGACATGTGATTGCTGTGCTCATGAAGTTGAAAAACATTTACACACAATATATTTATTTAATCAACTTTGATTAGCAAACACCATATATTTATTTTAAGTTCACAGAATGAAATTAATCTTATAATATACCCGATTTTTTAACACCGAGAGGAAGAAGAAAAGAAGCAAAAAAAACAGAAAACGGTTCTTTGATTAGCAGTCATAGTTGAATCTCCGAGAAAAGTTGCTTATGCACGCCAAAGAGAACAATGAAATAGATGAGGATTTGGAGAGAAAAGAACGTGCAGATGAAGATTAGTAAATTCCTAGGAGAAACAGTTAGATGGGAGAAGTAGTGATGTAGTAGGATTGAGGGTAGTGGGAGTAAAAAGTGGTAACTGATTAGAATTTTAAGGGATAAGGGGAGTGGTTAAAATATTAAGTTTGAAATTAATTTAATTAATTAAAAATACTCTTTCAATATATATAGATATAGTATAGATACAGATTAGAAGGGTTTGAAAGTGAAAACACCTTCTGTAATATATATATAGATTGATATATATTGATTGATATATATATATATATATATATATATATATATATTTTCTTATTTAAACGACAAAAAAAGACCATTCATTTAGTTTGATAGCTATTCAAAAAATAGTTATTCACTAATTTGAATAACTAATCACCTATAAATAATTAATTGTCGGATCGAATTGATTTGATGACTTACAATACATCGTTATATACTCAAAAGAACATATATTGGCACCCTAATGTATATAGTCGAACTAATATTATTAGACTTTTGTATGTTGTACCAATACTTACAAGTAAACAGTTTACTTTTGTATGTTGTACCAATACTTACAAGTAAACAGTTTATCTGTTGTTGACTTATGCCTTACTTTTATTTGTTTCTTTGTTCATTGTCTTTCATATTGATTCTCAATGTAGATGGGTCTGTGATTCACCTTACATTGCATTTTTTGTTTCAATTTATTACTCATGACTAACTGAATATTATATGTTAGATATAGTTTTAGATTAAAAAAAGAAGAAAATGGTCAAAATAATAGAGTGATTTACACGAATACACAAGAAAAACAGTTTAAATTGTTGATCCATCGTAAAATATGATTGAGAACCAAATGTTCAATATCTAACATATCTTTCCATTCGAAAAATGTCACACCCCGTGACCAGAGATGATGACATGGCAGTTTCTCATTGGTAGATGAGACACCAAAGTATACAGAACAGAGTAAATTACTATAAAAGGAAATTCCATTATATAATCCAAAATATCAAAGTGTGCTAGTTGAAATAAATACTGAAAGGAAAAATACTAAGTTATTACAAAGGAAATAGGTTTAACTAATCTAAAGTAAATGACAAAAGAGAAATAACGACTGGTATCTATATGGGTTATCTTCACTCGTCATAGGGCCCCTCCCAAGCATCATCACCGTAGTAGAACTCATGATCAACATCACCTGCACAAATAAGCGAATTGACTGAGCTTCGGTGCTCAGTATGATCCACACAAATCCCTGTACAAAATAGCAGGTAATACAAGACACGAAATAGGTTTCCCGTTTCCCAAAACATGTGGTATCACTGCATACTTCACTTGGCAAAACTTAACTTGTAATACAATTTAAAACTCCTGAAAAACACTTAAAAGAACTTATAAAAGACTTGACTTGAAACGGAACAAAACAGAAAATTTGGCTGAAACAGGACCCTAGGACGAATGGTTCGTCCGCAGTAAGGTAGTAGCTAATGTCTTCATGCGGACGAACCCTAGAACGAATGGTAGGATGAATGGATCGTCCGCGACCTGCGAAAAACAGAAAACAAGTGCATAATTTGTACAAAAGTGTACCAATTTGCACCCATTCAAACCCAACCCAAAATACATGTTTTAAGACTCAAAACCAAGTACCAAATAAGACTCAAACAAGACAAGCAAGTGAGAAACAAAAATTAAGAAAATAACTAGCTAGACTTGTCCTTAGGCTGGTAGCTCCAAAGGGTAGGGAGATCCATTGCAATTCTACCTCCCTATGTAACTCATGATATCAACTAATGATATTATTTCTTTAAAAAAAACAAAAAAAAAAAAACTCCATTCATATGTGCTTGTTTGCATCCCTAGGAGAAGTATTGATTCTGAAGGATTCCAATGACACTAACATATAGCCATATAGGTGTTGGACTTGGAGACGAATTCAATAAATGCGAAGAGGTTTGATAGTGTGATACTCTAATTCACCCGTCTAATTTCATTGCTATTTAGTAAGGAGTTTACTTCTCTAACTGATGAAACACACTAAATAAACGTAAGTACTGATAGAACACGCTAAAGCCTAATAATATTAACTCAACTATATAAAATTTAGGGTTAAATACATTAAATGGCCATCTACTATTTCACTATTTCGGGTTACGGCCTAAAACTATTATTTCCGCGCCTTTTAACCATCAAAATGTTACGGATTGCATGTTTTAAACTAAGGCCAAAATTACGTCCAAATTTTCAAAAAAGCCCCCCACGTGTTGACCATGTGAAGAGCATTTTTGTCCTTTTCTTTTCATCTTTCATCTTTCTCCTTCTCAGCAAAGCACCATCTCCGGCCCATTCCTCCGACACCGCACCACCACACTGCAGCATGAAACAAGGTCCCGTTAAGACTTCCAATTCCCGGGTTGGAGAAAGCCATGAATCGCATGCTTGCTGGATTAATTGTAAGCGGTGCGGGGGCTTGAGAAGACTGATGATGATGATTGATGGTGGTGACCCCAGCCGCCATCCCCCCTCCCCCGAAACCCTATAATTTTTCCTTAAAAGAGAACCAAATAGCAGTGTGTTCGTGAATTGAGAACAGGGTAAAACACCTCTGTCACGTTTGGTGAGTGAAAGAGAAACTGATTTTCAAATTAATAAATGGAGGGAATTCCGGTTAGGTTATCTATTAATAGTATTTGAGCATTTTTATCAAAATTGTGTCGTTTCATGCTTAAACATAGTACTGCTTATTGCTTAATTAGGGCAAACCTCACTTTAATCAATTGGGAATTCTGAGTTCCAAAAGTGGACTGCTTTGTCCTCACCTGCTCTATCCTCATTTGCTAAGAAGGAATCTCCTTTGGTGGCTGTTGATCATGGATGTTGTCAGAAGCTAGCTGAGTTGGAGGGTGGAAGATCAACCTTGGGATCCAAAACCTAGCTATAAAAGGTAAATGGAGCACAGTGGGGATGGAGTCCAGAAATTATATTAGATAGTGGCAACTGCCATTACCTCTCCCTTGTAAGCTTTGGCTTTTCTTATCTCCCTCTCGAATTCTCTCTATCTCCCTCATGATTCTCTCTATCTCCCTCTGATTCTCATTCTTGGTTACTGAATTGCTGGTTGGCTTTGCCTTCTCAGATTATTGCTCATAATGGTTTGGAATGTAGATTGCAACTAGTTCGAGTTCGCTTGTTTATTGTTCATTGTTCCATCAGAGCTGATTCAGATATATACATTCAAAGTGGTAGCAGCCAAGTCCCCTCTCTTGAGCTTGGTGTGCTTTGCAGCTTGGGATTGTGTTCAGAGTTTGCTCTCCTTTCACTCTCAGTTTATCTTTTCTGGTTTGCTTAGTATTAATAAGTAGTAAGAGGAATATTATTCACTCTGTTAGTTCTTATGTGGAGGAAATGAATTAGTTGATGATTCTTGATATGTATTGAGACCTTATTCAGTTTGATTATCAATATATATATATATATATATATAAGTTCTTGTTTTACTGGTTATTGAAATTGATTGAGACATTGGTTTTTAAGTCTGTGTTTTGGGTGTCAATCCTTTGAGACATAACAAAATGGTATCAGAGCATCTATCCTCTTGACCTGTGAGTTATGGAAAACACTAGAAGTCAAACTAGGGAAGAGAGTTCTCAGGATCATTTAGAAGAGAATAAGTTCAAAAAAATTGGAAAATGACAATAAAAGAATGCGTGGACATCTGGAAGAACAGTTGATGAACTCAAAACAGATTAACCTAAGTCTTAAAGAGCATAAAAATGTGATAGATGTATTGCTTAAAGGGCAAGAGGGACTGCAAAAGCAAATGGAAGGGGTGATAGCTCAACTAGCTCATCTAACTAATGTATTTAATACCATGAATGAGATGAGAAAAGTTGAGACTAGAGAAGGGAAACAAGAGGTTGGACAGTCTAGTGGGGTAACTTGTATTATAAACATGCCTAACACACCCATTGTTATAGGAACTGATAATACTAGAGACCCTATGGGCTATAGGAGAGATCACATGATTGTAAAAGATTTGGTTAATCAGATGAATATGTTGATAAGTTGATATTGAAAGGAAAGAAATCAAATGAGGAAAATGAAGTGTCTGACATTCCTATTTTTTCATTTCTTTTCTTATACTATAGAAGTGAGAGAGAAGAGTAATATTAAAATTTTCGGTAAAAATGACAAGTTGGAGGGAGTATATTAGAAGATTTAGAATCATCCTCAGTCGCCCGGCTATATTCGATAAAACCTTTTAAACGAGTCCAAATTTTCAAGAAAAAAGACTGGTTTTTAACCTTTTATACTCATTAGTCATAAGCATCATAGAAAAAAGGGAAAACCCACTGGTTTATTTGCTATCAATGGTTAATTGAAACCGGTCGGACCGGTGGATGCCCCCAATTAGCTCCGCGTTAAACCGCGGAGAACCTCTACCTATGCCCTGGTACATATCAGAATTATCCTCTATCTAAAGCCCAGAAATTAGGGTTTAAGATCTGAAGTCCATCTTCTTCTTCTCCACTCTATCAAAGAAGTTATTCTTCTTCTATTTAGGAATTAGATATGGAGATTGATTTGGGTAAACTTCCATTTGACATCGATTTTCATCCTTCAAATCAACTTGTTGCCTCTGGACTCATCAGTGGCGATCTCTTAGTGTAAGTTCAATTTCTAATCGCGGATTTTTTTAGATTTTTATCTTTTTAATTAGTTAAGATATTGATTGAGTCGTTTTTTTTGCTAATTGAATTCGTTTCACAATCTCAGATTTCGTTATTCCGCTGATTCTACGCCGCAGAAGTAAGAAATTCAACACACACACACACACACACACACACACACACACACACACACACATATATATATATATATATATATATTCATTTTTTATGTGAACTTATTGTAATTTACAAAATGGATGTTTAATTCCAATTGTAGGATTTTGGAAGTTAATGCTCATACTGAGTCCTGTCGAACCCTCCGATTTGTTAATGAGGGACGTGGTGAGTTAATTGTTCCTTCTGGATTCATTTTTGGTTGTTTCATATCAGTACTTAGTGAATTTTAGAAATTAATCTCTAATGAAATTGAATTTTTGTTCAGCTATTGTGACGGGGTCACCAGATTACTCAATTCTTGCTACTGATGTTGAAACTGGGACTGCAATTACTCGTATTGAGAATGCTCACGGGTAGGGAACCATAATAACTGTTTCTTCTGCGGTTACTATTTCTAAGTTTATTCTGATTCAGATATCCTTTAAAATGAATATGAGGCAGGGCCAGGGAAATGTTAGGGAAATTTGCTAGAGAAATTATTGGTAGTTTTTTTAAAAAATTATTGAATCTGCTTGCTGTTTTGGTGATGTTGCTTTCGTTATGCCTTCGAATGCAGGGTTGCTGTTAATAGAATCGTCAACTTAACAGGGTTTACCATTGCTTCCGGAGATGATGAGGGCTGCATTAAGGTGGCTTTACTTTCTCAAAATTCTGAATGTCTTAAGCGTAGCAACTATGAAGGTAGAGTAGTATAATTCAGTTTTCCCAATTGCCTCCTGCCTACCCTTTGGTCTTTATTCAGCTGATAACTCCACATATGTTGAATTCTCAACAACGATGTTCATTTCTAGATCACATCAATGGAGTCACTTTACGCTATTACTCATTGTATAAATTCTCCATTTTTTTGCTTGTTTACTGGAATAGACGCGCTCTTTAAAATGTTGTTCAGTTATGTCTCACATACTCAAGTTTATTTCTAGTATTCTCGACACGTGGCTACAACTTGTCGCTACATGTGAAACGTGGTGGGCTAGATGTAGGTTTTCTTTTGGATAGATGATAACAATTTGATGAATCTTGAAGCACTGTTTGGTATCATAAAGTGTTTGTCTGGAGAAACATTATGTTGAAATTATCACGAGGTCCTATATTTTTAGTGGCCCAAAAAGGAAGAAACATGTTTTATTAGAAGCATTTTCCTGGTATGCTTGTATTGAAAATGAACATTGGTTCTAAACTATTGTACACCTAACAGAACATTAACAAGTCACAAGTTATTAACGTGTAGATATGCTGCTAAAAGGGTTGCAAATTTGTCTATTTAATGTTAAAAATGAATATTTCTTCGTATTATGCTATTATAACCTTCATATTTCATGACCTTCATATTTGAAAATCTTACTTGGTTTAATTTGAATGAGTTTTATCTACATTTGGTGGTTAACACTTAACACTTTAGTCATTCCTTTTTTATTCCGGTAATATGGTCATGGATATCGTTTTCCGAAGAAAAAGCAGACACACGCAGGCAGGAATAGCATAATTAACCGATCTATGCTTAAAGTGTCTGGACTTTTAGAAAAGGTTGTATTTAACATTTTCTCACGTTTGTCTGACTCAGATATGGGATACCCGGCAGCGCTCTTGCTCCCATTCTTTTGATGCTCATGATGAATATATCTCAGATTTGACATTTGCTTCTGATTCAATGAAACTGTTGGCAACAAGGTGTGGAGAACCTCTTATTCTTTTGATAACAGATATGCCTTTGAATTTACTGTAGGGATAACTGAACTATGAATTTTGTTTGTGAGTGCCACCAGCTTTAAGTTAACTTTCCTTTTGGTTTGAAAAGACTGAAAGAATTGTACTTCACGTTTGATCTTATTGTACTTGTGTATTTTCTTCCTTTCAAATATTTACATGAAACTTTCATTAGCTTGTGTTTCACTGAGAAAATCTTATATTTACAAAGCAAACACATCATGATATTTTTTGTGTGTTTTCTATATTTTTTAGTTGTTTTCCTTTTACTACAGTGGCGATGGGACTTTATCTGTTTGCAATCTTCGAAGCAATAAGGTATCTTGTTTAGCTTGTTTATTCTGTGCCTTCTCTTTTGAACGCAAATTGTATTTTATATCCAATTATGATGACCTGTGGACTTATTACTGGAAGAGTTAATCTATCTTCTCTATCGTAAATTGTAGATCCAAACTCAATCAGAGTTCTCAGAAGATGAGTTGCTCTCTGTTGTGGTTATGAAGGTAGACTATGTCTCTTCAGTGTGATGTTTACCTTTATCATTTCAGACTTCTTTTCTGTTTTTTTTTTAGTTGTGATGCATTCTGACATGCTTGTCCCTCTAGTTAGAATTCCTTGATTTGTTTTGAACAAAGTTGCCATGACGGCTGGTTCCTCTTTTTCTTCCTTCTGCGAACCCCCTTTCCTTTTGCACTGGTAAATTCCTTCTTGCCCCTTGGTTGTACTTGAAAGTTTAACATATCATCTTAATTTTGAGCGGACTCATTCTTGTACCTGGGTCCAAATGTGTCCCCTCAACTCAAAATAAGAAATTGTTGGAAAATGCAATTCAATCTCCAATCTAAAAATTGGGCAAAGAATACAATAGTTAGGCCGTTAGGGATTAGATTAAGTTTATTTATATTTTACCTTTTGGTTGCACGGTTGGAACAAATTTGAGTGTGGGTGACTCTCCTATAGAGGAGTTCCATGGCATGCCTTTTGTGAAACTAGGCAGTGGGGCTGGCTGGTAGAAGTTAACGAAAGCATACAATATTATGATAACGTATCTGTCTATCTGAAACCCAAACAAATTGAAATAATATAAAGACAAGGGAACATGGTATTTTGACATGTTACATGCCAGAATAATTCCTAATTGTCTAGTTTCTTGAAAAATTTCTGAGCCATGTTCCAACAATGTTTGTTTTCCTTTTCAAAGACACTTTTTTCTTTCTTCTTTAAGTTAGTGTACTATTAGAAGAGCTTGGTTCAATTTCTAGAACTTGTGCTATTTATGTATCTTCCTATACTAGTCGGTATACTTCCCCAAGGAAGGCTCTTTACAATTGATGTCATTTCAAATATGACATCAGAGTTTATAATTTCCAGCATTTTTTTCATCTTTATGCTATACGTTATCCTTTATTGTAACATTTATATGTGGATTTTGGAGCTTTATAAGAATCTACTAATGGAGTTAATTGTAAAAGAATCACAAGTGGATATAATTGTTGATGAACCATATCTGTTGATTATCATTTAATTTGCCTCACTGTATCTTGCTGCCAGAATGGTCGAAAAGTGATATGCGGGACTCAGACTGGGAATTTATTATTGTACTCATGGGGATTTTTCAAGGATTGCAGGTATAGCATGCTTCAGAATTGTCATGCTGCATCACAGAATAGACTGGAGTACAATGCTTATTCAGTTTGTCATGCTTATTCTTTTCTAATCTATGGTGTACAGTGCTTAGCCAGTTTGTCTTTCTCGAGTTACTTTCTAGCTAAGGATGATCCTGATACTGTTCATTTATTATAAATTTTCAGTGACCGATTTGTTGATTTGTCTCCAAACTCTGTTGATGCCTTGTTGAAGGTGAGTTTTTTGTTCTGAAATTTGATAATATTTGAATTTTGGAATTATCTGATTGAAAACTGATGTAATACTTTTCTTTCGCCCCTGCTGCTTATGGTATAAAGCTCGACGAAGATAGGGTAATAACCGGATGTGAGAATGGACTTATCAGGTTACATGATTTTTTATATCATTTTGTGACAAACTCATTTGTTTATTTAGCTTATGAGCTGGCCTTCGTGTGCACTTAATTTCCCCTGATTTTTTGTTTAGTCTGGTAGGCATATTGCCCAACAGAATCATTCAGCCAATTGCAGAGCATTCGGAGTATCCTGTTGAGCGTCTTGGTATAACTTGCCAATCCTTTTGCGAACCCCTCTCACTCATAGCCTTGATCCAGAAGAATCCTTCAATTTGATTTCATAGTCATTTGTTTGTACATACTTCTTAACTCGTGGAGTCATTTGATGTTGCAGCATTTTCTCATGATAGAAAGTATCTTGGCAGCATATCACATGACCAGACGTTAAAGGTGCTTCATCTCTCTTTTTCTCTTTTTCTCTTAGATGTTAGTAATTCCTGAAATTACTTGGCATTCACCATTTTTTTACTTCTATTTGGACTTTGGACCTTATGTTCAGTAGTGACTTAACTCCTAAGTGCTGTTTGTTTCCTTAGTTATGGGATCTGGACGAGTTGCTGCAAGATTCTGGAAATGCCAAGAGTCATTCAGTTGTTGCAGATGCTGATAGTGATAGTGATAGTGAGGGGATGGATGTTGATGATAGTGTTTCCAAACCTTCCAAAGGAGGGAAAGGTGACCTTCGGCGTTCAATACTGGCTATCTTTCTGATTTTTATATCTGAATATCCGCTTTTAGTTTTGACTGTCCTGACTTCTGGAAATAGCTTAGTTGCATCACATAAGCTTAGATGCCTGGTTTTCGGAGTATGAATTATGATGTTGCCCAGGTTGAAATAAGGACATGAACATGCTTACATTTTTCTTTTGGGTGTAATCCTCTAATTTATTGTGATTATTTGTTCCAAATACATTGTTTAATTGATTCTGACTAGTCTGCAATTAATACCTCCTATTCATTTGACTACATCCAATGTGCTCTTTCTGCAGGATCCAAGAGAACAAGTAAAGGTCAAGATCTCAGAAGCTCAAACAAATTTTTCGCTGATTTATGATTGATTTAACTAGTAGATTTAAAGTCATACAACTACGGATCATTTTCCTGAAGTGAGGTCGTGCTGGAAAGTTGGTTAATAATCCTAGAGATTATTTCCAGGTGACTTGAGTCTAGCGACAATCTTTTTGGTCAAATGACCCGACGGGTGAGATAAGTTTAGTACGGACGGTTGCTGATGGAAGTGGAACTCCTGGTAGCACTGGAATCAAAATGGTGATAATCACGTTGTGGGAAAAAACTGAAAGCCTGGGGCGTAATTACATAATTTACAGTAGTACCTACATACCATTTGGCTTCTGTTTATTTGCATAATCGAGATGTAAACATACTTTTAATGCACTCTTCTGTATTTATTTATTATTCAAGATGGGATTTGCATAATTCAAGATAGGTGTCTGAATTTGCGTTGCAAAATTTCCAATTGTTAGCTGAATTTTATCTTCTGTCTTTTCCTTTTTGTTGCAATAAAACTATTGTCACGACTTTGATATGTAAATTATTGCTTATCTTGTACTAAATTGAATGTTCATTTTCCTATAAAATAAATAAAAGAACAGACATTTGTGCTTATTATCAATCACACCCCAATTTTAAGGAGGAAATCACAAGTTCTTCAAAGATCAAGATGCAGAAAAGAGAAACATCAAGAACTATACATCTGGATCTTGAGGCCTCATCCTTAACCAGTAGACTATTTCTCACAAGTGAAAAAAGACTATGATGTAACCTTTTATATCAATGCTGCACTATGTCCAATTAAAAAAAGAAAAAGAAACGGTGAATTCAACAAATAAATAATCAAAATCTTAGTAATAATTCAGTGAAACCCTCTCAATTTACATCAAATCTTCCCCAATGAGTTCATTCAACTGCAACAGGCTCGGCCTTTGCCTCTGCCCTATCAGTAATATTAAAATCAGGCCTCGAGGGGAAAACAAATAATGTTGATGCAGCGATCGAGGGATGAAAAACAGCTGAATATCTAACTGATGTTACAGTAACTCTAGGAAGAAGTTGTGAACCTGAAACTAGAGGAACAAGCTTAAAACTCAAAAACTGCTGACTCTTGGGAAGGACAGATATGGTGTCATTGTGAGGACCAGACAACACAAAACTCTGGGAATCGCCGAGTGAGTATTTGATCTCTTGAAGGAAATGTGTTCTATTAAGAATTTTGATGGAATAGGTAAAGGGATTACCTAGAATGGCATGTGGAGGACAAACTAAATTGATAATCAGTGGCGGGGGTTCTACATTTACATCAGGAAGCCTAAGTTTCGTCAAAACTTCGGTTGCTGTAGAACACGAACTAAATTGTTCCCCATGGTCTAAATCTCTCTTGCATCTCAAGAAAATGGTTCCTATGGATAGTTTTGGAAGATTTACCTCGGGGATGACATGAAAAATCTTCTTGAACTCCTCTCCTGGGACAATAAGAGCAGGTTCCTTAAGGTCCTCGTCTTTTTGTCTTACAGTGCATGCGCCATCAGTCTCGGTCTCAATAAACATTGACAGCAACCGGAGTGGTACCTCCGTGCTATTCTTTGCAGTAACAATAAGTACGCTTGTTTCCTTTAGAGGTAGTAATGACGATTGATCAGGATCTTTAGTCATCTTTGCCATCGATGGCAAAAGTGGGTCCAATCGAAATGGCAACATGTAACTGTGGCTTATAGTTACAGCACTTTTGCCTTCAATTTGCAGGCTTTTGTGTACATGAACCTTCTGTGAAGGAGTTTCGCTGATATGAGGAGTATAGCCCAGTGAAACATAAAGCATTATAGGTTTTGGCCGATTCCATTTAATTTCCAGCTTGCAAGACCATGAATCTCCCTCGTTTAGAATTGGTACAGATATCAAGCCAAAAGAAGGCTGAATCTTGTTTACACTGTCAGAACCAGCATCAGATTGATCTTGACATTCTTCCCCAGATATACCCACAAGTTCCACATGAAGATTGTCGGCTGAAAATGGTTCAACAACTTCCCTAGGGCTAAGCAAGCCTCCACCTTTTGTATCCACCAGATTAATCTTCAACTCCCCAGAGCGGACTGAATGGCCCTTGGAGGTGATAGTCACGGGTACAATGAAACTTTCCCCAACTAATGCAGGGCCAGAAGAACCCAATTTCAGATCCACTTGGGGGTCTGGTTCCTCAACCTGGATAGCTTTCTGACCTGATAATGCCAAACAAAGATCCTTCATAGGTATAGCTTCCATTCGTTCTTCAAACTTCCATAGAGGTAAATCATTCATTGAGGCAGGGCTTTCTGCTCTACAGCAGATGGTGAATTGGGGTCCTATTCTTGCAATGACATATATGCATTCAAGCTTACCACTTTGTTCTGCATCAATTCATAAGGGCACCTCATGTGAGTACAATATACAAATGAAACTGTAAACACTAATGAACATTTACAGGAAGAACAGTGCACTAGCAAAGCAATTGATTAAGATGTATTTTCAGGAGGATGTTTTACTAAATTTCGTTTTTTCCCTTTCTCAGAGTCCACCCCCCCCCCACCCGCGCGGGTGATATTGGTGGCTTTTTTTTTTGAGTTTTCAGGAAAAGTATATGTAGAATTGAGGTTCCAACATTTTGGAGGCAGATAAGCTATGTCCACAGATTATTTCAACTACTTATAAAGGTAGTGTGCACAATAATCAACAGTTTATTGTTAAGGAGCAGGAAAGTCCAATCAAATTAATTGCTTATCAGAATGTAAAGGCAACCATATGGAAGTATTAAACCAACTCTTGGAAACAACTAATGATATGGGGAAAAGGTGCATACAGCTGATGCAATGTAGCATTGGGTACACTAACATTACTGATGTTAAATCCTAGGAATTGGGTTTCCATTGATCAATATAGCTTTATGGTAGAAATGGTGCAAAATACATCCAGTAAGCACTGATTAGGTCAATGGTGCATGACGATAGTACAGTCAAAAAAACAAATACACATAAGCATGACTCAGATTAATCATTAAATAGAAGTTTGGAATCGGTTTCTTAATCATTCAGCTATGATCTCTCATTTTCAAAGAAAATTAAGGACAAGACCTCATCAGTTTAGAACCATTTCCAAATAAACATAATCTGAACGATCTTAGTCCACTAAAGTACATCAGTCGACACCATCAAATTAATTTTTGGAACTGCTGAACCGGCAATAATTTCTTGCAAATATCAATCAGGCATTTTATTTAAACAGATTTCAAACAACCTGACCAACAATTAGATGAATGACTTTCAACCATGACATAAGAGAAGGATCAGTTCCAACTGGCAACCCAAATAGTATATGTTTTTACTAGCTTACCCGATTTTATCTCATATGTCAATCGCAGCCATTTGTTTGTAACGAGTTCCAGGGAAGAAGCTGTCTCCACCCGGCGACCAGGTTGTACATTGGAAATTGCAGCCAACTGGGGTCTCTGACCATTTACAATAATGAAATTACACTCAGATTCATTAAACTGGATCTCTAACTGATCAATATCAACATTAAGTGGCAACTGTGTTAGAAGCGAAAGTGAAATCATTGTGGATACACCAGGCTTTACTGCTTGCTCATGAAAAGCAACCGATGCAAGAAGTACTATTCTAAAAGGACTGACTAGATCAATTTCGAGATACAGTGGATGATCATCAGTTACTCTAATCTGGTTATCGTCTCCATTCGAAGAAAATCCTAGTTCTCCTCTAACAACTGCGAGAACTTCCTTATGTATCATTTGTCTTTGAGGAAGACTTGGAGGCCCAGCTGGACCACAGTCCTTAAAAACATTAGCACTGGTATTAGCCGATACAGGCAGTGCAGCCATTTCAAGTGAATGCTCAATGAAATCTTTCATGGAACCAATCCTTCTCGAGCACTCTCTAAGATAACCTAAGACCTCCCACAACAATGTAACCCACCCCTCTTGTCTATAAAGATTTGTGACATTCTCAAAAACCTGTTTTGCCTCATTGAATTCATCCAATTTGAAATATTCTTTACCTATCTGCAACCCACAGTAAGATGCCATCCTCAAGGTTTTATTGTTGCTGTATGTTTCAAAAGCTTTCTTAAAGAGAGCAATAATTTCAAAGGAATCCTGAAACCGTTTGCCCTCCACAAGAGAATAACGCACAAATTCTTCATCAGTAAGTCTGCAATAGCACAAGCATGACATGTTAAAGGATGCTGGCGATGAAGGGAAAATATTGTATAATGTAATAACTTTAAAGTGCTATCCAAACAAAAGACAGTGAACTAGCTGAACTCACGGTTGTGTAGTAAGTGATTCCCCGTGCTCAAGTAATTTAACAAATTGACCAACATAAGTAGCAGAAATCACAGATTCCTCATTCTCATCAAGCTCTCTTGGATTTATTGATAATGCAAGTTCCAGACATGAACTTTTCTCCTTCAAATGTTGAGCTGCTGACTGTTTCAGAATAATTTTTTGAACGATAATTCAGAAAAGAATAAAAATGGTTGGGATTGTAACCGTTTAGTGTTTACAAGACATTAAATCCAAACAGTAAATTGGCACGAGAATTCTCTCTCTGCAGCATGGCATCTTTTTGGTAAAAATGGAAGAGAAAATTAAAAAGTTAAATTTGCGTACATTCTCAAAATGTCTTAGATAACACATTGTCCAAAAGCTTGAAGTTAAATCATTTATTAGAGACCCCCCACCCCGGGCATCTTCTCTTCTTTTTGTTTTTCCTGGTCGAGAACATTGAAGAGTAAAGTAAAATTGTGGAGTAATTCATTCAAGGAGATTCAAGACCAATTATTTTGATCCTCAATGCATGAGTCCTATCAACGAATAGAATTTTCCCTTCAGTTAAACTTAAAAGATATGAAGGTCGTGCTTGGCGCGATGGTCAAGTGTTTACTTGCTATCTGCTAGGCCACGGTTTCGACCCCAGAAACCACCTCCTTATGAAAATAAGGGTAAGGCTGCATACGGCCTTCCCAGACCCGGCTGTTGCGGGAGCCTTGTGCATTGGGTACAATTTTTTTTTTATAATTTGAAAGATGTCATAATTTGGACACCATACAACATGACACGTTAAACCATTGACTAATATTAATGTGAATACTAAAACAATATTAGTATGATGAAAACTCATAGAATAAAGGTACTGACCAGATAATAATAAGCTGAAGAAAATTCAAACTCAGTTAGTTTGTCTGAGGTGCTTGCAGCAGCAGAGGAGGCATTCTGAACAGCAGCGGAGCTTGACTCCAGAAGTTCACCAAACACCAAATATTGTCTGCTTAACCACTCCCAGTGAAGAAAACTAACATCTGCTTCTCCTGCAAGACTCCAATATACATCAATATGTCTGCGGAACCACATGATTGCCTCAGCAATTTTCCCACCATGCAACAACAGTGTCGATATCTTAAAATGCAATTGCTGTGCAACAGCCTTGATCTCAACTAAACGCTGAACCGGGGGTAATCTTGTAGATGTTCCAACCATCTGTAGATAAATACATAAGCAAATAGGAGGAACATTAAAAGAAATGTACCATTACATCAAATGTTCTAGAATACATAGAACATTAACCAATATCAAGATGCAAATTTCTCCAAGTTAAAACCAATTGGCACTGCATTAACAACTAGAGAAATTTTCCCCTCTCCAAAACACCTTAACATGGAAATGTGATTAAGAATCTCATCAAGCTCTTAACCAAAGAAGAGTGCCTTAACTTTCCAATAAATTCACATTATAACCAGCAAAGGCTCAGCTAAAGATAGAAAAATGAACTCAATAGATTTTTCTTTTTCCAAAATCAGGCATAGTTAATTGAATATGCTAATAAAATTAAAAGATTGTTATCCAAATATCTTGCTTTTTCCCCTCAAGAAACCATATCCATGGATCTTGTTGATGGTGAGACTTATAAGCCACTAATATCAGCAGCTATCTTATAAAAAAAAAGGCTAATCATAAACGCGTATGGCATGAACTGTGGCATCTTCAAATGGTTGAAGTGGTTAACACAATGGAAAAATATAGATGCTTCCTTTGTTCACATGAGCCGTGCTGTAATGTATAGGCATTTATATATTTTTCCTTTTTCTAGTTAAGTAAAGACTCATTAGTAGAATTATATAGCATATCCCCATATTTTTACAGTTTCCTGTTGCAGGCATAACAGAAATCAATTGCCCAAGAAAGGTCATTAGTGGGGTAATCAAAGACTTACATACTTTCAAGTCATAGGCCTATTGATGTAATGGAATATACCTCTCGTAGAGCATGATAGGCGTCCTCATATAACTTTAAAGCTTCAGGCCAATCTCTTCGAAACTCTGCACATACAGCAACCTAGCAATTTGGAAGATCCACATAATCATGAGACTGAAGAGAAATGTTGAGGAAACAAGGAAAAACAAATAACCAATTCGGGGTTTCTCTTGACCATATATAACAATAGAAAGAAGATAATTTGTAACTCATACCAAGCAAATTTTCTTTTTGAAACTCTAGAATAGCAAGATGAATTAGAATCATCTAGATTTGGTCTCATAGTTTTTAGTATTGGGAGAACAACACATAACAACTTGGGGAGTCAATCCTAGAATGTCATGGTATTACTGTAGTAAAGTAAAAGAGTCAGCAAAATATATATTGAGACCTTTATCATATTCATTTGATCAATAAAAAGTTACACAACTAAAAAATATATGTTCCCTAGAAACAAGACGTAATCGTAACACGAGATCAGATAATAGCCTTACTTTGAAAGAATAGCGAATTTGAAATTCTATAGAACTGAAATTCTTCTTTTCAAGACGTGCTTTAATTTATCGTCCTTCATCTCTATAATACATATTTGCAAGTTCCGCTAATGTGTTCCGAAGTCTGCAAGTGGACTTCTATTTAAGAAACAACATGAAAAATAAACCATATAAATAAATAATAGTATTTCCCTTTATTAAATGAATAAATACATACCTGTTTAGTGATTGTTTAAGCTCCAACGGATCATTGGTACTGAAGACAATTATGTACTTTGAATCTAGTTCAGCCCGCTTCCTAAGAGCAATCATTCGATCTTCAATCATACCATCTACATCAGAGAATCAGCACAGTAATAGTTAAGAGTGTAGTCATCCCATCTCCCCCTGCCCCTCCCACGCTGAGTACAGATAGAACAAAGAGAAAATATCAACATTTCTACTGAGTCAAGCCTTGATCTTGTGTTCCATCTGATTACAGTAAATACTTAATTCAGTAAAAATTAATATACTCCATGTCTCGAGATCTTGAAGTTAGAAGTGGACTTCTATTTATGAAACAACATGAAAACAGTACGTGCTGGAATAAAATGAATCGAACATGATACTTGGCAAATAGAAACACAAGAAAGTTCCTTGGGTCATAGAAAACAAACATAAGGCAAAAACTTTATCCCAGAACCAAACCATCTGGAAGATTTTGTTTGATTTTGTCCAACTGTCCTTTCCGTGCATTTTGCATCAGAAAGTAACCAAATTAGAGTCAATAAAAAAGGTAGAGGGTTAAAATTTGATAACAAATGCAAATTCCCCTATTTCTTTGTTGCCAAACACGTGTACCCAAGACGGTGCAAATCATAGCACAAATCTTAATATAACTATACTACATGTGGATATCATGTACGACTGGTTATCACATTAATTAACCTAGTTTCATCAAATCCAGCAGCCTGTCCACAATAAATTTATAAGCAGCGCACAGAAATGCATAAATATTTTTCATGATCTAGTTATTCAAAGTACTGAAAACACACCTTTTGAGCTAGTTTGAGTAACCACCACCACTACCAATCTGATGTTCCTTCCTTTGATCACTCCTCTGCTCAATTTCGCATAAAAAGGCAATTAATACGCATCCAATTAAAAGACTGTAACTTCCATTTTCATACGAAATGAATCAAATCAATATCATCTACATATGAAAGAAGAATCATACTTGAGACTTTCTAGGTCAGTGCAGACCTGAAGCCACTGAGAAGGATCGCCTGAGACGTGATCAGAGCTGAAAAAAGCAGCGACGACGGCCGGAATCTTAGTCCGGTGCTTAGAAATCCAGTCTCTTTTCAAAATGCCATCGATTGATCGACCTGGAGCCGCCGGAGTCTCCTTGGGAACCTTAGCAAACAATGAGATCTTAGAGAAATTAGGCAATGCGAGAGTATTGATCGGAGGTTGTTCTCCATGAAGGTGCGCCGTGATCGGAGCGTGTAGCTCCGAACACCCTACGAGCGCCGCCAAAGCTACCGGCGGCGTACGGAGCTCCTCTGGATACTCTTCCATGAAAGTGGATATTAATTAGAGGAGAAATTAGGGATTTTTACCAACTGTGGAAGAGGAAATTGAGGTGAAGAAACTGGTCGGTCTGGGGATGGGATTTGAGGTTTTTGGGTGGGACTCAGGTGAGTTGACTCGGATGGGGAAATGGAAACTGAGATCTGGCGGGGCTTTGGGTTCTGGTCTTGGGCTTGGACTTGGGCTTGGTCTTGGGCTTGATCCGCCAATATATTACTAAATCTTATTTTAGTGTATACTAGAATACATTATCTAATATATTACTAAAATTATTGTATATGTAGTAGTGCTATTGGAGTAAAATCAATTAATGTGTTTAAAATAATCATATTACTACATTAAATAATGTCTAAATGATTTACAGTTTTTTCGACTCGCAATTGTAGAAAACTAAAAATATATATATATATATATATATATTAAACCTAAAGAAAAACGAAAAGAAAAGAAAAACAAAAACAAAAGAAAAAGACAAAAAGTGGCACAACACAAATGTATCAAAAGTTCATCAAAAAAAAAAATCACTTTGATAACGGAAGTCCCACTTCCGTTCAGTCTCGAAACGGGAGTGGGACTTGGTTCTCAGCTGACGACGTGGCAGCGCGTGGGAAAAAGCTGCACGTCGGCTAGAAGCGAAGTCCCACTTCAGTTATAGCTGCAGACGGAAGTGGGGACTTAGTTATAGACAAAAAATATTTGTCCCACTTTTTTGGGTGCCATATCATGACTGAAATGGAAAAAGTGGGCCAAGCCCATGCAAATCCCCTAACATTGCCCAAGACACACTCCTCTTTTCCTTATCCAATCCCTTTACTGAGCTCATCTACTTCTTTTCTTTCTTTTCTTGCCCGGCCATCAAAGACAAGGGTTGAGTTCACCCCTCTACCATATCTGTACAAATAAAATAGCCCATTTATACATAATGGTAAAGGAGAGAGATGGGACCTCTCTGATAGAATAGAATAATTATAAGCATGTAAGTGGATGAAGTTTGGTCCAAACTACTAAAACACCATGAAATCTAAAATTATTTGTGAAAAGGAAATATACCAAACCAAAATTTTCATCCAAAAAAAAAAAACAAAAAGGAGAAATAAATCCAAATATGAACTAATTATAAAACCAGAGACAAGAATATGCACCTATAATATAACCATTGTAGTATTATTTGCCTCTAATTGGCGACTTTGATAAAATCTTCTCCATTACCATTAACTACGATGGATTCTCGAAAACAAATCAGAACTGAAGAAAACCCAATACACAATGAGTCGTGTCTTGTTATCTCATTCTAGTTTAACAATGTTTTCCCCAGTTACGACAATGTGCTACTGGAAAGGAAAAAAGAAAAGAGGTGGGGGTGGGAGTGAGGAAGAAGCAAAAAGAGCTACCAGCTCATGAAACCTAGTCCTTGACTCGTCAAGAATCATATTTTGATTCCAATCAATACGATTGGTTAGAAACCAGCCTCCACCAATCTGTCAGAAGACTACATGTTTCTGCTCGGGGAGTCAGGAACACCCATTGTGACCATAGATTCAGAAGACCTGTTGTAGGGAAGTGAATTTAAAACAGTAAGAAATAGCATCAAGAATGGTAGTCTAAACCAGATAAAAAGCAAAAATCCATCGATCATATTCCTCACTGCACAAATGAGGTCAAAAGTGTACATGTCTAACATAGCAAAGAGGTACCAACCAAGCACAGTTGTTGCTTACGGCTTCATTAATGCATAAGTTAAAAATGAATTTTCTATCCATCAAGTTAAAATACTTGGAAGTTAGAAAGTTGTAATATTTTAGTCACAGGTAGTCCATTCATGAAAGAATTTAGTAGCCGTTCAAAAAACGAAGAAAAAGGCAACCAGAATAACCATACAATAGCATCTTAACAATGTTCTGATAACCAAGAACAAAAAGAAACAGAGTACCTTTTGAGAACAGAGAAGTTAATTTGCAAGGTCAGATATGAAGCCCGTCATCAGTAAGGTAACGGTTATCGCAGAATCCTACATCACAAGAATTACCTCCATATAATAGTTGCAAGATAAAATACATTGAAAAAACTTTCAAGTCTCAGAATATCTCACAAGATTCACAAGTTTACCTCAAGATTAGTGACTTCCATGTGCCATTCAGCCTCCCATTTGATCAGAACCACTGCTCTGGGTGAACTGACGACTTTTTGGTAGAATAACCTGCAATGGTCCAGTAGATGGTAGAGGTATACCTAAAAGAAATTTATAGAAGTGATCAAAATCTTTCGATCTTGTATATAAAAGATATCAGCCTAGTTCTTTCGGGGGGATGGGGGTTGCTGGTTAGTATTCCCAACTATAACTAATATTCCATTATCAAATAAAGATGGATAATTTTACCAGGGTGCTTTGGAGATTGCATTGCCGAAAAAATTTCTGTGGTTACTCCGCCGACAACTGGCCTGCCATACTGCAACATAGAAGGACCTGGAATCATATAACCACGAACTGTTCTATAGGGGAAGTTGGATGGGAAAGGGTGCCCCATTTGACCATACATCCTTGTGTTTGGGCCACCTGTTCCTGGCATTCCTCCATACATCTGAAACAGATCATTAAAAGACCAATAAGGACAACAAAAAACCATCTATTTTGAAAATATGACACCCACCAAAAAACTTTACATATAACCTAAAAGTTACTCAATTGTCCATATGCAGGGTACCTGAAAATAGAATAACAAAAATGATGGATCTCTACAGGTCAACTAGCAGGTGAACTTTTCAAGTTCCAGCAGACAAGCATGCTGACGGTTAAATATTGGATAGAAAGACAGGTAAGAAGACAATAATGTTAATGGGACTCCACGTATACTTTTTTTGTTCCAGTGATACGGAATTAAGAAATCAAATAAAATTATCTTGAGGAACAAAACTTATAAGAATCTTTACAAGTATTTAAGGGACAGGGTTTCAAAAAGTAAAGGTATCATGAAAGAAAAAATTATGATAATTCTATCTTAATGCATAAGAATCTAGATCCTTAAAGGTTTAAACAGGCCATGATGATAGGAACTGATTAAATATGCAGATAGTCAGAACAACTACAGTCAGATATACAGCCTCAGGTCTGAGAATATTCTCTTACAACAATGTTATTCCTCAAAACAACCTTTTTGTAATTTTTTTCCACATAACTGCAGGAATTGGGTAAAGTACACCAATGAGATAGACTGGTACTCAATTGCAAGTGATGTGCAGAGCAATACCAATAAGGACCTAAAGAAGAACCCAATTGTCAGGATATATACTTGGCAAACTACTACCACAATACTTTTTGAATAATATCTACAAGACATTTTGCACTAAACCAATTATTATCCAGATCAACTTAATGAACCAAACGGGACCTCTAGTAGTCTCTCATTTCCAAGTGCAATAAATCTATAAACTTTGAAGCGCTGAAGATGATATACCAATTCACAGATAATCAGTATTTTGGGCCACAATTAGCACCTGGAAAAGGTCAATGAAAAAACATTGAATCAGATGATTCTTTATAAAGTTGAAATTTGAACTCTTTATTCTTGACACAGCAACACCTATTGTGCAATTTATACGAGAATCCAGACATGAGAACCCAATTTAACAAACAAGACCTTCACTTGAAACAATAAAAAAATTACCTATACGGGGAGTACTGCACTCCTGGTTGATAACCATAAGAACCCGGTAGGTGATACACAGGACCTCCCATATATGGACCCTTCGGGATTTGAGGGCTTCTCAAGGGTGACACTGACCTAGGATGCCCTGATAAACACAAGTAAAATGGAAAATGTTAATATGAGAAAGGAGACGAGATAAACAGAAAAGAGAAGTGGAAATATATATTTTCCCTTCACCGTGGAGAAACATTTGGCAAGTGATAGGAGAAAAGGATTCATAAAAATAGAGATTTTTTGCATATTTCCTCATTTTCTTAATCATTCCTATTTCGCTACATTGAATAAGGATAAAAACATATTTAGTAAATATATACAAATCAGGCAAACCATAGGACAAGAATTTCCCTTTAGTAAGTAAGACCAAATAACACATAAGAGAAGGCAATAACTAAATTTATTTAGCAACTCCTAATCCAAGCAATGGTAGGGTAAACATTTTTATACTTATACATGCATATTACCTGTATATTTATTCCTTAATAACTAAAACCTAGAATGTAGGAGGAAAATAATACCATAGTGCCAAAAGCGTACAGGTCTCCCAAGTGACGCCAAGTTACAATTTTCCCTCCTACCATCAACAACTGGATTTGGATTGGCACAAGCTCTCTTTGCTGACTCGGGGTCACGAAACATCACCTAACTCAAAAGTATTAAAACCCATTCAATAAAGCAATCAGGCAAGGCAGAATCAAGTAAGACAAAATGATAAAAACAAAAAAGATAGAGCATTGTAAATCATAGATGACCAAGCATTTGGGCGCGATAATTGATCTAGAGTAAATATCTAAGGCAACATCCAAGAAAGCATAAAAGTTCGTTCTTAGGGGTAATAGTGGTGCTCAATTGACTACATGCATCTAAACTTGCATCTAATAAAGGGTTGTGGCCATAGCGTCCTTGACTCTAATAGAATTAGTGATTTGTCTATTCATCAAGAGAAAACATATATGTCAGAGCAATGCCTTTGATATAAAATTACAAATTGCCCAAAAGACTGGAAGAGAGTGGGCAATCAGTTTCTGATCAAATGGATGTCACTTGTATAGTCCACCGTCTGAAGCTAGAAGGCGTCAGCAAAGTAGATTCTCGCATGTACATACATTAACATCCTTTTTATATGATGGAAAATCTAATTTGATACACTTGTATCAATTACGAATACGGATTCTACTGCTAATTTGATCTACTGGTATTATTAGAAGAAACATTTTCAACTCTGTTTAGTGCATGAAGCACCACTTTTAAAAGGAAAGATTTAAGCTGCTTTTGTAGTTAACGAAATTTCCAGGTAGAAAACCCTCATATTCTAACTACTGTTTAGGGGTTCACTAATTAGAAGGCAAAAGCTTTTATTATCACCAATTGATTGGTCAGGAATCTAATGGTCCTAAATAACTTCATATATTCCAACTCATAAAAGGCAAACGAGGCAGAACACCAAGAATCATTATTTCATTATACTTAAAACTGCCAAATGCTGTCTACAGAACAAACGCAAGAAAAATACTACCCCCACTGTAGACAAAAAATAGTCCCCCCAACCCTGGGACAAGTGGATGCTTGGATTGGGTCTCAGACTGAGATCCTGTTCTTTCAGTCTCAAACTAGTCTCAAATTCAAACCAAATTCTAGATAATTTAACGCTTCAAGTTTCATTTCCAAACTCAGCCCAAAAACAATTTGGACGGCAGTATGAGTTTCAAACCAAACCAAACTCAAATGAGACTCAATCCAAGTAGTCTCGGTTCAAGATTAAAGGGACCCACTTTCCTCCACAGTACCATGAACCGCCACTCAAAAATCTCCAGCGTAAAACTTACCAGATTCTTTTGGTACCAAATTATACTCCTTCCGTTTGAAATTAATTCAAACATCACTTTTTTTTTTTAAGTTTCTAAAATAATTTCAAACTGAAGAAGTGGTAAATACCAACAAAAATAATATGAAATCAAACAGTATTATTAGCAGTAGAAGATCAATTAATACTCACAAATCCATATCCTTTAGAAAGGCCAGTATGTTTATCAGTGATGACATCAGCCTCAATAATCTCTCCAAACTGTTCAAAATACCTACGGAGGATCTCGCTCTTCGTCTCCCAAGCCAGTCCTCCGACGAATATCTTGGTGTTCGTGGTGTCACCTGACGGCGGTTGACCCGGAAACTGCATACCCGATCCACTCCCCGCCGAAATCATTTGATGAGCCATTGAAACTATTCACAAGAAATTAGCGATTTCAATTCTTAATTTGGGGGCAGAAAATCCTAGTAACAGAGAATTTGACGAAGAACAATAGTAATAGTAGTGTATGTGATTTTTGGGGTCAAGTAAAAATGTGGGAAAAGAGGAAGAAGATAGTACGCGAAAGCTAAAAACAGAACCTTCTCGAGAATTATTTTATGGAAAATAATTAATGGTTAAGAACTCAAATTAAATAATACTCATCACAGTTAACATAAGAGATTTAACGAGTTATTTATAATATTACCACAAATTATTCAATTAATTGAATAAATTTTATCCCTCTAACATTATCCTTGTTTTATACTCCGGAACTCAACTACTTTAAAATTTGATTAATGTTATTTGTTACCCCCTCCGTACTAAATTATCTGTTCACTTTCACAAATACAAGTGTATGAAGGTTTTGATTATTTTGATGGTATAATATAAGTAAAAATCTAAGATATTATTCATTAATTTTATTAATCTCATTTAAAATTTATGTTTTCCAATCTTCTTCCTATCAGACAACATTCAACAACCTCTTAAATGTGTTAAAAAATAATATTTTTAATTAATTAAGAGTATTCAATGAAGAATTAGAAGAAGGGTAAAATTGAAAAAATTGAAACTAATGCATACTTGATTTAGAAAATAAATAATTAATTTGGGACAAATAAAAAAAGAAAATGTTAATAATTAATTTGGGAGGGATAAAGTATTTGCTAATAAGGTAAGAATAAGATTGAAAAAGAAAAAAGAATCAATAAATGCGATATTGGCTTAACGAATATAATAGTAGCATGTTTTATGTATATAGTAATTTTTATTTCATAAAGGAATAAGCGAAGTGAGAATGTCCAAAAATCAATTAGATGCATTGGGCATATCGAAAATGAAATGTTAGGAAGAGTGAGTTTAGTCTGACTGGCTCCACTTCTGACCCGCAAGCTCTTCAGTATGTCAAAGTTAGGAGTTCGATTCATGCTTGAGGTGGATTTATTCTGAAGTGGCCACAGTGCCCTGGTGATTGCGGATCTCTCCGTACGGATCCCTCAACTGGATTAGTCGGGTTCGCCCGGACCACCGATTCAACAAAAAAAAACCAAAATGAAATGTTAGAATATCATGATTATACCATTTTTTTTATATTATTTTTGTTACTCTTGTGAGACGTCTAATATCTCTTTAGTGATTAGATTAATTCAGATTTAGCAATTAAAGTGTCGACAGAGTTTGACTCTTACTCAGATAGGACCGGTCTAGAGCTCTTTATATTTCACCAACTACTCAGGGTGAAAATGAGTAGAAACTAAACCATGGATTCATACTTTTGATCTCTTCACTGGTATTAGCAACCCACTATAATTTGGCCCAAACTCGTGGGTTCTTGATTATAAAACTTGATAATGAATGATTTCACTTCGAAAAACTTAGAAGAACCAAAGTACAGGGACGATTCTAGGGGGACAATCCCGAAATTTTTAAAAATACTACTAGATATACTAATATATAGTAATTTTTATATGTAGTTCAAATTTTTTTTTATCAAGTTCGCCACTCAGATTTTTTTTGCAATTTTTATAGGTAGATCGGCATACTGTTGCAGTTTTTTACCCCCAAAATACAATTCATGGCTTCGTTCCTTCCAAAGTAGACAGTTATCAAATTAGGGTTCCTTTACAAGTTTTGTCTAGGGCCCCGAATTCTCTCAACACGGCCCTGTCCTTTTGTATGGGCTTCTAAGATTTCTACCAGTTGGATTAGTAACAACATTTTTGGCCCATAAAGAGAGTGTGGCTGGATGTCTATAGCCCAGTTGAGTAGGCTTTGATAGGCTTGCCAGAATTAATAATATGGGGACAAATTCACGGGCTTTGCATGGGCCTGACCCAGTTTTTCTCAATCGGTCATGACATGGCACCCAAATTTGGGGGACAAACATTTTTGGCAAGGACCACTTCCGTCCCGAGGCCAAGACGGAAGTGGGACTTCCGTCCTGGTTCACGTGGCAGCCACCGCAGATTTTTTTGCCACGTCGACCAGGACGGAAGTCCCACTTAAATGGGACTTCCGTCCTCAACCAGCCGCGTTTTTAACCCTTCTCCTTCCCTATCGCGATTTTTACCCCAAATTTTTTATTTTTAACAGTCCTCCCTCCCACTGCCGAATTCCCCCACCACCGCTCGCCGCTGTTGCCCGACGCCGCCACTCGCCGCCGGCTATTGCTATCAATTTCAATGCATCCCCTCTCCAATTGAAGGTATAATTGTATTTGGATTTAAAATTTTTTTTTCCTAAAAATTAAACTTTACAATAGAACATTGTTTATGAATTTTGATACCAAATTGTTGATATTATGAATTATATATGACTGTTGTGATTTTTTGGTATTTGCGATTGTTGGGTAAATTTGAAATTAGGGTAATTTTGGAATTAGGGGTATTTAGAAATTATGGTACTTTGGAATTTAGGGTAATTTTTTAAATTTAGGGTTAAATTTGAAATTAGGGTAATTTTGGAATTAGGGGTATTTAGAAATTATGGTACTTTGGAATTTAGGGTAATTTTTGAAATTAGGGTAATTTAGAAAATAGGGTAATTTAGGGGTTTTGTGAATTGGGTCTATCTTGAATTTAGGGTTTTTTTTTTTTTAATTAGCTAATTTGTGTATCTATGCATGTAGACTTTTGAAAATGTCAACATATATGTTGTGAATGTGCGAAATGAAATTTATAGCATTTGTGATCTTAGGGTATTACAGAACAATTGAAATTTATTTTTTGGTAATTTGTGATTTGTGAATCGATTTACAAATATATTTGTTGATATTCTATGATATTTGTGATTTATGTATATTATTTTTTGTATAGATGTCGGTACCCGCTCATCTTCAGCCCGATCCTTTCGATCCGTCCGTCTTGAACAAACAACCATCCCATAGATCCTTAAGAATCTGGCTAGGAGATGCGACAATGAACGAACCTTTAAAGGTTATTAAAAGTTCGGGAAATTTTACGCCGCCTACGGTAGAGAAACCAACCCTAGGGTAATAGACCCTAATAGACTAGGGTAGGTTTAGGGAGGTTGTTGTAGGTTAGGTAAAATGAATGTAGATCACGCTCTCGTGACTGCATTAGTTGAGCGGTGGCGCCCGGAGACCCACACGTTCCACCTCCGTTGCGGTGAGGCGACCATTACACTAGAGGACGTAGGCTGTCTTCTAGGACTACCCACCAGGGGCTAGGTAGTGTCGTTGAGTCACAGCTACAATTACACCAAGGGTCAATGGGTTGATCACGCCTACAATCTTTTAGGATTTAGACCCAGTTAGGATGCAATCAGGGGGAACACTTTGCAGCTGGTAGAGGTGTATGCCCATATTAGTGAGCCCTTACGAAATGATGCTACCGACCGCCAGGTACCGCAGAGAGCTAGGACATTGATCTTTATCCTGTTGGGTACTTTTATTTTCTTGGATAAGTCGGGGTCCCGGGCCAACATGCGTTATCTTCTAACCCTGGATGGTAACCTGGAGCATGACACGTATTCCTGGGCCAGCGGTGTTCTCGCATTTGTACCGCCAGATGTGCATGTCTGATTCCAAGGACATTAGCGGGTGTTGCTTGCTGATTCAGGTTTGTCCTCTGCCTTTAAATGTAAATGTGATTTTGTGATTTAAATATTTAATAATCGATTTTGTTTGTTTTGACCAGCTGTAGGCGTGGGAGCGTATTTCATTTCTCCGCCCGGCAAACCGAGGCGACATTCCGGATGAGATCCCCGCCGACGGTAGACCGCACGGGGCTAGGTGGAATGCCCCCCGGAGTTTCCGCAACGCTCCGAAATCGCAGCTGTTGGTGTTTCGCAAGCAGCTCGATTTGATGACCGAGACCAAGGGGTGAGTCAATTTCATTGTTTCATGTTTTTGTTTTTCCGTTAAATTATTTGTAAAGTAAAGTAACAATTATTTTTTTTTATAGTTCATGTGGGTGGCTCGGGATTTTGACTTCTTTAAGACGTGTCGATCCCGTACGCCACTCATCTGCTTCGAGATGGTTGAGTACCACCTGCCCGACAGGGTAATGCGTCAATTTGGCTTCCACCAGGTGGTACCAATCCCGGCATGCATAGAGGGCACAGTTGAGGGTCGAGACCTCCACACGGTGACGGCGTCGGCCACAAACAAATGGGAGACCGTCCACTCCAGTTACATAACTATGTGGGCCCAACGCGTCGATGCACTGGAGGGCGCTGCTCCCGCCATTGGTAATGTGATTGCACCAACCCCCAAATTCATATGTTGACTTTTTTTCTATTTTTTTATGTCGTAGTTTTGTAATGTATTTTTGTTCCAGTTGGTAATGATATGAGTAATTTGCAACATGAGTTGGTACTTGGTATAATTTAAGAAAAATAAATAACTATATATAGTCATCTTGTATTACATTATCTTAGTTATGTTTGTAATTTTAGAGAATTATTAATTTATGATATTAATAGGACTATAAATTTTACATAATAATTTAAACTCGTGTCCAAATTAATTTTAGAATCCAATTATCCAACACATATATTTACGGTCTAATTGGATTGAGACTAGCCTTAAACCAAAATTTTCATGATTTTTAGTATCTTCATTTTTTTATTCACATATTCAATCCAGATAGAATTTGAGTTTTAGTTGGAGTCTAAAATCCATACTTGACGCAATTCAAATTCACCTTAGCATCTTAATAATTCCATTACCTGGAAAATTTTCCTTACATCAAAGATACTACTCCCTCCATTCCCATTTAATTATCGTTTAGGAGATTTATAAGTATCCAAATTAATTGTCGTTTAAGACTCTTTTATTAGTTGTCAATAATTTATTCCAATTATACCTTCGACATTTCTTTTATTTGCCGACTCTGCCATTTCTATATTTTTTCCTTTCTTTTCTTATGCTATAGAAGTGAGAGAGAGAGAGAGGGGTAATATTGAAACTTTTAGTGAAAATGATAAGTTTTTTAATTTTTTAAAATTGTCTAAAAAGTCTTGTGTGCTTGGACAAAGTTTGGTTTGAGTTTGGGTTTGGTTTGGTCTCAATTTTGGCGGGAAATGCGCAAAATTTGGCCTCTAAAATAGGCGGGAGAAATTCAAATTCAAATTTTTTTTTCAAATAATCGTGCAATTCCAAATTTTGGCCTCAAAAATTTGGAATTTGAACATTTCCCGACAATTTTAGAGGGCAAAATTTGGAATTAAACGATTATTTAAAGAAAAAAATTTGAATTTGAATTGCTCCCGTCTATTTTAGAGGCCAAATTTTGAGCATTTTCCGCCAAAAGTGAGACCAAACCAAACCTTATCTAAGCACACCCGTAGGACTGGAGGGAGTACTATATAGTATAGTCGAAACATTGGACTGAATTTGAAGGTTTTGCCGCCAACCAATGTTTTGAAATCCCATGTTAGGGCAAAAAATCCACTGTCCCCATTTGTGTGTGTCCCCGTGTCCCCAACCAATCACAATTCACCATGTGTATATATAATTGAAACAAATATTTATATAGTAAATTCTGATTGGTTGGGGACACGGGGACACACACAAATGGGGACAGAGGATTTTCACCCCCATGTTAGGGATGTATAGTTTTCATACGCAACTGGTTTTTGTAATAAAGACATGCCATTAGTTTATGGAAATCCATTTTGACTCCTAAAGTTAGGTCAATGGGGGGAGGAGCGGGAATATAAAAAAACCTACTTACATGGGGGCGTGCCTCGATCAATTTAAAAAAAAATTCGATTCGGGATCGAAAAGATATATTTCTTTAGTAATAAATAATATTTAATTTTCTTTAAAAAACTTAATCTCTACCAATCCTTAATCAGAGTTTGGACAGTAATGGATCCAGGAATAAAGGACACTGAGCACATACGACAATTCAAAAATTTATGTAAGATCACTTATATATTTATAATTTAAATAAAACAAATTATATATTATATACTAATTTTAATTCTTTTTATCAGGGCCGCTGCCACCATGCTACATGCTATATATGGAGTTAGGTGTTGGTTTTGAGATTGATTCCTTGTGTACTTGGAACAAGAATCTTCCCAAGAATCAAATTCAGAGTCTTTCCTCTCAATGTAATCGGAATAAAAAAACTCATAAAGTTCCTTTGTAAAAGTTTACTAGTATATGATTATGACAAAGTTGCCCTGTCCTTTTTGAGCGCCCGAAGACGATTGCCCTCAAAGGGAAAGAGTGGTGAGTACCCTAGAAAGGGAAGATTGAAGCATGTCCCATGCACGGGGGAGGAAGATAAGCCTCATAAGGAGAAGAATTATTTGCCCCATTATGGGAAGATATAGGAATCGAACACGGGACCTTCGCCCCGTGTTCGGGTAGCCTTACCACTTGGGCTACCCGATTCCCATCTCTGTCCTTGAATATAAGCTTTACAAGTCATTTCCTTCAACTCTTACCACAATCTCTACCTGCCACATTAATATATATATATATATATATATATATATATATATATATATATATATATATATATATAGTAAGATTCAGAAATAATTAGCCTTAATACTTATTCAATGAATTGTGTCCACTTTATATATAAAATATACTTTTTGTTTGCTTTTTTGACATTTTGTCTATTGTACGTAAATTTATTTACTTCCAATATATTTATTCAGAGAGAGTGACATATATAATGTGACAAACGATCCGAATCGTACAGTGGTTGAGGATTCGATTCCCAATACTTGCAGTCAGGGACGATTACAGGGGGCGGGAGGGGGCCGGCGCCCCCCGAGATTTTTAAAAATACTACTATTTATTGAAATTTTATGTGTATTTTAGAAAATTTTATCAATTTCGCCCCCAAGAATATTTTTTTGCCTTTTTTATCGCTCCCAAGAATTTTGAATTTTTTTTACCAGTTTCACCCCCCATTATCAAATTTCTGACTTCGTCCCTGCTTGCAGTAATTTATCTTTTACCATTCATACCCCGTCGAAAGAGATTAATCTATATATTGTAGTCGGGAGATATTCCTTAGTCAATGAAAAAAATGTGAAGCCATTTTGACTGGTCCGACTCAATCAGCACCGTGCGAACTCTTGCAGCCGAACCCAACGTTGTGTTGAGAAAGTCTGTGTGTATAACACGTGGAGGGTTGGCTACGTGTAAAAAAAGTGATATTGCAGTAAGTGTTGGTTTTTTTTTTTTTGTTGAATAACAATTTTTTCATTAATCACAAAATAGTCAAAGTCATTACAATAAATTTTTCTTTTTAAAAATAGAGTTAATAGCTATTTATAACACTAAACTATTTACGAATTTCTCTTTATAGTACTAAACTATTTTTTATCTAAATATGTCACTCAACTATTTACATTTATCTAAATATATCACTCAACTATTTACATTTATCAAAAAATATACAACCACCCATTTTTTGGGTGTTTTCCAGCCAGCGATGTCATGTGAGTTGCTTCAGAACATGAACAAAGGCGAAAAGGAAAAGAAATATTGGAAACGTCGGGCCATAATTGCTTAATTTGACAGACCCGTTTGCCCTTGCAACAACAAATTAAGCAGTTATCGCCCGACGTTTCCAAAATTTCTTTTCCTTTTCGTCGTTGTTCATGTTCCGAAGCAACTCACGAGACATCACTGGACGGAAAACACCCAAAAAATGGGTGGTTGTATATTTTTTGATAAACGTAAATATTTGAGTGACATATTTAGATAAAAAAAATAGTTTAGTACTATAAAGAGAAATTCGTAAATAGTTTAGTGCTATAAATAGTTATTAACTCTTTAAAAATATAAGAAAATAAAATTTATACAATGATTTAAAAAATCATAATAACAGACAAAAGCACACTCAAGAAACTTGGGTGGTTAAGAGCCGTAGCGGAGCATAAGAGGGACAGGCCCTCCTCCCTCAAATTTTCAGAAACGACGAATTTTCTATAGGAATTTTTATTTCTTGGGTGATATTTTCTTATAAATGTTGTATTTGGCCCCCCTAAAAAATTTTCGGTAAAAAATTCGCCCCTATAACAAATTCCTGACTCCATCACTGGTTAAGAGATGATAATATAAAAACTAGTAAAATAAACAAATACATAAACTTCTTCTTCGCAGCATTTCCATAACAATCCTTAAACCACAGAGGCAGGGGAAAATTAATTTCAACATCTTCCTTAGGGATCGATAATTTATAGGATCATGAGCGTATCAACCGTCCTACAAATTGCATCGGGAAGATGTAGAGAGTTGATAAATGGCCCAGATCAAGTCCGGGTTGAAAGATTTTTCCTAGGAACAGAGCAAATAAGTTTAGATCTGTAAAGATTTGAGACAGATCTAACCCCCGTGTCTTGAATCTTGAAAAAAAAATACTTTGAAAGAAGTCTCATATGATTTGTATGGTACAAAATAGATTATAATACCCGAATAAAAATAGTAAATAAAGTTAACTGGCCAAGATCTGATCATTGGCCGGAGCCAATGGCCAGATCCGACCAGTAGAAAAGGCAAAAGAAAGGCTTGCCGGGAGAAAAAATAGAGAAAAAAAAAAGTTACATAGAGGGGGGAGATAAAAAGAAGAAAGATGAAGTTTTGCGTGTGCAAAATTACCAAATAAGTTTTGGTTCGAACCATAGGACAAAAAATAAAAATAATGGACTGCAACTTTATAAGCTTAAGGTCTAGGTTGATTTAGGCACTAGCTAGGACATTCGATATTGTATTATCTCATGTGCCTCCATATCCTCTCAAAATCAATTGGGTAGGAAAGGTGTTAACCTATAAGCTTTTTGAAGGAGTGGGGGGGGGGGGGGTAGGGGAGGTGGGAGTTAGAAAGCTGGGCGCTGTGGGGACAGTGTTGAACCCAAGACCTCTCGGTTGTGGGCATAGACAAGCTCCAATGGGCTATGACCTTATTAACGTTAACACATGAGCTTATATGTTATTTGGATCTTCATTAACCACTCGATGTGAGACTTCATATTTCAACACTCCCTCTCACATCGAGATGAGAGTCAATTTAAGGTTCGCCGCTCTTATTGAATCGTACGGGGACAATTATAAGCCCACACATTTTGCCTAAGGGTCCGCTCTGACATCATGTAAAAATTAGTTCATGAGCCTCCATATCCTCTCAAAATTAATTAGTTAGGAGAGGTGTTAATCCATGAGTTTATATGTTATTTAAATCTTCTTTGATCACTCGATGTGAGACTTCATATTTCAACAGCTTCTGATTTTGACAATATCATCATACAACTGATGATCAAATTTAATAAAAGATCAAAAGTTACGGATACAAGGACAATATATATATATCTTCCGGATCCCCTGCATTTCACATGCATCTTTCAATAATTTTTTAATTAATGTCTTTTCACGTTCTTGAATGCTGCTACCTCAATCTCAGAATTTGGGGTCATTTTTTAATATTAAAATAATTCATTCCCAAATTATCTGTTCACTTTGACAAATGCACATGTATTGAGAATTTGATGATTTTGATGATAAAATATAAGCAAAAGTATAAAATATCACTTATTAATTCTAGTAATCTCATTTAAAATTTATGTATTTCTCTCTACTCTCTCTCACACAATAACCAATTACCTCTTAACTATGTGTTGAAAGTGATCATTTAAATTAACTAATACTCATTCCGTTCCCAATTATCTGTCGCCTAGACATATTTTATCAGTTTCTAATTATCTGTCACTTTAAGAAACTAGGAGTCCTTAATGTTGAAGGGATTATGGAATAAGGACTCCAACCTTAATATTTTCATAACACTCCCCCTTTGGAGTCCTTAATAAGAATATGCCTCGTTAAAACCTTACTAGAGTAAAAAACCCAGTGGGAAAAAAAACTTCTCTAGTTAAGGAAAAAGAGTACATCATTCTTTATATTTTACTCCCCCTGTTGACTAGATCCCTTAAGATCTCTGCACCGACGCATGCCAATCGTATAAATCAACTTCTTAAAAGTTGAAGTCGGTAATGTCTTAGTAAACAAATCTGCCAGATTGTTACATGACTGAATTTGTCGCACTTCAATTTCACCTTTCTTTTGAAGTTCGTGAGTAAAGAAGAATTTAGGTGAAATGTGTTTTGTTCTATCTCCCTTGATATATCCTTCACTCAATTGAGTTATACAAGCAGCATTATCCTCATACAATATTGTAGGGATTTCTTTCTCAAAAGATAAATTACTATTCTCTCGAATATATTGAATCAACCACACACATTCTCGACTTGCTTCATGAATAGCTATTAATTCAGCATGATTTGAAGATGTGGCTACTATAGACTGTTTTGTAGAACGCCATGATACAGCAGTCTCGCCACAAGTAAATAAATAGCCAGTATGAGAACGTGCTTTATGAGGATCAGATAAATAACCCGCATCTGCATATCCAACCAATGCTGGTTTTGATTCCTTAGAATAAAATAATCCGAGATCTATTGTTCCTTGGAGATACCGAAGGATATGTTTAACTCCATTCCAATGTCGTCGAGTAGGAGAAGAACTATATCTTGCAAGTAAATTTACTGCAAATGATATATCAGGACGGGTATTATTTGTAAGATACATTAGTGCACCAATAGCACTAAGATATGGTACTTCAGGACCAAGTAGTTATTCATCTTCCTCTCGTGGTCGGAAAGGATCTTTAGTAACATCTAATAAGCGGACGATCATTGTAGTGTTTAAGGGATGTGACATATTCATGTAGAATCTTTTCAGGACTTTCTTAGTATATGTTGATTGATGAATAAGGATTCCATATTCTAGATTATCAATTTGTAAACCAAGACAAAATTTGGTTCTCCCAAAATCCTTAATCTCAAATTCTTTTTGTAAATAATCTCTTGCTTTAAGAAGCTCTTCAGGAGTCCCAATGAGATTAATATCATCAACATATATTGCAATTATAACAAAACCTGATTCCGATCTTTTAATGAAAACACATGGACAAGTTGGGTCATTCTTGTATCCGTCTTTTAATAAACTCTCACTTAGGCGGTTATACCACATTCTTCCAGATTGCTTTAATCCATACAGGGACTTTAGCAATTTAATAGAATACTTTTCTCGAGTGCTTGACTTACATGTTTCAAGCATGCTAAACCCTTCAGGGATTGTCATGTAAATTTCAGTATCCAGATTCCCATACAAATATGCAGTAACTACATCCAAAAAGACGCATATCGAGATTTTCATGCACTGCCAAACTTACAAGGAATCGGAATGTAATCGCATCAATTACAGGAGAATAAGTCTCATCATAGTCAATACCCGGTATTTGCGAAAAACCTTGTGCTACTAGTCGTGCTTTATATTTCACGACTTTATTTTGTTCATTTCGTTTTCGCAAAAATATTCATTTATAACCAACGGGTTTTATCCCTTCCGGTATTCGGACTACAGGTCCAAAAACCTCACGTTTAGCAAGTGAGTCTAATTCCGATTGTATTGCTTCTTTCCATTTTAACTAATCCGGCCTACGCCGACATTCTTCTATTGATCTTGGTTCAAGATCTTGATCATCACTTAGAATATCTACTGCTACATTATATGAAAAAACATTATCCATAATCGTATTCATACGATTCCAATTTTTGCCAGTAGCAACAAAATCTATGGATTTTTCCATGTTTTCATTAATCTTAGATACATGAACCATTGGATCAATAATTTCTTGGTTCGTTCTTACTAATTCTTTCGGAGTATTACTTTGATCATTTAATCCTTTTCTTTTTCGAGGATTTTTATCTTTAGAACCAATTGGTCGGCCACGCTTTAGGCGTGTTTTGGAATCTGTAGCTATAGAGCTTATACTTTGTCCTGCAGGGACATCTATTCGCATAGGAGCATCTATAGCGGAAATATGAGATTTGGTAATTCTTGTAGAGTCGGAAAAAGCATCAGGCAACTGATTTGCAATTCGTTGCAAATGAATTATTTTCTGAACTTCAAGTTCACTAGTGCCTGTCCGTGGATCCAAATGATTTAATGATGATGTTTTCCATGTAATTTCATTCTTTTGTTGTTGATTTTCTCCCCCCAATGTGGGGAACATTGTCTCATCAAAGTGACAATCAGCAAACCTACCAGTAAAGACATCGCCTGTTAATGGCTCAAGATATCTGATAATGGAAGGAGAATCATATCCCACATATATTCCAAGTCTTCTTTGAGGACCCATTTTTGTACGTTGATTTGGAGCACCCAAATATTCTCAAATGAGATATGTTCGGCTCAGAGCCAAACGCCAAATGTAGAGGAGAATATTTCTGATAACTAGTTGGCCTTATGCGAACTAGTGCCGCTGCATGCAAAATAGCATGGCCCCAAACTGATATTGGGAGCTTTGTTCTCATCAACAAGGGTCTAGCAATCAACTGTAGTCGTTTAATGAAGGATTCTGCCAATCCATTTTGTGTATGAACATGTGCTACAGGATGCTCAACTGTTATACCAGTTGACATGCAATAAGCATCAAAGGTATGAGAAGAATATTCACTAGCATTATCTAAACGGATTCTCTTGATGGGATAATCTGGGAATTGTGCCCTTAATCTAATTATTTGAGCAAGTAACCTCGCAAATGCCAAGTTGCGGGTTGATAATAGGCAAACATGCGACCATCGGGTAGATGCATCAATTAAGACCATAAAATATCTGAAAGGTCCACATGGTAGATGAATAGGTCCACATATATCACCATGAATTCTTTCCAAGAATGCAGGAGATTCAACTCCTACTTTTGGTGGTGATGGCCTAACTATTAATTTTCCTTGAGAACAAGAACCACATTTGAATTCACTTGAACTTAATATCTTATGACCTTTTAATGGATGGCCATGCGAATTTTCAATTATTCTTCGCATCATTATGGATCCAGGATGACCCAATCGGTCATGCCAAATTATAAAGTTATTTGGATTAGTAAACTTCTGGTTTACTAAATGATACATTTCAATAGCACTAATTTTTGCATAATGCAAGCCAGATAAGAGAGATGGTAGTTTCTCAAAAACATATTTTTTGCTAGAAACGTTTGCAAAAATACATTGAAATTCTGCATTTTGATCATTCATCGTTTCAATGTGATATCCATTTATGCGAATATTTCTAAAACTTAATAAATTTCTTTGAGACTTTGTAGAGAATAATGCATCTTGAATGACCAACATAGTTCCTTCAGGTAAAAATATACAAGCTCTTCCGGAGCCTTCTATTAATTTTGCACTACCATTTATGGTTTGGACACTAGTTTCTCTCATATTTAAAAAAAAAAATATTTCTCATTTTAAGTATTGTGTGTGTTGCTCCACTGTCAATAAGACATATATCACTATCTCCAATCTTTAATCCAGAAGAGGGAACAATAGCCATTTTCCTTCAATGCAAAATTAAAATAATAAATTTGAAGGAAATAAAATACTTTTATTCATCATAGTACAAATGTACTATTTATTACAAAAAGGAACTAGTAAACTAAAAAGAGAACTTGAATAAAAAAAATTACTTAATGAACTGAAATGAAAGATAGACATAAAAAACTAAAACTGAAAATAAAATTTTAAATCTTCTGGACTGTTCCATATTAAGTCTTCTGGACTGTTCCATCACCAATAAGGTGATCTATCTTTCCCTCCGGATGTTCAAAGAAATCAGCAACACCCAAGTGTGTCACATCAACAGACATATCATTCATATAATCATCATTATCATCATTAGTATTCTTTTGGGAAGTGTAATTTGCCTCAACACTCTTGGCTTTCTTTTTAATTGATGCTTGATAAAGATCAATGAGGTGCTTAAAGTCATGACGGCAGTGCGAGCCCAATGACATTCCATTCCACACCGATAACAAATTTCTTCACGATCTTGTGGATCAATATCTTTCCCTTTTTTCTTATCATTCCTTTTCACGGTTGAGGAACCATCCGCATTATTATTATAATAGGGAATGCTTTTACCTCGTCCACGTCCACGACCTTGACCACGTCCACGACCTTGGCGTCCGCGACCACGACCTCTTCCACGGTTATAAAATCTAGTCGCATTCACTTCAGGGAATGGAGTGGAACCAGTAGGTCGAGATTCATGATTTTTCATCAATAGCTCATTATTTTGTTCAGCCACAAGAAGACAAGAAATCAAATCAGAATACTTTGTAAAACCTTTTTCTCGATATTGCTCATTGCAGGAGCAAATTTGAGGCATGAAAAGTGGTAAATGTCTTTTCTAGCATATTAGCATCACTAATATTTTCTCCACATAATTTCATTTGAGAAGTGATTCTGAACATAGCTGAATTATACTCACTAATAGACTTAAAATCTTGGAGTCGTAAATGTGACCAATCATATCGTGCCTTTGGAAGTATGACCATCTTCAGGTGGTCATATCTTTCCTTCAAATTAGTCCACAAAGTAAGTGGATCTTTCACCGTAAGATACTCCGCCTTCAAATCCTCATGAAGGTGACGGCGGAGGAAAATCATAGCCTTAGCACGATCTTGGTTTGATGCTATGTTATTTTCTTTGATGGTGTCTCCAAGACCCATTGAATCAAGATGAATTTCAGCATCTAATTTCCATGACATATAATTTCTCCCGGTGATCTCAAGCGCTACAAAATCAAGCTTAGCAAGGTTAGCCATAAAAATAAACTTTAACAAAAAAGATAATCAACTTACTTTAACCTCCTTTGATATAAGCCTCAGATGTAATTTAGGAATTATTAACCGAATTATTTTTCTTAAACTAAAGAGACTTCGTGCTGATAACGTATTATGAAATGGATGGAATTCTAGAGTGAATTCCACCACAAAACTAGAATATAATATAAAGATGAAGTAGACAAAACACAAGAGATAGGAGAAGTATTTCTATATTATTTCATGAGTTCCTTTTACATCAAAATAAGCCCTCTATTTATAGGGTTAGAAAATGTAGGTTATGAAACCTTTCATAAAGGGTAGATAATGGAGCTTGAATGTGTAGGTTATGGACTTCTTGTAACTCATCTTTCAATAGAGAGTTAAGGTATCCATAATGTTGAAGGGGTTATGGAATAAGGACTCCAACCTTAATATTTTCATAACAAATACGGTATTCTTGAAAAATTTATCAACACGAAAACCAAAATGTTATTCTTTTTTTTTTTTTTTATGGATAAAACCAAAATGTTATTCACCACTATATATATTTTTCTGCGGGTAAAAGATTCATCACGTGTGGTAGGCTTCCGGCTCCTATGCGGGACAACTTTTTGTTCTGCACGTGCGGGACAAACTACTAGCCGTCGAATGAGATTTTTTAACGGTTCAGATCTGAAGAGATAATTTTTTTTTTAATATTTTAAATCCAGCCGTAACTTTTCTCTCCCCAAATTTGAGTCGTTCAAAATTTCATTTGACGGCTGAGATTGTTCCGCATGTCCGCATAGGAACCGGACTGGTGTAGTAGTCGTTTTTTGTGGTTGGAAAGAAGAAAAAGAAAATTATTTTCATGTACAGTGTCAATTTCGGTGGAAGAAATCTTTACTTTTCAGAGGGAATAATATATTTATTTCCACCACACCAACATGCAAATCTGCAATAAAAAATTCATTGATCCTGCAATAAAATTTTCTAGACTAGCACAAGTTTCTAGACTAGTTGAATTTGACTCTTATTTTGAAAAACATTAACTTAAAATTTGATATCATAAGCTCTAGCGGACCTACAGCGGGGCTTGGTGGGGCCTTTTCCAATTTTTTTTAAAGTTTTAATTTTTTAACATTCCGTTTCGTAAAAAATTTTAGTGTACCCATTTTGAATCAATTTTCAATTTTCAATTAGAAATTAGATTTTGTGATTTATAAATTATAGTAATAACACCATTTATATATTAACAATTTTATTTAAAATTTTAACAAGTTTAAATATATAAATAGACTATGAATTTGTTGTATCAAGATTAATTGTGCCCCTCTTATTTTTAGTGTCTGCGTCCACCACTAACCACAAGTAGAATAGAATACGTGAACCATAAAAAATATTGAAATATTATTAATAAGCATTTGGTACGATTATCTTTTTCATGTACTTAGTACTCTTTCTGTATTGTATCCTCTATCTCACTCAAAAAAAAAGTTGGCACGTGTTTCATTTTTTCCTAAGGTCTCGTATCTTTTCTCTATGTTGCATTTCTTTAAAATAACAGGATAAGATTAGCACTGTCAAATGGGCCACTAGCCCGTGGACCGATCCGTGATCCGTGTTTTTTGGACGAATTTGGACCACGCTATTCATGATCCATTTAAATGCGGGCCATTTTAGCCCGCTCTGTTTGGACCACGGACCAAGGCGGACCGGACCGGACCCGGACCGGACCGGACAACCCGGACAAAAAATTAATATAAAAAAAATATATTTTTTAAAGTTTTACTTCTCATTTTTTCAATTTGTTTTACAAATGTTTTAAAAAATAAACAACAAAACTTAATTTTTAAGCTTTATATTCTTTTTTTTCAAATTTTCTTTGCAATTTTTTTTTTAAAAAAAAAGTCTTTTTTAAGTTTTATTTTATTTTATTAAAATTTATTTTTTAAAATTAATTTGGTCTGCGGACCGGTCCGTTAACCCGCGAATTTCTTATGGACGGGTATGGACTAGCATTTTCTTGGTCCGCAAAAATTGGTCCAAACCGCTCCGATCCATTTTAGGGTAATTCGCGACAGATCGGACCGGACCAAATCGGGTTGGCCCGTTTGACAGTGCTAGATAAGATGGAAGATCTGGATTCAAAATAATTGAAACTCTAATTAAACAAATTTTATCAAAGGTTCCTTAGCTCAGTGGGGCATGCTTTAATTTGATACCTTCTCTGTGCATGGGCCATGTTTTAATTTGATTCACTTTTTAGGGTTACTCTCTTCTACTCTGATGAGACAGTTTTATCTCTCCGCTCATTGAGAAACGCCCAACGGGCATCAAAAAAAAAATTAAACAATTTTTTATTATAAGATAATCAGGTTTAGCACGGATCAATATCTTAGAAGCAGGCCAAATTATACATTTCGTTTGAACTCGATTAGTATGAATTAATCGTTTTTTCCCCCTTTCATTCAAGCAATTAAAACCCATGATTGGACCACAAGTTGACCGAGCAATCGATGGATCTATTTAATTCAAACTTAATCATATTCTTATAAGCAAACACATTCAAATGCCGTTTGGTTAGGTGTGTGATGGCTGCTACTATACTAGTCTACTAAAATTTCATGAATTAATTTCTTATATTTAAAGAACGAAACTATATTAATAGATGTGTCATCTTGTAGTTAAGGATATTATTATAACTTACTTATTATCAAATTAATATTCTTAATTATGGGCAATATAGACATTGTGAATTACTACTTGCGTTCCTAAATAATTGATACATTTCACTCTTTTGTATGTTTCAAATTATTTGATACATTTCAAAATTTGATGAACATTTGTCAGATTTCTTTTAACTTTACCCTAGTCAATTTTACTTAATACTTTAGTGTTTCAAACAATTCCACACTTACCCATGCACATCAATTCATACTTTAATTAGGGGTAATTTATACTTTTTTCTTAATAATTATTTTCTTCCAATTATTATTTTTTAGGAAACGAGTTAGTATAGTTGAATTGGCTCCTTCATTTGAGTTTGCGTGTGCTTACTTAATACATGCAAGTGGGCACTATAGAAATGCATTAATGAGCATGCAAAGTTGGATTTCAAAAATTATTTGTTTCCATGTAAATTACACCATCTTTTGCTTTGTAATGCGACACAAGAAGCTCAATAATCAAATTATTTATAACAAGCTGCTTGGTTCTTCTCACTAATTACTTTTCAGCTTAGGCTCAAAGTTAATCGAGTTTGCTTAGTACTAAAATTAGTCGACTTTGATTAACTAACTTGACTCAAGTGCCAAGGCAAGAGTTTTGGTCTCTCAATTAAAATTGGGATTTAAGTTCTTGCCTGGCGCATATAAATCCCTCATTTTGTAATAGAGTTAATCACTTAAACATATTTATCTTAATAACTTTGGATTACAATAAATATTGATGATGTAACTTTCACTAATGATGTTACGCTATTACTATAAAAAAGAACTTGACTCGAGCGTTTATTTAATTTAAGATTGAGCCTAAGGAAACCCTTTCCATAAGCTTAAAATTAAACTACTTCACCGTAATCTATGTAGAAAAAAAGAAAGAAAAAAATCATCACAATTTTATTTTATTTTTTTCAAAAAAATCTGTAAATCAGTAGTCAAGAATGAATTTACACGAGAGTCTTGTTTTCTCATAAGAAACACTCATTGTGACATTACTAATTATAACAACGTTCACACTTGAGACTTATTGATTCAATTCTAGAGTTTACTCATTTTAATTTATTTTATATGAATAAAAGTTTTACAAAAAATATCACAAAGGATCGGAACCGGTATTTTCTCTAGTCTAGGTTAGACATTGATGGATATATATGAGATGACTTCTCAAAAGCATACGGTATCCTCCGTGGCATTCCTAACTGTAGTAATTTCACACTTAAAGTATATCAATTACTCATAAGGTTTATGTTAAAAATAATTTTGGGTCTAACTCAATCCCTCAAGAGGTGATGCTCACAAGTTAGTCGATGCGATATCTCTAACACACCCTCTCAAGGCCATGGTTGGACCGTGAACAATAATAGAGACCCAATATCGAACTAAGTGGCTCTGATACAATGTTAAAAATGGACTTGAGCCTAAATCACTCAAAATGTATCTCAAGAGGGGGATGATTGCTCAAGTTGAAAGAAAGCATCAACATATCTTAAACATAGGTAGAAGTCTGAAATTTCTATCTTCTTTACCTCTTGCCTATTGGAACTACTTTGTTCTTCATGCTTTAGAATCATCAATATTACACCCCACACCCATTCTATATGAGAAATCCCCTTATGAAGTTTTATATAATAAACTTCCTGATTATAAGTCCTTAAGAGTCTTTGGGTGTCTTGCCTTTGCTTGTACTACTGAGCAAGGCAGAACTAAATTTGATCAAAGGGGATTAAAATGTGTCTATCTAGGTGTTCATGTGTCAAGCAAAGGACATGTTCTTTTGGATTTGTCTTTCAGAAGACTTCTTGTGTCTAGAAATGTTCAATTTCACGAGTCTTTGTTTCCTTATTCTAAATCTAGTCAATCTGATGTTTTCTTAGAAAGCTCAAGTCACCTTTTACAAAATTAAGTAAAGGGCATTGATCCCCTGGATGTCTCTTTAGATGATTCCAATCCAGAACCTTTATCTTCTGAGATTCAAATTAATGATGTTTCCTCTACTTCAGTTTCTGACATTTTTTATCATAATTCTCCAAGAAGATCTAACAGACAAAGAGTCACTCTTTATCTTTAAGATTTCATTTACAAACCTATACCCCATAGTTCCCTTCATCATGTTTATAAGGTTGTTTCTCTATATAAACTCTCTGATTCTAACTTGAAATATATTATGAATTTGACTGTTACACATGAACCTAAATCCTTCTTTGAAGCAGCTAAGTTTCAAGAGTGGAAAGAAGCAATGAAGGCAGAAATACTTGCACTGGAAATAACTAAAACTTGGACTATAGTACCACTGCCTTCAGGTAAAAGAGCAATTGGCTGCAAGTGGGTGTATGTAAAATTTCATAGTAATGAAAGCATTGAGAGATACAAAGTTAGGCTGGTGGCCAAGGGCTGTACTCAACAGGCAGGTATAGATTATCTAGATACCTTTTTTTCTGTGGCTAAAATCTCTACTATCAGATTACTTTTAGCCTTGGCAACAATAAAGAATTGGCACTTGAAACAACCAGACATCAATAATGCTTTCCTTCACGGTGATTTGAATGAGGAAGTCTATATGGATTTACCACCTGGATATGAAGTTGTTAATCAACCTAAGGGTGTTAAGATGGTTTGTAAACTGCAGAAATCCATCTATGGATTGAAACAGGCTAGTAGGCAATGGAATTTAAGGCTGACTAATGCTCTTGTTAGTCAATGTTTTACCAAGAGAACATCTAGAGGTTTTTTTGGCTCTTCTCATATATGTTGATAAAATTATCTTGGTCGGAGATGATCTAGGTTCTTTAAATGACATCAAAACTTTCTTTGGTCACACATTTAAAATCAATGATCTAGGAAACCTCAAGTTTTTTTTATCACTTTAGCGATATAAACCACGTTCATGTATTAGGAATTTAGGATTGCGCTGAACTTTATCCTTCTCCTATCATTTTAAAGAGGTGATATTTATGCTCTTCTTCTAACTTTTTACACTTCGTTTCTTTTTATTTTGTCAGTGAAAATTTTAATACCCAAATCCAACTCAAATCAACTCTCCAAGAAAACTATAGCTAAAGGTAATTTCCCTAATTTTATCATTTTGCAGAAATTTGTATTTTGATTAAATCCAACGTAAACTTTTTCTTTTTCCTTTTTTAAGGATTTATCTCATTTTGTGGGTTTTTTTTTGTACCATGTAGAAATAAATAAGTCATGCGAACAATTGTTATCCACGAGTTCGATATTTGTTCACAAAAATAAAAATATGTAAAAATTTATTTACTCTGTAGAGAATAGTTATTCCCACAGAACGATTTATTTGCGTTTTGTAGTTTGTACTCTATGAAAAAATGCCTGGGCTGGATTCTGTTGGGGGGAACAATGTGAGAATTTTTTTTTGAAGTCCGATTAGGTGATTGTCCCCATATATGGGGAGAGAAACTGTCTCAAACGAGGAGAAGATAGCCTTAGAAAGAGAGATTAAAGCTTGTCGCACGCCGACGGAGGGTATCGAACAGGCACCTGCCCCATTGGGTTAAGTCACCTTTCATAAAAAAAAAGGTGAGATTTAATTATCTAGAACTTTCCCCCATTGTAATAGATAAAAGATGAACTAAAACTCTGATAGCTAGAACCCAATTTTGGCTTTTATCTATGGAATTTTATGATCAAATAAAAATTATGCTAATACTTGGACTAGAACGTTGACCATTGACTTAAAGCCTATATACATATTCTATTATTTGTTTCCAAAGAGATCGTTCCGTTTTGCTTTCCATTTCATCAACACCTAATAAAATACTAATTAAGTGTTCTTTCTAAGCTAACCTTCTAACTCGTTATATTAATCTCTGAAGTATGGAATATAGGTGGTGCTTTTGTAGATAAAAAAACTCATTCCGTAGATGTATGTTATATAGGTGGTGCTCTTTTATATAAAAAAAACTCGTTCCGTAGATGTATGTTATATAGGTGGTGCTTTTGTCCGTAACTCGTTATATTAATCTCTGAAGTATGGAATTAAACATTCTAGACGGAAATAATATTAATTTATAGCTCTTGTGTATCTATTTCTCATTCATCTACGATTAAGACATTTTTCTTATCCAAATTGAGTATTTATTTTCTTTCGTGAGAAGTAAGATCGTTCCGTTTTACTTTCTATTTTATCAACACCTAAGAAATCAAGCTAACATATCTAATTATGTATATTACGTAGATAGTGTCTTTATTCGTAACTCACTATATTAATCTGCGAAATATGAAAGTAAACATTCTAGACGGAAGTAATAGTAATTTATAACACTTGCATATCTCTTTATCTAGCTGATTAAGATATTTTTCTTAACCAAATTGAGTATTATTTTCTTTCGTGAGAGACTACTTGTATATTCATCTTAGGGTATATTTGGTCCGTTGAAGTGTTTTTTTTCTTTTTGTTACTCTTATGAAGTGTTTCTTTTTCGCTTTGTGATTGGTTCTCTCTCCTTTGGGGTTTTGCCCTCGGGAGTTAAAAAAAAAGGAATGTTTTTTTATTAGGGACATTTCTTTCTCCTGTAGTACCTATAATAAGATAGGATAAGAATTGCTCGTCTCAGAAGCCAGTTCAGTTGGCAAACAGCGGACACGTTCATAACATTTTTTATAGTTGAAATAATAGTCCAATTGTTTTGAATGAACATTTATTGCGATCCAATTTTTTTTAAAGTGAGCATCTATTACGATTTTTAGAATACATGTTTACAAGTGTTTCTTATGTGCAAAGATTTTTGTCGTTCCGTATAATAGTTGAGATCAAAATTATTATGCTTTTTCATTATTATAGCAAAGTAGCAATAACAAAGAATATGTAGTTCTGATATGGACTAGGTATATTGGATCATGTGGTGCAGAACTTGCCACATAACTACAGGATGAGGAGAGAGACAATTATGTAATGACGTGACTAATTATGAACAAAAAGATTCACGTGGACCTGATTCATATCAGAAAAATCCAATAACAAAAACACAATAGTATAGAATAAGATAGGATCAGAATTGCTCGTCTCAGAAGCCAGTTCAGTTGGCAAACAGCGGACACGTTCATAACATTTTTTATAGTTGAAATAATAGTCCAATTGTTTTGAATGAACATTTATTGCGATCCAATTTTTTTTTAAAGTGAGCATCTATTACGATTTTTAGAATACATGTTTACAAGTGTTTCTTATGTGCAAGATTTTTGTCGTTCCGTATAATAGTTGAGATCAAAATTATTATGCTTTTTCATTATTATAGCAAAGTAGCAATAACAAAGAATGTATAGTTCTGATATGGACTAGGTTTATTGGATCATGTGGTGCAGAACTTGTCACATCACTACAGGATGAGGAGAGAGACAATTATGTAATGACGTGACTAATTATGAACAAAAAGATTCACGTGGACCTGATTCATATCAGAAAAATCCAATAACAAAAACACAATAGTATAGAATAACCCACCCCCCAAACGCACTTTCTTACTTTCTTCATTTTTTTAGTAATTTTCCACAACAGTCAAGTCAATTAATTCATTTTTGTTTCCTTGATTTCTAAAGATAAGATGTGTATACATACATCCATTGGAGAGAGACTATGGAAAAAAATAGGTGTTTCGTTTATGTCCATTAATAAAAAATTGTCATGTGTTAATTTTTCTTTTAAGGATATTAATATTTTTTTTAGATTATAATTTTTTAATTAAAAAAAATTAAAACATGATAAATTCTTATTTATAAAACAGGGAATAAGACACCAAATAAGTACATATGATTCTTACCAATAAATTATTAAGATGATTTGGTATAACACAATTCAAGATGTTAATGGGTGTGCTTGGACAAGGTTTGGCTTGAGACTGGTTTGGTTTGGTCTCACTTTTGGAGGGAAATGAGGAAAATTTGACCACTTAAAATAGGCGGGAAACATTCAAATTCAAATTTTTTTTCCAAATAATCGTCCAAATTCAAATTTTAGCCTCAAAATTTTGGAATTTGAACATCTCCCGACAATTTTAGAGAAAAAAATTTAGAATTGAACGATTATTTGAAGAAAAAAATTTGAATTTGAATGTTTCCCGCCTATTTTAAGTGGTCAAATTTCCCTCATTTCCCTCCAAAAGTGAGACCAAACCAAACCAGTCTCAAGCCAAACCTTGTCCAAGCACACCCAATATTCATGATGCGAGTTTTCAGCTTTCTCATAGGAATTTAAGGCAAAAAAAATGCTATATCTCTATCTTGTGTCCCGTTCCCTATCCCAATGAATAAATGATTGACACGCGTTTATATTTTTCCTTACGGGTTTCACTATTTTTTTTAGATTAGAATTTTTTAATTAAAAAATTAACACATGTCAATTTCTTATTAGTAGGAGAGGAATTGGAACACCGAACGAGAACAGAAGATTTCTACCCGGAATTTAAAGGGGGTGTATATATAGTCTTTACTAGGGTTAGAGAGTTAGTTACTATCAAGGTTATAGCCAAGGGCGTTTTGGGCCGATGACTACTAATTTGCTATCGTCAATTTGAATTCGAATCTTCTATTATATCTTATATTAAAATTATCTAATACACTATTAATATTATCACATGTGAAGTATCAATAGTAAATCAAAGTGAATTTTTTTTAAGCTTGAACTAAATAATTTACTAAAAAAATCGAATTGCATTTTGTAAAACACTGAGTTCTGACTCATAGCTAAGCTAACTATACAAAGAATAAAATATTGAAAAGTTAAAAGTTCATACATTAATTTAGGTCAATTTTCTCAAAAGTTATTGTTTTTTTACCCATTTAGTTGTCAAATTCAAATTCCAATATTTATTTTCTTTAGCGGTGCGTTTAGTCAAATTTAAAATTTTCATTTGTAAGGTAAATTGATATATTTTCTCACGAAAAGATTTAATTTAAAAGACTATTCGAATTTTTAAGCTCTTGTTTCAATCCAAATCCAACACACTCGGTAAAGTAAAGGTACATATGGATAATTCTCCCAACACATGATACTTGATTATCAGCTGAGTTTGAAAAAAACATACAAAATAACTATATTGAAAGAAAAAAATTATTCCAAAGAAAAAATATGTATTTTTTTCATCATTAGATTGAGAATAACAATTAAAATTTATAAGTATGTGGTGGCACATGAAAAGTCTCATTTGGCCAGAACCATTCATGAAGCAAGCATAACTGCTCATACGAAGTCCAAACGAAATGTCAATAATAATTAGATTGAAAGAACCATGTGTCAATTGAATTTAAACGGTCGGAGTAGTCAGGAACCAGGTGTTCGAAACTGTCAAAGGATATCGAGCCATCAAGATTTGATTTTCACAGCTCCTTTGACTTTGTCCTATGTCTTATTCACTTCCAACCGCTATAATTTTCACGATGAAAGTTTTCAGGAGGATTTTTATACCCAAGTAAATGGGACGGACAAACCTAAAAAGGGGGAAACATGCAATCACCACTCGACCAAGACAAGTGAGATCATCACACGTTCTCCATCTCGACTAAGGTATGAGAAACATGGTCGAAGTGGACAAAGTAAAAGGCGAAAAGCCATTTTTTAGTGAAGGTTATAAATAGAAGAGAAAGATGAAGAACAAGAACGACTCATCAACAATCTAAATGTTTTATTATCTTAATTTAAAACCGGCATTATTAATGCCTTCCTTACAAACTTTCAACACTTACATTCATATATAGTTCAATTTAGATTTATCCATACGGAATTTGCGTGTGGATTTTTGTCCAATAAATCTTACTTAATTAGATTTCACCAGCTAAGTTTTTTAGTTCCACGTTTAACCGATTTTTTTGTGCCAACAATATATATTAAAGAAAACACCCCTCAGCCTATCTTGTCCACTTACTACCTCTGTTAATTGATTTTTTTACTTTTTCCTATATACCTAATTTTTTTATTTTCTTAATAAGAAACATCTTGAGTATTTAATATTTAAGTCAATGGAAAACTTTTACTTGTTCTATATATCTATTTTTTTTTTACATTTTTTAATAAGAAATATCTTTAGTATTTAATATTTATTACATAATTGTAAAAAGCAAACAGCGCCATGTCAACATTAATTTTTTTCCTAAAAAAGAAAGTCACATTTGTATTTCAATCAATGATGTTATTATTACCATTACATTGTCCTACTACTATAATGCACTAAACCTTTTTTTTTTCTTTTTTGGAAAGACTATATGTACTAAGCATTGTGGACTCTTTAATGTACCTTTATTAGGATCTGGTGTTAGTTGAATAATGTACCTCTATTAATTAATTAATTAATGTAGATGAAAGGTACTCACTCCATTCATATACTTTATATAAGTATTAAAACAATTGTCAAAAAAAGAAAGAAAGTATTTTTTAATTAAAATAAAACTAGTGGTATAAAAAATTTATATAAGAGAGTACTCATTACGTTCCAAATTATTTGTTAATATTTCATTTTAAATATGTCTCAAATTAATTGTACATTTTTTAAATAAAGTGCTCATTAATTATGATTTTTTCAATCTTATCTCTTATATTGAATGATAGGAAGAGAAGAATAGAAAGAGAAAATAAGATATAATTAAACTGAGAGTAAATTAAATAAGGTTGTGTTTGAGATTTTACTATATCCTATTATAGAATTTGAAGAAATATTAATTCTCGTACAAAACATACTGTGAACGAATAATTTAGGAAGAATTGAATAATATTTATATTTTAATTAAAAATAATTTTCTTTTTTTTTCTTAAATTTTTTATTATATTTATTAAATGACTTATATTATTTACTGAAACTGTAATTAATTAGATCAAAGAAGCAAGTAGGAAAAAATAATTAATAAAAGAAAGTAAGAGCAGGCGGTGCGTGGCCCCTCAACTCTAGGGCACCAACCTCTTTCTCCTTCGCCCTCTATAAATAGGAAAATTCTGATATGAATCGGGAGTCATCTGATAGAATCTTTGATCAAACTTGATCATTATTAAGCAGCGTCGCCTCTCTCTCTCAAAAAAAAATTTCATCGATCGCGGTTAAAATACAAAAAAGATAGTTCTGATATGATAAATTTATACAATTTATACAATTTTTTTACTTTTAATTGTGTCCATATTAGAATTATCTTTTTTGTATTTTAACTGTGACTGAGAGAATTTTTTTTTGGAAAGAGGAGGCGACGTGGGCAATAGCGATCGAGTGGATCGAGTCCCTCTTAGTGGCGCAGTCATATCGAAATTATCCCTATAAATAAACTTCCTAAACCTCCTTTTTTTCACTCAACAAAAACCACCAAACTCTTCCCCTAACCGCCACTACTTCCGGCGTTAACCACCAACCCACACTCTCTCTCTCCACCGCCTCTCTCTCTTAGTTTAAAAAAACAAACCTAAAAAATGGACATTCGCCGGCGACAACCAGCAACAGCTGGCAAGCGAGTCGTCGTCGCGGAAAAATCCGCCGCCGGTGAACCTCCATTGAAACCCCAAATTAAAGCTCCCGACGCTTTGCCTTTACCTTTGTGTCTAACAAATGGAATTTTCTTCACTTTGTTTTTCTCCGTCATGTACTTTCTTCTTACGAGATGGCGTGAGAAGATCCGTAAATCCACTCCTCTTCATGTCGTAACTCTTTCTGAGCTCGCAGCTTTAGCCTCATTGATCGCATCTGTAATTTATCTCTTGGGATTCTTCGGAATCGATTTCGTCCAGTCCTTAATTTACAAACCTAATAATTGGGAAATTGAAGATGAAATTCTTCTCATTGAAGAAGAAGAAGAAGAAGATAGCCGCAAGGGTCGCACCGATCTTCCCCCACCAACTATTCCCAAAATTGTCCCAATGGTACCAACAGAGAAGCCGGCGCCTCTGATTACACCACAAGATTCAGAGGAGGACGAGGAAATAATTAAATCAGTTGTTTGTGGGAAAACTCCATTGTATTCTCTCGAATCAAAGCTGGGAGACTGCAAGAGAGCAGCTGCCATACGTAGGGAGGCGATTCAGAGGATAACAGGGAAGTCATTAGAGGGGTTACCTTTAGAAGGATTCGATTATGAGTCTATATTAGGGCAGTGCTGTGAGATGCCGGTGGGGTATGTACAGTTGCCGGTGGGAATAGCTGGACCTTTGTTGCTTGATGGAAGAGAGTATATGGTTCCAATGGCTACTACAGAAGGGTGCTTAGTGGCGAGTACTAATAGGGGTTGTAAAGCTATAATTGCATCTGGTGGGGCTATTAGTGTTTTGTTGAGAGATGCTATGACTAGGGCTCCGGTTGTCAGATTTGGCTCAGCCAAAAGAGCAGCGCAACTCAAGTTCTTCTTGGAAGATCCATTGAATTTTGAGACTCTTTCTCTGGTTTTTAATAAGTCAGTATATTCTCTGATTTCTGATTTCTGCTCTCTGCATTTTACTTTCTTTCTCTACTTTTTTTTTTTTTTGCTAAGTAATTCTTTCTTTCTCTACTTTACTTTTATGAGTTTTTTTCCTGTTTTCTGAAACAATAGCTTTCGTTCTCTTTCTTATGCTTTTTTCTGATATTGATAGTGTTTTAATGAAGAAATTTTCTGATATGGAGAAGATCCACCTGAATCATGTGGTTATTAGCCACATCACTGCATAGTTGATGTGGTCAGTTCTTGACCACATTTTTTCAATGGACCTGTTTCATATCAACTATTCTTTAATGAAATTACATATATTGATGGATATGGATTCAGGACTTGGATAACTCGCCCATTCACCGTATTTGTATGGTTGACTTGCGAATCTATTATTTAAGCAAAAATACACCCTATATACTAACAAAAATTATTTTTCAGTAGAAAATTGACGCCACAGCTTCCAGATTTATTTATATTAGCACAAATAACTTTATCTATTTTTACGTGGATAAATCTAAACCTGACGATCATTTCCTTATCGGAAATAACTTTTTCTTATTTGTTATTGGGGATGATGGGGGACTTTGAATATTTCATGATTTTGGGGATTTTTTTAAGCCTATTTAATACTCCCTCCATTCTAAAATAACATTAACATTTCAATTTTAACATACATTAAGAAATTTTTTAAAAACAATGAGAGTCAAAGGCAAAATACTAATATATCCTCATTAATTATTTCTTGGAAATAGAAATTGTGGTTAAAAAAAAGTAAGAAGAGGGTAAAAATGGTAAAAAATCATTAAATGTTCATTGATAGTTCAAATGTTAACCTTATTTTGGGAAAATTTTGAAGTTCAAATGTTAACCTTATTTTGGAACGGAGGGAGTAGTAATTATCGAGTGGTAGGTGAGGTTTCAGATATGCCCAAACTAGTGTTTTCTTGAAGACGGTTTCTGAATTCTGACTTGGTATTGCAATTTTGGTGTCTTTTACTTATGGATAATGTTCTAGACCTAGTAAAACTTTCTTCTTTTTGTTGGACTCAAGTAAATCTTCCATTGTAGTCAACATTCTCTTGTCGAGGGTAAACTTTGACTAGAAAGTTTAAAAAAATATTAAGCGGGTCTGGATTATATTTCATGCATTGTTGTAAAATCAGTAAAATGCTTTATGGATCATGTTTTTTGCTTGAAAGAATACTTAATTAGTAAATTTGAGGTTTTCATTAACCAGACTTGTGATTGGATGGTTCACAGATCAAGCAGATTTGGCAGATTACAAAGCATCCAATGTGCAATAGCAGGGAAGAATTTGTACATGAGATTTAGCTGCAGCACTGGTGATGCAATGGGGATGAACATGGTTTCAAAGGGTGTCCAAAACGTTCTTGATTTTCTCCAGAACGATTTTCCTGATATGGATGTTATTGGCCTTTCCGGTACCCTAATTTTCCTGATATGATTTTTTTCCTTAAAGAATATTACTTTGTTGTAATCTCGAAAAACTGTAATTACAGGAAACTTCTGCGCGGACAAGAAACCAGCAGCAGTGAACTGGATTGAAGGAAGAGGGAAATCAGTAGTTTGTGAGGCTATTATTAAGGAAGAGATTGTAAAGAAGGTGTTGAAGACAGAAGTTGCTTCCCTTGTTGAGCTTAACATGCTTAAGAATCTAACTGGATCTGCCATGGCTGGAGCCCTTGGTGGATTCAATGCTCATGCTAGCAATATAGTTTCTGCTGTATATATTGCCACTGGTCAAGATCCTGCTCAGAATGTTGAGAGCTCTCACTGTATCACTATGATGGAGGCCATCAACGATGGCAAGGATCTTCATATTTCTGTTAGCATGCCTTCTATTGAGGTAAAACTCCCAGTTTATGTTTTTCACTTCTGGTCCTGACAATATTTCGGGTCTGATTAAAATCAGATTCTACATGACACGCTTCTTGAGGTTTTAACACCCTTTCTCAATTGAAAGTGAGTTTTAGTCTCTGTCTGAGTTTCAAACGAATCTCTGATTAGACACAATTCAAGTACACTTGTTTTCTATAAAAACAAAAAAAAATTTAATGGGTCTGATTGGATTGTGTATAGTCTGAGATCTTTGGTTGAAATCTCAAATTAGTCTCGGACCAAAATCGGATTCCAGGTGATATACTAGTTGAGTTTTCATACCCTATCTTAATTCAAAGATAATTTTGAGCCTCGATCTGAGTTTTAAATTAAACCCTAGCTAGACTTGGACCAAGTACACTCTTAATTAATACTCTATTTGTGCGGAAACGAATGTCCAATTTTCTATTCATTTTGTTTAAAAGGGAGGGATATTCGATTCCGGAAGGGGTGTAGTACAAATTAGTTGATGAAAATTACTAGACAAATCCCACCTTAAAAATTAACTAATTCAAAGTTTTATTGGATGGGTTTTTTAATTAAATTTGGAGAGCGAGTATTCATCAATGCCCGGTAATTGTACGTCATATGCCTCTGTGAACGGTATGCATAAGTAACTTCTCTGATCTAATCTAGGGTAAGCTTTGAATTGGGTAAATAACTTGGGTGAATATATAAAGTGAAATCTGGCAGGTGTACATTTCAGAGAAATAAAACCCTGAAACTGTCTCTCTCTGAGAACATTTGCAGAGTAAAATTCTTTTTCCCCTCGTCTTTCTCTCTCAGTAAATTCCTTGTCACATTTGCATGATCATGGAAACAAATATTTCAGAATCTTTTTGTCTGTAGCAAAAGAAGAAACTATTTTGCCATTTGCAGTCATCAACAACATATTCAAACTATGCATTCATGAGTCTTTGATTAAAATAATAAAAATATTCCACCTTTTAGTGCATTGTTTAGGCGTTTTATTTATTTGATTTTTTAAATATAAAAGAGAGATGTCGAGTTGATTATAGACTCAAGTGTTCAATAGTGCAAACAATTATAATATCAAGTGGTATATATTAGAATTTTTCCACCACTAGGTAAAGCCATGAAGAAAACTTGTCACATTAGTCTTAAAAAATGGAAAAATATTTAGAATCTTTTTTCTTTAACAAAAGAAGAAATATTTTCCATTTCCAGTCGTCAACATATTCAAACTATGTTATCCGGACTAGGGTACGAGTGTCCAGTACGAGTGTGTATTTAGGTGTCGTGTACTTAAACATTTAAAATAAAGTGTCTGATAAGTGTTGACCAGATCAGCTAAATATCCTATACCCATATCATTTCGTGTAGATACGGGTACGAAAGAAATAAACGAAGGCTCCGGATAACCTAGTATTCAGGATTCTCTGAGATGAGTAATTGGCAATGGTTTTTTTTTAACAATTCAGGTTGGTACAGTGGGTGGTGGTACTCAACTTGCATCTCAGTCAGCTTGCCTGAATTTACTTGGAGTAAAAGGTGCCAGCAAAGAGTCACCTGGGGCTAATTCAAGACTCTTGGCCACCATTGTTGCTGGTTCAGTTCTTGCAGGTGAGTTATCACTTATGTCTGCCATTTCTTCTGGCCAACTCGTTAAGAGCCATATGAAATACAACCGGTCTAGCAAGGATATGACCAAAATGTCCTCTTAGATTTAGGGTTGTGTAGAAGTCCCTCAATAACATAAATAAAAAAAATGAAAAAAAACAAATCTTGAAATTATTTTCCATTTTAGTTTAAAGAAAAGGGGTGGGTGGTGAATAAATTAAAGAGTATATATACAAAAGAAAGAGAAAAGGGTGTATTTGGTGTTGGTGAATATATGTGATGAGAAGAACAAATCAAGTCAAAGTTAGCATATAAAATTCCTTACTCAGTCCGTGATCGCGAGTTCGAGACATTTCCCTCATAAAAAAAACAAATTACAGAAGATCAAATCAAACACACACATATATATATATATATATATATATATATATATATATATATATATATATATATATATATATATATATATATATCTTTGATTTTAAGCAAGATTTTAGGGAAAAAAACAATTCTATTCAGTTCGCTTTGAAAAATTTGCGGGTCGCGGATTAGTTCGTGCTGCCAGTGGCCTAACCCGACCTCTAGCTGTAGAAGTTTTTCTGCCTATCCCTATGAAATCACAAGTTCGAACCGGCGTGGAAGGTATGAATTATATATATATATATATATATATATATATATATATATATATATATATATATATATATTGAATGAAGTTGTCCTGGAGTCATGGGGAACAATAGCAAGCTGGATGGAGTGTGGGGGAATCTATTAATACTATATTATAAAACTATTAGTATATCTTTTGTAATGTAATGACATTTGGCATCATGAAATGAAAGAGAGGCAACACTTTGGTGTGCTTTCATGTGCATAGGAGGATCTTACCATTACTTTTATTTTATTTTTTATATCTGAACCTCTTTTGTTTGTTTTTAACAGTTATTAGTTTTAATTAATACTGATAAAAAAAGATCTCAAAAAATGAGAATCAGATCTGTTCAGAAGTTTTTTTATTTTTTTTTATTATTATTATTATTATTTTTTTATATGAAAGTGTTTTAATTTTAGATCCATTCATGCATTTTGCCATGTTCTTTCCATCATTACTTCTGATGAGTTGAGGTGGCTAATTAAACCCTTTCAATTAAATTATTGTAACTATAAGATGAACAAATAGCTGGAAAGAGAATGAAGTGTGTAGTGGGACAATAGTAAGGGTTTGATTTGGGATGAAAAATTATTTCGTAAAAGTTAAATAGTTTATAGTAGAAGATTTGGATTCACAAGTGAAAATAAGATAAGAGTACACATTCGACAAGTTGCTCCAAGCATTTTCTACACAAAATTCTCATATTTAATTTCACGACTCTCTCATTAACAATCTGCTTATTTAATACTAATCCAAATACACCCAGCATTGAAACATTGTCCAAATCCTTAAACACACAAGTTTCTCTATAGCATTTGACTTGACTCTTAAACATGCATAGAGAGGGTTTCTTTTCAATAATATTTTTTCCCCCTCCTTTTTTGACTGGGTTTTCAAGGAATTTTTGTCATGGGTTTCAATCTCTTGTACTTTGTACTAAAGGCGATATCCACACCTTCAGGGTCTCCACCACCCGATCCGACAGGCATTGTGAAGAATGTAAATCAATGTGACCCAGCAGTTCGATTGGTGAGAGACCTTGTCTTAACCCACCGCAAGAAGCCACCCCCACATTGGAGGGTTGAAACTTCCACTCATGGGTTTGAATCTCAAAGATGTGAAAGTTTGTTTTGGGGAAAGTTAAGTTTAAATCAGCAGGAATCAATTCACATTTTCTTTTGGGTTTTATACTCTTTTCGTTTACTATATACGGATATCCCCTAACTATTTTTTTTGAATCTGATTCCAATGCTGAACGCCTAGTGCTTAAGAGGCGCTGAAACATATTTTTACTTTTTGTTCAACATCTTTTAGGATCGTATTTTTGACACATGTTGGGATTCGTTCATAATAGATGTTGAAAAGACTTATTATACTATAAAAAAGGCCATTAAATTATTTTCTTTTAATGGCAATAATTATTTCTCACGTGCTGACAAAATGTGTTTAGCACAATATCCGAACTCCTATTTTCCACGCATGGGGGCATAGATTAACAAACATTATATCTTTATTGGGTTGTACACTACACTATTATAAAAAAGATTGATAAAAGACTATATACATGCATCCAATAAGTATTGGATCTAAAATTTTAATTTTAGGGACAGTTCCTTTGAACTGGGGTTTAATACTTAAATTTTTTAGGACAGTAAAGAGTTTTCATCCATTGACCGACAAGCTTGTAGATAACATAATAATTTATACTTAGAACAATATTATTAACTATATGATTAATTAGGATAATACAATTTTAAGAATCTGTTATAATTAATTAGAATTTTTTTTAAGGAAATACAAAAGAAAGGATAAAGCAATGCTTAGCCTAATAAAACAATCTAGGTAGGTCTCAAATTGAAGGTTCGTTTTCTATATTAAGTTTGTCGTAAAATAAATGATAATATAATGATGATGACTTTTATTTTTTTATTTTTTATTGGACCTCACTAGAGGAGGAGCCCATGTAGGACGGATAGAAGCCCGGCAGAGCGGGTGCCCCGTGATGGGAGAAGTAGAAGCCTGGCTGAGCGGGTGCCCCGTGAGGGGAGTAGTAGAAGCCCGACTACCGGGTGCCCCAAGAAGGGGAGTATAAGAACCCACACAAGAGGAACCAATAATAGGAAATTGAATCCTTCCTTTTTTGTGTGAGTTGGGTATCGAACCCACAACCTCTTGGATGTGGAGGTTGTGGGCAGGCCATCTCCCCACTGGGCTATGGACCTTGTGATGATGATGACTTGTGGTCAATCTACTATTCCTAATTCGAGTGCAAGTTAATTGTGGATATTAAATTTAAGTAAAATAGAGTATTATATATTACTTTACCAATTCAGTCGTCTATATGGTGGGTATATTATTTACTTTTAAAGAATTTTTTTGGTAGAAATGTTTTTCTCAATATGATGAATAGTTTAGGATTGTTTTTCTCAAATTTTGTTTTTGAACACAAACGTTAGGATTTCATCTTTTAATGTTCGTACCAAATATTTTTCCACACATCTTAAGATCTTTTAAAACAATTTCTAACAACAACCATTCAATCTAATATATCTCTCATCTACCTTTGCGTCTTATTTTCAAACTATCACACAACTAACTTGAAGTGTTCCTTCTTCCATTCTTGAGAAAAATAGTTAGTTTAGCAATTGAAGAAATCATTTAAAAAAATATATAAATATTTTTAAAGAGTGTGTTATAAGGAATTCAAATCGATTTAACTCTTATTTTAAATGATAATAAAGGAATGAGAAACCCGTAGAAATTAATTTTAAATAGTTGAGTATATATTTGGAATTTTCTGATGTCCTGAATTAGCCACGTTATCACATAATTGTCTCTTTCCTCATTCTGTAGTGATGTGGTCAATTCTGAATCACATGATCCAATAGATCTACTCCATATCAGAACTATCCTATATATTTACAAAATAAATTAACAAAAACATGGTAGCAAGTCAAGTCAAAATGAAACGCACACGTAATGGGAGGTAGATGGACAAAGAAGAAGGTGCAATGAACCTAATGTCGATGCCTTTATGGGGTTGGTTCTTTATGTTATTTTAGCTAATTTGTTTCACTATTTTTCTACCATATTTATAAACTTGTGCATTTATTGTCGATACTAGGTATATATTGTCGCCAATAGTGACTGATCATCTCCGTCAAGAAATCTCTTTAAAAAAGTAAATAACTGGACATGAAATGTCCGCATTTTTTGTTGTCTCTTTCATGTTGATGGATTTTGTTGTTTCGCATTACATGGAAACAAAAATAGACTTCGTGCTAGGGACAACACGTTCATGTGATTGATGCTTAAACGTCTATTTCATAACATACGATGGGGGGTGGGGGGGGTGGGGGCGGGGGAGGGGGAGGGGGTTTAAATCATATGTGAATACTTTGGGTTGTCTTTTTTTCTTTTTCTTTTCCCAAAAGAAATTATGTTTGCAAGTCTAGACATAAATGTTGGGATAAAAATAATACAACGTTCATGATTCAAATTTTATGAATCTAAATATAAATAACTCAAACTTTTGGTTCCAATAAATTTTTTTTTTGGTAAGTGTTGGTCCCAATAATTTAAATTGAGGAAGAAGTGAAGAAAGTTGTGAGTGTACCAATACTAAGTAGACTTTTTACAGTCCGGTTCCTATGCGGAACAAGATTTTTTTTGCACACGTGGAATATTTTTACGTGAAAACTGATTTTTTTGCAAAAAAGACAGGTATTCGGAGAACAAGTATTCTCAAAATGAGAATATTTGTTGTTTTTAAAATTAATCTCAGCCGTAAAAAATTTAATTAAATTGCTGAGAATTCGTTCCGCACTGGAGCGGTGGCAGACTTTTAATATTGACTTCGTAACAAAATCCGGAAAGTTGTCAATTTCCGATTTTGGTCACTATGCCGCAGTTTGAGTCATTCTTTAAAGGACGCTTGCTCCAGTGCGGGACGATGGTAATTTTGTGCGTGCGAAACTTTCCTCGTTCATTGGATTGAAATTTTGACCGTTAAAATTGATTTAAAACGAACATCTGTTATGTTTTTTACCGTGTGAAACAATTTCTGAGTCTCATGATACTTATTTTGAGCCTCAGAACACCTGTTCTAACTCGTTCCGTATGTACTAAAAAAAATTGTTCAGCGTTCCGGACTGATCTTTAAACCATAAAAAAAACACAAAAAGTTTGACAATTTTGACAATCCCAAACTCACTTTCTTGACATTTTATGGTTTTCTTCAAAAAAGAAAAAGGACCTTTTGTGGTCAACTTGCGGAGTCAAGTTTTTTTTGCCAAGTAAAATTGCAGGGTCAGGATGTATCTTGACAATCCATTATTCAATTTCTTATTCGACAGTGTTTAGAATTTGTTTTTTGAAAAATAAAAAAGGCATTTTAGAGAGAGTATTCTTGACACTAATATTATTTTACATTCAGTGTCCTTTTTACTTTTCAATGGCTGCCCTTTTTCAAAAAAAAATTGAGCCCTCAACCCTAAAGACCTCCACCTTTCTGTCACTAGGATTAATGGAGAAGTTAAATCGCATCAATTGAGATTCACTAGAGCTGTATGTACCCCAAATCTTTTTTATTTGTTAGTACAAAGTAACTTGGGACAGGAAAAATAAAATCAACAAGGGGTAATATGCCATTTTCTTTTAATCAAACGTATAGGGAAAGTTCAAAGAAAAAGAGGTGCAGAATATTCATAAATAAAAAGCAGAGTAGAATGAAAATTGGTTCCTGTGAAAATCAAACCGTTGTTAATATATTTCACATTAGCAGCCTTAAATCTAGTGCCACATACAATTAAGGGGCCATTTTTTTTTTCGGAATCGTCAATTAAAGGACTAAAGTTTATAAAGGTTGAAACCAAAAGAGTAGGAAGAATCTGCAAAATCTACCAACATTTTAGGTTTTCTTCCATAACAACAATGAGTGCAATCTTCCTCTATGAGATGGTAAATGTTTCTCAAATGGTAGATACCAATCTAATTCCTGTTGATGCCCTAATAACACCTGCACCAAAAGCATTCAATTAAAGAAAAATAGAAGAAAGTAAAAGAGTCCTCTCGCAAAAGCCTTCATTTTCAAGTACAGTACTCATTAGACAGTATCTTGTCTTAGAACGAAATTACAAGATTTTAGATTTGGAGATTCATATTTTTCCCGACAAACAATTTTACCTTTGAGAAATTCGACACAAGAGTTTCCAAACAAATTAATGAGGGGAATTGTGGTTGTAGATCAGACAGAGAGAGCCAAATGAAAGAACCATTTTCTGCCCCCATTCAACTTCTCACCTAATTTTGTGGCCTTAATGACTATTTTGATACCATATTTCTCTCTACAATTAGCAAAAGAAGAAAGAATCAACTGTATTGTCCCTTCTTCCACTCCTATTCTCCTTCCTTTATTTAACATTGGCCTCACAAGTTGGTTGGGTAGAGGAAGAATCTTTTCTAAAGTCCTCATTCAAAGTCCATGTAGGTCTGTTTGGATTGGGTTTGGTCTGGCTTAAAACTCAAATCTATACTCAAACCAGTTTTGAATTGGGTCTAGAAATGAAACTTGAAGTATTAAATCATATAAAATCTAGTTTAAGTTCGAGACTGAAACAAAAATCTCAAACCCAAATCAATCCAATCACAAATAACAGATTTAGAAGCAAAGATCATGGAGTCATCTCGTTTTAGTATTAGTATCTTTCAATTCCGAGGTGAGAATTCCTAATGGTCTATAACATGACGTGTAGCACTCCCAATTATAATATTATTAAATAGGACCTTGCTAGGCTACTAGATTTTATTAGCTAAAGGATTGACTAAAATAGTTTTTCGGACCTTTTTGCCCTTATAGTTGGGTGAATCCCTTATACCAGCAAGGGGTAAGATAGTCATTTAACACTCAATTCGGAGGTTTAGGGTTTCTATCCTCAAAATTCTAGGAGTAAATCATTTTCCTATTAAATAATGCTTAAAGTTTATTTTTTAGTTTAGGACTTTTCTTATTTAATTTAAAACTCCTATGATTAGAGTTTGTAACATCTTGTGTGTCACGACTTGAGATTCATTGCAGAAAGAGTTTTCTACCCATTCGAGCAAAATTTGAATGATATGAAAAGCTAAGCAATGAAGAACAATTACTCATAATTATTTGAAAGAACGATCATTCATTCTTTTCTGAATCGTTGAATAAAAATGAACATTCGAGATCATGTTCTGTACGTGTAAACTAAAACACTAGGTTTCATAGCGGATCCGGACTGCTTTAGGACAATTGTCCTGACGTAAATTGAACTCGATATCATGAAGATCTATGTGATATTAAAAAGTAAATGAATTGTAAGCTTTAACCCCGACTAGGGATCAAGATAGAATTAACAATTTCTTCACTAAACCAAAGTAAGAACCAATAACTAATACTTTAATGAATTCAGGTTTTAAAACACTGTTCTAGTATCTTGCAATATCAATATCAAACGGAGAAGCTTTTCATTAATCAATCACTCTTACCCTTCTGAGCACCAATTTCTTGCAAGTAATGTTCTGCATCCAGCGCAGCCATGCATCCTACAACAAACAAAATTAAGAAATGATTAAAAGTTTCAACTAAGTTCAATCAATCGTAAAAGCATCATCAAGTATGCATATGATTGACATGCTAATGAACTTCCTCTGAGAGGCTCTGCAGGATTATTCCGGGCAAACTAGCTTCTAAAAATGGTTAAGCAAATACATTAAAAGTCAATCATGTATATCTTACAACCTTATACGATTTGTTTTCATTTGGGAATAAACAGCACAACATAATTCTGAGGGTCCACCCTCAACTTCCCTAACATTCGACTTTCACCAAATAATAAGCTACCCTTGCAAGATATTAGATGAGGATATTACATGACTGTTCATTTGGAAATGGAGTGGCAATAAATTCCACGATGTTGATGACATGTAAAGTAACTTTGACGGTATTGCTGAAATATTCTTTAGATTGCGAACCGGGCAGGCAACAAATAGAAGCAAAGAATGTTGCTGCTTTGTGCAAGAACAACCCAAAATGCAAAAAACAAACAAATAAAATTACAGAATTGTAGGAAAGAAAGACGTAACAACATAAGTATTACAAATATACAAAGGAGTCGCAATTAACATTAGAAGATAGTCACTAGCAGTTACCAGAAGCACACAAGATTAGTGAAGACATTACAAAAGGAATATTGTTAACAGTCCTGAAATTGCTATCTCATAATGCAAGAAATCAAGACTCGCTGATCATTTTGAAAAAAAGCACGAGACCTAATGCTACTATGTAGGATGATGACTAGATGGCATCAATAAGCAAGGTAGAGGCAACTTAGAACTGGAAGTTTTGACCAAATTGGAGTGCAGCTTTCACTTCAACCACCAAAAAAGAGCAAAGGATGTAATGAGAGACTGTAATTTTTTTACATGCAAGTATAAAAAACTATGTAGTTTATGGAGTTGTGGAATAATCAATAATTGCCTAAAAAGAAAACAAGAGAGAACTTCTCGCAACAAAAGTCCCAGATACAAATCAGCATTGTGGATCAAAGCTTAAGAAATCTATTCCAAAGGATAATGTAAACAAAAAACCCACTCAAGAAAAATGATCAACCACCAACATACAGCAACTGTAGATTCAACAAGGAAAAAGAATCCTGTGATAAGTAAAATTGGATTCTAGACATTCCAGGGTAAAATGAAAAACAGATTTTATATGGATAAAAGGGATGAGCTGAGTTTTCAGAGTTAAGAGTCAACCAAAGCATCCGAATGCCACCAACCCTGAGTTGGGAGCGTAAGTGCTACTAATCTTCAACCTACAAATACATGATTTACCTCATCATATAAAAAGTATATCCAGGTCCTCACACTCAAATTTAATGTCATGTTAGCTGAAAGAGCATATGCACAAGTTTTTCCAGGTCGGAATTGGTTGCTTCACATTCAATTTGAAGGCCAAGTTAATTCTTAACCAAATTCCACAGGACCACGACTGTAATCTAATATGCTCTGATCTCAAAAATTTACAAGACGCCTTATGTATTAATCTTAGCGAAATTGGTTTCTATGTTTCATAGTTGCACATAAACTTATGACATTTAAGACTCCACAAACCTCACTCAGTCTAAAGCTTTTCCTACACTATGGCCAACTGCAACTCTGATACAAAGATGTAGCCAAACAATGCCAACCACAAGAGGTTTACATCAAATATGAGATGGAAACTATCCATGCGTCTTTAATTCTCCTATGCCATGATAAATTAGAGATAATGACTGATCTGCTCGGATACATGTTAAATTACTCTTGAAGTCCAAGAAGACATTGGGTTGTATACTCTTTTTACCTGAGACACTGATCACCAAACCAATCCATGAAACTAGAATAAAACAACTCGCTGTCCCCAAATTGTTCACAAACCATTCTAAGAAAACAATGTCCCTAAGCCACACAACATACTCAAAAGTTCTTAACCATCACACAACATTATTGCCTCAGTGTAGTTCAATCAGCAAGGCATTCCCAAGTATAGTTACAACAAAGAAGTGAAAACAAAATAGCCTAAACCGGTGCGATCATTCAGGTAATTGTAAAAGTAACCAACAACTAATTCACTGCTAGATGAAGTTTCACTTACCAGATCCAGCAGCAGTAATAGCTTGCCTATACTTCTTATCTTGAACATCACCAGCTGCAAAAACTCCGTTGACACTAGTGTGTGTTGTCCCGGGTTTCGTAATCACATATCCCTCCGCATCCAACTCCAACTGCCCATCTAAAAACTTCGTAGCTGGTTCATGCCCTATCGCGAAAAACAATCCCGAAACCTTCAAGTCAGAAACTTCCCCAGTTACCACATTCTTCACTTTCAAACCACCTAACAGCTTCTCTCCATAAGCCTCCTCAACAAAAGAATTCCATACCACCTCAATTTTGGGATTCTCTAAAGCCCTAGCCTGCATAATTTTCGAAGCCCTAAATTCATCCCTCCGGTGAATAATATAAACCTTAGCTCCATATTTTGTTAAAAAAGTAGCTTCCTCCATTGCAGAGTCCCCACCACCTATAACAGCAAGGGGCTTATTTCTAAAAATCGGAGCGGCGCCATCACACACGGCGCAGGCAGAGATCCCACGGTTCCAAAATTCATTGGAGCCCGGAAACGTAAGGCGTTTCGCAACAGCACCGGTGGCTACTATAACCGAATCAGCAATTACAGTCTTGGAATCAGTAAAGATTTGAAAAGGGGTTTTTGAAAAATCAACCTTATTTACAGTTTCAGTATGAATCGCAGTGCCGAAACGAACAGATTGGGCCCTGGTCCGCTCCATAAGTTCGCCGCCGCCGATTCCATCAGGGAAGCCAGGAAAGTTTTCAACTTCTGAAGTCGTGGTAAGCTGTCCACCGGGAGCAATATCATTAGCCATCCATCCTTCAAAGAGGATCGGCTTGAGCTCAGCCCTAGCCGCATAAATTGCCGCCGTATGGGCAGCTGGTCCGCTTCCAATTATGCAGAGACGGGTCTTCAAGGTTTGATGTACATCATCCATTGAAGGTAGTTTCGAAGGTATATTACCAGCGGAGGCGGCGGCGGTGGTGGTGGTGGTGGCGGTGGTGATGGTGGCGGCACCGATGAGGCTGCGGGCTTTTTTAAGGGTGTTCAAGACTTTGGAAAAACGATTGTAGCTCATGTGTTTGATTTTATGCCTCTTAGAAATTTTTTTTATATATGTATTAAAGATTCTGTGTTTTGGACTTCTTGACTCGGTAAAGAAAATGCGGCCGAAATGGGCGGGAACTTTACATTTTTGGGCGCCAAATTGAGGGGTAGAATAGAATTAAGAAACTGAAAGAGGGGATTTTGAATACGAAAACCCTAGAAAGAAGAGTTTTTTTTTTAGATAATCACTATTTTTGCCCCCGAGCTATCTTTCAAAAGCAACTGTTACCCCTAAAGAATATATCGTGCTATTTGTGTCCCCAACAAGTTTCGAGGTGCCATTTATGCCCAAAAGTAGCGGCGTCCGGCGTAAAGGGGCGGCATTGCACATGTGCGAACAGCACAAGCACATTTTGAGGGGTATAATAGTCACACCAACCACTAACATAAACTAGCAATAAAAAACAATGCAAAATGAATCAAACCCACACGTATAATGCTATATTAAAATTCCTAAGGAGATGTGTAATTAATTTAAAATAGTATATTAAAATTAACTTCTCTCAGATGGCGGTGGTGGAATATCTTCAAGTTCTGCAGCCGCACCACCGCCGTAGAATGCCTCTCCATCCCCAAACCTTCGCTCCACCTCGATGATACAGGGCCGGAGCTTCTCTGCTTCCCCAACCCCCACCAGCTACCTTGCCCAACCATCAATGGCCGCCCCCTTTCTCATCCTCTTAACCAAACACAAATATCAACCAGAGCTTAACCAAACTACAATTCCATCATATAAAAATTCGAACTCAAACTGAATTTTTTGGTGATTATTTTCTCTGAAGGATTTTTTTTTGTTTTGGATTTTTGTGGTGATTAAAGCTCCACAGCCGGAATCCATCATGGATAGACCTTCGGAGAAGGATAAATCTAGTCGGAAACACAGAGGTTCCGACTGCCACCACCGCGGAGACGAAGACCGTCACAGATCCGACAAAATTCGTCTTCTTCTCCGAGAAGCCAGAAGCTAAAAAACCCAATTTTTTTTTTTTTATAATTTCCAAAAAATTCCAAATTCAAAGTTTCAGAATATTGGGTTTCTTGTAGCTATTCGAAATTAGAAATAAAATAGAGAGAAAAGCTTGTTTTTTATGATGTTCATAGAGTTACTTCAAAGTTTCAGATTAATTTGGTTTCTTTCTGATTTTGATTTTTTAGATGCGATTGAAGAAGAGTGGTTGAAGATGAAGGAGGTCAAATAGGTGGTGGAGGAGGAGGAGGAGGGAGTGAGGGCTGAGTGGTGGAGGGGATGGCTGAGTGGTGGTCAGTGACGGATGGAAGAAGGCTCCACTGGGGTCATTGACCCCAGTGAAAAAAAAAAAAATTTAAAGTATATATAGTATATTTTACTCAATTTAGATAATAAATGACCCCACACAAAAAATTTAATGACCCCACTAATTCTCAAAATTTTGATTAAACATATAAGAATCCGTTCCGCACGTACGGAACAATTCCCATTCCGCACTGGAGCAGTGGTGTTAACTATTCTTATTGTTTCGAGAAGATATTTAACAAGCAGCTTTAAATATTGTAAACAATAGTCTTGTCTCTCAGCTCTCAAGTCTCAATTCTTTCCCGATCCGCGGGATATTTAACAAGTTGCTCTCATTAAAAAATTGTCTTGTCTCACAGCTCTCAAGACTCAATTCCTTCCCGCTTCGCGGGATATTTAACGAGTTTCTCTAAATAAAAAATAGTCCTATCTCTCAGCTCTCAAGTCTCAATTTCCTCCCGCGTCGCGGGATATTTAACAAGTTGCTCTCCACTTGGGGAGGGGTGCGAACATGATAAAATACTCCAAATTACATATAAAATTTACTATATCTAATAGTATTTTTAAAATTTTCGGGCACCCCTAAAATCGTTTCTGACCCCACTGGTCTCAAGTCCTGGATCCGTCACTGGTGGTGGTGGAGATGGCGGAGACGGTGGGTGTAGGGTTTGGAGATGGTGTCTGATGTTGGAAGGAAGGAATGAGGGCAAATGACCAGTTTACCCCTGGGATTTTACATGTGTGGTTCGCACATGTGCAATGCCGCCCCTTTATGCCGGACGCCGCCACTTTTGGGCATAAATGGCACCCTGAAACTTGTTGGGGATACAAATGGCACGATATATTCCTTAGGGGTAACAGTTGCTTTTGAAAGATAGCTCGAGGACAAAATTAGTGATTATCTCTTTTTTTTTTTTTCTTTTTTTTCTTGTATACCATTACTTGTTGTTCACAATGAGCATAGAAAAGTAAAATAAAGATTAGAATATTATTTACTTCAATTCAAGTAAAGAATATGTATAATAGAAGAAAAAACCAATTTTGTATTCAACAATCCTTTCCTCTTCTGTTATCAATGTTAGATGTTGAATTGTTGATGTGTTTGAGAAAAACTACCGCCTTCATTCCTTAATAGATAAAATCTCTCTATACGTATACATAAATTTTTATTTTTTTTTATTAGTAAAATTTTATTTTATCTTTTTTTTACATAATTTTTTTTTGAATTACTACATTTATCAAATTAGTAAAAATTAGTGGTTTTCGGCCACTTTTAAATAAATGTTATATACATGTTTGTCAGTCTTAAAAGTATTTTTGTCAATTTAAATCTTTAAAACTAATGATATGCGCAGAACATGTGATTTAAAGTGGCAGGAAATTAGCAGTTTTAAACTAATTTGACAAAAGTAGTAGTTCGATAATAATTTATGTACAGAAATAGCTAAAATAAAAGTTTATTGACAAAAAAAGAAAAAGTAAAAATTGTTTATGTATATATAGGGAGTTTTTCTCTTCCTTAATATAAAACTTTCATTAAATTTTGCGAAAAGTAAGTAAGCAAACAAACTAGATACTTTATTAGTTAAAATATAAATATTATTTTCTTAAATATGACTTGTATACCGCTAATTTTATTTAAGAGAGTAATATTTATATTTTGATTAAAAATATTTTATTTTTTACTTTATAATTTTCGCAATATTTAATTAAAGTTTTATATTAAGGAAAATCAAATATTTTTCATAATTGCTTTACATGTATAATTTTATTTGTTGATCCAGACAAAGTTATAATTCCGTCTATAATAATAACAGATCGCCTAAGTTGCTGAGCTAATTTCCCCAGGAGATGTAATAAACTCTTCCACCATGCATATTTTACCCATTCCCATTGTGTGTCCATTTTGCTTAAATTATATACTCTTCACCCTCACCTTCCCAATTAAATACTTACATTTAACTCCGTATCAAAATTAAGAAAAATAATTTGATCATGAAACTAAAATTAAGAAAAATAATTTGATCATGAAACTAAAAAATCCATCAATCAGCACATACCTGAAGAAGTCCCAAGGAGACTCCAATCCAGCAGGTATGCCCACCAGATCATCTTTAGTATAAATACTCCGATACACCGGTCCTGCCGACGGCTTTCCATCATCATCATCCCTCCCCCAGCCTCTCTTCTTCAACTTTCACCAAAAACTCCGACATTTTCAGAAGAAAAATAAGAGTGGTTTTTAGGAGGAGAGGTTAATTGTAAAAAAAAAAATTAATAAGTACTCAATTGAGACTAAAAAGGTCATTTTAGGAGTTATTTGAAATTAATTTTAACATTTACATATTTACCCTTAAATTCCGCATCAATTTCACCACCCTCTACCGTGTAATGAATAATGACAGTTATTGACACCTACAAAATTTTACATGGCAGAAAATCCACCAAAAAAACTATTTGGGGGCAAACATTACACTCATAATTAGTTTTGTAACTAAAAACTATTTACTCTTTTTTATATTACACTCTTTTTTCTGATTGTATTAACATAATAAAAGATGAAGGAGTTTTTATTTAGTAACAAGAGTAATTTAGAAAAATAAACTTAATAAATCTCAAAATATTTTTTTTCAGACTTTATATTTTGATGAAAGGGATGAAGTTACATAATAAGAAAACTCAAAATTTTATATAAGTAGTTAACTTTTTTTTTTTTCGATGAAAATAAGTAGTTAACTATTATATTAGAATGCTTGCAACTTATCTCATGAAAAAAAAACAATAGTATTAGTAGGAGTTATGAATTCGTAACCAACATTGCATAAAATCTCTCTATTCATTTTTTTATGTTTTTTGGTTTAACTGGATGTATATTGCTGATCAATAAAATTTACATAGTAAGGGTAAGAACCCCTTTCACTGTTTCAGGAGCTAAATTCAACTCTCGAACCATTTCAAAAATAATTCTAACTTTCTCATAAGCCGGAGGAATCTGAAAATCCTCCTCAAATAACACGAAATTACTCTACCATCATATTCGGTATGCAGCAGCTCGAAACAACATCTCCCACTCATTAGGGGTGTTCAAGAAAAATCGAAACCGACCAATCCAAACCGATCCAAACCAATCCAAATCGAATTTTCGGTTTGAGCGGTGCATTTGACTGGTTTCGGTTTGGGCTAAATTAAAACCGAATTTTTGGTTTGGTTTGGGTTAAATTATAAACCAAACCGAACCAAACCGAATATATAATATAATATATATTAAAGGATTTTTTTGCAATAAAATATATTTTTCCTTAAAATGATTTCTAGTATAATTGCTAACTTTTATATCTCATTCTAGAATTTTCAAGTGCAAGTTCTTCAAGTGTTAAACCAAGAGATTAAAAAGTCATCATTTGGTATTCGATTTTAGATTTACCAAATATTTTATTGTATTTCAGTATTTTGAACTAATAATTATGTAATTTTTGTGTTTTTCTTTTTTCTTGTAGGATGATTTTGAAGTAATTTGTTTAAAGTGCAAATATCAAGACCAAGAATTTATATTTTATTATTTTGTTTTCTTTATTGTGTTTACCTTGAGAAAATAATAGGCATATTTTTTTTAAATATTTTTAGCAACTAACTAATTAAATAAAGTTTTTTTTAAACTTTATAATCAATATTTTTGTGTCTCGCAAAACCGAGCAACCAAACCAATCCAAACCAAACCAAACCAAACCAAACCAAACCGAATGCATCAGTTTGAGATTTTAAATGGTTTGGATTGGTTTCAAAATTTCCAAACCGAATATTTCGGTTTGGTTTGAAAAATGTATAAAACCGAACCATTTGGTTTGAAAAATGTATAAAACCGAACCATGAACACCCCTACCACTCATGATGAGCTCCTTGTGAAGACCAAGTTCTTGAGCCAATATTCATATCAACCCAATCCGCTGCAGTTGGATTATAAAATCTCTCTATTCTATTACTTTATAATTTCCACAAAAAATAAGAATTCTACAATATTACACATTTGATTAAAAGAATCATTGAAACTTGAAAGTATTAAAAGCAGTTGTGTCACTCGTCGATTCACCTCACTTATATAAACCTATCATCTAAAGTGACGGGACATTGTATCGGTCACTGGAAAAAAAAAGTCAAACTCAGCACTAGCGGAATCACATCCGTTGCAGAAAACCCTACAAAAATCGGCAAAACATCTCGAAAAGCATTTTTTGACAGTTCAACCAAACTCTGACCAAAACCTTTGATATCTTTAATCAATTTTTCAATGACAAAATAAGGCATTCCTAACGAATCAAAAGTGTAATACATAACTTCCCTTGCTTCTTCTTCTTCATTCAACAACCATTCCTTCTTAACCCAAATTGGATCCGTCATAATCAATTGATCCGCCGGTAATTTAACCAACTCATCGTCATCATCGTTCTCTCTCTCAGGATTCCGGCTCAGTAAAAATTCCAAAATTCGGATATGAATTAAAAACACATCGGAAGGAAAATTTCGAGATTTCTTCGTGTTGCCATAATTTCTACTCGTAAAATTGTTCTTCAGGTTTATAAAATTGATGAGACCTAACTTTTGAATTTTTAATTTCACTTAGATCCGTCATCGTAAATTCTAGGACAATTGGTAAAACATCGCGAGCCAGCATTTTTCGGCAGATCCACCAAGCTCTGACCAAAATCTTCGATTTCTTCAATCAAACGCAATTGAAAATCGGAAGGTACTCCGGTAAGTTCAAGAAACCGTTGGATATCAGATCTGGATTCATCTTCACCGTTCAATAGTGAATCCTTCTAAATCCAGAAAGAATCCGAACTAGTCGGATGACCAGCAGGTAATTCGATGTATTCATCATCAACGCTTGTATTTTTTTCTATTCGGATTTTGGGCCAGGACGTACTCCATCGTACGGATCTGAATGAAAAACACATCATGAGGGAAGTCATACTCGTCGTTGCTGATTTTTTGAATGATTTCTTGGTTTTGGAAAAAATCCCACTCGTGAAATTGAGACATTATGAATTTGTCTTAATGATGATACAAGGTTTGTTGTTTAGTTTTTTATACGATGGAAGTTTATGATTTGTTGCATTGGTCTTGATGTATATAGAGTTTTAAGACAGACGTTTTTTTTTTTGGGAGGGGGATTTCCTATTTCAATTTGGATAAGGAAATAAGAACCGCCAAGGGATTAATAAGGTACTTATTACTCATGGAAGAAATATGATTAGAAGACGGGAATATTCACCAATATTGCTAAATTACCCTCTTAAAAATTCACCATTTACAGCAATTTAAAACCATTTTACCGTCTACTACTCTTAGTGATTGGATTGAATCTTAATTTTAAATTAGTCTCAAATTCAAACAAAAAATTTCATAATTTAGCATTATAGATTTCATTTACAATTTATTCCAAAATCAGTTTCAGTTTGAGTTTCAAACTCAAGTTAAACTCAATTCAAATACATCCTTAATTTAATGGATAGTTCTGATATGGATCAGGTCCATTGGACCATTTGGTTCAGAACTGACCACATCACTACAGAATGAGTGGAGAGACAATTTTATTATGACATGGTCCATGTGGAACTGTCCACATATCAGAAAAATCCTAATTTAATGCTATTAACTTTAATGTCACAGTTGATCGGCTATCGGTAATGACTCATAGTGAGAACTAGATCTCACCATCTTCTCTTCTTTATCATATTATTTTTTGTTTCTATTTGTGCATTTGATCAAAATAAATAGAAATAAAAGTTCCCATATGGTTAATTATATGCTATTATCTCCGATTCAAAATAAAAGTTTTTTTAAATTTTTTAATACAAATTAAAACACTAACAAGAATCTCAAAAGTACCCATAATTAATATTTCGTAATTCCAATAATGCATTTATTCTCTTCAAAATTTCATCAAATAAATAATCTTGAGACTTGTTAGTAGGTTTAGAGAGAGTGAAATTAATGTAGAGGTCCATAAGAACTAACACATTTTTGCCAAAATGAATACAGAGAGAGAATTGATATAGAGGTGAATTAGTGAACTAGTGCATGACTTTTTGTAAAAAGACATTTATTTTACAATTTTTTTTTTTAAATAGACATATTTTTAAATGGATGGAGTACTTAATTTTAAAATAGAATTTAATATATTGGACAAGAAGACCTATTTTTTCCTCAAAGAGATCACATTCACCTTTTTTGTTTCGCAAAATAAAAGTCCTAAGCATCAGTCAGAAATACAATTTTGTTAGACAATAGACACATATTCACTAAGAACAGTTGTTCTTCCCCAAAAACACTTAATCGGTAAATATACTCATTAGACGGCTGATATATGTTACACACATGACAAATAATTGCCAGTTCCGCGCTGGATCTTAAACCATTAATTATTTTGCGTGTTTCAAATTTGTACCTTCTTTAGCAATCCGGCTCCTATAAGAAACAGGTATTTTTCAGTATATGCAGAACATTTTTTTCCTTTGAGAACAGATGTTCTTAGCTTAAGAACACTTGTTCACACGAACATGTGTTCTTTTTAAAACAATCTCAGCCGTCAAATTTTTTAATCCAACAGAACATAATCTGTTTAGCACTGGAGCCGTGGTACTTCTTTAGAAAGTGAAGATGCCTCTAAACGTTACAACTTACAACCATTATGATTCACTGTCCATCTCCTAAAATGACAAGGTATTTCACTCTCTATACATATTCAGTTCAAACTCGTGCAAATTCATTCTCCTCTCTTCTTCATTCAAATTCATTCGATTCATCTCGGGCCATTCTAATCAATCATGACTTGGTTCTAGAAGGGAACAAGAAGCAGTGAATTATGTATGTGAATTATATACTGCCCATGCTTTGATCGTATGGAAAACGTTCTTTTTCTTTTTAATTTATTTAAAATAATATAAAAAAACTTATTATTTGGTATCAATAAACAAAAATTTACAAATTTAATTTTCATAATAAAGGAGAGCGGGAGCTGGACAACTGGTCTAGATGGGTCAATTTGTCATCCCTAGTCTAAACTCTAGACCTTATACCCTAAACCCTACTCCTTAAACTTCTATAAAATTTTGTAATGATTACTAACAAATCCAAATTATAGGGACCTAATTGAAAATTATCAAAATATAGAGACTAAAATGAAACTAATCCTCCGTTAGCTCGTTGGATGTCCGTTAAATTTAAAGACTAAATTGACATATTTCAGGTAATTTTAGAGTTTAAATTGACTGAATGTTAATTCTAGATATTAAATTGAAAATTTCGTTCATTTCCAGGGACGAAATTAAAATTTACCCAATCAATTATTTTGTTTTCTTAATGAATAAGGACATCCATTTCTAAGAAGGAAGCAGAAAAATCCAACGTTGAGATACCATCACCTGGAAAGCCACGACAAACCAAGAATCCGATAAAGAGAGACAAAGGATGGCCCAAATATATAGGCCGATGCAGATGATGAATCAAGCCGCACGGTCAATTCCTTAAGTGGGCCCTAAAGAATCCATCATCAACTGCTTTGAAGAAAACATCGGCTGTATTCGTTTAACACTTGGGTCTGTCCGTCTGTCCAAATACTATTGGGGTCAATTTTCAAAGGGTGAAAATCCCTATCCTCATTGCTGTCCCCATCACTCTCCCCAACCAATCAGAATTTACTATATAAACATTTTTTTCAATTATATATACACATGGTGAATTGTGATCTGTTGGGAACAGGAATGAGAACAGGAAGGGGGATTGAGAATCTTTTGCCCTTTTCAAATGGGTATGAGACGAAAACCAAGAATTATAATAGGGAAATTTGGAAAGATGAAGTGTTATTAACATATGTATAAGTATTCATTATCATATCAATATATTCTTTTTGGCATAACGAGTTTGATTGTCAAGTAGGTGATCGTAAAAACTGGGCACAGGGCGTGACATTTTATGGTATCAGGGCACAATGACCAAGCAGACGTGTGGGAATAAGTGCCACACCGTAAGGGGTGAAAGCCACCTCTAGAATCATGCACACCTGATTGGTCATGAGCTAAGTATGTTCGGGGCACCTAGCAAGGACGCTAGGGCTTTAAGGGATTGAATGTAAACCCTAATCTCATATGGGCTAAGAATGAAAAGTTTGACAAGTATATAAGCATGATCCTAAATACCCATGATCATCTCGAGATATTCCTTTTGGCATAGCGACTTCGGTTGTCAAGTAAATGATCGTCGATGCTGTCAAACTCACGTGTCGCGTTTCGAGCCCGCAGACACATGGCGTGACACAAGGTTTTTTTGTTTTTAAATTCTCATGATTTGATGTTAGTGTCCTGAATTGCGAGACATGCACTCAACCGTCATATTTAATTAATATAGGACAAGTTATAATTGACTTTAAAAATAAAAAAGAAGAAGACAGAAGACAAAACCATAAGCTATCAAATGAGGCTAGTTATTATTTTGAATAGAAGTGGTTTTAACCTTTTCATCTTCTTTTTTTTTAAAATATATGTTAATTTTCAACTTTTAAGTATTTTTTTTTTTAAAAAACTGTCATATGCATATTCTGGAATGGAGAAAGAAATGGTTGAAATTTAAGAGTTAATGATACATATTCTTCTTATTTTTATTTTTCTTAATTTATACTTCCTTCATTCCCATTTAATTATCGTTTAAGAGATATATATGTATCCAAATTAATTATCATTTAAATGTCTTTTATTAGGTATCAGTAATTTATTCCAATTATACCTTCAACATATCTCTTATTGGAAAAGTGAAAGAGAAGAAGGAAGGAAGGGGTATTATTGGAATTGTGGTGAAAAAATTATTATTTGTTTGAGTTCCTTAATTTTTTTAAAATGTCATAAACGATCTATATTGAGGAATAGAGGGAATACTAAAGTATTTAAAAACACTTCGATTAGACAGCGGGGAGTAGTAAGTAGTAGCCTTAATTTTCACATAGTTTATTCTCCTAGCCTTCTTTATTTAGGCCACAAAAGTCCATGTTTTGCATTAGAAAAGACGAATCCAATGTGTTGGTATTGGTTGGAATTATTGAGATACTTTTGACCTTTACGTGTGTGTGTTTTTTATGATGATTGATAAATGATGCTCGAATATATGTATATTGATTTTCTATTTGAAATATTTTACATTTATTGAATTTTAGGCCAGCTACTACTATATATTAGAAAAAAGCAGGTATATATTAAGATTAACTTTTTCAGAAAAAGCAAATATTTCACTTTCGAAAATTATAACCCAAACTAATCCAAAAAGTTTCACCAAAAAAAATAAAAGTTCACTTAGGTTTTTTTTTTGAAGCCCGGCCGGACGATTGCCCCATGAAGGGGGAGAGAAAACTGCCTCACATGAGGAGGAGAAAGCCCTAGACAGGGAGACATTGAGCTTGCCCTATGTATAGAGAGTGTGTCGAACTCAGGACCTCTAGATCACGAGTCGAGACTTGCCTCACTGGGCTGCGGCCTATTTCACTTAGGTTAGAATAGAATATGTGGCTTGTCTTGGAAATTAAAAGTTTGTAAACAGCACGCTTGGACCACCCCAGATTCAGTGAGGAAAATGTGATTTTTCATACATGTCCAATTAAACGTTGAGTTTTGATCTTACCGTTAAGAATAATACTCCGTATTATTTTGATAGTATTAATAGTAAAAAAATAGTTGTTTTCATTTGACAAAAAAATAACTCACTTGTTATATTAAATTATTCGATAACTCAAATGTGTTATATACATACGAAACAAACATTTATTTCACATTGGATCAACATTGAATCCTAAATGTTGCTTCTTTTTCTTTTCAAACCCAACCGGGTGCACTTTATTAAGGTATAAAAAGGCGATCCGAGGAGATCGCAGACATTACATCAGTAGGGAAATAGCGATCCCACAACATTGTGGAGTAGCCATGACCAAGACGCGCCAAACAGTGCGCTACTTTGTTACCTTCCCGCTTCACAAAGAGGAGGGAGATACATTGTCAAAGGAGGCTATGATGAACTTGGCATAATCATAGACTGAGCCAAGTGCCGAAAGGTCCCTATCTGGACATCGTAACAGATTAATAATAACAAGGCAATCGCCTTCCAAAAGAAAAGATCTAAGACCCAAAATTGCAGCCAATTTGAGGCCTTCAAGGACAACTAACACCTCACAATGTTTTGCACTACTACACCAAGGTAATTGACCACAAGCTGCGAGAAGAGGCAATTCCCTATGGTCACGAGTAATACATCCGTAAGCCGAAACGCCATTGATCCACGAACCGTCGACGTTTATTTTTACCATTGAATCAAGGCTTGGGGACCAAACCATGGGATAGACTTGATGATCAGGAAATGAATTAACAGAGGCTTCAAGCAAATGGGCCGCTTCTCGGCTTGCTGCTGTTGCAGCATCATCAAAGACCAATGTAGACGACCGGCAAGGCAATCCAAATACAAAACCATTTCGCTCTTTCTAAATGTACCATACTATATGACAAAATAATACCACTTCATTCGGTGACCTTTTCTGCATAACAAAGGATAGAAGGTCCTTGAAGAAGATAAATGAGATATTAGACCAAGAATAACTTGCCTCCCAATTGCCCCATATAACATTTGCAAATTGCACAGGCATTGAACAAGACAATGTAAAACCGTCTCGCTCGGGTACTTACACGAGGCACATTCCAAGCTGATACTGACGAGCTTCGCCAAATTGGATGTTGTTACCAAACTATCCATAGAGGCCCTCCATAAGAATTGGATAATACGAGGCGGAATATGAAGGTGCCAAAGATTCTTCCAAAAACTCGCCTCCAACATACCCGATGATGATTATGTGTGTTCCAACGACCTCCGTTGTGCATCCATGCCAGCATGGTACCCAGATTTGACGGTAAATATACCATTATCATTGAAATGCCAAATGATGCTATCCAAAAAAGCCGACTCACAAAAGGGAATAACTAGGATAGCATCCGCTTCGTGAGGCCAAAAAAGACTATGAATCAAAGGAGTATTTCATCTCCTTGGCGAAGTGAAAAGGAGATCAAAAACTTTTGCTTCGGGGAATAAAAGCTCATTGTGAGTAGACGGTTTGAACAAATGAGGAATAGCTAGCCAAGGATCCCACCACACGTTTACGGTCTCCCCGCTGCCAAATCTCCATCTAAGCCCTAACCGCAACAACTCACGTCCTTTCAAGAGACCCTTCCATACCGTTGAAGTCCGAGTTCCTGATGCCGCATTGAGGAAGCAACCATTCCGATAGTATTTTGCTCTAAGGATCCTAGCAATGAGGGAATCTGGATGTTGAATAAGTCGCCAGCCTTGTTTAGCTAAGAGAGCTAAGTTAAACTGGTGCATATCACGAAGACCGAGACCACCCCGCGACTTTGGCATACACAATTTGTCCCAAGATAGCCAGTGAATCCCTTTATCGTCACTCATTTTCCCCAAAAAAAACCTTCTGATCATTACCATAATTTCATCTAAGATAATATGGGTGATGTAAAACATTTGTATCACATAGGTCGGTATGGACCGAATAACCGATTTAATAAGCACTTCTTTACCCGTCTGAGATATGAATTTTTCCTTCCACTCTTGCAGTTTCTTCCATACCCGGTCCTTCACAAAGGAAAAAATCTCTCGCTTATTACGACCAATCATAAAAGGGAGGTCTAAGTATTTCCCATTACCTTGACCAAATCGTACACCAAGAATATCACGAATGGCGATTGCCTGTTCTGAATCAAACTCTTTACAAAAGAATAAAGAAGACTTATCATAGTTTATGGATTGCGCTGAATAGTTTTCATATTCCAGCAGTATGAGTTTAATTGCTTGTATATTTTCCAAAGTCCCTTCCAAAAATAATAGTGAATCATCGGCAAACAAAAGGTGTGTAAAAAGACGATCAAGATCTCTCAAATTTAAGGCCATTTATCAAAGAATCTCGTTTAGCTTTACGAATCATAGCCGAAAAACCTTCGGAGCAGACTATAAAAAGAAAGGGAGAGAGGGGATCACCTTGATGAAGTCCGCGCGAATGTGTGATGGAGTATGTTGGTTTACCATTTATAAGAACTTTGTAGGTCACTATACTAACACAATTCATAACCAATGCTCGAAAATGTGACGGGAATCCCATAGCTTCCAACATTAATTTTAGATAACGCCACTCAACCCTGTCAAAGGCCTTCCTCATTTTTTGATTTATTCATCTTTTATCAAGTACATATTCGTTATTATGCATAATTAGCTAATTCCATTTTAACAAGGGTATTTTTGTCATTTTGCAACAAATACATTTTTTAAAAAAATTGGACCATGAAAATTTCCTTCATATTATGCAAAAGGGTATATTTTTAACTTCTTTTTTTTGAAGCCCGATTGGGCGGTTGCCCCATATAGGGGGAGAGAGAACTGCCTCAGACGAGGAGGAGATAGCCCTAGAAAGGGAGATTAAAGCTTACCGCACGCAGGCGGAGGGTATCAAACCCACGACCTCAAGGTCGTGGGCAGGCGCCTGCTCTATTGGGTTAGGACACCTTTGATGTATATTTTTAACTTCAATATGGAATTTTCGTCATTTTTATACCTGGAAAAATTCGTCATTTTCTACTAGGGGTATTTTTATCATTTTCATCAAAAATATTTTAATTTTGAACGGTATTTTATCCATTTGATACTAGAAATATTTTCTTCAACACTATGAATATTCTTTTAATTTTGCAAGCCAAAATATTTCCGTCATGTTACACCGATAATTCTTTTAATAAGGGCATTTTTGTCATTTTACTTCAAATGTACTTTGGTTATTTGTATTAGGAGAATATTAGCCTTTTCACATTAGATGCATTTTTTTCATTTTATTTTTAGTTATGTGATTTTTTGGTTTTGCAACAAATAAATTAGAATTGAATTGAATTCCACATCAATTCCATAATTTTACCAAATAAAGGAATTCAATTATTTGGAATTGGAATTTTTATCATAGAATTGAAAAACCTTAGAATTTCATGTAATTTCATAGAATTGAAATTTTAATTTCAAAATCAATTTCAAGAAACAAACACACTCTAGAATTTTGATTTACCTATATGGAATCTCAAACCATCAAGTCCATGCCCCTGCTGTAGGCAATGATGAGATCAGGGTCGGAGGACATTATGTCCCCTTCTCATCCCCAACTGCCCATGCTTTGATCGTATCGAAAATTTTCTTTTTCTTTTAATTTATTTAACATAATAAAAAACTTATTATTTAGTATCAATACACAAAATTTACAAATTTAATTTTAACAATAAGGGAGAGCGGGAGCAAGACAACTCGTCTAGATGGGTCAATTTGTCATCCATACTCTAAATTCTAGACCTTAGACCCTAAACCCTATTCTTTAAACCTCTATAATATTTTGAAATGATTACTAACAAATCCAAATTATAGGGACCTAATTGAAAATTATCAAAATATAGAGACTAAAATGAAATTAATCCTCCGTTAGCTCGTTGGATGTCCGTTAAATTTAAAGACTAAATTGACACATTTCAAGTAATTTTAGAGATTAAATTGACTGAATGTTGCTTCTAGAGATGAAATTGAAAACTCCATTCTTTTCCAGGGACGAAATTAAAATTCACCCAATCAATTATTTTGTTTTCTTAATGAATAATGACATCATCGAAGAGGCCAGCAGCCCAGTGGGGGCATTGGCCGACCCGTGACCAAGAGGTCCAGGGTTCGATACCCTCCGCCTGCGTGCGGTAAACTTTATTCTACCTTATCTAGGGTGTTCTCTCTCCCCAATGTGGGGCAATCGCCCATCGTGGCGTCAAAAAAAAAATAAATGAATAATGACATCCATTTCTAAGAAAGAAGCAGAAAAATTCAAACATTGGGATACCATGACCTGGAAAGTCACGACAAACCAAGAATCTGATAAAGAAAGACAAAGGATGGCCCAAAGGGCTGTACATAGATAGGCCGACGGAGATGCTGAATCAAGCCACAGGGGTCAATTTCTTAAGTGGGCCCGAAAGAATCCATCATCAACTGCCTTGAGGAAAACATCGTTTCAGACGAATTGGCTCAGTTGGGTCCGTCCGTCTGTCCAAATACTAGTGGGGTCAATTTTCAAATGGGTATGAGACCAAAACCAAGAATTATATTAGATCCGTTCATGAATAATTTATATACATTTCACATTTTAACACAGGCCAAGAAAATAATTGAAATATAATAATTACGAAGAAAAAATTTAATTACCCTAATTAAAGTATAATTTGACGTGCATGTGTAAGTGCAGAATTATTGGAAACACTAAAATATTAAATAAAGCTGACTAAGGGTAAAACTGAAAGAAATATCACAAATGTTTGTTAAATTTTGTGATGTATCAAATAATTTAAAATATACAAAAAAAAGGTGAAATGTATCAATTATTTAGAAACGGAAGTAGTAATAGTGAAAATAGGACAAGGTTTTTTGTTTTTAAATTCTCTTGATTGATTTGATATTAGTGTCCTGAATTACGTGACATGAACTCGACCATCATATTTAATGTAGGATATGTTATAATTGACTTTTTAAAAAAAAGAAAGAAAAAGACAAAACCACAAGCTATTAAATGAGAGTAGGTATTATTTTGAATAGAAGTATTTTTAATCTTTTTATATTTTTCGAAAATAATATATGTTAATTTTCAAGTTTTAAGTATGTTTTTTTTTTCTTCTAAAACTGTCCATATACATATTCTGGAATGGAGAAAGAAATGGTTGAAATTTAAGAGTTAATGATAAATATTCTTCTTATTTTTTATTTTCTTTAATTTATGTTAAAGTATTTAAAAACAATTCTTTAATTTCCGCATAGTTTATTCTCCTGGCCTTTTTATTTTTTTTTTTATGAATAAGAAATTTTCAATTAATCACAATGTAGTCGAGGTCATTACAATCAAAGAAAAATTTGAAATTACAAGAAAATAAAAGTTATACAATGATTTAGAAAACCATGATGACAGACAAAAGTCATAACCAAGAAAACTTGGGTGGTTAGGAGATACTAAATTAAAAATTAATAAGATAAACAAATACATAATTTTCTTTTTCGCAGCATCTCCATCGCAATCCTTGAACCACATAGGCAGAAGAATAGTCCTGGCCTTCTTCATTTAGGCCACAAAAGTCCATGTTTTGCATTAGAAAAGACAAATCCAATGTGTTGGTCTTGGTTGGAATTATTGAGATACTTTTCACTTTTACGTGTGAGTGATTTTTTATGATGATTGATAAATGATGCTCGAATATATGTATATTGATTTTCTATTTGAAATATTTTACATTTATTGAATTTTAGGCCAGCTACTACTATATATTAAAAAAAAAAAAAACAGGGCTTAAGGTTAACTTTTTCAGAAAAAATAAAACATTTCACTTTAAAAAATTATAACCCAAGCTAATAAAAATAAAAGTTCACTTAGGTTAGAATAGAATATGTGACTTGTCTTGGAAATTAAAAGTTTGTAAACAGCACAATTGGATCACTCCAGATTCAATGACCAACGTGTGATATTCCATACATGCATAATACTCTTTTATACGTTCAGTTCTTATTTTATTATTGAGAATACATATTTTGCATCTTTGTGACAGTATTGATAGTGAAAAATATCCGTTTAACTAACAAAAAAAATTTACTTATTAAATTAATTTATTTCGATATATGAAATATATTTTATACATATAAAAGAACACTTGGTGGTTTCATGTTCCCATTACCATTAAAAAACTAATTATAGTGTTTATGTTTCAATTAAATCAGTATTATTTTTTTGTTATATTTACCTAAAGTACATTTTTTCGATTTATATAAAATTTTACTTTAAAGTTTAACATATGATTTCAAAATAATTAAGATGACCATGCATACATGGCGGCTAGCCGCTCTTTTAATTTTATGTTTCGTCATAGTTCAATAATGTCCTTCCAAAAAAAAAAAATAGTTCACGAATGTAAATCTCTCAAAGTGTATAACAATTGATCATGAACTACATCAAATACATATACGATTATTTTTTTAATCTTTAGAATAAATATAAACTCCTAAAATATGTATATGGTAACTTTGGGGATTTTTCTGATATGGATCAGGTCCACATTGACCTTGTGGTCCAGAATTAGCCACGTCAATACCAAATTGTCCCTCTTCTCATTCTGTAGTGATGTGGCCAGTTCTGAACCACATGGTCCAATAGACCTGGTCCATATCAGAACTATCCTAACTTTGGTTGTAATTGTACAGTAAGTTAATTAACATTTCATGATAAATAAATTTAAAAAAAAAAAAAAACTTTTAAAATTACCTCAAGAAATTTACTATGTTTTCCCTCTAAATTGGTGCAAAAATTAAGTATATGGTTGAATTGCTATTGTAGTTTTTTTTTTTTTTTTTTTGAGCGCCTGAAGGCGATTGCCCCCGAAGGGGAAGAGTAGAGAGTACCCTAGATAGGGAGATTGTAGCATGCCCCATGCATGGGGAGAGAATTTAGCCTCACAAGGAGGAGAATTTATTTGCCCCACAAGGGAAGATACGGGAATCGACCACGGGACCTCCATCTCGTGGCCGGGTAGCCTTACCACTTGGGCTACCCGATTCCCATTGCTATTATAGTTTGAAGAATGAAGATTTCTTACTTCATTTTTGGGGATGAAATACATGTTATCAACTTTAAACCAATTTGATTTACTATATGGAACTCAAACCATCAAGTCCAAGGTTCCATTCAACATGACTAATTAACAGCTAAGCCATAGTATCTGTTAATATAGTATGATATTCGACTTGCATGTTGTGAGATTGAATCCCTTTCCCACATATTTAAAAAAAAAAAAAAAAAAAAATTATTAACAGCTAAGCAAATAAAAAATTTAAAATGTCAATTGTTGACGAGGTCTTGTATAGAGATTTTGAAATATTAGTTCAATTTTGGCAATGTACATGACTAAATATGATGACCAAAAATTCCATCTACATAAGAAATAAAAAAAAAAAAAATGCATGTTTGCTTAACGATGGTTTTAGTTGTTAAAACGTGTTTAACTATATTGGTGAGACTTTAATACTCTCTCCATTCCACTAGATATATATATCGTTTAGAACACTTTGAAAAAATTAAAAAACTCAAACAAACAGTAATCTTTTCACTACAATTCCAATAATAACCCTTCCTTCATCCCTCTCTTTCACTTTTTCAATAGAAGATATGTTGAGGGTATAATTGGAATAAATTGTTGAAATGACAATTAATTTGAATACATATATATCTCATAAACGATAATTAAATGGGAATGGAGGGAGTACGATTTTCGCATGCTCATTTTCATTTTCTTCTTCTTTTTTTTATCTTTCTTTGAAGTATAATAGATAAAATTGTTTAACCATGAATTACTCCATTTCTTTCGATATTAGTAGGAAGAAAATTTCGAAAAAACTCAAATTAATTTATTCTAAAACACTGGATTATTATATAAATTAATGTGAACAATGTCAGTACTCTCTGTCCCAAATTATATATCCACATTCTTTTGTTAGTATATCCCAAATTAACTGCCCAATTTCTAAATAAATGACTCATTATTGTTGATTATTTCAATCTTACCTCTTACATTAAATATTAGAGAGAAAAGAAGATATAATTAAATTGTGAGTAAAAATTAAATAGGGTAATGTTTGATATTTTACTCAAGTGAACAGATAATATAAAGTGAACAGATAATTTGTGACGGAGAAGGTACCGTATTATTGAAGAAAGAAAGAATTCTCAAGTAAATTTCCAAGAAATGATCATTAGACATAATGACCATTAATTCCACTAATTATAAACAAATTCAAGTCATAGTTGTAATCATGAAGACATACATAACAACCGATTTTTCTCGAAGTTTGAAATGTAATACCGCCTTATTTCATGCTATAACTATTATATTGAAGAATACAAAAAAAAAAGTAAATAAAAAGTATTTTTTGGTATGTGTCACACAGTTTTAAAAATGTGTTATATTTTATATAATATGCGTATTCTCCTGATTAATATCTGCCCTAATACGTGTAACACCTATTTTACACACAATATGCTCAAAATCTCAACATATATTCGATCTAAAAAAAGTAAACGTTAATTTTTTTATCCAAAAATAAAAAATATTCAGTATATATTAAATTTTTTGTGTTTATCATCATAGTCATACCACTTTATTTCAACTCTCCAAAAAGAAAAATATATACTTCTCCCCTCACCATCACCGTCCTTTTTCCTTCTCCCTCTCCTTTGGTACTAGTATAATAAATTTAATAAGTCAAAATAATGGCTTTAGGTTAGGTGGACACCATGATCTTTTGAATGTTCTTGCTTACCCTCTTTGAACCTTCCTAAGATTGTGCAAATTTTTTTTTATTTTTTTATGATCTCACAGGAAGGAGGTGAAAATTATTTAGCTCCACATAAGGGAGGATATCTAACCCGCAACCTCACGGTCGTGAGTAGAGGATAGCACCACTGAACTATGACACTTTTGACACAATATTAAATTTTTATATTTACATAAAAAAAAGAAATTCAGTACTCTTCAGATAATTCCACCACAATAGAAATAAATCAATCTGTTTTCAATACTGACAGCTGTTTTATTAACATTGCGCTAAATCAATCTAAAACATCAAATTATTTGATTCGACACTTCTAAAACTAAAATGCAAACAGAGATCTAAATTTGTGCAAAATTCTTCTGCTAAAACCTCTGATTTATCTAAATATATTTTACTAGAAAAGTCCATGGCATCATCCATAGACTTCCAAAAGGAAACAGATGAAGGACAAGACATTACTCTGTCCAAGAAAATACCCAAAACACAAGGAAATTTTGTTCCTCAATCCAAACCTCACCACCCATACTCTGGGGAGCTGATCCCATAATCCCTCACCTAAATTAAGAGGATCCTATATCTATAGATAAATTCTTCAATTTATGTGAAAGAGCTTTGAAATCAGTCACATAAAATGGTCATAGGATTGATTTTTCCCATAAACTGTTTGTTTCTAAGCTCTATAATCTATATTTTCCTGAATATATACAAACAAAAAGTTTAAACAATACCAAACATCAAACTATAAGAATAAAAGGAAACTCTAACCAGCCAGTTGCCCACACAGCGTTTGACTCTTGCTCGACTAAATGTCTGAATAATAACTTTTTTTCAACATGATACCGCAAGTAAGAGTTGAACACTTGACTTTGATGGCCCAACTTTTTATCAAAAAAAAGAAAAGATTGGTGGGATTTGAATTCAACTCATATTTGATTAAGAACAGGGTTTTCAATTTCATCAAGAGAAAGGGAATTTCTCTTGATGAAATCCAAGCAATCAGCAATGGCTTCTGAGTAAAAAGAATTTGATCTTCCACAGGACCTTAATCTGTCATCAGAAGCCATAACCAAGCTCCGTTTGCTACTACTTGGACTTCTTCCAATGGGTTTTTTCATTGATTTTAGAACATTTCCATAAGAAGATCGCCAACTATTGAAGATTTTCAACAAGAACAAGAACTTTGATCGAAGTCTTTGGACTGAAAATCTTCTGGGGTTTAGCCGAAATCCTCTGTTTCCATTGCATTTCCTCATTGAAATCGATACTCTGTTATAGCCCATATAACTGCGACTCATGTTCTTGATTCTTTCTTCTTACCAGAAATTTAAAAAAAAAAAGGTAGAAATATACTGAGAGAAGACTTTTATAAATAAGGTGTTGAAGAAGAACTTTTTAAAGACAATAATTTTGAAAGTGTTGTTGTGGAAGGAAGGAAGAAGATGGAAAATGATGGATTGATTTTAAAGACTATGAAAAGTTCTTGTCACGCGGATGAATTTGGAACTTGCATATGACCGAGGGAAAGGTTTATATATATATAAATATATATGCTGGTCTAAAGATTTGTGCTATGTAACTTGTTAATTGTATATGTCTTTACTTGTGTTTTGCGTCTTTTTTTGTTTTGTTTTCGTGTCACTCAAAATCACCAACCTTGCCCAATGGTTCCAAACTTATTTTAACCAAAAACCTAAATAATCTTAACTCGAATTTTTTTTTTTTTAGCCCCTAAGTTTTTTAAAAAATTTGGGGTTTTAATTTCTTATACTATTTTCAACCCCATATATATGAAGAAAAAAAAATTGTTTAACTTAAATGGACTAAAATGTTTTAACTACCATAACGTGTCAAGCAAAAAAAATTCAGCCCAATTGCACTAAAATAAGGAAAATTCTGATATGGACCGGGTCCATGTGGTATAGATTTTGCCACATCCCTACAGAATGAAGAGAGAGAAGGAAATGCATTGATGTGGTCAAATCTGGATCGCATGGTCCAGTGGACCCAATCCATATCAGAAGTGTTCCTAAAATAAACTCTAATCCCCTTCTTTTTAGGAAAATTTGCGTCCCGGGTCCAAAAACAATTTACTTTTTTGAAGAATGGTCCAAAAACTATATTTTTACCATATACCATCCAAAAACAATTTATAGTTGGTGGACTCCATCCTTCCGTCAAAAAGGGACCTGATCAACCGTCAAATTCAAATTTAAGGTCAGTCAACTTTTAAAGTAAGAGGGGCATTTTAGGTACTTTCGTTTATACATATTTCTAAGTACCCGACCCGACACTTCCGCTGCTGGACCCCGTCTCCATTGAAAATTGAGCGAATAAAAAAACCATTGAAACCATTGAAAATTGAGGGGCATTTTGATCCCAAGAGAACCAAGAAAATTGAACCTCTTTCTGGGCAATGGAAGTAAAAATTGAAAAGGGTCTTGGGGGGGGGTTGGCTTAATTAAAATTGGGTTCTTGCAACACCTCTTTCTGAAGAATTTGTACGGCGAGAGCCAATCACCGGCTGCCACGACGGATGAGGAGAATACTACTTTGTTAAATGCGGAAATTTCGCCGATCGCGGATGATAATCGTGTGGCTCCTATGAGGAAGAAGACTGTGGATGAATCTCAGGGCGGCGATGGTGCCTAGGAAGACGGCGGCGGAACAGATCGGGGTTGGGAAAGCTATCTGATGAAGAGGTGAAAGCTCTTTCCTTTACTCGCCAAATTCTGGATATAGCAAAAATCGGTTGTTAATCCCTTTACAACATGTACAAATCTGATGTTTTCTTTCAAGAACATAATGAAGGTGTCGTGTTTTGTAGAAATTTGAGCTACCCGGCGACTCTTCCCGTTCCTTTATTGCTCCGACGGGTTGGTCCGACAGCTTCTAGGGCTCGTTTTCTTCGCCGGCCGGGAATCTCAGAACAGTTTGGCTCTGCTTCACTCTGTTGCGGCGGTGCTGTGGTGCGTGGAGGCGGTGGTGCGGATGGTCCGGTGGTGGTGCGTGGAGGAAGAAGAAAGCTGGGGTGGGGTGCGGGTCGGGTCAGGCCATTAAATGATTAATCGGGTCGGGTCGGGTATTTAGAAATATGTATAAACGAAAGTACCTAAAATGCCCCTCTTACTTTAAAAGTTGACTGACCTTAAATTTGAATTTGACAATTGACCAGGTCCCTTTTTGACGGAAGGATGGAGTCCACCAACTATAAATTGTTTTTGGATGGTATCTGGTAAAAATATAGTTTTTGGACCATTCTTCAAAAAAATAAATTGTTTTTGGACCCGGGACGCAAATTTTCCTTCTTTTTATAAATGGATGAAACTTGAGAAGTATTCTAATGTGGGACTTGTTGATTGCCTTTATTTTCACTTTTATCCTAGGAAATCATTGTTCTAATAATATTGTAAATAAACACACAAAAATCTAAAAACTTAGGATGTAAGATTGGAAAGCTCGGAAGAAGGATTGTTTTTGCTCCAATTTTTTCCAATTTCCCAACTTTTTTTGTATATAGATTAAATGACCTTTAACTCAAAATTTTAATTTTTATTAAAAGTTTTGACTTTTATTTTTTTACTAATTTCCACCATGTAATATTAAAAAAAAAATTCATATATGTTTCTTAACTTAAATTGATCACTAAAATATTTTAACTTTCTTAATGCGTCGAGCCAAACAGAGCTTCAACCTAATTTCACTCACAAAGAATTTCAGCTTCTTTTTATAAAGGGATGAAATTGTAGAAGCATTATAAAAAAAAATTGGCATTATAAAAAGTGAGATATTATGAACATGTGTGTGGGGAAGGTCTGACATGAGAAGGACCTTGTGGGAACGCCTCACATTTCTCTCACATAATTTGAGACAGGACCCACCTGCAAGGTGAGTTCTGTAGGTATTCATATCTCACATGTACCCACAAGGACTGTCCATAGGAAATTTTTCCATGTGTGTGAACATATGTATGCTTCTTCTTTTTTTGAGGACGAAGGTATGGTATTCTGTTAATTTTTTTCGAAGGAAAAAAATATTTTCTTAGGTTAGCAAACTTTGACTTTCCCAATCGAAACTTTTCATATTTTTATGCAACTCTTAGCACTGTGTCTTCACCTTTTAATTTCCAATTTCTATTTTTTTAGACCAAAATTTCAATCTCCATTTAGAGTTTTTTTTTTTGAAGCCCAATTGGGCGTACACTTTTTGGGGAGAGAATAACACCTCATAAGAAGAGAAAGAGATAACCCTACAAATGGAGATAATTTAAAGCATACCCCATGTGCGGGGAGGGTATCGAACCCACGACCTCAAAGTTGTGGGCAGATCGTCGCCCCATTCAGAGTTTTAGACACAAAATCAAGACAATTCTAAAATGAATATTAAATTACTTGATCGGACGGTGGAGGAAGATCGAATAAATAATTCATAGACAAATGATTGAGACTGCGCTATGACTAACTTTCGCTTTTGCGAGTTGCTAAATTTGTGTAGCTAATATTAGTAGTTATGCACTTTCTTTAGTGGTAATAATATACCCATTTCAACCGGAAAAAAATGAACAATTTGGACATTATTTAAAGTATACTTTTGATCACTATAGGAGGGTTTAAAAAGTCAATGGTACCATTGAGACTTTTGAAACCGCTTAACAATAGTTTACTCTATGTTTGTAGAATGGATTCTTGGGGTTCACAAAGCTTTAATTAAATGGTAAATTCATGGCAGATATAAGGTTGAAAGAAAAAATCGTTTCGAGAAAAAGAAAAAAAGAAGATGATTTTACAAAATTGCCTTTATGTATAGTTGTCTATTGCTGTATAATGGTGTCTTCCTCTCTCATTTATTACGTTGAATAAATACTTATTTAAAAGAACCTGTCACGCGGGTGACCCGGGTTCGATCCCCGGCAACGGCGTTATTAGTATATTTTTTTTATTATTATAATTATGCTGCTCATAATTAAACTTTAATTTAGTCTACTCCATTCGTTCTCTCTTTTTTTATAATGATTCTCATAAAATAGTGCTGTTTAAGGATGATTGCCCTGCAGCATTGCTTGAATTCTTGATCGGGGATGTATTTAGGGGTATTTTAGTCACTTTTGGGGACAATGAGCTGCTTCTTTAATATTTCTGATTGCATTTGTACTGGCACTGGACTCACTTATGGCAAAGTCACTTCAGGAGGTGATTCTAAGGGCACAAAAGTAATATAGCATATTACAAGTTCATAGACCGCGGAAAAAAATATATCTAAATTTGAAATGAGGTAGAGAAATTTGTAATTTGAGATCTTACTGTGGCAATCAGACAATGAAGGCATTGATATATAGCAATTTTTGAATTGCAGTGATATCGCGATGCCTAATTAGGAGTCGATAGATTAATCAGTGAGCACAAGCAAGAATAACCAGACTTTGTACTGCTTGATTAAGGATATATATATATATATATATATATATATATATATATATATATATATATATATATATATATATATATATATAAATGAGTCGAACTCTATCTAGTTCAAGCTCGATTTGTATTTTAGATGAGCCAAAAATCTCAGATCATGTATCGCTCATTTAGTTCATGAGCTGAACTCGTCGAGCCGAATATCGAATCAAATCGTGAGCTATTCACGAGTTGGCTCAACTCACTTTCACCACGTGCATCACAAAATTTTCATCTGACCAACTACAGTAGTATTTGTACTAGTGACGATTCTTCATTCGACCTGGTTCTCTATTAATTCGGAGCTTATACTAAAAGTTTAGAAATTAGTAGTTCATGAGTTATTATAATTAATATTAATATTGTGACGGATATTTTAGCCACGTATGATGTTAAATCCAACCATATAATGAATTAATTAAGGAGCACTAAGATTTTTTTAGTAGTCTTATGGGTGCAATAACTTGCTTTGCTAAAAGAAGTGTTAGCATACCAATAATGGAGAAAATGAATGAGAATAGAGAAAATTGAATTTTTTCACTTCATCACGTCAATACAAACAATTTAGTACTCCCTCCATTAAAAAATATGAGATTTTTAGGATAATGAGAGAAAATTAAGAAAGTAAAATTTAAATTATTTTGTTAATTAGAATATTAATATTATTATCTTAAATAAGACTTGTATGCTATTAATTTTATTTAAGAGAGTAATATTGATATTTTAATTATAAAAATATTTTAATTTTTACTTCCTTAATTTTTGCAAATATAATGAAAGTCTTATATTTAGGAACGGAGGTAGTATTTGACTATTTGTTTAAAAAAAGAATTCTAGGAAAATTTTCACTTGCACAAAGTGGATATCATGGAGATTTTTTTTTATAAGGGAATGGGATTTTTAACTGGCGTAGGGAGGTGTTGAGCCCAGGCCCAATGACCTGAGCAGAAGCCTCTGCCACTACTCTAGGGCTGGCCTTTCGACTAATTGAAAGGGTATTATTATAGAACTAAATGGTATTTTTTTTTTTTTTTTAACTTTTTGTAAGTGGGTCACAGATTAGAGGTTTTTTCTTTTAGGATACAAACAACTATTTGTGTCCGTTATGCTGGTCCGGTCCATGTCGAATTTTTTTTTTTTTTTGAAGCCCGATTATGCGGTTGCCTCATAGTGAAGAGAGAACTAATTCAGACGAGGATGAGATAGCCCTAAAAAGGGAGATTAAAGTTTGCCGTACGCAGGCGGAGGGTATCGAACGCACGACCTCAAAGTCGTGGGCAAACGCGTGCCCCACTGAGTTAGGACACCTTTGATCATGTCGAATTCTTTAAGAACGAGGAGTTTTCAATAAAGTTTTCTTCATATACAAAGTTCGAACAAGGAATTCTATTTAAAAGATGTGAATCTCATTTCTATTTAAATCAACTCAACGAGGAGTTTTCAATAAATTTTTCTTTATATACAAAATTCGAATGCGAAATCTTATTTAAAAGATATGAAGCTCTTTTCCATTTAAGTCAACTCATGTCGATGAGAGTAGTAGGTTAAAGTTTAATGCCCATAATGGGTTGCGAACCGAATTTTCATTTTAAATAGAGTAAAAAAGAAAAACGAGATGCATAAATTTTTAATTTTTAAATTTTTTGTTTAATTAAAATATTTTAGCATGTTCTGAATAGTTTATATTTTATGTTTCCATTTCTACCCCTGGAGAGACAGGTTTTATTTTGACCGTTTACTCCACGTCATGTCTGTTAACGGATTTAGGCTATCTTTTTTACAGAAGGACAAGAATGGTTGCCCGTAAACTAGTTGAGGACCAAAAAAGTAAAACTTCTAAAAAGGATAAAAGTGGCTATTTATTCGGCCAACATGTATTATAAGGGTAATTAAGTTATATTATATAAACTTGAATAATAACTTTGCCAAACATATGATTGTCATTTCGTTTAGATTAGGGCGAACTTAGAAATTCTATATTGTGGGACACTGTAGTGAACTTTAAAAAAAAATGTGGAGCGTGATATATTTTTTAATAAATTTTTCAAAAAATAAGATTTTCTTTTTCTATAAAAAATGTGACTTTTTAGAAAATGTTGGTAGATAGACAACCCCATGATCCGCCATTGATTGAGACTTTTCCATCCTGACAATTAAATGAAAAGACGATTTCCAATTTTATACTAATGGCAAGTAATTCAAGATAAAAAAACATATTTTATTTCAGTGTGCAAAACATTCGGTAGAATAGAATATCTATTTTTTAATCAAAAGTAGACGTAAAGCTAAACATTCAACTCTACAAGAATGAGAGGTGTATTAGGATTGATTTTCTGATTCGTGAATTTTTTATTTAGAGATTGTAAAAATATATTATTTGTAAGAAGATGTTTGATATTTAAAGTAAAAATTTTGCGTTGAAGATTGTGTTAAATTGGCATTCAAAGTTTATCAGAATTTATAACATCTTTTAGTTTCATAGTACTTGCTTAGGACCACTCCCGAACGACACTGGTTCTTATGTCCAATTTCATATCTACACATATTTGTAGATGATCACGTTTTCTTTTCAAGGTTCCACTATTTTTTTTAAGTTTTAATTTTTTTTATAAAAGAAATACATGCTTGACAACTTGTTATTAGTACAACACAATATGAAACACACAAATATGATAGAAGATTTGATCTCTGAACAAAGACAAGTTGGATAACCACTTAGAGATTTGGTACCAAGTCGTTTCAAGTTTATTACCAATTGGGTTGACAAAGCCGATGTCATGAATTCGAATATTGACTTGTGTTGCCAGCTTCTAGGAACTATGCTTAACTTGTGGTGGAGTTATGTTGACGGGCCAATACTTGTGATGATCGTTAGTTGGTCTAATATATTCGTTATTGTATACAAAAACTCAAACACAAGATGGTGAGAGTGTTGGTCACCATCACTTGCGCCTTCGTTTTTTCACTTAAAAAAAAAAAAGACAGCATTGGATAAAAAGTGTCCAAGCAAGAAGCTGGACTCTTCAAAGGCCAAAGAAAGAATAGGAAACATGGTATAGACCGCCACTCTCTTGTACACTTGTTAGGCCAAATTTTTTGCAGGCAACTTAGTATTAATCGCCACTAATTTAAATCTATCTCAAATTTCAATGCAAAACCCCTTTATATATATGATTCAGCAATCATCATCTCCAACATCTTGGGGGCAAAACTGAACTTTACTTCACATAAATTCACTAAATTTTCTGCTCTTTTTTTCTTTCAATATTTTCAAATGGCTTCAATTGTTTCAGCTTCTGCTATCAATATTTCCACTGCTCCATCTGCCCATTTTACCCTTGGCCGAACCAGATTCTCCAGCATTGTAAGAAAGCTGCCCTGTCTTAATTTTCTTTGGTTAATTAAGAAATAAATAAATTTTGGTTTGATCACTAATCTTGAAAAAATTTACTTCTTGTTTTGCAGGGTGTTCCAGCAGCCAATGGTCTAAGAGTTGTTCCCAAGATTCAAATCTCAAAGGCCGCCGCAAATTCTCCGGTCCCTCGCCGTTTACAGACCAGAATTTCCTGCTCTGTTGTAAGAATTTATTGCAATTTGGTTTAGTAGGATCTTCTAGTACACAACAGCGGATGTAGTCCCCCGTTACTGGAGTCACGTGCCCCTAAAAAATAAAAAATTATGGTAAATATAGTGTGTTAAAAGAAAGTCAACCTATTCCTGCAATTGCGGTCACTCTCGTTACCTCTTTAGTTTACTTGCCGCTTTAGAAATGCAGGGTGCTTTCTGATTTCACTGTCCAAATCCGCCACTTTTCGATTAATCACTAGAAGGTGCCTTCCTATGCCTTGGACATGATCCTTGGCCTGTGGGCGAGTCCGTTGTGTGTTGGAGCTTGTGAGCGTTCACGCTCTCAATTCACGACATGCTCTAGACACTGACGAAAAATAGGACACGATTGTCTTGTAGAGATCTATCGTGTGCGCTCCAATGATAAGTTCGTAAATAACCCCACACAAATAGGGTGAATCAACCAGTGTCATCATTACTATCCGTTACTGAATTCGTCACTGATGGGACATCCTCTAGTAAGAGCAATTCAACATTGCTCATCCCCTATTTTTTTAAAAATTGGCTTTATTATAGTTATAAATTTTTTGAATATCACCTTTTGACCCCTTAAATATAATAAGTTAGTCCCCATCCTGCGCCCATTTATAATATATTGTTCAGTGCACTAATAAATAAAAAATTTCTACATGTAACAATACGATTAGTGCAGTGCATACTACTCCATAACCCTTCTTTAGTCTAGTTCAGCTGCTACCCGTTTTATAAGTGTAACAGACAATGTACTAGAGAATGTATTTGAATATCTGAATAATTGATAGGGAAGTTAATTATATGTGACATATAGAAATGATTAATGGTGCAGGCTCAACCAGAAACTCTACAAGCAGTGCAAGAGATAATTGCAAAACAACTATCAGTTGAAGAGAGCACAGTGGAAGCCCAAACAAAATTTGCTGATTTGGGAGCTGATTCATTGGACACAGTTGAAATAATGATGGCATTGGAAGAGAAATTTGGAGTGTCAGTTGGAGAAGGTGGAGCTGAAAACATTGCAACTGTTCAAGATGCTGCTGATTTGATTGAGAAAGTCAAGGCTGCTTCTTAATATTAATTCCATATTACTCTTATTTTTCATGGCTTATAAATCAATATAACTCTATGGAATTGTCTTTGCTTTGCTTGTGATTTTTGGTTTTTGAATTTAGATTTTGGTTTGGAACCATTCTGAGAAAAAATATGTAGCAATTTCGAGAATTAAAAAAATATTTTTTTTCTTTTTTACGGTGATTTTCGCATTTTCTTCTATTGAAAGATATCGAATAAATACATGATTTTAATGAAGTTTCTCATCTCTTTTTGTTTTTTTTTGGTTGAGAATGACATGTTTGGTACTTAAAGTATTTACAAAATTATAGATTGTTCTTCAAAGTATTTATACTTTCTGAATGGTTTCGAAAGTATTTACGTGTACCCAAGTGTAAAACTCGTAACTTTTGCTTACGCAATATTTGACGTGCAATTATTTTTTCGCGAGTAATTATGTAGGCGTAATTTATTTTGTATGATGATGTAACTACGTGTTTAATTAATTGTTATTATTTGTTACATGTTTTATTTTGTGTACGTTTAAAAAAAAAGAAGGAAAACTCTTGGGATTTCGTGGGCATCAGGTAGTAAAAGGGAAACGGAGTGGGTAGTAAATCAAAGGGCTGCACTTGTGGGGTTATAGTATTAAAAAGAAGCGTTTTTGTAGTATTAAAACAAAAAGGAATTAAAAGGAAAGTAATGAAGCAGTAGGCGTTTTGTTTTTAGAAAATAGTATAGATATGCATAGGTTACTTCGTGTACTTTGGAGCAGAAAATGAATGAATAGCATTTTTTTTAAAGAAAGAAAGCAGAAGATCAATATATATATATAGAGTACTTCGTGGGGATCAATTCTGTCATGGACCAGGCCTACAAGTGGGGACATAGACCACTTGGTCCACATTCAGCCACATCACAGTTTTGATTAAAATAATAAAAATATTCCCCCACTTGGTGCATTGTTTGAGGCGTTTTTATTGTTTTTTAATCAAAAGAGGAGATGTGGATGATTTTGGACCAAGTGGTCTATGTCCCCACTTGTAGGCCAGGTCTATATCAGAATTTTTCCTTCGTGGGAGTGGAGGGTGAAAAGAAAAAAAAAAGAAAAAAGGTTGGCTGCCAGGCCTCGGGAAACACGAACCAAAGCAGAAACAAGGAAAGAAATTTAAAGCCGGCGGCGATTTTTCTCTTTCCGGCACACTCTCCACGCGGCAGTCTCTTTCCGGCCTCGGGAATTGTGAGCGAGCAGAATATAAGGATTTTGGTGATCAGTTTCTATCCAATTTTTCATCAGCTGCTAGGCTGATTTTTCTGAATTATTTTTCCTCGTATTATCATCGTAACGGTAGGGACCCCGCTTTCCTCTGTTAAATTCTGTTCTGGATTACTTTTACTGTTGGGTATTGTTCTGTTATGTTTTAAGAAGTAATTGAACATAATTAATTGCATAAACTGTTGGAGAAAATTTATTCTTTGATATTACTGTTTGTTGAATTGATTTATGTCTTGAATTGGGTAAATTGAGCATGTCGTATGAATTGTTTTCTAATCTCTTTCCTAATGCTATTATAAATTGCTATACTCGTATAAACTGTCTCTGGACTGTTACTGTTTTGAAAATCTGTCTGTAATTGCCTCTTTGCTTAATTGCTTTTGGGTTTTACTTGAAGTCGTCTACTGAGAGTCATTGTTGTTGTCCTAATTGGTTTGGTCGACCGAGTCGTCACCCCCTATTGAGCTCGAGTCTAGGATCACTAGTTAGCAGGTTCCGCCCGCTTTCTGTTCTGATCTGCTCTGCGACCCAAAGTGGTCTTTCTGCCTCGTTACATCTCTGGGTCCGCATCTAGTGGGGTCAATCACTAGTTACGGTAGTGGTTTTGTGGAGTCCCTGGTTGGGGATGATGAGACAATGTATAGGGTTGGACCTTAAAATCTGGCTCCTTCGTTTGGGGGGCAATCCGAACCCACGCAGATTTACTGAACCGTCCTAGTTTGGTTGATAACCGGGACCACTACCGAGTATTGCTTTGAGTAGTTGTGAATAGGCGAGTGAGCTCATGTGGTGGGAGTACTGTCATAGTAGGTAGCTACGTTCTAAGTATCTAAGACGAGTATGTGATTGGGTGTACCGGATGGGCAACGCGTGGTGCTTGTCGTATACTCGGTTATGGAATCGTTTAGGTACGAAGAAGGTGGTTATTTGCTTAATTGTTGCATTCTATGTGTTCGTTCTTGTTTGGTCATTAGATGATGTTTGCTTGGAGTCTATTTGGTTCCATATGAGTTGGGATGTTGGGTAACGTTTTGGTGCACTTTTGCACAAGTTTAAAACTCATTTTTTCCAAAACCGCAATTTGCATGCGATCCCACTGCGTTTGCGTTTGCATTGCGTTTCGCTCGCTCGAACCTCTCGCTCGACTGCTTTGCATCTGCATCGCACTTGCCCCCGCATTGAGTTCCCGAGTCTTGCGAGACTTGGATTGAGTCGTTTGCATATACTTCCATAGGGGGTATTCGGGAAAAGGGCATCTCGCATCTCGCATTATCTCGCTTCTGTTTTCTCGTCTCTGCTTTTACGTTTCGTCTTTTATTATCTATATTACTTGTTTTAGGTCCCTGCTCGAGCACCGAGCTCGATCCGATATCCGGTTTTGTTTTTCGAGTTTTGTAGATGTTGATTATACCTGTGATGGTGGAGCATGGGATGGGGATTACGAAGAGTGATCCTAACTGGATAGTTCACACCGATTATTGCTTTTATAGTTATTTATATTGAAACTTGTAGTTTCTTTTGAGATGTAATAATTTAAAAATAATTTCATTTTTAGAATAATGCTTCCGCTAATTCTCTTATTACTATTTATGGGCTTTGAATAATGAACTCCTTTATTTAGTAAATCTCTGACTGCGGCTTTGGTGCTTCATTTTCCAATGGGGCACTGCCATGTCATCATTCCGGAAATGGGGTGTGACACCAAGTTAGTCTTAGCGTCACCTCTTATAGTGTTTTCCATTCAATCTCTAGCACACTCCGGGTGAAAATTTTTTGTCCCGTGTATGTCCCTATTCCTGTACCCAACTAATCAGAATTCGTTATATTAATATTTCTTTCAATTATATATACACATGGTGAATTGTGATTAGTTGGATACAGAGATGGAGACATACACAGGGACATGTAATTTTTTGCCGCACACTCCCACATGTGACCACACAAAGGTAAAATCACATTTACACTTAACCACCACCCCATCTCTTTACCAACATTTTAACCACTGCAAAAACCAATTAAGTGGCAATAAATAATATCCAAGGATTTCCAAATCCCAAAATATCTATGAATTTAAAGAAAATAATATTCCTTTCCTGGTTGTATGATCTAAAAAAATGGTATTAAGAAGTGGCCATGCCCACAAGGCATTAAGTGTTCTGATAGAAAAAAAAATAAAAAAATTAAGTGTTCTGATTTGTAAAACTTGAAGGGCCCAATTGCTATATTCATAGATATCAGGTGGTTTTCAAGAAAATCACACTTTATCATAATAATTTACTGACAACAGTTATTATTATAAATGAAAAGGCAGAAATCCATCTATTACCATTTCAGACCAAAAGTCTCTTTTGCTGCTTCTGACAAAGCACCCCTTACCTTTTAATTTCTATAAAAAGATTGAGCTCCATTCTAAAGGCTAATTAGTGAGTTGCTTCTTTAAACTGTTGTTTTTTGATAACTAACGTCTCAATTCATTATTTTATACATTATCCTCCCCAAATAATTTTTGAAAAATGATTTACTCCTAAAATTTTGGGAATAAAAACCCTAAACCCCCAAATTGAGGGTGTTAAATGACTATCTTACCCCCTGCTGGTATAAGGGATTCACCCAACTATAAGGACAAAAAGGTCCGAAAAACTATTTTAGTCAATCTTTTAGCCAATAATTCTAGTAGCCTAACAAGGTCCATAATTTTTATTTTGTATGTAAGATCATTCTGTTCAAAAATTAATTAGTCAAATGTGAATTAAAAATATTGTTTAAGTCAAAAGAAATAGTTGTAGTGGCATATTTGGCACATCACAAAAAATATTTTCTTCAATCCAATACCCCCACGCTTACTTCGGTAGCTGCTACAATGCTGAACTACTCAAAATCCAGCAACTGCTGAACAACTTTAGAGCCGCTGGATGCAATACAATTAGATCCAATGACTATTAGTCATTTGTTTGTCTATGAAGCCGTCCACACTGAATTAGTGCGCTTCAAAATTGTAGGCTTCCCGCTCATATCAATTTTTTACGCTAATTCCACACAAAAATTCCCCATCAACCGCGATTTTCTTCCAGAAATCTTGAAAAAATCAATTTTAATCGACATCATAACTATCATGCCACATAGTGTTCCTTATTTGAAGATTAGTTATACCAAAACAAACCCTAATATCCATTTTCTTATGTATTGTTCATCGTTTTTTTACTCTCTTTTTTCAATTTTTTTTTCAATGAAGAATTCGATTTTTGATAATTGTAAATCATCATTGTCATTCAGTTGCTTGCAAATCAATCCATTTGATTTTTGGAATATGTATAATTTTAAATATTGATTATTAACCTAAATATATTATTGTGAGATAATTTTAAAAGTTTTCATGTTGCCTCAACTTCTTCATCTGAAGACACCCATCAGTCCCCTCCATCTCCAATTCTTCCTGAACCTGAACCTCCACAACAGCAGCAGCAGAAACCCCAGATCCCAATTTCATGACCTTTTGAGATGTTTCCCTTTTTGTTCTCCACATGAAAGGGAAATATACTCGGGGGTGAGATTGATAGTGTTTTGGTTCGAAAATTTTGTTTGACTTTCACAAAATAGTTGTTTGTAATATGACTAATCTTGTTAGGATCTGATAGACATTGTGGTCTGCTTGTAAAAAATCCTGCAAATCTGTGTCATAAATAGCTCTCAAGTTATCTCATATTCATAACTTTTCTTTAAGCACGCCCCGAGGGCCGCAATTTTGATAAGTTGAACTAGAATAACTTGATTAACAAACCAAATTTAGCTAGAGAGAGTCTGCTGCACAATTACAACATCTGCTTACATACGATAAAATAGTAGCTCTGAAACGCCCAAAAATACTCCGAATTTGGTCCATAAAGCAACCATTCATCGACAAGTTCACTTAAAAACAAAGGAGAAAATTCTTGTAAATAAGGACCTCATAGTTTAGGATTGTGTGCTGTGTTGGACGTCACCAACTCAGATTGTGAATTTTCTAAGTTTGGCTTGTAGGAAGATTTGTAATTTTCTTTGTACAAATATTACATAGTAGTTTTTTTTTCCTTTTGAGGATAGTGGATGTATGTCTGTATTAAAATCGAATCACATTAAAAATATTGCTATTTTTTGTAGTGATTGCTTAGTCTTCTTTTACTCTATATATATTGTCCCAACAAAAAAAAAAAAACAACTTTAATTTTAAGAACAAGCAACTTATTTTAAACAATTTATTATAACCATCCATCCGATGTTTGAATTGATGGTCGACTTCTATGGTCCTGAAGAGCCATAATCAATGAAAAAATATGTTTGATGTGGAGACATGAAGAAAGACGTTTAGAAATTGTATTCCTCCTCATTTGATTATTTGGGTCTATACTGACAGTATATAATACATAATTCTACTATTTTAATCAAGATATTTGCCATGCTTTAGGGGATTTACTCTATAAGCCCTTTAATTCAAGTATATTTGCATTGAATGATCTGCTAAATTAAGAAGTTTCCTTTTGACTCTTGCCATCTTAATTTTATTGTGACAAGTAGGCTTGCAAACGGGTCGGGTTTAGACCGTATTGACTCGAATCCGAAAAACGGTTAGGACTCGGTAAGAACTCCAAACTCATATGCCCGCATCTGAATCCGTATAAGAGTAATAAAATGGTTACGTGTATGAAATACTAAAAACCGGATCCGTTAGACCCGGGTCCGTTTTTGCATATATATAAATAAATTTTTTAACCTTTGGATCAATTCACATATAAGGTTAGATTTTACCCTAATTCAAGCATTATGTATTTTGTGATGAGGAGACTTTTGAATATTTATATTGAAATGTGGTCGAAATTCTGGTTATGTATTTTTATTTGAATTTTGAACTTTGAACTTTGAACTTTGAAAAGTATTATGATTATAGATTGTATTCTTAGTACGTAGAATTATTTGTAGATTATACCATAATTGGGTAAAGTAATATCTAATATGTAAGATTGTTAGATTAAACCAATATATTTTTAGTTAGCTGAATTAGAAAAGTAAAAATTGAGAATGATTGAACTTTTTGAAACGGGTTTTACCGAATCCGCATCCGGATTCGAACGGACGAATCTGGTAACACATATTATGGATCCGTTAGGATCCAGATCTGTATTTGGTAGGAAAAGTTAAAAATGGATATGGATGCGGAGCGGAATAGATAATTTCGTATCCGTTTGTAGGCCTAGTGACAAGATTGTAATACGTCAACGAGTCAAGTCAAACAAGTAAAGGTTTTGAATTCGATCAACATAGATTACTGATATTAATATATATGAAAAATTACAATTTATTACTAATATACATCTAATTTTTTTTTTTAAATATGATTAATTATTTCAACATTTTAAATCATTATTAGCACAATTAACCATTTAATTAATTCAATCAACACTCCAGTAGGGAAAAAAACGAATCATTTATATTCTTCTAGTAAGAAATAAAGGAAATACTGTTTTTACTTCTTACTCAGTAATCACAAAAATTATTAAAATAAACAAGAAAAAAGGTATTTTCAAGTGTTACCAAGGACTTATTGTTGAATAAGTATAATTTGTTGGGTATGTAATTATATTTTTGTTTTCCCATACATGATATACCGCCACGACTATAGTGCATAACGACTTAAATTTCAATAAATGGGAAATGCTTTTTGGACAGATATTGCATTCTTTTGGAAAGGCGTTATAATTCGTGAGGCCTCAACCTTTCCACTAAACTCATTTGATTTATTGTTTAATTAATTTTGCTTTTTGATTGTTAACTCATTTCCTCCAGGCCAGATTTTTCTTTCAACAACTTATATTCAATGCCTAAGTACCGAAATAGTTTAGGGGGTAAAACTTGATCGTTTTTAGTTGAGGGTCAAAAATAAAAAAAAGGGAATAATTTAGGGGGAGGCGTCAACGCTTTTTACCCTTTATTCTAATTAACGTAAGTACTTAGGCACTGACGGATCTGACCCCAATGATTTTTTTTTTATTTATAATTATATATGATATATTTAACTCCATTTAGATAATAAATGTATAAATGACCCCAGTGAATTGTTGTGTATATCAAATGACCCCAGTGAATTATATTTCTGGATCCGTCACTGTACTTAGGCATGCATGTAATATCTATCTTGCGTAACAAGTACATGCATATCTTGCGTAACAACTAACAAGTGTTTGAAATTCACAACAGATGTCCAGAAAAAAATTGACTGTTGAAAATTTTAATTCAATTGTTCAAAACAACAAAAAAGTTCAATATATAGTGAATTTTATCCGTTCTGCACCATATCCGAATCGCATGACATACAAGCAGACAAAAACAATATACAAACAGACAAAAGAAAAACACTGGTGAAGGGGGTTGGCTGAAGATGGAGGTTATAATAAGGAGCTCCAGATTACGCGGGAATCAGAATCAGCCATTCCTCTGCTGCTCTATTTTAATTTTACAGTCGCAGCCAAAACGTGCTCCCCGGCAGGCAGTGGCTGCTGCAATTTCCACTAACTATTTCACAAGCATCAGTAATACGCCGATTCCTTTTCAGTTTTTTGTAAATTTCTTATAAAATCTTCTTGTTTTTTTGGAATTTAAGGTTTATTAAATTCAATTTTGGATAACTTTTAGTTGTACTAATAATATTCAGGCAGCAGAATATTGAAAAAAATGAGTCTTTTTAAGAATTTAATACTAGGTACTGTTTCTTCTTCAATGTTTTTGTTTCTATTTTTGGTGTTTTCACTGATAAATTTAATCACTTAAGACGGAAAAAGGTTCGTTTTCTGTATTAGTTTATAGGAAACAGGGAAAACAAATCAAAGGAATTTATGTTATTTTGCACAAGGGTTATGCTGACTCCAGATTTTTCGGTGCATTGTCCAGTCAGTACAACACCTGACTAAAGAGAATTGATGTGCTTGAACTAATCACATTGATTCACATGTGATAATTTCACTTTTGTACTAAACAATGTATTAGAGGATGTACTAGAAGATTTAGATTCGAGTTACGCTTTGTTATCTGCTGCTTATTGTGGTCTAATTTACCTCTTTTAATTTAATTGGATATTTTGTCCAGTCTTTCTTGAGTTTCTTATTGCTTTTTGTTTATGGTGTTCTTCAATCTATATTATTGCTGTACATTTCAAATTCCTGTTCCTTTTCTTCCTCAATTGATGTAGTTGAGGATTATTATGGATAAACAGAATTTGTTACTGATTTAATTACATTTTTAACTGAAGGATTGAGAGGAAATCCCTGAAGTTCCAGAAGAAACCGCAGAATGGGAATCGATGAATTGTTTATTGTGGCACTGATGCCAATAGTAAAAACATTGCTAATTGCTATAGTTGGATTAATTCTTGCAATTGACCGATTCAGCATCTTGTGTGCAACTGCACGGCACCATTTGAATCATGTAAGCTGTATTATCTTTTGTTTTCTTGGGCCAACTTAGTAATAAATTACCTATTTTTACAAATGAAATTAGATGCACGGCATTTGGGTACATGTTTACTGCAACTTTTTGGGAAAGAAACTGACAAAAATAAATTAAGATGAGGCTTCAAAGTATTTTATTAGTCCAAGAAGGGCGTCTTTGGTCGTCATTAAATCTGTGCATTTTACTTTTTCGATCAAAATATCTATCTTCAATGTTGTCATTGATAAAGTTTACTTGCTTAGTGGTCCTTCAATTGGAACCTACATAATTCTGCTTGCATTTCCCATCGCTATGATGTTACAAAGGATGGTAAAAGGGATCTGGATTCAGTATTTTGTAGGGGACCTTTTCACAATCATGTGAATCTATAAGATTATGTAGCGGTTCCAATTCTTAGCTGGGAAACAGGTAGTTATCAGCATTTATGTTCTTTGCAGTTGGACAAATTCTTGCTTCACAAACTACCTGACAAGTATTTGTTGAGAATACCTAGCATACTCCTACTTTCTTAATGTGCTTGATAATCGATGCATGGTTGTGCTTCTTTTTGTGAGAAGAGACAGTTTTCAAACTTTCCTGAATGCCAAATGGACAGGTGGAGATTTTCCATGCATGTAGACCGACATATATATTCTTTCTGTTGGCGGAGATAATACTTAGATAAAAGAGAATACAAAACATCACCCTACCACCCAGAAAGGACTAATATTGTATTCTTTATCTGAAATTTTGAGCAGCTTGTGTTCTACGTGTTCTTTCCTGCTCTTTTGGCCGGCAGCTTAATTGATTCAATTACAGCGACAAACATTATTTCTTTGTATGTTCATCTATTCATCCTTCAATTGTTTCAAATCAAAGTGAATCTTTTTATAACCTTATTGTTTATCTTCCTCTGGTAACTTTTGATTCCTTATACAGGTGGTTCACACCAGTGAGTATCCTTCTGACATATATTGTTGGTTCTGCCCTTGGATGGATACTCGTCAAAATCACTAGAACTCCTCAACATTTGCATGGTCTTGTTATTGGTTGTTGTGCAGCAGGTAGACGCAATTTTCCGCTAAGCCTTTTCAAATGGAAATCCTCCTTTAACTTATTTTGTTTCCATATCATAAAGCCTTCAGTTCAAGTCTTATTACGCACGTTTTCCATTCACATTCAGTTGATCAATTGATCCGTGCAGGAAACATGGGGAACTTACCGGTTATCATCATCCCAGCAATCTGTGCTGAGAAAAATAATCCATTTGGAGATTCAATCACCTGCTCTAGGAATGGAATGGCTTATGTGTCGCTCTCTATGTCGGTAATTATAAGTTATTACTTCAGATACTTGGAATATTATGTTACTGGCATTAGATGCTTGGGGACCTTGTCTCTTCGGTTGGGTTTTTCATATAGCTTTATTGGGTCTCATTCTATTTTGTCAACCTTATGTATCTTCTTTGGTGGGTTAATTGAACCATGCAAATAAGTTACGCAGCTCAGAAATCCAAATTCGGCTTGGTTCTTAGAATATTTCATTAAATTTAAAAGAATCTTAATAATTTCAGCTATACCGATATTCTTCTCTATTTTTTTTTTCAGATAGGGGCTGTTTTTGTTTGGTCTTATGTTTATAACATTGTTCGAGCATGTGGAGAAAAGAGTGATATTGACATCAAAATGAACTCAACAATAGTCCAAGAGCAGTTTGGCGAAACCTCTACAGATTTCCTAGAAAGCTCCAGGGAGGAATTGCTCTCAAATGATTGCGAAGCGTCATCTGATATTCTTCTTAACAGGCCTGAGAAGAGAGTTGCGGTAGTTCATCTTTTCCTATATTATTAAAAGATTAGCCGTGTTTTTACCTTATTCTGGCAGCTTCTTCTTTTCTAAGTCTCTTCATTTATCTTCACAATGTGGAAGATTTGATTAAATTAAAGAACTTGTCCTAAAATATCAGGAGAGCTGTTCATGGTGCCTGCTTCTTGCTCACTTTTGAAAAAAAATCCTATTAGAATAAGGATGAGCATTTCCACTAATGTTAGTTAGAAATGATCAACTCTACGCGCAGATTGTGGGGAATTTACCATCAGAGACCATAGTCTTTCCTTGGATCATACTATTAAGTGATGATTGCTATTAATTAAAATGCGTTCTACTATTTTGTGGTGCATGAAGAAATGTCATAAGACTCAGGAAAGTGAGAGTTGGTTGGCTGGCAATAGACCTTTCCAATAGTAAATTCCGTTGTCTTCCTATTGCAAATGATATTTTATTTGAGAAAAATTGAAAACAAATATTGCAGTTGCAAGACCAAAGCAATCATATAGGAAACAAATTATATTTCTGTTGCACATGTTGCTGAAGATATTTTACGCATAGTTAGTTTTAGCAAGTCATAAGATCTGAATTTTGGAACTATTCACAGGTAACGATACTGGAGAAGATTAAACAGCACGTGGAATCTTTTGTTCGAAAAGTCAATCTAACACCTCCGACCATTGCAACAGTATGCTTCTGATTCTTATTTTTCTCTGACATCATTAGACCACCATTGATTCTCAAATAATTCTGTTTTTGTTGTGCTTTTTGGTATTAAAATTTCCTACCTCTTGGATATTTAAAAGATCCTGGTTTTGGGTAAAAGAACAAACGTGCTCTATACAGTAGATGAAAATCTATCAATCACGGCATCATAGAGTTTGATATGAACATTCGACTCATTCAAATATATCCTAGATATCTGGTTTTATATACTTTTTCAAACAGTCACCTTCCAGCAAAATGGGAACTAAAGTTGGAAGAAAAAGAAAAGGAAATAGTGAAATGTCTTTGGTATTTGTAATGGAATTCATAGCAGTTTGCATCTTTCTGTGTTTCCAGAAATAAATCAATAGGTGCCAAAATCTTTAGAAAGAATTAGGTGGAGGCAGTTCTTTCTATCATGCATTGTCTGCACTTGATTCAAAGCTGAATAATTGGAGATATGATGGTTGATTTTCTTGATATCTATGGTCTGGGGACTAAAGTTAATATGCTTGTCTGTTCTACGCAGTTTATTGGACTTTTGATTGGAATCTCACCACTACGTAAAGTTATAGTTGGAGATGGTGCTCCTCTCCGCGTGATTGAAAGCTCTATTGTTTTGCTCGGGTACGAACCTGTTCTTAACTCAATTCTACTCATGTTACTAGAACTGGTTGACTCGAGGACTTATTTCCGTGATACTAAAATATTATACTCCCTATGTGGTGTCATAGTTTAGGTTTACATGGGTATTAAGGAAGTGTGGAATTTGATATTAAAGTTTAATTAGATGTCTAAAATGCCCATATTTGAAAATAGTTGAATAGTATTTGAAATTCAAATTGAAGATAGAGGATTGGTGTTATGAACGGAATTGTTTAAACATTGGTCATTGGAAAATAAAAAATCTTAAATGGTTGGTTGGATATCAGGGTAATAAATTTATCTTTTGAGGGTCCAATATTTACTCGTAACAGGTTAAATAATACTATTTCCATACGTAAACTGAGGGAAAGATAACTACAATGCTGATGCATACGAATGACTGCAATCTGGTATTTCATGGAACAAATAAATTATTGGCACATTCTCCTAATTTCGTAACAATGACCATATGATCCGTTGTATGTTTACTTTTTTAACAAAATTTTGATGGCCAAACATTTGTTAATTTACTTTGTTACTTTGTTCCCTGTTATTATTTTCCTTTTTCTGCTTTTACAAAGTTGGATGTTAGTATGTTACAACTGAGTCCTTTACGTACCCAACTCTGAATTTGTGTCGTCACGCCATGTTTGGTTGAAAGATAACCATGTTCCTGCCTTTATCTGTGACAGGGAAGCATCCATTCCATCCATGACATTGATAATGGGAGCAAATCTTCTCAAGGGTAATGAATATACTCCAGTACTATTGTGCCTTTATAGCATCTTACCAAGAGTCTTGGTTTTTGTGGTGGTTTCCTTTTGGAATTTTTAATGATGCTTATTGTCACTTGCGATGTTTGATGAACTTCATGTCATTTCTAGCATCTTAGGAGTTCTTGGTTCTGTGGTGGTTTCTTTTCGAAATTTTTACAGTCACTTGTGATGTTTGATGAAATTTCTAGGTATCAAAAGATCAGGTGTAGGACTGTGGCTTGTGTTTGGCATCATTGTAGTACGATTTATTGCCTTGCCTCTTTTGGGTGTTGTAGTCATCAAAACTGCTCAGAATCTTGGAATGGTGGGATCAGATCCCTTGTATCACTTTGTTCTTCTGCTTCAGTATTCAGTTCCACCTGCAATGGCCATAGGTACGGTTTATCGCTATGAATTTGCTTCTGGCTACTTCAGTTTCTTGCTTTGCCCACAGAATATCTTGAAAAGCCGAAATCATATGCTGCTGCAACTGATTTAACCAATTAAGCATAGTGAAATGCATCTCTTCTCCCTCATTTAGTTGTCAGATGACTGAGATTATCGTTGTCCATGGGAGGGATGGCTACAATCTAAGGTCCTTCTTGGTTAAACATGCTTATTAGAGACCTAAATCATTTGTCCAAGCAACTTGTTGAGATCTTAACTATACGCTCAAATTATCCGTTTGAACTTAATAAGTTACCAAAAGCTTGGATCTAGGGTCACAACAGTTAGGGAGTCAACTGTTGTGGCCGGTTGGTGCACTCCGTAGTGTAGAAGTACACTGAATAGTGTACATGCTACACTATTAGCGTACATTAGTGGTTAGTACACTTTATAGTGTACAAGTACTCCGTCGTATAAAAAGTACATCAAATAATGTTCATAGTAGACGTATACGCTAATAGTGTACCAAATACACTGTTCAGTGTACTTTTACACTATAGAATTCACCTAGTACACCATATAGTAGTTGGAAACCCAACTGCTGCGGCCTCCATATGCTGTGGGGGACTGTTGGGCCATGATAACCTGGACTTGCTTCCTTAAACATTACAGCTGGGCTCACTTTGAATAAATTCAACTGGGCATGATAATTTTTCACAGCTGATCATCCTTTTTTTCTTGAATGCTTCATTATTTCTCAAGGAAACTCATAATCTTCAAAATTCAAATCATTATTTCATATCCCATCAGAAATATACATCCTGCATATTTATTCAACTTCAAGATTCCCAATTTATTAAGTCCATTATTAATGAATCTTGGGATGGATTTGCAGGTACAATTACACAATTATTTGAAGTTGGTGAAACAGAGTGTTCTGTCATTTTATTCTGGAATTATGCTATTGCTTCAGTTGCATTAACCTTGTGGTCTACCTATTACATGTGGTTCCTGTCCTGATTTTTCATTTCTCTTAATCATATTATTCACTTTTCAACCATACAAATCATGAATTTTTATGGGCTGTAATTGGTCTGCAAGGACCACATTTGTAGTATTTTACACAGTAATCTTAGTCCATATCAGAATTGTCCGTAATCTTGAGAAGTTAGCATAATATTTCTGGTTCAAATATATTCTGGAAAGAAATCATTGCCTTCTTCTCTGTAGTGATTAAAAAGTTGTCATATTATTACCATACATTCTTGTTGTAGATAGTCATAGACAAGAATTGTGCACAGAATGATTCTCTGGGATGTTAAATTGTTCTTCATAGTTTTTTTTATACCCTTTTCTGTCCTACATGAATAAACTCCACATTTCTCTCGCAGTATTTCACTCATATCCCACATGAATTTTACAAAAAAAAAAACTTGCTAAGTTGAGAAATTCTTTAATGGACGTGGTTTTATTAATCACTTCAGTTTAGTTTATGTAACACTTCCAATTTAAAATCGTAAATTGAGAGTTTGACACCTCTTATCCATAATAATAAGTTTTTCAAAAAACTAGAACTGTCCTTATTGAACTTTTATGCCTTTTTGTCTTACAATTTAAAGGGGTTACACAAGTTTGTCCCAATGTTAAATTAAAGTACACATACAGCCTACTGGGGAGGAGTTAAGATGTACACATTGGGGGGCAAAATATATTTTAGGGGGGGCAACATTTCACATTGAAAATGTGTCGTTTTTTAAAATGTTGTGGGTAGCAGTCGCCATCTCCGCCCCTCGGCTTCGCCACTGTACATATGTTTAAATTGACAATTGGGGTACAAAATTGCACCGCTGGTGAAAAACATCAGCCGGAAAGTTGAAATTGACTATAATGCCCCTACATTGTATGTATACCCATATTTACCCTTCCATCGAAAGGAAAAGATAATAATAAAAAATTACACACATATGTAGGCTTGTGATCATCTAACACTCTTTTCACATTTTCTTAGATACTCCGTTTGCACAAGTATAATCATTAAACAAATATTCTTGACAATAATATTGCGAGAGAAGTCTTGAGGCCAAAATCAAGAATGTTTGCGCACCAAACTTTAAGAAGAAAACAACAACTTCGACAACAAAATGACTTCAACAACAAAGAGCCCAGAACAAATCTATCGAACAAGTTCAAGATCGAAAGAGAATAAAGCTCAAGAATACCATAGAATTATAAAATATAACCGATCATGTAAACATGGGTACACGCGCAAATAAAGAAATTGAGTTCGTAGGAAGAAAAGGAGAGACGGGGTTGGAAGGCGGGGAAGGTTTGTTCTCCCTAATGACTATTTATCTATGTTTATTCAATGGAGGCAAGCCAAGCAATGAAATATGTTATATATTGGATCGAGAAAAGAAGTAAATGTACACTAGAAGAAGGTGATTACATCAAAGAATTCTCAGCTGAAGATCAGCATAACCTGCCCTTGTTTTGTGCCTTTCAAAGAGATCTTTAAGTGCTTCGACAAACTGGCCATGCACTTCAGCAACCTAAATTAGGAAGAAACAATGTTAGAGCTAATTTATAACGCCAATGGAACATGCGATTACAAATTTAGCAACAAAAAAAAAAATTGAATTAATATCATTGGTTTTTATCCAATATGTCACACGCCCGTGTCTCCTCGTTCTTCTTAAGCCTCTCGAACTGTACCTCTTAGCAAAAGCCTACAGGCTGTACTAAAAAGGTTAAGCACTCGAGAAATGTTAGGAATATCTAAATAAGAATGTCATTTAATATAATCTGTCTGCGCTTTTCAAGCATCAACAGCATGTGCTTGTAGAACGGATAAGCCAAGGCCTTGGACATCATTCCCTTTATTCATTTCCTTTCCAAGAGGAAGGATTCGTAAGGGAAATAAAAAATGAACTAAATAGGATATTCCTAACTTCCGATTTTTTCCTATATGGGAGAACTTCATCAGGCAACAAAGGTTCATCAGATGGATGTTAAACAAGCAAATGTAAAGGTAGGTATTGTAAAAGTTACCTCTTCTATTGTGGGCTGTGGATTTCTCTCGAGGAGAATTGGCTTACCAACCACAACATGCAATGGACGCCTAAAGGGAAGAGGTGACCTGCAAGTAAATAGCATTCTGAATTATCCCGAGAAACGACAATTGCCAAGATCAACGTTTAGGGGGTAAAAACATAAATTATTGATCATCTGAATCTTGATCTTGTATTTTGGGTTTGGACCAACCAGATGAATAAAGCCCTTGCACGAGTGGTTTCCACAAAAAAAGAAAAAAAAAAGACTTGCACATCTAAAGTTGCTTGTCGTCAATGAGGAATAACGACAAATCAGATCAGCTATCGTCGATAGATAAAATCCACACCTTTGTGCAGAACAAGTAGTTTAATGGTCCATAATATATATCAAATCATGAAAATTTAAGGTCAGTGATAAGTGACATTGGAGCATCATCGTATTCCTTTTTTTAGATAGAGCCAAATGCTGTAAGCGGAATTAAAACTAAGAAAAATGGAACTGGATATGGTGAGACATACCCAAAAACACCCCAGAATACAATTGGAGTGAACCTTATAGCTCTAGAGAACTCCAAGAACAATTTCCCACTGGGCTTCCACCAACTGTAGACATTTGACTGCACAGGAACAAGGAAAAAGAATTAAGCATTAATCGACTTTGTGAAAAGAAAGGACAACTATAGGAACGTACAAAAGCTCAACAAAATTATTGTAATAGCATGACACTGACGGAAAGCGCAAATATCCGTCGCAACATGCGCATTGTGGCAAATGATGGTTTACATAAACACACATTAACTGCTAACGTTCATTGAGATTTGGGGGGAAAGAAATGAACTTTCTACACATGATTCAGTAAATTTTATTGATCCCTAAAGCTTTAAGCTTGTACGCAAGCTTGAGCTATTGTAGATGACAAATGTTATCCAAGATGTGCTGAAAGAAAGGAAACAGGATTCGAGACTCTTCTCGTTTCTGCTGTTTATAGCAGGAGGCCATTGGATCATTTAATATTAATTTATAGACAAGCCTATATATCAATTGCAACTTCAGATTTGAAGCTTGATCATGGGCTAACGCAAGATTGGCTACGAAATTGAGATATCAACTAACAAAGGACCATAAGCTCTGTAATATACGCGAGGATTCTCAACACAAAAACAAATCGTTCAAATATTAACTAACAAATGGTCATAGGCTCTTGAATAAACACAAGGATTTTCAAAATAGAAAGAAAATTTCATTTGAAGTTAAGAAGATGACGAAAAAATCACAGTTTTGTTCTGCTGACCTAAATTTCAAATGTCCAACATGTAAAAACGTGACAAATGAATACCTGGCCAAAGCAGAAAACTGGAACTAGAGGTTTGCCCATTTCCATAGCAATTTTGACGAACCCTCTCCTAGATTTGAGGAAGACAACCTACACAAACAAGGAACGTCAACAAGAATTACTAGAGGTAAAAAGGATAGTCTCCACAAATATTTTCAGAAACATGAAATACAGCTTCACAAATTAGGCTTCAGTCGCGAAACTTTTCTTAGTCAGGAACCAAAAAGAAAATGTCTGGAGACAGCTTTACTAATCTGCCTTGGTGCAATTTCTCTCGTGCTGTTTACAAGGAAGATGAATTTCAGCTGCTCGAGATACTATTCTCGTCTAGGAATAAAAGTATCTGACCTATTTTTTCAATTAGTTTTTTCTTCTCTCCTTCAGAAAACATTACATGGATTTTAGTAGATTAAGTGAATGAAAAGATAATAATTAAACAAAATATTTTATGCATTTAAATCGAGTGGTTACCAGAATCTGCTTTATCTAATGCCACATTACTAAAAAACAAGAAACTCAGAAATACTACGAGCTGATCCTGATCCAACCAGCTAAACATATCTTTAAGCTATTCAGATTGGGGATGTAACTACACAACCCTGGAGATGAGAAAATCATGAGCAGCAAAGCCTAGGTCAAATGTCATTACATGAAAAATACTAAAATTCACCATATCGTCATAAGCATAGCAGTCAAGTTGATTACTTCCTGAGAACTTCAAACTGCTAAGCAAACATTTATTTCTTACACAAAAACAAACGCCACGAGCAACAGAAAGAATAAATGTGCAAGAAGCACAGTTACATAACTGCCCATGCAAATTGGAAAAAAAAAAAAAATCAAAGGGAAAAGTGGAGAATGGAGAATGGTGAAGTTTTAAAATCTCATCATTAAGATACACATGGAAACAAATGTAATATTGCTTAGCTAAGAAAATGAATTGTAGAACCGAACCTCTGAACCATGCTCCATATGGAATGCCTCTTGAACTCCACCCGGCACTATGATGCAGCTATGTCCAGATGCCAAAAGGGAAACGAAATTTTTCTTTGTTGCAGGGGAAAGTCCTAACCATGTCCATATATGTCTCAGGAACGGTGTATAAAACACCTGCAAAGATTTTTCAGATAATTAATGCAATCATGAAAAACAGTACAAATGACAACTTTTCCAAAAGTACAAGATTATGGTCTTACAGCAGTACTAGCAAGAACTCTGATCCTTGGGATAGGCATGAAGCCGCTCATGTCAGAAAGTGCAATAACCCCAATTGGCCAAACTGAATGTGGCGCATAGCCAAAAACTGCGTGAAAAAAAATATATCTAGAAGGTTATGATCACTTTGGTAGTGGAGATTGCAGAGAACCAATTCAATCTAAGAAAGACCAAACAGATGTCGAATTATATAAAGTTTCAAACATTACTTTTAAACCTCAACACTTTTGCAATGAATACATTACACGGCGAAACATTCAACAAGGACAAAAGATCGTAGGCTGCAGATAGCGCACAATCAACCAGATTTTAGAGCAATGTAAGGTAATTCCAGTAGAAAAAAGATAGGAAATGAAGCAAACAACTAGCTTCTAAATCTACACGGGTTTTTAGCCGGAATTTCCCGAATACATCCACTTATACAGTATATATACATCTAACAGTTCCATGTAAAAAACAGTAAAAAAGAAAAGACAAAATTTAGTTCAAGAACCAAAAAGACAAAAGGGAACATATCCAAAAAAAGCAACAAGAAAAATACCATAAGCTTGATTAGGATCAAAGGCCTTGTAATCCTCCACATATAGATTAACTGGAAAGTATCCACAAGCATGCTTACTTATATATCTGAAAATGGGATCCCAAAAAAGTTCAAAACTTTTAGAAAAAAGGGGAGAAAATTAAAATTCCAATAGATGGATGCATGGATTTAGAAACAAGCCTGGATAATCTTCTTCCCCATTTGCTTCTTTCATGAATTGGAATCACCATAAAAATCATGAGCAATCCAATTACACTGAAATTTAATTCAAATCACAAAAAAAAAAAACACCCATTTCTTAAAAACATTAGTACTTTTGTAAAGATATCAATATAATAAAGATCAATCAACTCTATTTGGAGAAATTGAGGAACTAACATGATAGCTCTGGAGAAAGGGAGAAAGATAAAAGAAGCTAATACAACAATGATGTTGAAATGAACTGAGCCAAGCCAAATAATCAGTGCAAGAATCGTGTGAAGTAAAGACCCTCTTTGGCCTCTAAACTTCGCCGCCATCGGCTCACTCGACGACGGCGCCGCAGCCGCCGTCGGCTGATGAATCAGTTCTTTACTGTTCGCCTCCATTCCAATGATAATCCCAGCAAGAAAATCCCAACAAATTCTATATCCAACTCTATTAATAAATAAGAACCCACAAATCCTAATCTACAAAAAATATATAATAAAAATGGGAAAACGTGAAAAATAAATAATTGAGCTGGTTCTGGATTAGAATTTCTAATCAAACTAAGAAAAGAAAATTAATAATGAATAGTATCATATGCTATTCTGGCGACTTCTCATGGATACATCTTTTTCTTCTCCTTTACTCCCAAGTTCTAGACTTTTTTGGGTGCAAAAGTTCCCAACTTTTATGCACATATATAATAATATTTTTTTTTTGTTGGGTTTTTTTTTGTGTGGAGGTCGTGTTTGAACTATGATTATGTGTTTACTTGTTATTTGTTATTTGACCTAATCAGGTGTTTACATATCTACTGATGCCAGTAACGGATCTAGTCACATTTGACCCATTAATTATATATGATATACTCCCTCCATTCCTAAATATAAGACTCTTTAGACAATTTGAGAAAATTAAGGAAGTTGTCATTTTCACCTAAACTTCCAATATTATCCCCCACCCTCCCTCTCTCTCACTTCTTTGTCATAAAGAAAGGAAAATGTTGAGGGTATAATTGGAATAACTTGTTGACAACTAATAAAACAACCTTAAACGACAATTAATTTGGATACCTAGATATCTCCTAAACGACAATTAATAGGGAATGGAGGGAGTATTTTATTCCATTTAGATAATAAATGTATAAATGACCCTAGTGAATTGTTGTGTATATCAAATGATCAAAATAAATTATATTCTGAATCCGTCACTAACTGATGCGGGAATCTTGTATCTTAGGTCAATTCATATAAGATAAAAGGGTTGGGGCGATTTGTTTTTTTTTTTTGAAATGGGGTTTGGGTGGGTTAGTATATGAAATGACAAAAATACCCATGGTGTTTTGAGTAGAATTTTTTAAAAAAAAATTGATTAACCTTGATTTATATTTTTTGAACGGAAGGATCTAAATTACTAACCCATAAATTATTCTGGAATCTAAAATATATATATATATTATTTAGAAACCTAACTCACCCATAATTAGATGTTAAAACTCTAATTTCACTAATTTGCATTCAAATTATTATCAAGGATTATTTTCAGGAGGAAATGTATATTTTTATTATTTAAATATCGTACTATATTTCTAGAATGAAAATGATATAAAAAGGAAAAAACACATTTTTCCTCCATTAAACTGAGCTTTCCATGAACCAAGAAACTTAGCACCACCACATATTTAACCAATTCGTCTCATTTGAGCTGCGACATCGAAAAGAAGTTTTTCCAATTTCTTCAACCAAAGCCTAACTTAATTTAATTTAACATGCATGTGCCGTGGAAATTTGGACCACAGTAATTTGGAAGCTAATGGGGGTAGAAAAATCTCAACTGTATTATTATTTCTCTATTATAATAAAATTGTGTGTTTATTTTATTTATAAACGTAGGTCTAATGGTTGAACCACGTAAATCATTATATTTGTCTACTTGTTTTTGTTATTTATTTATTTATTTATTTATGGGTTAGAGAATTGATTGGAGTAACTTCCTATAATAAGCTTTTATATTTTTGATATGGTGTACGATACTTGAATTAGTGGTTTTGATTCAAACATTCCAATCGTAAGAAGTCCAACACGCCACCAATCCCGATTTGATGACTCTCAATTTTTTATTACACTAATAAATATTTTCTTTTTTTTTCTAAGTACTAATAAAATTTCTCTACATTTAATAATATCATTGAACTAAAGTAAATTTATGAATTTAGATTAATCAAATTGGTTGATCATTTAAGGTAACTTCTGTGGTTAGCACGGATTTGTTAGTGTAATGAATGCTCTTTTTATCCCAAATTATATATCTATTTTCGTATTCATTTTATACTGAATAAAAAAGTAAATATTTAGTTGTGATTGCGCTATTACTCTTTTCTAGTATCATAGTTCAAACTTGGCTTTTCAGCCTAGCCGGTAGTGCGCTCTTTTTCGCCTCTTCCCAATGAACAAAAATGCTACCTTTATCCTCAAATTGATTAAAATGTAGGAAATAATTTACCATTTTACATGATAGTAAATCACTAAACTTATGGGAAAATGCAGGGGGGGGACATATATATACCATTTTTTTGGTATTTTCTTGATCCTGCAAATTGTTTTGGTATTTTCTTGATCCTGCAAATTGACCATGCCATTTTCAGTTCAATTACAATATAGGCTTCATTTTACTTGAACTAAAAGAGGACTTTGCAGTCCTTTAAGTATCTTGTTTTCATCAACATTTTCTTGCTTTGAATCCCCTGTTTATGATTCGAACCCATGATCTAACTTTTCGGAACTCGGAGCTGTCATGTCTAACCTCAGATGAAATAAACAAAAGAACAATGTGATACTCGTAATTTTTATCTACGTGTTATTTTACGTGTAATTTATTTTTGTGTGATTAAATGTTTATGTGTCTATTTATTTTTCCTTTTTGTTTATAACATGTTACGTGTTACTTTTTTAGTACGTTTTGTGAGGGTGTTTCGTACGCATATCGTATTTTAGGGACCTAATAGTAATTCACTTAGAGATATAATTTAATTAGATTTGGTATTAAAATTGAATTAGAAATCCTAATAGATTTGCAAGAGTTACCTTAATTAAAATAAAATAAGGACAGGAAAATATAATAAAATCTATAAAAATGGGCAGGGGATCAGATCATCACAGAACCAAAAAATATGAAACAATAGAAAACATAGAGGGGCAGCCGCATATTAGTTAGGCGGCAGTGGGGTGAGCCGCAAGCAACATAGCAGAGAGAACTTTGTGAGTTGAGAGTTTTTAGTCAGATTTTGAGAGATTACTGGGGGAGCTTTACTCGTTCATTTTCAGTTTATAATATACCGATTTAAAGGTATTGGAGTTAGCTTCGAGTCCTGAGCGGGAAGTTATCACACCGAAAGAGGGATTGGGCAGTGCTGTTACGGGTTTGTGTGTTTAATTGCATTTGATCGAGGTAGGAACCCTATCCTTACATTATTTCCTGTCCGGAATTGTATATATATGTTTGGTACTGTTTTGGGATTGTTAATTACTGATTATACATGAATTATTGCATAAACTGTTGGGTTTAGAATTAATTGCACATTATGTGTTTATCGTCTTAATTATTGGTTTTCTTATCTTTAATTGATTATGTTTATCTATGATATAACATGAATTGATTTAACCTTTTATCTTAATCGTTATATGTAATTATTGTGAGATATTCATGAACTATTAATTGTTTAGCATGCCTATTTGTTTATCGCTTTGGTAATCCTATTTGGTCCCGTCGTCTTTAATCCTATATGATTTTGGTCGACCTAGTCGTCGCCCTATTTTGAGCTCGTGTATAGGATCTACTCAATGATAGGACTCGTTTGATATGGATGGTGGCGGATACCGAGGAGTCTTGCGGGTGTTCTTGGGCAGATCCCGAGGGTCCTGCGTCGTGGATGCATGGCGGATATCGAGGAATCCAACGGGTGCTCTTAGGCATATTTCTGAGGGTTCTGTGATATGATTGGGAAGGTTCCGAGGGGTCCTGCGGATCCCGAGGGTCTTCCTACGTGAGCTTAACCTGATGTGGACTATCATTGGGATTGCAACGGTTTTGTGGAGTCCAAGGTGTTAGATGATGGTACAATGTAGAATGAGTCTTTAAAATGTGATCCGTGTTCAGGGAGTGAAACTGAACCCATGTGATGAACTATTTGAGCCCTCATAGTTTGGATTATAACTAGGACTGTTGCAATTATTATTGTAGAGTCGTGACTAGATACCTGAGCTTGAATGGTGGGAAGTCGGGTCGCAGCAGTAGCTATACTTGTAGTGTCTAAGCAAGTGTGTAATCGTGTGTACCATATGGGCAGATCATGCTGGTTGTCGTACTTTCGGTTGTGTAAGTGCTTGGACATAAAGAGTATGGTTATCTCGCTTACTTGTTATTTCAACTTGTTTGTTTTTCTTTCGGTTTATTTGTTATCTGATTTTGAGTCTTTTAACTTGTATTTTTGGTTGAGTTTAATTTGGTGCAAGATAGTACACTTGTATACAAGTTTTGCACTTGTTTTTCTGTTTTTCATATATACGAACGAACCATTCGTCCTTGGTATCGTCTGCACTTGAACAGACCATACTGTCTTCGTGCGGGCGAATGCGGACGAAGCTGTGGACGCACCTGCAGACGAAGCATTCGTCTACGGCTTTCTTGCGGACGATTGTGCCTACGAAGCATTCGTCCGTGCTTCCGTTCGCGACTCTGTTAAGATTGTTTTTTCGTTATGTATTGTATTGTTCTGATCCGATTTGTTTCTGTTCTGTTTCAGGTTCTGAGTTTGTTGAGACCTATGTAATATCTTGTTCCGAGTATTTATTTCATAGGGGTATTTTGGGAAACGGGATATATATGTTGCACATATCTGTATCTATCTATATGTGTTATTTCTGCTATGTTTTATTAGGTACCTACTGAGCACCGGAACTCAGTCCATCCGCTTTTGCTGTTTCAGGTTTTGTAGATGTTGATTCTAGTTTGGATGGAGATGCTTGGGAAGGGGATTATGAAGAGTAATCCATATCCGGCTATGCTTTAGAGATTTAGATCTTTCTTTCATTTACACTTAAGAGTATTTCTTTTATAGTAATGTTGAACAATTTCATTTGTAACACTTAGTATTATTTTACGCATAGTGATTCCGTTGTTTAATTCTTATTTTTGGATTATTTCATAAATGAATTCCCTTTTAGTAACTCTGTTTGTCGGCTTTGGTGTTTCATCAACCAATGAGACACTGCCATGTCACCATTCCAAAGATGGAGTGTGACAAAAACATCTCTTTAGGAAGCTCAAAATCCAACTAGCCTAGTATAATGTAACACGACCTGCCAGTAAGTCCAAGGCGCAACTCGTGAATTTAGCAGTATTTAAGTTCAACTACTTGGCAATTTTTTTTTTGAGTTAATAGCTATTTATAACACTAAACTATTTACGAATTTCTCTTTATAGTACTAAACTATTTTTTTATCTAAATATGTCACTCAACTATTTACTTTTATCTAAATATGTCACTCAACTATTTACGTTTATCAAAAAATATACAACCACCCATTTTTTGGGTGTTTTTCAGCCAGTGATGTCACGTGAGTTGCTTCAGAATATGAACAAAGGCGAAAAGGAAAAGAAATATTAGAAACGTCGGGCCATAACTGCTTAATTTGACAGACCCGTTTGCCCTTGCAACAACAAATTAAGCAGTTATCGCCCGACGTTTCCATGATTTCTTTTCCTTTTCGTCGTTGTTCATGTTCCAAAGCAACTCACGTCAATAGGGCTGATTAGCGAGCCGATTAAATCGCAAATCGCTCGTTAATCGGTTCGTTAAAATCGGCTCGCTAACTCGCTCGGCTCGTTAACGAACCGGTTACGATTCGGTAAAATGGCTCGTAAATCGTTTTAAATCGCTCGTTAAACCGGTTAATAATATTCTACCGATTTTAGCGAGTTAGCGAGCCGATTTTAACGAACCAATTAACGAACAATTTACGAGTTAACCGATTTTAGCGAGTTAGCGAACCGATTAACGAGCGATTTGCGAGTTAACCGATTCGCCAACAGCCCTAGTTTTGTAATAGTATGATCCGATTAACGAACCGAATTACGATTTAATGCGAATTACGATTTTCGATCCGATTAGCGAACCGGTTTTGCGCGATTTGATACGGTTCGATTAACGAACCGATTTTGTACGATTTTATTTCGAACCGATTACGAATTGAGCAACCGAATCGGTTGACTAACGAACCGATTAACGATCGATTCGGTTTTCTTAACGATCTGAACCGATTTGGCCCAAAACCGGCTCGGTTCGGCTCGTTAACAGCCCTACTTCACGTGACATCGCTAGCCGGAAAAAACCCAACAAATGGGTGGTTGTATATTTTTTGATAAACGTAAATAGTTGAGTGACATATTTAGATAAAAAAATAGTTTAGTACTATAAAGAGAAATTCGTAAATAGTTTAGTGCTATAAATAGTTATTAACTCTTTTTTTTTATTATTCAAATCAACTAATTAGCAATTGTTTTGTCCTGTATCACAATTTGTTGGGCTAAAAGCCATGTTCATTAGTCCCTTTGGGTAAAAAAAAAAGTCTTTGAAAAAAGTGAATTAACAAAAAGATAATGTGATATGGAGAAACTTTGAATGTACAAAAACCTGAAATACTCGGTTATCAAGAACTGCAACACTCTCAATCACGGGTTGACCGTAATTGTGGGAGCGAGCAGCCCTAAAATAAAAAGGCCCACAACCCTCTCACATTAATTGATCAGAGTTTATATCTGTAGATAAATTTTACCTAATTAATGTGAGAGAGTTGTGGAGCTTATCACAGAAGGCCGGTCATAGGATTGGATTTTCCCTCAATGAGGTATCCCATAGTGAAAAGGTTTTTGTAAGATAATACATGTGTCTTATAGCGATTGGTCAATTCTATTTTTTTTTAAAAATCAGTCTTTATATAAATTTCTATTTATATATGTTATCTTGACGAAATTGTTAGGTATTTGATGATGTCAGGTCTTAAAAACTTCTACTCAATAAGAAAAATGCCCTAAAAAATTATGAGTGGTGTCACATTGGAATTATGTTACCCCTTCAAGTCGAGAAGTACGCGTAGACAAAAATTGTAAATTTATAATAAAGAGAATTGATTTTTTTCTTTACGTATATTTTATTTATTAATTTAAATGTAAGTTTTAAACTTACTCACCTATTAAAATAAAATTTCTCTTTCAAGTCAACCTCTTAAATTTGTTTATTACTCTCATTTTAAAAAGCAATACGAATTTTCAGCACTATGTTATTATTATTTTGGTAAGACAAATATTTTCAATCAAAAAGTAAATCTGAATGCACTCTCTCTTGTTTCCTACCTATTAGTACACTAGTAATAACACACAAACTACACTTAGCAAAAAAAAACACACACACACACACACACAAAATACTACTGCCAAATTGCAACTAGGTCAATTTTGACGTCAGTTTCTACATTGAATATTCACTTTTATCTATAAAATAGATGCTTAATTCTAATCACATAAAATATTTCAAAAGAATGTAAAATAACAACAACAACAAAGTCGTAATCCCAAGTAATTGGGTCGGCTACACGAATCAATATAAAATTTCAGTGTGGTCGTTCGCATGAATACATTCTATCCACTTCCTTCTGTCAAACAACATACCCTCATCCAAATCTAACAAATCCATATCATTCTTGATGACTTCGGTCCAAACTTTCTTCGGTCTCCCCTACCTCTTACAACATCATGCCTCCATCTTTCAAGTTTCCGAACCGAAGCGTCACTCGGTCTTCTTTTTATGTGTCCAAACCATCGTAAGTGATTTTCCCTCATCTTTACTTCAATAGGTGCAACTCTTATTTTCTCTCGAATAGTCTCATTTCTCACTCTATTCTTTTTAGTATACCCACACATCCATCGCAACATACGCATCTTTGTTACACTCATTTTCTAGATATGACATCCTTTCACCGTCGGTCCCCGCCTGTAAGTGTCATGGACTCTAGTTTGCAATACTTACTACCAGGGTCCCCAAACCCGGATAAAGGAGAAGGGTGGGTTGCGGTAAAGTTCGTGACGACTAACGTAAAACTTAGTCACATCTCATGAAATGAATAGATTCAAAAGAATGTAAAACAATAGCAAAAATACATTCAATTCTGGACAGATAAAGTGTCTGGGAAGATCCGCATACTTGAGGGTAAAAAATATGGATAAAGTAAAAGAAGCTAATTCTTGTTATTTATATTGTTGATACAAAGAAATGTAAAACCTTATTATTCTTGTAATTGATTCAAGAGACAAAGGATATTAACCTCCATGATCTTTATCATCCCTATCAAAATTCTTAAGCAAACCATATGTGATAGCCATGGAAATCCAACCTCCTAAAACGAACTCTCAATGCAGATCTCCTTATCGGCGAACCACCAAGAAAAGCTCCAAGTCCACCAAACAAAGCCAGTGCTATAGATGTCACCACCATCATCACCACAATCCTAAACGTGTGTTCATCGACCACCATGGCCGGAGCTATAGGAACAATGGAACCACAGAGAAACGCCAAGGCTGATGCTGTTGCAGCCTTGTACGGATTAGGCAGCATGTCGTTGTTTCCATCATCTTGCATTGCTAAAGAATCATGCAAAACAGTTACTTTAACATGATCATTTACTATACCTTTCATCACAGCAGATCTTGAAGGAGACGCGATATTAGGTGAAAGCTTAAGTTGTTGTTGTATGGCCAGAGTGATTTTCCCTTGAGAAGCTCGCGATCACAAGTCACGAGCTTTCCCAATGGAGTTGTCGAAACTGGAGAGGTAGCTTCGGAGTTAACGGAAATTTGGACCTTGATGCTGCTATTAGTATCACCAACTTTCCTGCAGAACTCGTCATGTGAACTACATTTCGGAAATTTTAATGATTTTTCAATATCCCTTTGGGTCGATACAGAAACAAACTCTCCTACAGCCATGCTGCAAGCGCCTGCAAGAGCTCCAGCAACTCCAGAGATGACCATGGACTTGCGATCCACTGTTGCTGCCCCTATTCCGAGCATTAAGGATGCAGTGGAGAGCAATCCATCATTTGCACCAAGGATAGCTGCTCGAAGCAAATTGAGCGCGTTTCAAACGCTGTATGGCTTTCTCTTCTGTAGCAGTTATGGGAAGTTTATCTTTATCACCTGCTTCAATTGACAAAGACGAAGCCATCCTTTATGGATGAAGTCAGATACAGGAGTGTGAAATTCAAGTGGAAAACACACTGCATCTGTTGATTCATAGACAAATGACCAAGAAACTGAATATCTTAGGTGGTAACGCACAAGGTAATGTCAAATTTGAACGTCAAAGACAAAGAGTTTTTAGAACCCAAACCAACATGCATTTGTAACTATCCTTTTTTCCAACTCACAAAAAATCAATCCTAATCTAGCATTGAAGAATATTTCCTTATAGTACGTTTCTTATCATAGCAATCTAGGTCGAACTAAAGGAACTGAGATTTCTATGTACGACAATCTCTGTCTGCTCTAGCAATCTCGCTATTATTTGCTTTCGGGTATTATAACCAGGGTAGACCTGGTTTTGTTTTTTAATCACTATGCACTATAACTTAAAATTTACAAGTAAGATATTATATACGAGACTTTGATGTATGACATTTTACAAATCAGGACGGTGTCTGAATTATAATAAGATTACCCAAACTAATTTACTAGAATGCAAGACCTGTCTTTGGTAATAATTCAGCATAGGATTTAAAAGGAACAAAAATAAAATATTGGAAGCTAGTACCTGGGAAGTATCTCCTTCCTTTCCTTGTCACGTCCTTAGGATGAAATTATAAAGAATTGTGAAACTAATGATCTACACAAACAAGTCCAGCCAGCTACATAGGAGTGTTTCTAAATGTATTTACAATACATGAGAGGTTAAGATCTAATACGAGAATTCAATCATAATACCGAATAATAGCCTTATAATGCAATATCATCATATTCATGCTTGAAAAAAATTCAACAAAGTACATGAAGATTTTCAAGGAACGGTGGCAGCCAACTCAATGAAGCATCTAAGTTTGCATCTCTTTTACAAGAAAATTTTACTAAGTTGCATCTCTTTTACGACCATCTTTGTCTTGCACAATAACAAAAGGAGGCAACCCATATTCACAAATCATGATTTACATAATATGACATTATAGATAGCCATCCCTTCGGTCCTTCTCCTCTGCATCCTTGTTAGTAACTTCAACCGACTTGAACTAAAGAAATGCCTGAATTCCATGCTTTTTGATTAGCTAGTATAGTTTACCCCTTCAAAAACTTAACTAGAAATATCAAGCTCATACCACTGAATTAAAGAGCAACCCGAATAGACTCATCACAAATACATCATCTACATTAGATTTTATCCTTCTCTTTCCAAACTTGTAACAAAAGGATTGCTCGGTGTCTCAAAACAATTTTATCTCAACTCCAATGCACCAAATAAAGCCTTTCCAACTTGAAATTATCTTCTATTCTTTGAGGTGAATCTCTACTTTCACTATTCGAGAAGGAATATCCCTGGCCCTGGTACACTTGGTTGAAATTAAGCCACGTCGCCCCCTCCCTTTTAAAAAATAAAAAATAAAAATTTCATCTCTCAGTCACAGTTCAAATACAAAAAAGATAGTCCTGATATGGATATAGTTAAAAGTACAAAAATTGTACAAAGTTATCACATCACTATAAAATGAGGAGAGAGATATTTTTTTTCTTTTAACTGTGTCAATATCATAACTATATTTTTTTGTATTTTAACTGTGATTGGGAGATAAATTTTTTAGAAGGGAGGGAGGCGACGTGGCTTAATCTCAGCCAAGTAGGGCCCTGGTCTATTTCCATTCGAGAAACACTGTGATTTTGCCAAAATCAATTTAGTTCATTTATCATCTCCTTTAAAGTTTAAACTACATTATATTCTTCATCAAGGTTTTCAAACATAATATTCTTACTTTTTTAAATCCATGGATCCTTAATATTCTACATAGTAACAACAACAATAACACATAACCCGTTAAGTCTCAATAATTGGGGTATGGGCGGGAATGGATAGGAGACCTAACATTTTGACAATAAATGCACAAAGTGACAGATACTAGTATACCACTTAAACAGGTGCATTCGAGACTGACCTAACCTTTGTCAATAAAAGCACAATACGTCTACTCACAGAATATCATTGAAACGATAGTTGCCGTCACATTTGCTACGGAATCATGCCCTCAAATCACAGCAAAAACACAAATAAAAAAGACAAAAGGGTACCAAGAGATTGACATACCGAGGTAGGAATGCCAGTGAAAGCAAAAAAGCCTAATAATGGAGCATAAATAACACTATCTGGATTTACAACTCCAAAAACAGGTTTTTGATTCACGTACTCAAAAACAGAACCAATCTGCAAAAATCAAAACCCCAATATTACCTAACCCACCAAGATTTCAACTTTTTCATGTCCCAAAAACAAAAAAGTAAAAAACAATTCAACTTTTTTACCGCAGCAATGGCAGTGATAGCTGAGGCAAGCAAGTAAACAAAGAAGGGAACTTCAAAACTAGAAGAATCTCTCTGGGTTTCGTTAAGGGCCCATGGAGGTGGTTCATCTGAATCAAGCTTAGCCGAAGAAGGAACTGAAGGGTCACCTTCTTCTTTATCATCATCATCTTCTTTCAATTTATTAGATTTGCTTGAATTTTCAACAAAAATTCTCAGCCTATTTTTAGCATTGTGGGGCGAATTTCTCCTTCTAATTCCATTTCTAAGACTGAAAATCTGAAATTCAAGAACCCAGAAGCTGGAAACGAAATGGGGTGAAATGGTTTTGATTGTTCAGAAAATGAAATTGAATTGCAAAGAGATGATGATGCTAATAAAACCATTATTATTTCAATACAATTACACAGAAGTAAACAGGTTTTTCAAATGCTCATTCTACTGAGGAGTGGAATTGAGGAGGAACAGAAAATGGAAGATTCCTGAGATTTTTTTTTTTTTTTTTTTTAAAGAAAAAATTAGGAGGAAATTTGAGAAAGGATGGTTGAGGTTCATCCACAAAATATGACGTCATTTCTAATTTTGGAATTTTTTTTCGTTGGAATTATCCTAATTTTATTTTTATTACCTGGATATGTTTTTTTTTTTTTATATATATAAATAAGAAAATGTCCAGATAATTGTGTGAAACTAAAATAACTTAAAATTAAAATTGTTTCAGTGATGCTAATTTGACTAGTTATATATAAAATCTGAATAGTTTGTCGGGTCAAGATCGTAAAATTAAAAGATTCTCGATAACGACTTATGTTGTAGATTTATGAAATTTCTCATTAATTACAACAAGACATTTTAAATTTGTTATAAAATAAAAACTTATAATTTGTTAGAAGAAAATGATTTAGGTTCAAATTAGTTTTTCATTTGAATTTAGGTTTTAGATGATGACAAAAGTGATTTGTCTATAAGAATAGAAGAAATGTACAACCAAATTGAGAGCTATGCAGGGGAGAATGTGAAGTGTTCAAATGCACTAGTTTGGCTCTGATGTGAAACACGTATTAATATACACAGTGTGTAATATTTGTAATCATCACATTAAAATTTTGACTTTAAAAATGTTGTGCAATATGTGTTTTCAGCCGTTAAATATTCAATTTGATGATTAATAGGTATTTTGCACCGTGCAAAACAACACCCGATAGAACCGAAGTCCAAATGCACACTAAGAATAAAAATCTAAATTTCTTACTACTAGAACTCTTGAACTAATCGAAGAGGCTAATAGCCCAATGGGGCATTGGTCGGCCCGTGATCGAGAGGTCTCGGGTTCGATACCCTCCGCCTGCGTGCGGTAAGCTTTATTCTACTAGAGTGTTCTCTCTCCCCAATGTGGGGCTATTCTCTCTCCCCAATGTAGAGTAATCACCCATCATGGCGTCAAACTCTTAAACTTTTAATTATCTAAATAAAACAAAAACTTTTGAGCTTAGTTTTAAGGTCTGGATAAATGGCACTCGTGTCTGTTTTATTATTCACAATTAATTTGAGTCACAAATTCTTTATAAAAACAAAAACTGCCTTAAATTTTTTCTCAATTAATATATTTCAAACCGAAACCTTACTTAAAAAACACAAAACTCTTCTCACTTCGACAAATTGGCAAAAACTCTTGAACTCGAGATGTCTTAAAAAATGTTTGTGTTTAGGATGGCGACAAATACTTTTAATTATTTGGATGTACAGAGTATAGAAATTGAAATTGGATACAGTTTCATATTGAGCCAAGAAAATGTTTTATTGGGCTTAATTATCTACACTTGGTTCTACGTCTGAATCTTATTTGACAACTGGACCTAAGCCCAATGACGGACGCAAAATTTAAATACAGAGAGAGGGGCACAATTCATTTACAAAACAAATTTATGAAAGCATATAACACATATAAGAAGGAGAAGAATACTTACGTAAATGCTACTGCTACCACGGTGAAGCAATAATGAAAATAAGACTAGTAATACCATCTTTATATACAGGAAATTTGATGGCATTTTCGTAATTTTCTTTCCCTTTGTCTTGTCTTATTTCTTTTAATAAACAACATAACCCCTTTACACACTTAAGATTGTTAAATTTTTAACAAAACTTGTTAAAATATAAGTGGTGTTATTCTTATAATTCACGAACTACAAAATCTAATTTCAAATCGAAAACTTACTCAAAATTGGTACTCATAAATACTCACAGAACGGGGTGTTTTTTTTTTTTAACAAAAAAACTGTATATCATTTAATATCAGATAAAATTTGTGGTATGAGAAAATCCGGGGTGTTACAAAAACAAAGTTAAAACTATTATAAAAAATTGGGAAGAGGCTGGTGGGTCACTTACCCCCTTATGCCCCACTGTAGGTCTGTCAGTGTATGTGGATAATCTTCTGACTGTTTATAATTAAACATTTTATATAAGAATCAACCCGTGATCTTTTTTTCTTTTTCTTTTTTACAGGGTAAGGCTTGAGTGTTAGACTTCCCCCCTGGCTGATTCACTGATGTGCCCGTCCATATCCGTATCAGAAAAAGGTTATAACAAGACCCGAATTGCAAAAGAATCCTCTGTGGTTATATAGGAGGACGAGCTTGATGTCCCGGAGGGAGCCGGAAGAGGAAGTGAGTGCCCTCTCCCAGAAAGAACACTCAAAACAAAAACAGAGGAGATCTTTTGGAGTTGTCTCTAATTCATGAGTGTTCTCTTGGAAGCAACCAATTTTAGTCGGGTATTGATTTCTTCAATTATCTATTTTTCAGGTTCCGGGTTTGGGGCCGCCGATGACCAGCTAGTGTTGATTTCAAAAGCTTGCCCCTGTAATTTGTTCATGACTCGGCATAAATCCATAGCTTGACTAGAACTGGTATAGTCATAGGGGAAATTGTCACCGAGATACCAACCATATAACGAGCATCTACAATATTTCGGTGAGAATTTGCTCCACATGAGGTTCAAATTTGAATTGTCAGGTCGTTAAACTCACATTACTTCAGACTTACCAACTATGACGTGAGTTGTAACAACTCGTTAATACCACGCCAGGGACCGGACTTTCTGCATGTCAATATTGACCTTGCCACTAATGAAAATACTAGATGCCCTTCAAAAATAACTGGAAAAAAAAAACAAGAAAATATTTTACACACTGGAAAATAGCATCTAGTGCCAATGGTATTTAAATTGGGGGAAGGGGGATTGGATCCCACGACATGCGGTTAAATGCTACACCACATTTCCAGCTACTCTGGCAGATATTTGGCAACTATTTTATTTAATTTTTTCAATGGAATGTTAATTTAAGTAAACTTTTCCACGATCTCTGATAAATCTAAATTAACAGTATTTTTGATATGATATAATAATCTACAATAAATATATTATCTTCCTTAATTTCAAAATTGAAAACTCATCTCATACTCTTAACCTCTTCTTTTATCAATATATTTTAGAAGTTTATAAAAATTTAACACTTTACATTCTTTTATAAAAATTTCATTTGTTTGAAATATTTTTCCATAATCAATCTATATTTATATTACATAATAAGTTTTCAAGTTTTAACCAATCAGAAATCTTCAAAACTCTAGCCCAAATTTCTTGAATTTTTTAACTCTTAATTATTATACAAAAATTTGATTGGTTGAGATAAATTTCAATTAATTAAATTAATTCAAAACTAAATATTATCTTAAAACAATTTTAAATATCAAATTACTTACCCAAATATCTCAACAATTCAAATTTTTCCTCATGCTCTTGAACACACTTTTCAGTTTTAAACTCCAATCTAATCTAAATTTTCTAGATTAAAGATTTTTCTAATTAATTTCAAATGTTGTGATTGGTTAAGAAGATTTTAAATGTTTGAAATAAATCAAAAAAATATTAATGACTCCACTAGTACAGACTCCCGTATTTCTAGCTATCGTATCACGTTCCTTGAAAATCCATAACCAACCCTCACTTTTAATTTTTGTTCATAGGAAAATCAGCTTATTTAGTCCTCCAAAAAATTTATTTCGCCTGTATAGTCTTTAATGTTTAATTTCAGCCTATTTAGTCGCTCAGAATTTTTCGTTTCACCCGTATAGTCCCCAATGTTTAATTTCAACATGTAAAGTCCCTTATATATTTACGGGCTGCGTATAGAGGTTCCACCACCTCTTCTGCGGGGGAATTAGGGTAGCCCCAAATTCATATCATCCACGTGCTTAATGAGCAGAGGCATAATGGTCAGTTTCAATCTATAAAATTTACAAAATACAAAAAACTAGTATAAAAATGGACCAATGTATAAAAAGGAAATCCCAAATTCTATTGCCCTAATTTGGAGGAACCCATTTGCCTTAAGTTCGCCGCAGAAGATGTGGTGGCACAAACACACACACACACACACACACACACACACACATATATATATATATATAGGCGAAAAAAAAATTTCTAGGGGACTAAATAGGCTGATTTCCGTTGTTTTTATTAATCTCACATTGAATTATTGATTAATAGTTTCAGTTAAATTCTACTTCCCATCTTTTATTCAAATTCAAATACGATAAGAATTAAATTAGTGTAACGAACTATTTAATTTTTTGTTAAACCCGCGGGCAAGCCACCTTACTAAACTTTTTTCATTAAAAGAGTCAAAATTTTAAAAAATAAAAGTTAGTTGATCGAACATTTAATTGTTATCGTATCATTAACTGAGTTGGAATTCTCCCAATGAATGGAAAGACGGACTTTATTTGTTTTTTAGAAGGTTCATATTAGACTTATTCAAATTAGATTATATATTTTAGTATTTTAAATATTTTTTTATTTTTTCTATTCTAATTTTCTAATTTTATTTTTTCAATATTATTCAAAATTGCACATCGAAAGTGTATGAAGTTATTTAAATTTGAAAACATTATAAATAAAGGGTTTGAGCATGGTTTGTAGTTGAATTAATTGGTTGAGTTGTTTTTTAGTCCATAAAGTTTGGTGACAAACCTAACTTGCTTTCATATTTTTCATTCCAAAAGTAAAAGTTTTGTTTTCAAAGAAAATTGGTTCACCTAATTATTTAGTTTTTTGTTGAAGCCGCAAGCAAGCCTGCTCACTAAACTTTTTCATTAAAATGGTTAAAATTTAAATAACAAAAAATTAGTTAATCGACTCATTTAATTCTTATGGCATAATTACCTGGATTGGATTTTCCCTAATGAATTTGAGAGGCGGGCTTTATTTATTTTTCGGATAGTTCACATTCGACTAATTCAAATTAAATTATATATTTTAATATTTTTCATATTCAAATATTTTCTTTTACTTTTTTTCAATTTTATTCAAGACCCCACATCAAAAGTGTATAAAGTTTTTGAAATTTGACGACATTATAAATAATGGTAGTGGGTAGAATTTTTAATCAATGACTTTGTTGATTTACTTTTTAGTCTATTAAATTGAGTGAAAAATCTAATTTGCTTTTAAACTTTTTATTTCAACAGTCAAAGTTTTTTTTCAAAGAAAATTAGTTTACCGAATTTTCTGTTAAACCCGCATGCGAACTTTCCACCAAACTTTTTTCATTAAAAGGGTAAAAAAAATTAAAATAAATAAACTTTAGCTGATTGAGTTATTTAATTCTTATCGTGTCATTAAATGAGTTGTAATTTGCCCCAATAAATTGGAGAAGTAATTTATTTGTTTTTGGATGGTTCATTTAAACCGTTAATTTTTTCAAGAAAACTTACAAAGTCGACCTTGAGAAATCATTGAAAGAATACTCTTCTCTTACCAGATCTTTTTTTTTTTTTAATAGTTTGCATATAAATACAAAATTCTTATATTTATTTATTTTTCTTTTATATATGTAGGTTTTAAAAACCAAACAAAAATATGAGTGTAGAGTATCATTTTTCACTTTTATGCTATTTAATATTTTCTTAACAATTAAATTTGTTCCCGTGCATAGCACGTGTGTGTGTGTGTGTGTGTATGTATATATATATATATATATATATATATATATATATATATATATATTAGGAAGTCAAATTAATCAAAATATAAAAAGCATAAGGATTCCGATCACGGCTTTTATGCGGGACAAGAAAATTCAGTATATACGGGACAAGCTGTCAGTCGTTGGATTTTGTACTTTTTGTACTTTTTGATCAAACGGTTGTATCAAAACAGGGGTATTTAGGTATTTTTACATTTCTAACAGAACACATGTTCTTCCTTAGAGAGCACATGTTCTTCGTTAGAGAACACATGTTTTTGTATATTGAGGAGAGAGAGAAAAGTTACTTTTCAGCCGCAACTTTTCTCTCTCCTCAATATACAAAAACATGTGTTCTCTAACGAAGAATACATATTTTTCGTTAGAGAACGCATGTTCTTCGTTAGAGAACACATGTTCTTGTATATTGATGAGAGAGAAAAGTTAATTTTCAGCCGCAACTTTTCTCTCTCCTCAATATACAAGAACATGTGTTCTCTAACGAAGAACATGTGTTCTCTTAAGAAGAACATGTGTTCTTGTTCAGCCGCAACTTTTCTCTCCTCGGTAACCCAATTGATGTGACGGTTGCGTGTTACTTTTTGTTGTTATTATTATTATTTATTTGTAAAATTGCATATGTACCCTTTTAACCCTTTTTTAAATGACAGCCGTCGATTCACTTGAAAAATGAAATCAACGGCCCAGATCGTGGCCCGCACGTACGGAATTTAGGCCGTTCCGCACAGGAGCCGGACTGAAGGATTCCTTGGTTGGATGCCTTCTAAGGCTTCTTTCCGTTGAAGTGGAAAAAGTGTTATGATGGCAAACTCATCCATGATCAACAGTAAATGATACCCTCTCTATCTATCCGCAACAGAATATTTATTTTTTTTAATATAAAATGAATCTTTTTTTATTATATATAATTGATGTAATCATTATCATTTGCATTAATGAGTATTTCTGCTTTATGTTTAACAGTATAATCATACTTTACCGTTATATCCTCATAATCATAATCTCCATCACAAGAAAGATAGTACCATTTTTTTCTTTTCTTAATTATGGAGAATTAATAGTATTTTCCCACTTCTCCTTCAATCAGCGACGGATCCACATAAATTTTTTTATTTATTAATTGTATATGATGTATTTTACTCCATTTAGATAATAAATGTATAAATGACCCCAGTGAATTATTGTATATATCAAATGACCCCAGTGATTTTTTTAATTATATATGATATATTTTACTCCATTTAGATAATAAATGTATAAATAACCGCAGTCAATTATTGTGTATATTAAATGACCCTAGTGAAATTTTTTCCTGGATCCGTCACTGCCTTCAATATAACTTGAACTCCCAAAACTTAGCAAAAAAAAAAAATTTGAACTCCCAACATGTCGATTGAAAGTAAAGCGTCTAACCGCATGAGCCGGAATTCGTTTTCATAAGCAAAGAAAGGAGAATTTGGGACTTGTGATGTAAAGTCATTTTCCAACCTAAAAGCCATGTAAATAGTCAACCAAACCACTTGATACATCACATAAAGTTGTCTTGCTTTCTTTCCTTAAAGATTTGCACAAGTATTTGGGAATTCTATAAGCTTTCTTTTTATCATCAACTTCACAATTTTTCCATGAGAAAATTGGTATAGCCATTATTACACTTGAATCTTTATATGAGTATCCAATTTGGGCCGAGCTTAGGCTTATATGAGCTCGACTCATTACAAGCCCGATCCCACATATACTTTAAAAATAACATAATTTTTGTATTATAATTATGTTATGTCATATTATTGGAAATTGCTATTTTAATATTACCTAATTAATTATGAAGTGCCTAATTAATTGTTGATTAATTAGGACATTTACATAGTTGGTTTCTACCCAATGTATAGTAATTACCTAAATAGTGTGTAGTATGAAATATTTGGTAGTTAACTAATACGGTGTAGGAACATATGTATAAATACTCATGTACTAGATTTTTTTATTTGTAAGAGTGAAATACATATTTTTCCTTCAATTCTTTTATGGCATCAGAGCAAAAACGATCCTGGGAGAAGAGAGCGAGGTTAGAAAGAAGGAAAAAAAACACTAGCCCTCATATAGTGCACAAAACCATTGGCAACGGATCACCTCCATTGCAGTGAACTCCTTCTGCCTTTTAATAAATCCCAAAGGAAAAAAAAAATTATCTCCTAAACCAATATGTCGGAGACAAGCAATGTCATTGACACCACAGAGAATTGTGTGAGCTACTCAGGACCAGCACAAGACGCATCCTATTCAGTGCAACAAGGACCAACACACGGTGCGGCCTATTCGATGCAGCAAACAGGTACCACCTCTTTGGACAAAGTGCAATTGAGAGAATTGGCTCAGGAAATAGTTGGAATACTCCAAGAAAACAAAGTTGCGGCATTCCACACCACTGGTAAAAATGTCGCCTTTTATTTTTTCCCATAGATTCTGGATAGTGGTGCCTCTCATCAAATTACTTGCGAGAAAAATAAATTGGAGAACTTGCAAAATCTGGTAATTCCTATTAGTATGAGTTTGCCTGATGGGAAACGTATTTGGGCACAACAGTATGGTACGGTAACTCTAAACTCCAATATTCGTCTCGCTAAAGTCTTTTAAATGCCACAATTCTCTTGTAATTTGATTTCAATCTCTCAATTAACACGAGAATTACAATGCTGTGCATGACCTAATCCGGAAGACGCTGATTGGGGAAGGTGAGCTAAGTGGGAGAATCTATCGTCTTAAAGACATGACTCACCAATGCGGAGTAATAACGGTTGTCTGTTCAGAGGAATACTGTAAGTTATGGCACCGGAGACTCGGGCACCCATCTTTTAGTACTTTATCTCATATTCATATTTTGTTAAAACCCCTCAAACGATAAAACCCTGCCTTGCGATGTTTGTCATCTTGCAAAAGATTCCAGATTACCTTTTCATCTTAGTCAAAATTAGGCCGAGCGGCCTTTTAAATTAATACAATGTGATTTATGGGGAAAATATCAAACACCCTCCTTAACTGGGGCGCATTATTTTTTCTGTTTGGTGGATGATTTTTCTAGGTGAGTTTGGGTTTATCTCTTTAAGGAAAAAAGTGAAACAAAAAATGTTTTTATTAATTTTCACAACATGGTCTCCACACAATTTGAAGGAGTCATCAAAAGAGTTAGGAGTGATAATGGTCTCCAACTTGAGTGGGAGTATTGGAAGTTGTTATTTTAGTATTACCTAATTAGTTAGGAAATACCTAATTAATTATGAAGTGCCTACTTAGTTGTTGATTAATTAGGACTTTTACATAGTTGGTTTCTACCAATGTATAGTAAGTATCTAAATAGTGTGTAGTATTGAATATCTGGTAGTTAACTAATGTGGTGTAGGAACATATGTATAAATATTCATGTACTAATTTTTTTATTTGTAAGAGTGAAATGTATATTTTCCTTTCAATTCTTTTACATATATATATATATATAATGAAACTATTCATACGTGATGGTACTATAATTGTGTTATTATTATATCTATATGTTTAAATAGTTACTTAACTCTAAACATTTAATTGAACTAATATCATTATAATGTAAAATTAGTATTTACGTTATATATACATAAGTTAGCATTTGTCTGTAATATGTGATAAGTCATTATATTTTAATAATCTACCGTTGAAATCATTATATAACAACTAAAACAATTTTTTTATAAAATATATAATGTCAAAAGTCTTATTTTAAAAGATAAAAATTAAAAAAATCGGGCTTGATCAATAATGGTGATACTAGCAATAGGAGGCCCTTCTTTTTCTTCTTCTTTTTTTTACATAAAAAGAAGATGAGTAAGGTTAAGAATTTCCTTATGCAAAGTCATCAAAGATATTTATAGACTTATATGGAGACAATTAGAATTCCTATTTTTCATGATGTAACTTTTGAAGAGATAGATAATAAGGCATTGCTTGCGGATTGTTTTCCCTTGCTTATTACTCTAAACCAAACGTTTCTTACAATTATTATTATTTTCAAATCATTAAAGTTATCTTTATTTTTTTTCTTTCTTAATCTACACGAAGACGTTTTACTATGAAACATAGGGAGTATCAAAAAAAAAATTTGGCGTCTTAACATATATATATATATATATATATATATATATATATATAAAATTTACGTCTTAACATATATATATATATATATATATATATATATATATATATATAAAAAAATAGCGTCTTAACATATATATATATAAAAAATTATTTGCATTCCATATTTAGTTTCTTGCACTCCCCTCCTTATTTCATAAATCAGATTAATACTCTTAGTTAGTCATTTCGAAATGTTATGTTCGAGTTTTATTTATTGATTTTTTTTGGTATTTTAGTATTTTCATCTATAAAATAAGAGAAAATAAATTGTAAGAAGCTTAATGCAAATATTATTACCAAAAAGATATATAAAATAAAGTTATTCACTAGAGAAAAAAGACAACATTAGTAATAAAATAGGAAATAAATGCACAAAGTTTCAGAAGTTGGAATCTGAATTTGAATTAAAATCAAGATCTTTCCTACTAATGAGAGGACATAAGAGATACTACATCTAGTAGATTCCCCAAAGACAAAAAGTAAAGGACACTGAAAAGAGGAAGAAGAAGAGACAGAATTAACCAGAAAAAGATAATAATAATAATAATAATAATAATAATAATAATGGTTATAACTGAAGTAAGCAGTAATTAAGTAAGGATAATTCTGATATGGATCAGGGCCATAGGTAGGGCCTCAGTCACTTGCCTCGAATTAGCCCACGTCGCTTCTCCAAATTTTTTTTTCTCGATTCATGATTAAAATACAAAAATATTGTTTCGATATGGATACGAGTTAAAAGTAAAAAAAATTATACAAATTTGTCACATCACTAAAAAAATGAGGAGAGAGACAATTTTTTTACTTTTAACTCGTATCCATATCGAAACAATCTTTTTTGTATTTTAACTGTGACTGAGAAATTTTTTTTTTTTTTTTTTTTTTTTTTTTTTTTTTTTTTTTTATATTTTGGAGTGTGGCGATACTGCCAATTCAAAGCTAATTTGGACTGAGGCCTCTACCTATGCGCTCATCTATATCGAATTTTCCATTAAGTAATGCAGTTCATTGGGTATATGTCTAGGTCTCCCATAAATTCAGAACCAGTGTTGAAAGAATGTCATTGTCCCTCACTATAAGACACAAGTACTTTAGTTATAGTATCTCTGAACTAAAGTCATTTCAAAACTTATTTTTTATTTTAATTATCAATCGTTTAGTACGTTTGGTACGCTAAAATATAGCGGAATGAAATCTCTTTACATGCAAAATCGTTTAATATTCGGATTAAGTTCGAAATACTCTTTTTATTTCATTGTCTGGAAGGCAAAGTCAGAATGGAATGTTGATTTCTCTTCTTTATTTGGTAAAACTATATATTTAAAGTCAAATATAAATGGAATTAAACACAATATACCATAAAAGCCCTTGACGATAAAGCCTAATTAAAACATAACTTACAAAATCTTATTTCAATAGCATTGACATCATATATATATATATATATATATATATATCAACATAATTTTTATTAAAATGTCAACATAGTCATGAAAAATAACTTTATTTTTTAATTAAAAAATAGATTAAAAACTAGTACCAAGAAAATAAATATTTATAAAATTATCATCTATGCAATTATACTAAGTGAATAGAATAGTTATCACTATTTATGAATACGTGCTATATAAAATGAATGTAATAATTAATTTAAAAGAGCATAAATGTCAGTTACTATTTATTGAGATTAAAACTTCACCTGGAAATGACATTCCAAAGGTTTTGGCGTAGAATGGTCTTTCCCTCTTCTTCCTGGAATCATCATTCCGGTGGAATGACATTTCCAACTTAAATTCATCAAACCAAACACTGGAATGAAAAGAGAAATTGGAATCGTCATTCTATTCCATTTCATTTCAACGTATCAAACGTATTGTTAGGGTGCATTTGAATTCAGTTAAGTTTTAAACTAAACTCAAAATTTTCACTTATAGGACCTTAACATTTATAAAAAAAAAATCAATTTTACGTAACTTGACCGAAACGGCCGCCTAGGACCCACGGTTCAAGAAGGCTCCGAAATTCTTCACTATATTATAAGTAAAGACTATATATTTTTTATTTTTTATTTTACTGAATAAGTAGAGTAAGAATGCCTAAAAAAATTAGTATGATTATGTGTACAATAATTTATTATTTTATAAAATGGAATAAGTGAAGTTAGAAGGCCCCAACAACGATTAAATGTATTGGTTATATTATTTATCAAAAATGAAATTTTGAAATATCATCATTATTAAACGTTCTTTTTGTTACTCCGTGGGGCATCCCGTGTCTCCTTAGTGATGAGACTAACCCAGAATTGACTTGGAGCTCTTTACGTGACGCTAACTACTCAGAGTAAAAATGAGAAACTAATCACACATATTCAAATTTTTTTATTTCTGATACGGTATTAATAAGTCGTTGCAACTTGGCCCCAAGCTCGTGAGTTTTTTATTATAAAACTTTACAATAAATGATTTCACCTCTAAAAAAGTTAGAAGAACAATATATAGCTATCAAATAATGCTTCCTTTACAAATTTCGCCTAGAGCTCCAAAATCTCTTTACACGGCTCTGAGTGGAAAAATTTTATGGTGATTGGAGTCAAATTCATCCAAACTTTTTTTTTTTACCAAAAAAAAAGAAAAAAGAAACGAGGTTTTTAATTAATGATTTTTGGAATTATAAGTTTGGGATAATGTAAGGTTTCCACTAGATGGATGTTGCAAATTACAATCTCTTCAAGTAACAAAATTTGAGACAATTACCTATGCTCTAGGGACTTGTAATGCTTTTACTTGTTGGTATCCTAGATGAAATTGGTTGTTTGGTTTTAGAGGTTCTTGTTTTGTTGCTTATTACTACATCCATCTCAAAATGTTTGTCACATTTAAATTTTTTTTATCAAGATTGAGAAAATAAAGTAGTTGAGTAATAAGGTAGAGGGTAAGACTGAAAAAATAATAATAAAGATACATTAATTTTTAAAATGTGACAACAATTTGGGATAAATATTGCAAACAATTTGGGACGGAGGTAATACATTGTAATTTTGTTGCGGTTTTGTTGGCGGATGTTGGTCGACATATATCTTTGGTTAAGGAGATGAAAGAAAAAAAAACAAACAAACAATAAGCACATAATGTTTTGTCCCCACAATAAGTATTTTGAGCTCAAAAATGGAGTTGTCACAAAATTTAAGATTGTACAAAATCAAGAATTTAGGGGTGAAAATCCTCTCTCCTCATCCCTATCCCCAACCAATCAGAATTTATTTTACTGTATAAATATTTTTTCCAATTATACATACACATGGTGAATTGTGATTGGATAGGAATAGGAACGGGGACAGAGAATTTTTTACCAGAATTTAGCTAATACAACACTTCCTCAACACTCATAGTCACACTTGAGTATTTTTCTTAGATTTTCAAACTTAAGTGATTTCTTGGGAATTAATTTATTCATATTGCTTTCTAGGTAATTTATTCATATAGTTATATGATTTAATTCAGATTTTTGATAATAGATTGCTAACTAAGATTGTTGTGTCGAAACATAATTACCCTTTTGTTATTAGTAAATTAGTGCTGAATTTCATTTTGCAAACTAAAATTAAGAATTATAAAAGATCTCGGATAAGGCGTTACTTAGCAGATAATCAATTAACATTAAAATAAAATTTTACAGTAATATTTTTAAAAGAAATTTTATCTGGCTTTCAAAACCGATATTCCCTTCTCCTGTTAGGAGTAATAGGACTAATATTATAGGATCTCTGCGTTTGTTTAATTTTTTAGAGTAAAATGTGAGATCAGACAAAATGGATTCGTCACATACCGTAGTTACCCCTTCGTCTGGTCTCCTTGCAATTTTACTCTCTTTTATGCAGGGACGAAGACAGTTCCCGAGATTTTTAAAATTACAAATTTTATATGTAGTTTAGAATATTTTATCAGTTTTGTCCCTTTAAGATTTTTTTTTTGTCATTTTTATATGGAGTTCGACATACTGTTGCAGTTTGGCCCCCCTAACGCCAAATTTCTGACTTCGTCCCTGCTTTTCTGTATATAAAAATAAGGGTAAAAAACGTCAGCATCTACTAAACTATTTCGATTTTTTGATTTTTGATTTCCAATTAAAAAATGATAAGTTATTGAGCTTAAACTGTCAAACCATACTTTGGAAAGTTTAAGGTCAAGTATTTATTATTTTTATTTAAAGATTAAAAATAAAAAATCGAAATAATTTTAAAAGTGCCGACATTTTTTACCCTGAAAATAATAATCAATCATACTTAACAGAGATGCAAAACCTATTTGTTCTTTTTTGTAAACTTTTTAGCATTTATGACTTGGGCAAATTTTGATAGAAATCTTGTGATTCAACCTATCTCCAATTATGAATTTTCTTCCTTACCTCACAACATTCATGTTAATCTCCAAATGTCCAGTCGCGGAATTTTGTCCTGGGCAAGCTCTTCTAGATTAATGTAAATACATTTTTTTAGCAATATGCGTTGAAAGATATTTTTGTAATATTTATATTATTAGAAAATTAGAAAAGATGGCGAGAAAAAAAAAATAATGCAAAAGGGAAAATTTGAGATAATGATATAAATACTTGGTGAAATATAAAGTCCCACATCGAGCCAGTTCATGAGCTAAATGAGTCGAACTCTACCTAACTCAATCTCGACTCATATTTTAGATGAGCCAAAAATATTGGTTCATGTATCACTCATTTAGCTCATGAGATGAGCTCGTCGAGCCGAATATCTAATCGAATCGTGAGCTACTCACTAGCCGGCTCAACTCACTTCCACCCCTAGTTATCAACATAAAAAAGTACAAGTAATTGTATTTTTTTATTCTTCAACAAAATATAAACAACACACACACACACACACATATATATATAAAATTGAGACCCCCAATTTTTAGAGGGCTTGTGTGGTCGATCACCTCGAATACCCTCTTTCCCATCCCTGTATGTGACGTGAAAATCGAACTCGAGACTTTTTTTTTTTTGTGAACCATGTTACTGTTTTTTTTTTTTGTGAACCATGTTACTGCAAAGTTCTTCCATGAATTAGTGCGAAGCCACATATAACTGTGTGGGATTACGTGACCCTAGTGAAAAAATTATATTTAATTTTTATATGTTGAAAAAATATATTTTTCAACTCTTTAAAATGTCAAATTTTAAAAATAGCCTTACTAACTTTTTAAAGTGACCCAAAAGAATTTATAAATTAACTAATACTTTGTATTTCATAATATGAGTGTGTGTTTAATATTTTTATCTCTTTCCAAAATATATGTTATTTTACAACTTTTAAGGATATATACCACATTTTTCCTTCACCGACTAAAACATAGGGTGAAAATGTGAGTTCTTTTTATTTTTTTTATACTTTTTTCTTTGATTATATTGTAAATATCTCTATTTTTTTAGTTTTCAGTACAACTTAGAATTGTAATGGTATGCTTTTAAATTTGATCAATTAATTGATCAATATATAATACTCCCTTCATTCCTCAATATATGACGTTTATGACACTTTAAAAAAAATAAAGAATTCAAACAAATAGTAATCTTTCCACTACAATTTCAATAATACTCCTTCCTTCCTCTCTCTCTTTCACATTTTCTAATAAAAGATACATTAATGGTATAATTGGAATAAATTATTAACACCTAATAAAAGACATGTAAATAAGAATTAATTTAAATACATATATATCTTCTAAACGACAATTAAAATGGGAATGAATAGAGTATATAGTATAATGATTCATCGCGGCGCCCCATAACCGGTGCTGGTTCTGCCACTGCCATGAATAATGAAGATGAACTAGCAATACAGGAATCCTGAATGGCCTAGTGGTTAGGTTGTTCAATCTCAGGAGTGATCCTGGGATCGATTCACCCCCAAAAAAAAAAAAAAGAAGATGAACTAGCAATTAATAAAGGGAGGGCTGAAGACGCCGACTCTATTGCGGAACGGGGTAATTTCGAACGTGCGTAACTTCCTTCGTTTGCTGGATTAAAATTTTGACGGATAATATTAATTTAAAGCGAACACCTTATCTGAGTCTCAAAACATTTATTCTGTTTTTACCGTGTGAAACATTTATTCTGAGCCTCAAAATTTGGAACACATGTTTTGAATTTCAAAACATATATTCTAAGGCGTTTCACATGTAATAAAAAAAGTTGTTCCGATTCGGACTGTAGGCTGAAGGGGGCATTAAAAAAGTGCAAAAAAATGTTGTCGTTTTCAGGAAAAGAACATGAAATACCAGCTAACAAAAAGCATGCACATTTAAGTAGAGCTCTCTGTCTACAGACCTCCCCAATTTATTTCACTCGGTTAAGTGCCACACGTAGCATAGATGGCAATGCTCAATATTTGAGGATTTGGTCGGACTGGCATTATAAATGCAAAGTAATATTTTTTTCCACTACATTTTCTCTCTCTCTCTCTCTCTCTCTCTCTCTCTCTCTATATATATATATATATATATATATATATATATATATATATATATATATATATATGTGTGTCTTTGTGGTGCCAAATGGGTAAAATTTCAGCACTCTAAAGATTAGATGTAGCGAATAAAAAATTGACATGCTAGTATAAAAGTAACCCTGCTATTGCGAGGTTTTAGTTTTTAAAAAAAAAGATTAAATAAATAATATGGACGAATAAGAGCTTGCCACGTCATCCAGTCAATTGACCGGTTACCAGTCAAACAGGTCAACACACTTTTGTTTACCAATTTTTTTTAGTATTAGTAATTTTTGTATTTTTAATGGTAAAATTAAAACAAAAAATTGTAAATTTTAATGCATAACTAGTAAATGTTGAATATTACTACTTTATTTTATAATCTTACCATTTTTAATTTGCAACTTACTATTTTTATCATTAATATTCATATTATATAAAATAGTAAATTTATTATTAATTTAGGAATATTAAATAATATTTTTTAATATTTTTCTCATTATCGTTAAAAAAAGTATTCTTATTCTTATAAAAAGAAAATAATCTTGTAACAATACAACTTAAAAAAAAAAAAAGTAACTCCAATTAATTCATCAAAACTATTAATTTCATTTTAAAAAATTACCAAAGTATGTGAAAAATCTACCAATTTATAGAATAGTAAAATTCAACCTAAAATGGTAAGATTTGTTCGAGTTTGAGTATTTATATAGTGATATTTATTCTTTACAAAAGTTACTAATTGTTTAACAAAGATTACAAACAATGTAAACAAAATTACCGAATTTGATACTAAACTTACCATTTATCATTTTATTAAAACAAAGATAAAAATGGTAAAATTATAATTTAATTTGATATATTTTATTTTAAAATAGTAAGTTTTATTTTTCACCACATTTACCATTTTTATAAAATACATTATTATTTGTGTCCTTAAATTCACCATTGTTGTGTCTAAATTTACTATTTTATAGAATATAAATATTCATGATAAAAATAGTAACTTTCAAAGTAAAAATGGTAAGATTATAAAATAAACTAGTAATATTCAACATTTACTATTTATTTATTCAAATTTTGTCATAATTTTACCATTAAAACTACCAAAGTTACTTGTAGAAAAAAAAAAAACATTGTAAACAAAAGTGTGTTGACCAGTTTGACAGGTAACCGGTCACTTGACTGGGTGACGTGGCAAGCTCTCATTCGTCCATTCCATTTATTTAATTTTTTTTTTAAAAAAAATCTGATAACCTGCAATAGCAGGTTACTTTATTACATGTGACAATTTTTCATTCGTTTACCTCCATTCTTTAGGTGCCGAATATTTTTTCATTCGGCACCACAACACTTTCCATATATATATATATATATATATATATATATATATATATATATATATATATAATTTTCATTCTAAAAAATATGTTTTTCCTACTCTAAAATCAGAAAAATAATCCAAATACAATTGAGTGCATTTTTACGCTGCCACTTGTATAGACCGTTTGTGAAAGGCAAATCATATGTAATAATAGTCCTCCGTTTCAGTTTACATGTCATAGTTTAAATTTGTACGCGTATTAAAGTAGTGTGTAATTTGATAATAAATTTTAATTAGATCTAAAATATTTTTATTTAAAAATAGTTTAATAGTATTTGAAATTAAAATTTAACATTGGAGATTAATGTTATGAATAGTGATTATTTAGTCATTGGTCATTAGGAAATAAAAAGCATAAAATAGTTAGTTGAATATAAAGGTAATATTGAAAAAAAGAATAATAAATGCATACATAGAATTGCTCAAATAAACAGTAAATATTTAGATTAAAAAAATAGAGAAAGGGAGGGGAAGCAAAGAAATGTGGGGTATGATGAGAAGCAAACTAGATACATGGTAAAGTGGGGAAACATACCATCCCACATTCCCTTTTTTCTAGACCATTTACCCCTCTATCTCCACTCCCTAACTTCCACCAACCTCCAGAGCACTAATTTATTTTACATCATGTTAAATATTTAGTGACTGTCAAATTAAAAAATTTGACGACTGGAATTATTTGGGTGAAATAATTTAAAAAAATATATTTTTCACTCCCACAATTATAAATGATTACAATTGTCTAATTTTTAATCCGAAGATCAACAAATATTTTGCACAGCACAGTACATAACATTTGATATTCTGAATCGTAGCCAATTCGAACTTTCACATACATTCTCAATAGTACTTCTATAGTAATATTAAATTCCACTATCTCTCTGAAAAAGGGTGCAAGAAAAAAAAAAAAAGTACTGTAATGGTGGGATATGATATCAAAGAGAATATTTTTTTAACGGTCTCTTCTTCAAAACGAATTGCTGCGTGCAGTGGAGCAATTTGTAGTGGTGGAGGCCCTCGTGGGTTCATTAGTGAAAATTGAGGGGTTCAAAGCAATTCGGATTTTCAACTACATTCCATAATATATTTTTTATTATACAAATGAGATTACTTTACGTGTATTAATATTATTTATTCACTGTGAATTCAAAGATTGGAGTAAATCACTTTCATGTATAAAAATGTCACTAGTGTATTAGGAAAAGTATTTGAAAGTGTAATAGAAAATGTAGAGTATGTTCATTGTCATATTTTCTAATATGTGCAAATAAATCTTAATTACACAATTTAAATTTGTCGACTGATATTAAAATGAATAAAGAATTATTTTAAAAATAACTATTTTTTTCTTTAAAAAAAATTTATTTTACAAAATAATAAACTATTTACGTTTTGTGATTTTTGTTACTCAGCTATTTTTTTGGTAAATATATAATCATAGTATTAAATTTGGTTAAAAATAAACTGTCACCACTTTTCGCGGTAGTTTCGGACTCAATTAGACGTGTGTCGAGCGTGTGACTGAAAATAGAAGGGCAGAAAAGTAAAATCACTTTAAACTCACTTAATTCGATAACATATCGAATTTTGATCAACAATTAACTTCTGGATTAAGAGGGAGTAAGGCAAGTTTAGAGTACTTTTATTTTTCTACCCTTGTAATTTCAGTAACATACTCGGTAAATGTCTAACTTGGTCAAGACCACCACTAAAAGTGGTGGCGATTTATTTTTAACTATACACATATATTATGGTAATATATTTAACCAATAGAGTGACAAAACCGCAAAACATAATAGTTTAGTAACCAAAATAACTATCAACTCTTTACACAATTAAAACTTCTTTTTTCTATTGGATCAAACGTTTGAGGGATGAAATTTACCAACAAGTTACAAACTGATAGATCTAATCACTTAAGATGCGACTTCATATCTCTTTGACCAATAAATATTTCGAGGTAAATATTATCAAAGAGTGAATCGTCTATTTTTTACTTTAACTATTTTTGCTTTTCACATTTTAGATTTAAACTTTATTTTCGACTCTTTCTAGACTTGAACAATTTACGATTGTCCCGATATAGAAAAAATTTAAAATTCTGACAGAAAAAGGTCACGTGACTGAAACATGGTGTTTTAGTTGAGGGTAATAATATCCGCACACGAAAAAAATACGAATCCCTATCCGACCCATAATACTACCCGTCCCATTCCTTTTAGCAGCTCAGCCCATCTCCGCCGCCGTGGAGACATCGCCGGAGCTTCAAATTAACCGGACCCCTTTACTCGAAAATCTTCAAACGACGTCATGGGCTCGTCTAATTCTTCCTCGCTGTCGTCATCAGACGAATTTGCAGAGGTTTCATTGTCGTCTTCGTGATCGATGAGGTCCAAGTCAAACTTCTTTAAGCTTCATCTCCATTAAAATCAACTTCAAGGACTTTACTTGCTTATCCATGTGTGTTGGTAATTCTTGTGTGATGACCTTGACCCGGAAGTTAATGATCTCGATCCGGAAGTTAACGATAGCCTTACAGGAAGCGTTGAGGTGGGAACCTATTCTTCTAATATTAATGGTCTATTTAGGGATTGTTCCTGTCCAATAATCTGAGATGATCTCCTTGATACTACTCACGTTAACGACGAGCTTTGTAAGAAGCTCACCGGAGGAGAAACACTTGTATACATGTCAATTGATTGCCTAGAAAATATATCAAACACATCAAGGTTGAAAATTAATTTATTTTCACTAAGTGCTAAGTTTTATTCAAACACTTTTAGAATGTGTTGCAGAAAATCAACAGTTTTATTATGGGAGGTATGCATCTACAATCATCCATCATTCTTGCTCTATGAAAACGAAGTCATATGAGCAAATGTGCTCCGGGGCGGAATTTGCTGTGTTTTGGGATGGGAGAATGAGGGAGACGGGTTGGAATTGTCATATGTCGACGAGGGTTCAATTTTCACAGTGAACATCGATTCTAGTGGGATTTTCCCGCAGTGGTAGGACTTCGTGTATAAGAGTAGACGGGTCATGCCCTCCCCCGCTAGTGGTCATGCTACGGGCCAACCGCAGACCGAACCCGGATTAGTCACCACGTTGTCTGTGGACACTGAGTGCCCCTCGAGGTTAACCAAAAATGAGTGAGACTGGTAAAAAAGATGATGATTTTACCATTTTACTCATTTATAGAGTGGGATGATAATGGGTCGGGCATGATTTTAATTGCGCGGACATTTTTTCTCCTGTCAAAACGACATTGTTTTATACTTGATCATATTTTTGTCGAAAATTTGAATTTTTTTTATATCGGGCACCCGTAAATTGGTTAAGTATAGAAAGAGTCGAAAACAAAGTTTAAGTTTAAAATCCGAAAAGTAAAAAAAGTTAAAGTTTAAAATAAGCGATTCACTCATTATCAAATTAGTCAGATTAATATATGGCCATTGGCTCCGGCCAATGGTCGACTATTGGTCATTTTGTTTAGGTTTTATACCTTTATTTTGTAGCACGAATCATATGAAACTTTTTTTAAAGTATTTTTCTTCAAGATTCAAGACACAGAAGTTGGAATTGTCTCAGATCTTCACACATCTAGACTTTTTTTTCTACGTTTCTAGGGGGATTCTTTCAACTCGGACTTGATCTGGGCCCTTTATCATCTTTCTACATCTTCCCGAGGCAATTTGTAGGAGAGTTGACACGCCCATGGTCTTATAAATTGTCGATCCCTAAGGAATATGTTAAAAGTTATATTTTCTTGTCTCTATAGTTCAAGAATTGTGGAGAAGATACAACGAAGAAGAAGATTATGTATTTGTTTAATTTACTATTCGTTATCTTAGTATTTCCTAACCAACCAAGTTTAAGGTTTTTTGTGTATGATTTTTGTCTGTTATCATGATTTTTTAAATAATTGTATAACTTTTATTTTCTTATATTTTCAGATTTTTCTGTGATTGTAATGGTTTCGACTATTTTGTAAATAATGAAAAATTTATTATTTAGTAAAAAAAAAAAAAAGAATTTAACACGCCATTATCAGCAAAGGCACCATAACCGCCCGGGGGTTCATTCAGTTTAAAGCAAAACCCAACTTCTTCTTCTACAAATACCAACCCATTTTCTTGTTCTATTTCTTGCCTAGATGAAACTCAAATTTATTGTCTTTATCATTCTCTATATAAATCAAAATCAAGTCTTTTATTCCCATCAATCCCACTCCATTTCTTTAGGACTATTTTTTTTTTTTCTTTTTGTTTTCCCTCTCTTTCTGTCTCTACTTATCTTTGGATAGTACAAATTAGTCTGCAAAAAGCTTAAAAGAGATAATAAAGTCATATTTTCTCACAAGGGCTGTTCTATTTAAAGTTGGGAATTGTTTTACTATATCTGGGACTAAGAAATAGGAGATGGGTTTATTCAAGAATGTTAGGAGGACTGTTCTTTATCTGTCTTTTTGTTTGTTTCTTGCACAGATTAGACAATCTACTTCTTCCAAGGTAATTTTTTTTTTTTTGCATTTGAAAAATGATTTATATGTGTTTGATTATAATGAAGTTTTGTGTTGGTATTTTTGGGATTCAAATAGCATTTTTTTCTTCTTCCATTGATTGAGGTTTTCTATTGCAGTTGTATGTTGTTTACATGGGCAGCAAGGAAAATGATGACCCAGATGAAATTCTGAACCAAAATCACCAAATGCTTACTGATATTCATGGAGGAAGGTATGTACCTTTCTCTTTTTCTTTTTTTGATTCCATTATTTCCATTCATAACTATGTTTAAGTTGTATTATGTGAGCAGTCACTTAGTGCATTCATTTCTAAAGGTTAGTTCAATCTCCAATCCATCTATTTCAGTGGTATTCTAGTAGCAGTCATTTTGTGCTTTTATTGCCAAAGCTTTGGTCTGTCTTCTATCCATCCCCGCCCATAATTGGGGACCTAATGAGTTATGCTAATTGTTGTTGTATTTCCATTCATAAGTATGAAACTTTTGTTCCCTTTTTCTTGTTTCTGATGCAGCATGGAACAAGCCATGGCTTCTCATGTGTATAGTTACAGACATGGTTTCAGAGGTTTTGCAGCCAAGTTGACAGAAGAACAAGCTTTTGAAGTTGCTAGTAAGCCCCCCTCCCCCCTCTAGTACTGGTATTGAGGCTTTAGACCAAATAATATTGCTAAGTTTTGGTTTTTTCTTGTGTTGGTGAAACTAAAAATAGAAATGCCTGGAGTGGTATCTGTGTTTCCCAATAGGAAGAGAAGTTTGCACACTACTCATTCATGGGATTTTATGGGCCTTAATGGTGAAGAAACTATGGAAATCCCAGGCTATTCAACCAAGAACCAAGTAAATGTCATTATTGGTTTTATAGATACAGGTTAGTTCTGTTACTTTTACTTGAAGTTGGGTAACTAGATTTAACAAATAGGTTAAATTAAGGGTAATTATTGAAGGTCTATTATTTAATCTTTGATGTGAAGTTATCTCTTCCTTATAGTTGTTTAATACTACCGCTTACATAAGGCAATTATATTTCTTGCTTATTTGGAATAACCATCACTAGCACATAACAATTACTTTGTTTAAGAAGATATTTTATTGATTACATATAAAAAGGATGTTTGCATCTCATAATTCATGTAATTGTTTAGAAATAAGGAATTTCATCTGAAAAACAGAGATCATTCACATCTGATATAAGGTTGGTTGTTTATGGAATAGGAATTTGGCCTGAATCGCCAAGTTTCAGTGATGCTGGCATGCCGCCGGTTCCTGCAGGATGGAAGGGAAAATGTGAATCAGGGGAAGCATTTAACGTATCAACATGCAATAGGTCTTTATCATAATTGTCCAACTCTGCAAACTAGTTCTTGAAGCTCTTTTTTATTTGTCCATAATATTGTCTGCCTGCAGGAAAGTTATAGGTGCAAGGTATTATTATAGTGGCTATCAAGCGGAAGAAGGTTCAGGGAAGAGCGTGTCTTTTAAGTCCGCCAGGGACAGCTCAGGCCACGGAAGTCATACAGCCTCGACTGCTGCTGGCCGTTATGTGGAGAATATGAATTATAAAGGTTTAGCAGCAGGAGGAGCCAGGGGAGGTGCACCAATGGCTCGGATTGCAGCGTACAAGACTTGTTGGAGCTCAGGTTGCTATGATGTTGATCTTTTGGCAGCTTTTGATGATGCGATTAGAGATGGGGTTCATGTGATATCTTTGTCTTTGGGTCCTGAAGCACCCCAAGGAGATTATTTTAACGATGCCATTTCTGTGGGATCGTTCCATGCTGTTAGCCGTGGAATAGTTGTGGTTGCTTCAGTTGGAAATGAAGGAATCGTGGGATCTGCTACAAATCTTGCTCCTTGGATGATTACAGTTGCTGCGAGCTCAACCGATAGAGATTTCACATCTGATATCATACTGGGAAATGGAGCGCGCTTAAAGGTAATGTCTATTACAAAGATTTGGTTTTAAATAAAGTGATTGCTGAAACTTATTAGGGATGTGATTATTGAATAGGGTGAAAGTTTGACTCTACTCCAAATGAAAACATCAACTAAAATCATATCTGCTGCTGAAGCTTATACCGGTTATTTCACTTCTTATCAATCCAGGTGAAGAAACAGGTACTTTTACTATGTGTAAAGTTTTCGATACTAATTCTATTTCTGGAAGCTTAAATTATCTCCTGTTCTGTTTATCCTACTAGTTACTGCTTAGATAGTTCAATCAATAGTACGAAGGCGAAAGGGAAAGTTTTAGTTTGCCGACATTCTGGAAGCCCAACAGAGTCAAAACTTTCGAAAAGCATTGTTGTTAAAGAAGCCGGTGGGGTTGGCATGATTTTAATTGATGAATCAGACAAGGATATAGCCATTCCCTTTGTCATCCCTGCTGCAATTGTTGGAAAAAGAGTTGGTTATCATGTACTATCTTACATTAATAGGACACGGTCAGTTAATTGTTTTGGTCACAAAATGAGAATCTTTCAATGGTTGGTTTGGCTACTTAATTTTGATTATTCTTTTTTTGTCAAACAGAAATCCCGTTTCGAGGATTTTGTCTGCTAAAACTGTATTGGGATCTCAACCAGCTCCAAGAATAGCAGCATTTTCTTCCAAAGGTCCCAATGCCCTAACCCCTGAGATTTTGAAGGTATAACCTCATTTACGCTCTTGGACAAAATCTTCCTAGTACTATATTGTTTCTGGTTTTCGATATGAAGTTTTGCTGCTAAATGTTTTGTTTAACTAATGTATTTACCGTGCAGCCTGATGTTGCGGCTCCTGGATTGAATATTCTGGCAGCCTGGTCTCCAGCAATGGCTAAACTAAATTTTAATGTTTTATCTGGAACTTCCATGTCTTGCCCACATGTAACTGGTATTGTCGCTCTTATAAAAGCTGTGCATCCATCATGGTCTCCATCTGCTATCAAATCTGCAATTATGACAACTGGTGAGCCTTAAAATCTACGAAAAAATAAGCGTATTCTTACACGGAAATTTCATTTAAAACCATGAATCTGATATCATAAATACATTCAATGCAGCTTCAGTATTCGACAAACATCACAAGTATATTACAGCAGATCCTGATGGAAGAAGAGGGAACACATTTGATTATGGCTCGGGGTTTGTGAACCCGACTAAAGTACTTGATCCAGGACTTGTTTATGATGCAAAACCAGCTGATTATAGAGACTTTCTCTGTTCAATTGGTTATGACAAGAAATCGCTTCATCTGATCACGAGAGATAACAGCACCTGTGATCAATCACTTGCTTCGGCATCTGACCTTAACTATCCATCAATTGTTGTGCCCAATCTTAAGGACAGTTTTTCAGTGACTCGAACTCTAACAAACGTGGGAAGGCCGAGAAGCATTTATAGAGTAGCAGTATCTGCTCCAAGAGGGGTTGATGTTACTGTTGTGCCCCGACGAGTAGCCTTCGAAAGTTATGGACAAAAGATCAACTTCACAGTTAATTTCAAGGTTGCTGCTCCATCAACAGGTTATGTTTTTGGATCGTTATCGTGGAGGAACAAAATATCATGGGTAACGTCCCCCCTTGTTGTCCGCGTCATGCACTCGAAATTAGGTTTAATGATTTAGCTCAGTAGTTTCATATCATTGCAGATATAGATAGACAAAACAAGATGAAATTCACATTAGATGACAGAGAAATCAATGTTATGCAGCGTTCTGAGTTACACATTCTTTCTGACAATGGCTTATATTGATGATCAAGTTATTTTTCTATGCATCATGAAGTTTGGTTTTCTTGCAAGGAAGACAAAAAAAGAACTGCAATATTACAAAAGTCGCTAGTCGGTCGACAGACTGGCGACTAGCAAGTAGTCGGCTTACCTAGATTATAAGGAATTTTTTAAAATTCTCTTATCCTATATATTATACTAGTCAAACAAAATTCTATAAAAAAATTAACAATCAAATATTAGTCAAATCGAAGTACATAAAGTCTATCAATTTTTTTCATAAAAAAAAAAAAAATAAAGTCCATCAATAATAATAATTAAATTAAATAACATAATAAGTTCAAATATACTAAAATAATCGATTTAATCGACTTTTGACTGATTTTTTACCCATTTTGACCGACTAAGTGGGTCAACCAAATTTTTACCCCGACTAACAATTTTTTGCTGACTAGGCCGATTTTTACAACACTGGAAACTGGAACTAACAGTTAAGAAGCTACAATTTGCTCTTATAATAAACTTATTAATTCACAAATTACAGAGTACAATGACAATTCCATAATTTTAAGGGGCAAACCGGAAGAAAAAAGAGAAAACCAGAATGAAAAACAGAATGAAAACCAGCTGCAAGCAACAAAGGAAACAAATTATGCTCAATTCTACATTCTACAATCTTATATGTACATATGAACTATAGATACCAGCGAAAGAAAAAGGGCGGTCATTTTGACAATTGGCGTTGGGATGCCGGAATCTCTGAAGGATCAACCAGGCCTTCTAAGACAACAAGCTCATCTAGGAGTGTTAGCTTCTCGTCTTCAAGAGTTTTAACCTCATCTTCAACGCCTTTCAACTCCTTTCCCAGTCCAAAGCTTTCTTCCTCTAAAAGAAGATACTTGCGCCTAAGAGCCCGATAGTCATTTTCACACGAGGGAGAAGGGTTTGGCAAGGAATCTGAGGTTGATTTATCCTGTTGTTGGAGAATTACAGGAGCGTCATTTACAAAGCCTCTTTTGGAAGGCTTCTGCACCACCTGAAATGGGAGAGCTCCGAATTCTTGCGACTTCTTAACACTGTCTCCTCGTGCTGGTAATGCAGAAGCCTTTTGTGACGCTTTCTTTTTACGTGATTTAGGGACTAAACTCTCCTTAGGTGAAAGCATTCTATGATCTTGCAACTGCAATTACAAGATAAACAAATGCAGAAGTCTGTATAGGACAATTTTTGAAAGCATGATAACAGATCAAGTAAAGCACCAAAGACAGACAGAAAGGGGAATATTTCTTTATTGAAAGATATAGATGTAAATAGACCTTAATCGGGCATAAACTATGATTAGCAATATTTATGCAAGTCGCGCCTACAGAAATAGGAGAAAATGGACCACAAAAACCTAATCTACCTACACTACCATCACTCTCAACCATTCCTCCCGACAATAGCAGGCTCCATAACATTTCTGGTTCCTCACTGAACACAGCAACAAACTTTCATCTTTGCAAAAGAAATTCATACCTGCTTTAGCCCTTTCTTCTACTAGATTAATTTTTGTAATAGATGCTGCATTCAGTAGCTGAGATGAATAAAATCAAGATGTTGTAACATGCCAAAGATAGAGAGAAGCAGAGCACAAATAATAAATTTTTGTAATAGATGTTTCCGGCATTCCTCGAGGCTGAATATTTGTTTTTTCGATTCTTTCATTAATATCGGGGCAGGGCGGTCGAACTCATGATCTATTGTCACGAGTAAGAATGATGCGCCTAGTGTTGCTCAGAGCCTAATAATTAAGAATCTAGAAGATCCGGAGCTCCTTGAAAATGTTTCATAGACCAGAACTTTTTCTGATTTATGATATTAATCTTAAGACCTCTCAGAATTCTAAAGATTGACATGACTAAGTACAGCCATAGTCAGATACTACCTCAATTCCATAATATAAGTCGTTTAGTATATGTAGTAAAAATTAAAGAAGACAAAAAACGAGGTACTTTATTAGTCAAAATATTCATATTACTCTCTTAAATATAATTAGTTGTATACAAGTCCTACTTAAGAGAGTAATATTGATATTTTGACAAATAAAGTTCGGGCTTTTTACTTCCTTAATTTTCACTATATGTCTTAAGCGAGGACTTATATTATGGAATGGAGGTAGTAAATAATAAGACTTTCCCAATTGAAACCGTACGGCATAATGAAATATAAGGAAAAATTCGATAGGAGAAATTTCTCTGATTTGGGACCTATATAAACATCATCCCCAATAAGTAAAGAATTCAACTAATCATAAAATTAATCTCAAATAGGAACAAAAAAAAAAACATGAAATGAATTTAAAACTAGACTAGTATGTAGGATATTATTGAATTTTTATCAAAGAAATTACAGTAAAAGAAAAGATTAAGCAAACAAAAACCCCATAATTAGGTAATATAATAGAAATTAAACTGCAAACGGAAGTAACTTTGTGCATAATTATTCAATTGCCTACCAGGAAGAAGAAAGAATTAAGGCCTCCAGTCAATTAGGGTTTCTGAGTGAAGAAGAAGCGCATATCGTGGCAAATCGGATTTTTATTTGGAAATTATAGGTTGATGTGGGGCTATTTCAATGGCTAGCTGCACGTAAGTAATGATGACGTGGTGGAGCAGCTGCACGTAAGATTTTCTCGAGAATGTTCTTCCAAGCTCGAAGGTTGTTGATTTGACTTTATTTTTCTCTAATTCTTGAACCGAATTGCTATACCGGTGGCTCAGCGAGGATCAAGTGGTGGCACAATACGATTTAGGATTAGAATTTGGACAAATGGGATGCTGGTCCTCGGGCCGACCCGTTAGCCAGCGGACTTTATGTAGACAGATTTGAACGGTTGATTAGGTGGTTCACATAAATTGGTCGAAATTTGACCCAACTTGTTTTTAGTTCACATCGAATTGGATTGGGATTGGATCAGTTTGGTCCATTTAACCGTACTACCTAAGACTCTAGCTAGTGTCCTCGCTATTAGTCCAAGACAAGTTAGGGGCGCATCCAACAAGATTCAAGGTGTAACATAAGTTTCCACAAGTTCGACTGATCTGATATCATAATGACATGGCCGTGCCCGCAAGGTGAAAGTGCGACTCGTGAATTTGGTAACATTCATGACCATTTATTTGACAATCGTTATCGCTATACTAAAATAGAAGTCTCAATATGACAATTGTAGATAGTCATATTCTCGGCGTATGAGCACGAAATGTAACATTATATATACTTGTCAATCTTCTCTTACTTATCCACATGAAACAAACTTTACACATTTGAAAGACTGGGCTAATTAAAAACTCTCACTACATACACTACAACGTAGATAAGAATCATTCTCCATCTCCACTTTGCTAAAGTCTTATTATTATTATTTTTTGATCGCATCTACAATATTTGTTCTTGCATGCTATGCGAATTATTTGTCCACTTGGGGACAATATCTTTATTTCTATTTTTTTGAGGTAAAACATTATCTTTATTTTCCTGAATCTGAAATATGCTTTTATGGTTTGAAAATTTGGCAGAACACATGAAGAACAGTCGTCATGTCCCCCAATTTAGTTATTTATTAAATTTTCTTATTACACTCACTTGGGAGTTGGGGCATGGCAGTCAAAATCGCGAGTCGACTCGTAGAATCATACGATTCTACGAGTTTTAAGGGGTGGACCGAGTTAGATTCTACATAGAATCGGAATCTGGTAGAATCGGAGTAGAATCGTTACGATTCTACGATCCTACGAGTCTACTATTTCCTAAATTTTTTTTTGAAACACTTTATATTTTTTATTAATTTTTTTTATCATTTCTTATCCTCAGAACTGATACTTTAAGATGTATACAAATTTATATATCTCACGAGATATTTGAATCTTAATTACAAATAAAAAATAAGCACATTTTAGTAATTAAATTAACTCCGATTGACATTTTAGCACATTTTTCGCACATTTTTTTTTCCTTTAAGACACTTTAGAGATGATTTGGAAATAACTATTTAGTTTCAACTAAGGTAATTTGGGTAGAGAAATTGTGCTTTTATATTTTAAAATTGTGATTGAAATGTTTTTCAATGAGTACATATATATTTTCAAATAATTTCTTAATGTAAGTAGGATCGGCGATCCGAGCTACGATCCTACGATCCTCATATGCCTTCCGATTCTACGTAGAATCGCGAGTTTGACTGCCTTGGTTGGGACAATAATAATTAAGTAGCCGGCCGAGTGAGGAACACTGATAAGAGAGATGAGATATGGAGTATGGGGTGGTTTAAAGAGAATGTTGCATCATTTTCTGCTTTACAAGCTGGTATCCCCTCAGTCCGGCTCCTGTGCTGAACGCCTTAAATTCAGCACGTGCGGGACACAATATGGGCCGTTGATTTTATTTTTTAAAATGATCAATGGTTGAGATTTATTAGAGGAGAGAGAAAAGCTAAAAGGGTACATATGTAATTTTATTAGAGGAGAGAGAAAAGTTGCGGCTGAAAAGTTAAAAATGTGGGTTACAGAGGAGAGAGAAAAGTTGCAGGTTTGAAAAAAAGAACGCATGTTCTCTGTTAGAGAACACACGTTCTTGTATATTTTTTATTAGAGAACGCACGTTCTCTCTCAGAGAACGCACGTTCTCTCTCAGAGTTCTCTCTCAGAGAACGCACGTTCTCTGTCAATGAACACATTTTTTATTAGAGAACGCACATTTTTTATTAGTGAACGCATGTTCTTGATTATTGAACATGCGTTCTCGATCGAGTAAACACATGTTCTCTATTAGAGAACATACGTTTTATTATTGAATGCGTATTGCTTGATTATTGAACACCCTGAGTTACTAAGTAAAAAAGAGAAAAAGGCTATCTCTAAAATACCCTTTTTTGATACTGATAGTTGGATAAAAAAAGTCTAAAATCCAGCGATCGACGAACTATCCGGGACATACTTGAATTTAGATTTACATTCGACATAGGAGCCGTGGTAGTATCCCCTGCCCTTAAAATAAATAAATTAATTATTGTTCGGATTTAATGTTGAATAATTTTTTTTTATTACCGTACATACATCTGTTAGCCGTCAGATCTTGTTGAGATCACTTGAACAAATTTGTTATACATTAAATGTTTCCTTTTTTTTTTTTTTGATGGATATTAAATGTTTCCTTTCACCTTTGCTAGGTTTGCCTTAAATTTCTTTTATGATAATAGAGTCAAAGATATTGAACCAATAAACAACTAAGATTGTGTTTCTTCAATTATATATTGAAACAAGAAAAAATAATGGGAGTGTGAAATTCTTGTGCCACTACCACTAGAGCTTTTTAAAAATAAAAGAAATAATATAATAAAAGAAATTATTAAAGTTTAATCAATCATTCTTTTTTTTTTTTTTTTTGAAACCCAAAGGGTGCGTTTAATCAATCATTCCATACAGGTAAAGTTTACCTTTTGCAGACACTAATATCTTGTTTCTTTATACTATAATAATTTTTTTAGTGAATGGTTCTAATTGGAATTTAACAATTTTTGTTTTTCTCTTTTTAGAAATAAACTTTGATTTTGTACCTTCATGAACGTAAACAATTTACGAGACACCCAATATAGAAAAATAAGTATATTCCGAGCAAAAAAATGTACAAGATCAAAATTTGCCAATTTGGGTAAGGATAAATTTGTCATTTCAAAACATTCATTTCAACTCACATTACCCGACCCAGTACTCACCCGACTCTTCATCTTCCTCATCATCCAGCCAAGATTTGAGTAGATGATAGATTTTTTCCCCCAAAACCCAGTTGAATATTCATAGATTTTTGTTGGGGTATCAGATATGCGCGCAGCGGAATTAACAGTAACAGCATAAAAAGTAAATACTGAACAAAAGAAGAATAAAGAATTTTTTAACGTGGAAACCCTCTTTGATATAGAGGAAAAAATCACGGGACAGTCTCCGAAAAATATTTCACCATGTGGTAAATTGAATACAGAAAATATTGAGTATCTCACACTTACTCAATTTTTCTCTCCCCGGATATAATTCCAGTACCTCACAATTCTACCACTCAAGTATCCTCAAAAGGAATACTAATCTCTCACACTCAAAACAGGTGTGACCTCACCGGAAAAAAACTTTTTTCTTTTTCTCCAGAGCATACAACTCTTGTTGCTCTCAATTTTTGGTGTTATTCTTTAGCTCAAGAATGAGCTCCTGTTATAGAGAAAGTTTTGGAGACAATCTCCACAAAAGATGGTGGACCATCAAATTGCCAACTTGCTTACTTAATCAAATTGCTAACTTGCTTACTTAATCAACTTGCTTAAGTAATTTGCCAACTTGCTTAAGTAGTCTGCCAGCCAACCAATGGCTATTGAGCTGAATTTCTGACAATCTCCCCCTTCAGCTCCAATAGGGGAATTACTCCAGTAATAATCAACAGAAGTCCATGCCAGCCAAGCCGACACACAGCTCGAACTTTCCCCGAGGAACATGTTTTGTCAGCATATCAGCATCGTTCTTGTCAGTGTGAATCTTCTTCAACTTGAACAGTTTTTCCTCTACAGCATCACGTAACCAGTGATATCTGATATCGATATGCTTTGTACGTGAATGGTACATAACATTCTTACTCAAGTCCAAAGCACTTTGACTATCATAGAAAATTTCGGAACCATTCTACTTCATTCCCAATTGTTGAAGGATTCTCTTCAACCAGAGAATCTATTTCCCTGCTTCAGCAGCAGCAATATACTCAGCTTCAGTTGTTGATAAAGCAACACACTTCTGCAATTTCGATTGCCATGAGATGGCTCACCCTGCAAAAGTAAATAAGTATCCTGACGTAGATTTCCTACGATCCAGGTCTCCAGCCATATATGCATCTGTATATCCTTTCAGAATAGGTTCTCCTCCTCCAAAACATAAGCACATTTTGGAACTATCTCGTAGGTACTTTAAGATACATTTGACAGCTTCCCAATGATCTTTTCCTGGATTTGAGAGAAACCTGCTAACCACTCCGACTGCCTGAGCAATATCAGGTCGGGTACACACTATTGCATACATTAAACTTCCAACTGCAGACGAATAAGGAATTTTTAACATGGTTTCCTTTCCTTCAGGTGTAGTTGGGCAACTTTTCTTATTGAGTTTAAAATGGTTAGCCAATGGTGTACTAACTGGTTTAGCATTCATCATAGCAAATCTCTGCAAGACCCGTTCCACATATTTTTCTTGAGATAACCAGAGTTTCCTGGCTTTCCTATCCCTCCGGATCTGCATTCCAAGAATTTGTCTTGCTTGACCTAAATATTTCATGTCGAAAGACATAGACAACTCCTTCTTCAAATCCTCGATCATTTGCTTGTCCTGACCTACGATCAACATATCATCTATATACAACAACAAAATAATAAACTTACCCCCGGGAAATTGCTTGATGTACACACAATGATCTGTGTCAGTTTTGGTATACTTATGACTCGCCATGAAATAGTCAAATTTCTTGTACCACTGCCGAGGAGCTTGCTTCAGTCCATATAGACTTTTGTTCAACTTGCAGACCATCTGCTCCTTCCCTTTGGCAACGAATCCTTCTGGCTGTTCCATGTAGATTTCCTCTTCCAAATCGCCATGGAGAAATGTTGTCTTGACATCAAGTTGCTCCATTTCAAGATCCATACTGGCCATCATTCCCAGTATTACTCATATTGAACTCATTTTAACTATTGGTGAGAAAATTTCGTCAAAGTCGATCCCATGCTTTTGAGCAAACCCTTTGACCACCAGCCACGCTTTGTGTTTCAGCAACTTGTCACCGTCTTTCTTCAGCTTGAACACCCATTTGTTCTTGAGTGCTCTATTTCCTTTAGGAAGTTTCACCAAATCATATGTGTTGTTCTGATGCAGGGAATTCATTTCTTCCTACATAGCTTTAACCCAGGAGTCTTTGTCATTTGAAGACTGGACCTCCTGAAAATCCTCCGGCTTCTCCTCATCAGTAATTAGAACATAATCATTCTCCGGATATCTTGTAGATGGTTGAGTGGTCTGGTAGTTCTCCTCGGTTGAGGTTTTACTTGTTGTGGTGACTCTTCTTCTTGTATTTGCTCCCCCTGCTCAGCACCTGGTAGATTGTCATCATCTACATTTGGCACTTCTTGTTATGAATCTTGGGCTTCCTTTCCTTCAGTGGCATAACTGAATGGAGTACCCCATTGGCATTTGATTGCCAATATCCGTCTCAGCAGCTTTTCTGGATTCCTGACTTATCTCTAAGTCTCTTATCCCTTCATGTTCAAATAACACTACATCCCTGAATCTGAATATATTTTTCAACTTTGGATCCCAGAGTCTATAACCAAATTCCTCATTACCGTATACAACAAAGAAACAGGGAATTGCCTTGCCATCCAGTTTCAATCTTTGTTCCTTTGGGACATATATGAAAGCTTTGCAGCCAAACACTTTCAAGTGATGGTATGCTACATTCTTTCCCGTCCACACCTTTTCCGGTATTTCAAATTTCCAAGGAACCGATAGTGACCTGTTTATCAGATAAATCGCCGTGTTCACAGCTTCTCCCCAGAATGATTTTGACAGATTTGCCATTCTGAGCATACATCGAACCTTCTCGACAATTGTCCGGTTCATCCTTTCTACGACACTTTCAAGTGATGGTATCCTACATTCTTTCCCGTCCACACCTTTTTCGGTATTTCAAATTTCCAAGGAACTGATGGTGACCTGTTTATCAGATAAATCGCCGTGTTCACAGCTTCTCCCCAAAATGATTTTGACAGATTTGCCATTCTGAGCATACATCGAACCTTCTCGACAATTGTCCGGTTCATCCTTTTTGCGACTCCATTCTGCTGTTGAGTGCCAGGAACTATCTTCTCATGTCTTACACCATAGCTGTTGCAATACATCTTGAACTCTCGGGAAGTGTATTCTTCGCCATTGTCACTCCGTAGACATTTCAGCTGCAATCCGGTCTCTCTTTCCACCATCGCATGAAACTGCTTGAAGTATTTGAATACTTCGTCATTTGAGCATAACAAATACACCCAAGTTTTCCTCGTGGCATCATCAATAAATGTAAGGAAATATTTATTTCCTCCAACTGACTCTACCTCCATTGGACTGCAAACATCAGAGTGTATCAACTCCAACTTCTTTGTCCTCCGTCTCAAATTGCTCTGAAATGAGACGCGGTGATGCTTCCCGTATAAACAGTGTTCACAAGGGTTTAGTGTTTCACTTTTGGTCATTGGAATGAGAGATTGTTTTTCCAAAAGTTGCAACCCTTTTTCAGTCATGTGTGCCAACCTTCTATACCATAAATCTGGTGAAGCATCATCCTCAACTGCATTCAGTTGACCCTGACAAATCTTCATGTTTGTCTTATACAACGAGCAACACAATTTTCCTCTCGCTACCACCAATGAGCCTTTGGTGAGTTTCCATATACCTCTGCCCATATAATGTTCAAATCCTTCATTATCCAAAGCGTTTGAAGAGAGTAGATTCATCCTTAGATCAGGAGCATGCCTCACATTTCTGAGTGTTACAGTGCAACCCATCTCTGTTTGAATGAGAACATCTCCGACTCCAACAATTTGGGAAGTACTTTGGTTTCCCATTTTGATGGATCCAGAAATCCCTGCAATATACCTTGTAAAGTATTCCCTCTTGGGAACACAATGAAATGTGGCTCCAGAATCTACGACCCATTTAGCTTCAGATTCAGCCAAATGACAGCAGCCATCTTCTCCAATAAGGCTAACTCACATATAATGACGTTTTAATAAAAATCACAATTGTTAAATCACGTTTGACAACCGCTACGCTATACTAGTTTTAAATATTTATTTTGAGACAGAAAAAATATAATTTACAATGAATATGACATAAGCTTTAATGCAAAAGAAAGAGATCGATTGAGATAGTATTGCCTATATTGAAAGGAAGAACTGAAAACCAACACTATTATTCTGTTGTCTTTCAATGGGTTATAGTACCAATTTTCTCTTTCTAGATGATGTTAAAAACATAATCAACATCTATATATGAAATTAAAAAAAAAAACATCAATTTTCTCCCTCTAGAATTTATATGATTTTATTCAATTTCATGAAAAATTTATTTCTTTACCTTTTATAGGGTAAAAAATGGTCTCCCCCTACATGTTCACAAGCCTATCCCAAACCACTCACAATTCGCCATATATATATATAAAATTAAAAAAATTATACACATGAAGAATTTTAAGCGGTAAAAACATGTATATGTACATACATGTGGACAGACTATTTATATCCCTATAGCAAGTGAGAAGTTGGCCATCTCATACTCGATGCCCATTGTGCCTATAATTCCATTTAATATTTTCTTTATAGACTGTATTTTTTTTCGAAAGTTAAGACAGTTTTTATTTAAAAAATCTAAAAAAAAAAAAAAAGAGCAAATGATTGAAACTTCGGTAGTAGATTATTAAAAAAAAAAATGGAGCAAGACTTTTGAGTTGACCAGAATGGTTTGATAATTATAGATAAGTCGACTTTATATATATGTGTGAGAATGTTAGTACTCTAGAAAAATACTTTTCAACCCCCTAAACATACGGTTTCAAACAGAAATTTAAATGTACACCAAATCAAATCAGAGAACAGGAATTGGGTAGCCCAAGTGGTAAGGCTATTCGGTCACGGGACGGAGATTCCGTGGTCGATTCCCGTATCTCTCCTTGTGGGGCAAATAAATTCTCCTCCTTGTGAGGCTAAATTCCTCCCAGAGGCGTAGGGGCGTCTACAATCTCACTATCTAGAAGTCTCTCCAGCTCTTCTCCCTGAGAGCAATCACCTTCGGGCGTCAAAAAAAAAAAAAAAAAATAAAATCAGAGAAGACTTGTTCTTAAATTTTTATAAATTAGTTTATGTTATTCATCTAAAAGGTAGGCTAAATTATTTGCCTACCTTTATAAAGGAAACGTTTCATTTCTTATATATATTCACCAAAAAAAAGTTTCATTTCTTATATGTAAAAATTGGGGGAAAATTCTCTGTCCCAACTGATATTATGCATATCTCAACTATTAAGAATTCTCCACGTGGATATATCCTATAATTTCACTTTTTTAGCCGTTATTATTCCAAAGATATGAGAGAGAAGAGAAATTAGTTAATGAATATGAATAATGACGACTGGAAAAATAGAATTGAAGAAATATTCATACGGAGAATTTAGTTGGGGACAGACGATTTTTTCTCAAATATAGCATAAATCGATAATAGGGAAAATCACATCCCGTCTTTATAGTGATGCATAAAATAAAATCAATTACGCATTTAGAATTAAATTAAGGTCAGAGATATGTAAACTTCTATTGCATTTATATATATTTGAAAACAACATTTTTTTTGTCGAATTTCCAAGAAATATTCGTTTGGTGATTTTGGGTTGGCGTATGAAGTTTAAAGAAAGACTTTTCAATTTTGTTTGACCTTTATTTAACTGTCAAGCATGCAAAAATATGCCTAATCTCTTGAATGAGCTCAATGACCTTTCTCCTTTTAGGTTTCATATGAATGAAATAAATAAATAAGTATTCTAGTGAATTAATAGTTTAAACTCCTTAAATCTCGATTTTTTCATATGAGTACTTAATTTTTAGTTAGATGTCAAATTATAATTAATTTCACTTTTAAGTTTAAAAAAAATACCATCAAACATTTTTAATGAAATTAATTTTTTTGTTTTACTCTTGATTGATTATTCCATATTCCTAATTTCTGAATTTATTAGTTATTATTTTCTTAATAGAACAACTTGATTCATTGAGCGAATTTCAAACTAATTAAATTAATTAAAAATAATCATCATCTTAGTAACTTCCATTCAAGTTCACTACTTTCATTTTCCATAAAAACTCTTTTTACATAATCAAATCAATAATTCAAGATTTCATTTTCTAAGATTAGATAACGTCTAATTCAAGTTCACTATTTTTCAATATTTCTAAAATATTCTCACGTAATCGAATCAATTATCCATTTCCAAAATTCAAGATACTACAATAAAAATCTCTATATATAATAATTTCCATGGTCTTTATTAATTTTCATTCTTTCTCCGAAAAAAAGGAAAAGAAATTCTACTCGATATTGCAATTTTTTCAAATGTCCCCTATTTCCCCACTGTTTCCATTTAAAATTGGTTAAACGACCTTATTAGTTTTTCCTCAGCGGCCAAAGGAGAAGGGTGGTGGCGGCCGCTGCAGTGCAGCGCGTGGAGTTACCAATCCGTATGGACCATATCAAAGACTTCTTTTATTAATCGAAGGAGGTTATTTTTTTGTTTTTTGTTTTTTGTTTTTTGACGTCACGATGGCGATTGCCCACATTGAGAAGAGAGAACTGCTCACATTGGGGAGAGATAACCCTAAAAAAGAGAGATTAAAGATTACCGCACGTAAGCGGAGGGTATCGAACCATGACCTCATGGTCGTGGGCAGGCCTTTGCCCCACTGGACTAAAGGACCTTTGATAATCGAAGGAGGTTTATATAGACAATTTTGGAATTCAACTTATTTGAGAATCACCTTATGCAACACTCTTTAAATAAATAAATTTCTCATTTTCAATATAGGAATATATTCTGGCCAGATAAAATTTATTGGTAAAATATTTTACTCGAAATATAAAAAGTTAAACATCAATAACTAAACAATATCACGCAAATGGTATAATCCAAATTTAACTACCAAAACGAAATAAAACAAAATTGAATATTACTCCCTCAATTCTTTTTTAATTGTCGTTTAAGAGATATATATATATATATATATATATATATATATATATATATATATATATATATATATATATATATATATATATATATATTCCATAGGAGAAGGATGATAGGGTCAAAATCAGTATTCGTTTGTCATTTAAGATTATTTTATTAGTTGTCAATAATTTATTTCAATTATACCATCAACATATCTTTTATTGGAAAAGTGAAAGAGATTGGGAAGAAAGGGATATTATTGAAATTGTGATAGAAATATTACTATTTGTTTGAGTTCTTTTATTTTTTTTAAATGTCCTAAACGACCTATATTAATATAGGAATGGAGGGAGTACTATACTACCTATAGTGACATTGTCCTTTTCTGAACTGAATAATGCAGGATACAAACTCCTCCGGTTTTACAATTTTTTTTAATTAAAATTAGAGTGTCTACTGCCAAAATAAAAATAATAATTTTTTTTGTCGTTGAAGCTTTTCAAAAAAGTAAATAACAAGAATATCGAAAAATTATAAACTTTTTCACTTTAGTTTTCAACTCTACCCCTTAATTACATAATTCTTTGTTATTCTTGAATTTTGATAGCCTGGAATACAAGTTAAATACTCTTATTTTCATTGGAACTCAAACATAAATAATTTTATAAAATTTTCTGATCCGTACTATAATTTTTGTGTTTATGAATTTTTTTAACTAATCCCGTTGCGAGTCAAAATTTCAAATATTGATTAGCTTGAGTTGGATTCACCAACGACGTAGTGGCAACTTGGCATGTGATAGATACTTCAGAAATTGAAAAGAAGCTCTCTTCCTTCCACCCTCCCATTTACGGGGCGGGGGTGGGGGGTGGGGGCGATGTGGGAATCGAATGCAGGACCGGCCGTTTTCCACTGTGGCCAGAGACTCCCACTCCTTCAACCCTCCCATTGATTGCGTGTATAAAACAAATTAAAAAAATCGAATGGGTTAATTTATTGGTTGATTTTTTTTAAAAAAAAGAATAAGTGTTCAAGTATTTTACTATCTCCTCAGTTAGTAAATAAAAAATTTGACAATTAAAATTTATTTTGCATTAACACACAACGTCTATTTTACACTAATTTTTTTTTTACTGAATAAAAAATTATTCATTAATAACAAATATCCGAGACCATTATTACAATCAACCTATAATCTGAAAATATAAAAAATTAACAATTATGCAATGATTTAGAAACCACGATAACACATAAAAATACACAAAATTGGATAAAAAAAAGAAAAGTAAATGCAAACTTCAAGAACTAATGTTGAATATAATACTAATCAAAGTAATGCCCCCCTATAGCAGCTTCCAAGCAATGAAGTCCAATGAAGAAGAAGAAGATCAAGAAAATTTCTAGGAAAAACCTAAACTTGTTCAAAGTTAGAAAGTTGAATCCACCCACCATCTTCTCTCTCTTCCTCCAACATTATTTATTTGATCAAATCCAAAAGAGGAAAAAAAAAAGCTTACAGCCAGCTTCAAAAGACCATATACTGATATACTCCGCCATTATTCATCTTTCAGAGCTTGAAAATCTGCAGTTTTTTTTTTTTTTTAGCATATGAAATGGGTTTACAGAGATCAAGAATTTGTGGGCTAATATTATTCATAATAGTTCTAATTTGCTTCCTACAACAACCCATTTCTGTAGCTGCAAAACTCAAAAGATTTGATGAAAAATATGGGCCTTTTAATCAAACTCATTATCGTATTCTTGCAGTTGAAAATCCAGCAACTATAGCAAATGATGCTCTTCAAGTAACCCCTGATTCTGTTTCTGCTAATTTCGAGCTAAGAAATCACTCCGGCAGAGTCCTCCATCGCCAGAAATTCAAGCTCTGGGAAGGCGGTGATATTGATTCCAATAAATCTAGAATTGCTTCTTTCAATACCTCTTTTCTTGTCAACATTGCTCGAATAAAAAATGGTACACCCGGAGAAGGGCTCGCGTTCTTGATTGCTCCTGATTTGGATTTGCCACTCAATAGCCATGGTCAATATCTTGGGTTGGCAAATTCCACAACAAATGGGAATTCAAACAACAAAGTGGTGGCTGTGGAGCTCGATACTTATAAGCAAGATTTCGATATTGATGATAATCATATCGGCCTTGATATCAATGGTGTTGGATCTGTTGTTTTTAGATCCTTAACCCCTTTAGGAATTACACTTGCTCCCATTGGGCAAAAATTCTTCAACATTTGGGTTCAATATAATGGGATTCAAAAGAAAATAGAAGTATACATTGTTGAACAATCCACGCAAAATGGTTCAACTCCTCCTAGGCCTAATGATCCTGTGATAACATGGGATTTAAATTTGAGAAAAATTTCGAATCAGTATTCGTATTTTGGATTCGCAGCTTCTACTGGTAATACTACTCAATTAAACTGCGTTTTGAGGTGGAATTTGACAGTGGAGTATTTTGCAGAAGATAAAGGGCCATGGTTGACGATAGTTCTTGGCGTTGGAATTCCGGTAGCTGTTATTCTGATGATTGGGGCGGCGGGGTTGGGATATTTCTTCCATAGGAGAAGGATGATAAGGTCAAAATCAAGCATTCGCGGGGCGTTACAGAGCTTGCCTGGAATTCCAAGAGAGTTTGAGTTCAAGGAATTGAAGAAGGCTACTAATAACTTTGATGAGAAAAACAAGCTTGGACAAGGGGGATTTGGGGCTGTCTACAAAGGGATCATCTTAGGAGGTAATAATAATAATAAGGAGAATTCAGAAATTGCAGTAAAGAGTTTTCTCAGGGAAAATATAAAGGGTCAGGGCGAGTTCTTGGCTGAGCTTACCATTATTAATCGCCTCCGCCATAAACATCTTGTTAGATTGCTTGGTAAGTTTTTTTTCATGTCCAAATTGCATTCAAAATTTTACAGCTTTTGGTTATTCTTTAAGTTATTTGATTATTGTATAAGTGGTATTGTGTAATCAGTCATTTTGTGCATTCATTACCAAAGATTATATCAGTCTCCAAACATGTGTTTCGTTGGCGTTTTGGGAGCAATCACTTTGTGCATTTATTGCCAAAGATTATGTCAGTCTCAAATCCATATTTTTTAGTGGCATTCGGGGATTAACTACTTTGTACATTTATTTACAAAGGTTACGTCTCTATCATACCTATCCTTACCAATATCCCAATTGGGGACTTAATGGGTTAGGTTAGGTTAGGTTATTGTTGTTGTGTGATAATTTGACAATCATGATAATATAAATATGTTATAAAGGTCAAGAAGGCTTTGGCCCAGTGGGCAAGGCCTTGACTTGTGACCATGAGGTTACAAGTTCGACACCCGCCTCCAACGTTGAGGCAAATAAAATTCGCTAGAATTAGGGTGCTGACTTTAAAATGTTATAAAGAATATAATGGCTAATTAGTGAATTGTATCCCTAAACTATTTCTTTTTGGTGATTAACGTCCAATTCATTATTTATGTACATTACCATCCCCAGACAATTTACATTTTGTAAACAAAGGTCCTTTCGTCCAAAAATTGACGGTCAACTAAAATTGTGGAATTTTTTTTAGTCAACTGACAAAATTTAAGGGGTATTTGTGGTAAATTACATTAAAAATACCCCAACCCATCCCACATCTCTCTTCTTCTTCAACCAATAAGATTCAGTGATGGTGGTGGTCAGCGTTGCTGGTGGAGGGAGGCGGGGAAGAAGGAAGAGGGGTAGGGTAATGGGTTCTTAGGAATTTTTGTGAAATACACCCCTATAATTATTTTTTTTGACCTAATCAAAATTTTGAATTAATAATTGACTAACCATTTTTTTGAACGGAAAGACTACATACAAAATGTAAATTGTTTGGGATGGTAATATACCGAAACGATGAATTGGAACGTTATTCACCAAAAAGAAATAGTTTAAGACATAATTCACTAATTAGCCGAATCTAATCCATCTATTGAAATTTCAATCACTTAGATGGAACATAATAATATAGGATAAGAATACAGATAAGTAAGACCAAAGGCAATCAAAATTGACTAAAACTTGTTAAATAGACACACACAAAAAAAAAGTTTCATGCATAGAAATTTCCAATTTTCCAAGGCTTTAAAATGGTGACATGTGAAGAATATGTGTAGAATTTGGCTAGTACTGTCAAAATGGGTATGCCCGCCCGCCCCGTCATGGGCATGTCTTAAATGGGGATGGGCGGGCATGCCCGCTTTTTTTACGGGCTATCAAAAGGGATGCCCGTACCCGCCCGCCGAATGCCCGTGGGCAAATGGGCATGCCCGCAACCCTTATTATTAATTTTTTTTTAAAAAAAAATTAGATTAAATCCTAAAAATTCAACAAAAATTATTTATTTCTCATTCACTTGTAGTTTATAATCCTGTAAATGGTAAATAAATATCCAAAATAGTTCAAGAACAATCAAATACAAGTCCACAATATCCAAAATAGTTATAAAAAACAATCAAAGTCCATAATTTCAAAAATAATTCAAGATCAACTATCCAAAATTAACAAACATATTACTAAAGTCAAAGCAACAAAAAATAGATACGTTTTTTTTAATATCCTCTATCTATTGATTTAGATCTTGAACACTAGAAGTATTATTTGAATCTACCTTAGATAATTTTGATTCCTTTCTCATCATCTCCACCTATAAAACACACACAACTTGAGAAGTTAGAACTTAAAACATTATAAATGGTAAATGATAAATAATAAGTTAGAACATAATTTAGTTACCTTCATAGATGAAACTGTTAATATTTAGGTAATAGAAGTATAGAACGGCTTCAAGGGGTTTTGCCAAGATATATAACACGGTTCAACTTTTATATTGGACTTTTAGTTTTTTTTTTCTTCTTTTGGCTCTCAAGTTCAATTGTGAAAATTAATCCATATCCAAAATTTAAAAAAAAACAAAAACAAAGCGGGCATGCCCGGTTGCAACCCGCCCGTACCCGCATTGCCCGTTACCCGAGCGGGTATGCCCATTAATACCCGCATTTAAATGGGCATGGAATTTATAGGCCCATACCCGCCCATTTAGCTCACGGGGCGGGCATGCCCGTGGGCATATGCCCATTTTGACACCTCTAAATTTGGCCATTTAATATAGGTTAGGTTATAGGTCACTGTCAAATTCATCTTCATTTCTTTCATAATTCAGGAAATTTTCTCTAGATAAAAAACCAATTAAATGTAAGGGTCACATGTTTCCAGAGGATAATAACAGAGTTACAAAGTTGACTTACTCCCTTTTGGCTGTTTCTTGATTGAATTAGGCCTGAAATTAATGTAAGGGTCAGTGGATTAGTAGTAAGAAGTCATTGTCAGCACGAGTCGTATACGATAATGGAAAAAGAGAAGAAACTTCCGTCGTCTGACCCTTCTTATGATGATGAACTGCATTTTAACACTCTTTGGGGAGTTTTGACCAGGGAAAATGATCTCAATAATCCTTGAACTATTATCGAAGACATAGTTAGGTCTCCCAAAGTATTTCGACTTTTTCTTATGTCCTAGAACAATAATTGCGAATTTTAAATAGTCCCACCACTAGTTTGATCGGTTGTTTCCGGCAAAAAATTGTCACGAGCTTAGCACATGACTGATCACCAGGGGCAAAATGGTCAAAAAAATTGAACTTTTTATCCCACTGTTGATGTCACGTGTGAATATAACCTAAATATCTCAAATCCCTTCTTCTTCAGCCGCGTTATTCCCTATTTCTAATCATTCCTTTAATCCCCTTGAACATAGCTGTTCTTCCTCAAATTTTTGCAACAAAACGTCGGATTCTGATATCGAGGTGTGTTATCCAAAAAAGAAGAAGATATTTTTAGAGTGAAGATGGGGGAATATGAAGTTTAGTAAGTTTTTTTTCTTTTTATATGGGGTTGGGCTGGGCACGTGTGATGAGAATAGACCATTTTGCCCCTGGTGATCAGTCACCTGCTAAGCTCGTGACAATTTTTGGCCGGAAACAACCAGCCAAACTGGTGGTGGGACCATTTAAAAGTCGCGATTATTGTTACATGACCTAACAAGAAGTCGAAATACTTCAGGGACCTAACTCTGTATTCGATAATAGTTTAAGGATTATTGAGGTTATTTTCCCTTTTGACAAAGTAAAACAAAACATCAATACTAGCACTTCCGCTTACTCTTACTTTTAATCTTCATTTGCTTTGACTTGTGGGATTATAGATATGACACCAGCACTGGAATTGGCTTACTATTTCCAAAACTTGCATTATCTGTTTGTATTAGGTAGATAGTGACCTTAAGATTTAACAGCAGTTCGACGAACTGTAGTTTGTTACTTCTTACCAAGGTTATAATCTCACATTTCTAAACGTATAATGTTTATGATTACAGGATGGTCTCACAAGAACGGAAAGCTACTGCTTGTCTACGAATTTATGCCCAAAGGCAGCCTAGATCAACATCTCTTTGTAGGGCCGGAAATGCAACCATTAGGCTGGAACCTCCGCTACAAGATCATATCTGGAGTTGCCTCGGCTTTACACTACTTGCACAATGATTTTGATCAGAGGGTACTACATCGAGATCTTAAAGCCAGCAACATAATGCTTGACCTCGACTTCAATGCTAGACTAGGTGATTTCGGTCTTGCACGAGCTCTAGACAACGAAAAGACCTCGTACGTTGAGGCTGAAGGCGTGCCAGGCACAATTGGATACATTGCACCCGAATGTTTCCACACAGGGAAAGCAACACAACAATCGGATGTCTACGCGTTTGGAGCAGTACTATTGGAAGTCGTGTGTGGACAACGACCCGGAACCAAGATTGCCGGCTTCAATGTCTTGGTAGATTGGGTATGGTATATGCATCGTGATGGGCGTATACTAGAAGCCGTTGATGAAAGATTAGGAGAGGAGTACAATGCCGAAGAAGCCGAAAGACTTTTGCTACTGGGGTTGGCTTGTTTACATCCTATAGCCAGTGAGAGGCCTAAAACACAAGGCATACCACAAATTATATCAGGATCAGTACGGGCGCCTCATGTACCGCCTTTTAAGCCTGCATTTGTATGGCCTTCAATGATGCCAACAGATGGAGAAAGTAGTGAAGCTGATACTAAATCACTTGCAAATTCTCAGATTACTAATTCAGAATGGAGTCAGCAGTACCTTAGCAGAGAGAGCTATACTGGATATATTGATTCCTCCTCCTCCATTGTGTAGTTTCCAGAGAGGTTTTATTCTTTTTTCATACTTCAATTTTTGTTTTTCTTTGGCTTCTTGCCTCTGTTTGTTTTGTTAAGAGAAGTTTGGTAGAAGTTGCCTATGTACATTAGGGTCCTTTGATTAATGTATTTGTAATTAGTGGTTGATTCTTTCTTAATTTGATATTATTACAAAGAGGGATAAGAGAATAGGATATGGCACATAATCATATGTATTCGTGTATGTACCCATTTGTATACACAACTACTCACAATTCACCATATATATATTTAGAAGAAATGTGCAAATGTCGAATTCTGAGTGGTTGTACACATGAATGGAGACATACACGAGTATAAACGATTTTCACCCTCAGGATAGAGGTTTGCTAGTTAATAGTAATTAAAATATAAAGTTGGGCTAAAGGCATTAAATGGCCATAAAGTATTTCACTATTTCGGGTTATGGCCTAAAACAATTATTTCTTCGACATTTAGTCATAAAAAACTTACGGGTCGCGAAATTTGGATTCCGGCGAAAATTCCGTCAATTTTGACCAAGTCTTCCCTCATGTGCAGGCATGTGAGGGGTATTTTTGTCCGCAACCTGAAATACGTATGTGTCCTCCATTTCCTTCTTCTTTAACTGAAAAGAAGCTCCTTAACTAATGAAAAAATTCAATAAATTTCTTTCCCACTCCACTTAATCCTTCCATTCCTTGTTAAATCTTAATCAATTAAGACTTGGGGAGCTACTATATGTTGATTGATTTCGTAATTCTGCTCAAAAATTGAAAACTCATTCCAATTTTATTTTTGAAAACCCTTCAATTTTATTTCTGAAGCATATTGCCTAGTTGACCACTAGTGGCAGTTCTTGTTATTGTTTTATTGGAAGAAGAATGAATTGGCGGAAGAGGCTGCAAATACGTCTCTTTTTTTGTGTTGACAATATTACCCGGTACTTGAGGGAAGACTTGATCAAAATTAACGGAATTTTAGTCGGTATCCAAATTTCACCCGTAAGTTTTTTATGGCTAAATGTCGAAGAAATAATTGTTTTCGGCCGTAACTCGAAATAGTGTAATACTTGATGGCCATTTAGTAACTTTAGCCCTATAAAATTTATTTAAATGTTTTTTTTAATCTTTGGGAGGGGTGAATAAGCTTTTAATTATCATTGAAGAATAATAACATTCTTAGACCCAATTTCACAAGGATAATTATGTTATTAACCTTGTGGTTTAAAATTCCTCAAATCATTAGTAGATAAAGAGAGATATAATTAACAATTATAAAAAATTATCTCTCTCTTTATTCTAAAACACGAGGTCTATATGTCACAACCACAAGGGAAATTTCCATTCCACAACAACCATCAAGAATCCAAAAGGAGTTCTCCTTGGTCCATTCTTGCAAAGATTATGACCCGCTGTGTTATGGGTCACTCGGGAATGGAGCCGTCATTGTAGAACTTGCTCAACGTCCCTCTCATATAGTGGCGGAGACGGAATTTGAATTTAAGGGGGTCGAATTAAAATTCGTTCATGGTGTAAGACGATATATTTTAGGTAAAATGATATATATATATATATATATATATATATATATATATATATATATATTGATGAAATATTTTTTTATTAGAATGACTAAATTTAAACAATACTTATCTTCGAAAAGAGACAAAAACTAAGAAAAAAATAATTTAAAATGAAGAACAATCGACTAGTTTGCAGAGGCTTGTGTCACGGACCATACTTTAAAATAACATGAGGAAGTTATAGAAAACTATTATTTGAATAAATGTATGTATATTTTTTTAGAGAATTTTATGTATTTGGAGCCTTGTACTATACTATGAGTTTACTATATACAATTAATTATAAATACTCTTTTCGTTTGAAATCTAATGTCTCGTTTTATTATACAAAAGTTAGGGGAGAATTTGGATTTTAATGAGTTTACAAATTTATCATTCTCAATTACGAAAATTAGTGTATTAATAAAGTTTATTAATGAAATTAAGAAAGTTAGTGGTAGAACGATGTGTTAGTAGGGTTTAATATCCTTAAATTCGAAAATTGGCGGGATCTAAATACTAGTGGATTTTAATTTTATTAGATTATAGGAGACTACTAGTGGTAGTTCAAATCAAAATTATTTTTATTTTAGAAAATGAGAAATTCAATTTTGAACATCAAAAAAATGAAAATTGCACATTCAAATCTGAAATAGAGTGAGTAATAAAGAGTATTATTTATGAAAGTTAGTTGTAGAACTATGTGTTAGAGAGTACTATTATGAAATTTAATTTTATTAGTATATCAAACCATTTTACATTATAATGACCTATTTATACCACCCAAAAAAAATATTTCAGGTACTAATATGCAATTTTCAAAAAAAATGGAGTTCGTGCTCCTCTCCTGCCTCCATTATCCTCCGTCACTGCTTTCATATAACTTAGGACAGGACGGCAGGACCTACTTACAAGGTAGACATCATTCCATATAAAATGGATGTGGAACCAATCCCACACTCTACCTTAAATTTTTGCCTTAGAACATAGGAGCATTTCAAATCGAATTAATAGCTAATTTTGTCCTCAAAGTATTTACGTCTAGCCAGTTTTATTATTTTTCATATTTTAATTTTTTGAGTCCCCAATAATTTTATGGACAGCCAAAATCATCCTTCCGTCCAAAACTTTTTAAAAAAACTCTGTTTTATTGACCTGTTCTAACGTTGGACTTCCACTCTCTCATCCAAGGGTATTTTTGTAAACAAAAATAAACCCTTGTATGAGAGTAAAGGATAAGGAGTTTATTCTTTTGAGTATGGTGGCGGACATGGTGGTAGAGAAAATCCATTGGAAGGCCTTGGAGCAAATTCTTTTTTTATATGAAAGGCCGATGATAGTGAAGAAATTGGATTTTTCTGGAATTTCCCTAATTATCTCAATCACATCAACTGGGTGCTCCGCCGGAGATTATTATTATTATTTTCTTTGGCTGCATAATTGAGACTATTTGATGGCTTAGAAATGTTGAAATTCAATGTGTTTGGAATTGGGGGTTTTGGATCAATGAGATTGGTTTGATTTTGATGACAACATTGAAAAAATATTGAGTCTTTGATAATGGTTTTGGTGCCGCCGACGGTGGTGGAAAGAAAATAAAAAAGTAAAATTTATTGTTAATAATCTCAATAAGAAATCTATTCAATGGAAGATTTCCTAACTTATATTTATAATAGACGTGGAAAAACGATGAAGGAATTCAAAGATTTGGAATTACGAAGCTAATTTCCTATCTCAACAGTCAAGATTAGTACAAAATCATATTAGCTCACCATGGATAATGAGAAGTTTGCAAAAGACCCATGTCTCAACAGCTCCATCTTCCATGTTTCTTCAGAATTCAACTCGAAAAGTAAATCCAAAAATTGGGTTTTTACCTAACCGTGGAAGTTCAATCGGGTTTAAAAAAAAGTGAATTTTGGAAAATGTATGGTTTTATTGCTCTTTCCACAGCTATGGTGGCCTTTGTTTTGAGTTTCTCCTTGCAGTAGTTTTGAGTACTTATATCTAGTTGTTGTTGTTTTTTTTAATTTTGGTATGCATTTTTCTTTTTGGTTCACTCTCTTTTCTAATTACATCTCAAATGCTAAGCTTTCACCTACAAAATTGGTTATTACTGAGAGAGTTGAAAGATTGGCACTTGAAATTTGTCAAGAGAATCAACAACTGGAGAAATCATTAGTCGTGTCTTCATCTTTTTCTTCTTCTCTGGTGCCGATGACGGGTAATAGAGTAAGGGATAGGAGGTTTATTTTTTTTCCAAAAATACCCTTGAATGAGAGAGATAGGAAGTCCACGTTAGGGCAGGTCAGCAAAATAGACAGTTTTTTTTCAAAGTTTTGGACAAAAGGATCATTTTGGCTGCCCATTTTGTATAAGTGCTCACCTTATAAATTATTCATTTTGTATAGCAAGGAGCCAAGGAGTGTCGCTAAGATGGTCGTAGATATTTTCATACCTATTATTGAGTCAAAGAAAAGAAACAACATTTGCTACAGTCCGGCTCCTGTGCGGAACGCCCAAAGTTCCGCACCTACGGAAGTATCCTAGCCGTTGGATGTAATTTTGAACGGTCCAGATCTGGAGAGAGAAAAGTTGCGGCTGACAATAAAAAAAAATTAAAAAAAAATGTTATATAATGAAAGGGTACATATGTAATTTTACAAATAAATGATTGGGTTATCGAGAAGGAGAGAGAAAAGTTGCGAACCAAAAACATGTGTTCTCTAAAGAAGAACATGTGTTTTTGTTCAGCCGCAACTTTTCTCTCTCCTCCTCGGGAACAAAAAGTAACACGCAACCGTCACATCGATTGGGTTACCGAGGAGGAGAGAGAAAAGTTGCGGATGAACAAAAAACACATGTTCTTGGTTCTAACCAAGAACATGTGTTTTTGTTCAGCCGCAAATTTTCTCTCTCCTCGGGAACAAAAAGTAACACGCAAAGTTTATCCCTAAAATACCCCTATTTTGATACAGTCGTTGGATCAAAAAGTATAAAATCCAACGGCTGGGATCGTGTCCCACACCGTACGGAATTTTGCGGGTCCGCATAGGAGCCGCGACGCATTTGCTGAACACGAGTTAGTTCAGAGAGGAATATTCTGCTGATAACCAAATAGTGAATTTCCTTCTAAATTACTACAAAGAGCTGCGGATCCACCTCTTTGTTATATTCTCTTCATTTTCTTACTCATTCTTTATCAATCTAATTCTTTGATTTGAGGGAATGATTCAATAATTGGAGTATAAACGGGGATGGATAAAGACAAACCTAACTTTTAACAATCAATGCACAAAGTGGCTTCTCCCAGAATATATATATATGAAAAAATGAAAGAATATGATGAAGAATATTGAACCAAACTGTGATTAAGGTTTCTGTCTCCGTCTCTGAATATTAGTTTTAGTATTTTATTGAAACAAGAAGTAGAAAATTCTAACGCGTTTGAAAGAGACGAGAACTTACTTTATTATCCTCATCTTCCTCCGTAGAATCAAAACTCGATATGCAGAGACTAATTTTGAAAATGGCATTCCTGCAGCAAACGAAAATTAGAACCCTGTTCGTACTTCTTTGTTACCTGCATCAGGCCATTTCAGAAGCTCAAGAAATCGAAAAATTCAGTGAACAATATGGTCCCTTTAACCGGACACACTATGATTCCATTCGAAATTGCAAGTCCTGCAGCAATCGGCAATGGAGCTCTCCAGTTGACTCCTGATTCAGTTTCTGCAAATTTTGATTACGCCAACAAATCCGGAAGAGTTTTTCTCAAGAAAAGTTTCAGGCTCTGGAAAGATAATGATACATTAGCCTCTTTCAATTCCTCCTTTCTCGTGAACATTTACCGGCTTCCTGATTCCGCCCCAGGTGGCGGAATAGCGTTCTTGATCGCCCCGGACTTGAAGCTGCCTCCTAATAGCTACGGTGAGTATCTTGGCCTAACGAATTCCACTACCGATGACTTATCCACCAATAAAATTGTTGCGATTGAGCTTGATACGTTCAAGCAGGAGTATGATATTGATGATAATCATGTTGGGATTGATATTAATGGAATTAGATCCGTGGAATACGAACCCTTATCCCGCCATGGAATCACTCTTGCCCCATTTGGTGAAAAATTCCACAATGTCTGGGTGCAATATGATGGGGTTGAGAAGATGCTACAAGTGTATATTGTAGAACAAGACTCGCATAGTGCTACGCCGCCCCGGCCTAACTCTCCATTATTGACACATAGGATTGACCTCAGAGATGTTTTGGATGAGTTTTCGTATTTTGGATTTACTGGATCCACTGGGACTACTGGGCAGCTGAATGCTGTTCTAAGGTGGAATTTGACAGTGGTTTTGACAAGACAGATGGATTATGCTCAAGAAAAGGATAAACACCGATACCTGAATGTCGTCCTAGCTGCAGGGATTCCGGCGATGGTGGTGGTTCTGGTAGTGGCAGTGGGATTGGGATACTATTTCAGGTGGAGGCAGCGGACGGGTTCGAGCATTCAGGGGGCACTCAAGACCTTGCCTGGACATCCAAGGGAGTTCAGTTTCAGGGAACTAAAGAAGGCCACCAACAATTTTGATGAGAAAAACAAGCTTGGACAAGGAGGATTTGGAGTGGTTTATAAAGGGTTTTTGGCTAATGAGAATCTGGAAATTGCAGTCAAGCGTCTTCTAAAGGAAAGCATCAAGGGCCAGGAAGATTTCTTGGCTGAACTTTCAATAATCAATCGTCTTCGCCATAAACATCTGGTTAGATTGCTCGGTTAGTCTACTGCATCTGATGCCTTCATTTCACTATAATGTACCAACCTGTTGCGATCCCAAATCCAAGGATTTAAAACCATAATAAACACTAAGACTAAGAAATTCTGTTATGGACTCGATCCATGTCCCCAAATATGGTCCTTGTGGTCCTCAATTCACCAAAGATTTAACAATTGAGAAAGTTTCCCTCACTCTCTACCATGTGATGCTTGGTGAAATGTGAACGGCAAGGTCCGGTGAATCAAGTCTATAACAGAACTGTTCTTGAAACTAACTATGTCAAATGCAGTTTTTAACCTATTTTTTATGTGGTTGCAGGATGGTGTCACAAGAATGGAAAGCTATTACTAGTATACGAGTACCTGCCCAAAGGCAACCTAGACGAGCACCTCTTTGCAGGGCCAGAAAAACAGCCCCTGGACTGGAACCTCCGCTGCAATATCATATCAGGGGTGGCATCAGCTTTGCATTACCTTCACAATGAGTATGATCTGAGGGTAGTACACCGGGATCTTAAAGCGAGTAACATCATGCTTGACTCTAACTTCAATGCTCGACTTGGTGACTTCGGCCTTGCACGAGCCCTTGATAACGAAAAGAACTCATATACTGAAGGCCTAGCAGGTACATTGGGATACATTGCACCAGAGTGTTTCCATACTGGGAAGGGGACACAACAGTCAGATGTCTATGCATTTGGGGTGGTACTGCTGGAAATCATTTGTGGACAACGACTTGGTACCAAGATTTCTGACTTCAACTTCTTGGTGGACTGGGTTTGGTACCTGCATGGCCATGGCCGTCTTCTTGAAGCTGTTGATGAGAGATTGGGGAAGGACTACAATGCTGAAGAAGCTGCGAGACTTTTGCTATTGGGGCTCACTTGTTCACATCCTGCAGCTAGCGAGAGACCTAAAACAGAAGCTATAACACAAATCATATCAGGATTAGTACCGGCATCTTCTGTGCCCCTGTTGAAGCCATCATTTGTATGGCCAGTAATGGTGCCAAGAGATGTAGATTATATCATCTCTAATTGTGCATCCGTTACAGTTTCTTTCTTACATTCTGGCCGCTAGTCAACTCTCCGTCAGACACTTGAATTGATCAGACAAAAATGTACTTTGCTTTGTTAAAAACAATACCAATGGTAACTTTGTTTACCATCTTTTAACCATCTATAAGGTCTTCTCAGATTGAATAATAAGGTTTTATGCTGATTAATCAAAAGAAAGGTGAGCAAAGCTACAGGAAACATAATCATAACTGTAATATACCTATCTGCAAATGGTTAAGGCCAAAAAGAGTCTTCTCAAAGAACTACGAGTCATGTCATTAATCATTATATGTATCTTAAAGAACTTCTCTCGACTCTTATTTGACAAGAAAATATCTTTTTTTTTTCCTTCTAAAGTTAATATAACAACAACATTTAACAGAGCTTGCTCGCTCTTTAGGTGTGAGCACGTAGAAGAGAAATAGCTTCACCGGCCTGCATCATTTTAGAGAGTCGGAGTTTTCTATATTCTTCAAATGTGGAAGGTCTATACAGACGAGGATGTTCGGAATCCACAAGCTCAGATGGTGGTTCAATTGGATCGTCCCTTGGTTCGAGGAGAAATGTGGCGATTGACACTCTTATTGCTGCTTCCTTGCATAATACTCTATGCTTCACAGTATGCAGTCTTCCATTGCTCCAAAGCTTTCGTTAAGGAATAAGTATTTTATGAGATCGCAAAAAAGTAACAAGTAACATCAATCTTTAATGAACATATTAACAGAAAATGTCATTACTTACTGCAGCAACATCTCCGAGATTAACAATGAGGCTTCCGGGCCAAGGATCAACTGTCACAAATGTACCACAATTGTCCATGACTTCAAGGCCGCGGACATTTTCATCTTCCTGTAGGATAGTCAAGAACCCTGAATCCGTGTGTATTTGTACTCCATATGAACCTACTGATTCTTCCCCGGAATTGTATTTGTTAATCCTAAACTGGCAAGGCCATCCTTCAAATGAAAAACCTGCCAAACCCAAACCTTCTGCCACTTTCTCTGCTATATCATTTATCATTTCATGTATTGATTGTGAATACCTTACAATGGTCTCTCTGCAGAAAAACAAAAAATCCCAGTTTTCTATTAGTCAAGAGAACTTTATGGAGACATTTCTATCCTTAATTAATTTACATTTCCCAACACCATTTGCAAATGAAACCTTTTTGTTACATGATACTACATTCATTCCTTAATATAAGTCGTTTAACACATTTAGCGAAAATTAAGGAAGCAAAAAACAAGATACCTTGTTAATCAAAATATCAATATTAATCTCTGCAATAGAATCGGTGGTATACAAGTCCTATTTAAAAGAGTAATATTGATATTTTGACTAACAAAATACTTTTTTTGCTTCATTAATTTTCTCTACATGTCCTAACGATTTATATTATAGAACGGAGAGAGTAATCCAAAATCCTTTTATTGCAAAACACCATCAAATCTTCAACTGCCATTGATCCTCCCAAAATGATACTCCCTCCGTCCCAAATTAAAGTTAACAAAATAAGCCAAAACAACCTAAACCCATTTGCCTAGTCGTTTAACCATGAGGTTAGTAGTTCGATTAACACTTATGGTCACTACAGTCAGCTGTAGACACTCTCGGTCTCGGAAAAAAACATAAACCCACATGAAAATAGAGATAAAAAATCAAGCCTTTGGTGAGGAGAGGCATCCAATTTAGTAGAGAAATCATGAATAACTTGAGAGGAAGCTATATCAAAAAGCCCCAATGCCTCATAAAGTGGATTAACTACACTGGGTTTCACATATCCACTACCAGCAATAACATCTTGATTTCTTGAGGAAGATCAAGCAGTGATTTTAATACAGCTTTCATTTCATTTATGAGTGATTTTGGAAGAATTTTATCATGGTTTGTGATTCTGAAACATCCCCAATCTTCACATGCTTTTACTAGCTTTGATGATTTATCTGGAAAATCTTCTTGCAAGTCGATCACTGGAATCGACGACTTGCTAGTCTCCATTTCTGATCGGCTTCTTTGATTTCACAAGAAAGACAGTGAAAATGGGATTCCATCAACTTAAAAAAATTCAGAACCCAGCATTAGTATGAATTTTGTTGAATTACTAACAAAAATTGCTGATAAGAATTTGACACGTCTTTCAAAGGTAAGATAAGGTAAATGTTGAATTTCCATTGTGGGAGGCTGTATCGGTTGGTGATTTATAAGTACCTTCTAAGCGACCTAGGTCCCTAGAACATACCCTGACCCGTAGTGCTCTGTTTCAACTAGGAACAAAGCCAAAATTTTAGATTGGAGCGAAAAATTGCAACACATTATGCCCGCACAAAATGTGACGAAATCGCCTAATTAGTCTTTTTCGTATTTTGAGATTGTAGTTAGTGTCCCTTTCGTTTTATTTGTACTTTTAACGTCCTGATTGATTTTACGTTTTGCCATTAAAGGACATTCGTTAAATTTTCTGTCAAAACCCCGTTAAGCCAGTCATCTGCCTCACACGTGAATTACTTTTTAAGGGTATTTCAAACATTTTAAAATATTTTACACAAGAAAAATTTAAGTACTCGATTGTTAAATAAAATAATTATGAATACCAAATTAAAATTAACCAAAAATACTCTAAACACATCCCCTCCCCTCCCCTGCATCTTCATCCTTCCCCCATTCTCCACCCGCAGAAACCACCACCACCTGGCAACCACACCACCTGCAACAAAAAACTTGGATGAATATAAACAAATCTTGATTCTAAAAGATTAAGAACAAAAAGTAGGATTCTTGGATGAATTTAAAAATGTTACCATCCCTTTTAAGTTGCTCAAAGAATTAATAACCTAGAAATCAAGATCCCACTCCGCCACCGCCACCCACATAACCACTTTCCAATTGCTCACAAAAATTTACAATTAAAGATTCAATATTTTGTAGGTTCTTGCTTACTGAGATTTAAAATTCTTAGACATGTTATAAAATGGATGAAATTCTAGAATGAATTTCACCACAAAACTAAAACATAATATAAAGATGAAGTAGACAAGATACAAGAGATAGGAGAAGTATTTCTATATTATTTCATAGTCACTCTTACATCAAAATAAGCCCTCTATTTATAGGGTTAGAAAATGTAGGTTATGAAACCTTTCATAAAGGGTAGATAATGTAGCTTGAATGTGTAGGTTATGGATTTCTTGTAACTCTTCTTTCAATGGAGAGTTAAGGTATCCATAATGTTGAAGGGGTTATGGAATAAGGACTCCAACCTTAATATATTTTCATAACACTCCCCCTTTGGAGTCCTTAATATAAAGAATATGTCTCGTTAAAACCTTACTAGAGTAAAAACCCAGTGGGAAAAAAAACTTCTCTAGTGAAGGAAAAAGAGTACATCCTTCTTTATATTTTACTTCCCTCGTTGACTAGATCTTTTAAGAATTAAGATCATTGTACCGACACATGCCAATATTATAAATCAACTTCTTAAAAGTTGAAGTCGGTAATGTCTTAGTGAATAAATCTTTTGCATTATCACATTATAGCAAATCGATTTCACCTCCTTATAAATGAAAACTTAGTGAAATTCGATCTTGTCATATATCCCTTCATATATCCTCTTTTCAATTAAGTTATACAAGTTGCATTCTTCTCATACAATATCATAGTAGATTTCTCCTCTCGATGAATCATCGAATCTCAACCATAAGCGTCATCCACTTGCTTCATAGAAAACTGTGATATAATGTTTCTATCACATATCAATGTCTTGAATGTGCGTCTTATGAAGATTAGATAAATAAATAAAAATTGTATGTATATCTAATTAATGTTGACTTTGATTCATCTAAACAAAATTATCTAAGACCTGTTTTGCTTTGGAGATATCGAATGATCCTTTTAATGTCCAAATATGTCGTCGAGTAGAATAAGAACAATATCTTGCAAACAATTTCATTACAAATGAAACATCAGGACAAATAGTATTTTTAAGATACATTAGTGCTCCAATAGCACTAAATATGGCACTTCAGGATCAAGCAACTCTTCATTCTTCCTTTCGCGATAGCGAGTGATATTTAGTAATATCTAACGATTAGACATATACTAGGATACTTAAAGGATGTTCTTTGTCCATATATATCATCTTCTGGATGTCTAAATATAAAATCAAGAAAAATCATGAATTTCTAAAACCCGAGATCATAATTTTTCCTTCAGCAATCACTTGCTACTATAACATATTTAGGAGGAACATCTTGATAAATCTATAGTCATTTCTTTCAAGGATCTTATATGTTAAGACTTAAGATATCAATCACGCTTCAGGCATACTCATTAGCTACATAACTCATACGTTATCCTACTTTCCACATATGGATACATCTACTTATAGAGTCTATAAATGCATTAGGCTATGTATTTGCAATCCTTTGCAAATGAATAAGTTATGAACTTCTGGTTCATTAACGCCTAATGCGTAGATTAAGATAATGATGTTAGTAAATAAAGTCCTTTACATTGCCGATTTTCTCCCCTCATGTGGAGATCACTAACTAATAATGTCCATTAGCAAATTAGACATTTAGGCATCTTTCATCAATAGACAAATAATTGTATGTGGCAAGTAACTAAATCCGATCCAAATTTCCTTATACATGGAATTGACACTATCATATAATTTTTGATAGATTTTCACTAAGGAAATAATGTTACGTTCTTCAGAACAATTTACTGGATATGCTTCGTGCATATCAAATCATTCAAATACTTCATATATGTGCTAAGTATTCTTTATACTTAATAAAACACAAACATACTTGATCCACCACTTGAAAATTTCTTTCTTTCTAACCATTGCAAGACTTTTAAGAAGAACATTTTTTGCCACTAGTAGTGACATTTACATTTTTATAGTTCGCATTGTTGTCCCGCTATCCATACACTTCAAGTGTATCATCCATACTCGAGACTATCATACACTTATAGTGTACTTGTTAATTGTCCGACTTTTCATATTTCTCATGCGAACTCATATATAATCTATTTTGGCTAATTTTCTCGAATCTCAAAATTTTGTTTCTGCAGACTTTGAATCTAGATCCTCATTTTAGATTCACATTTTATGCGCATTAATACTCATCATATCTTACACTTTCGCAGTTCCATAGTTCCCAATCATGACATTATGTAGAGATCTCATTATCTCAACTTTCAGGTACCTGAATCTCTCCTGGAGATATTACATTGATCATGTATAGGGAATCCTCGACTTTAACATATATATGTCTACCATATACAACCATCTAAATCTTTACTCCTTTTTATATGCGAGGATTTTTTTTTTTATTTAATATTTGGAACTGTCTAGTCTACCACACTTCAATTGTGTCTCATACTTATTAGCAGTGGTAGATCGCTCTTCAAGGACGTCAAATAGGAGCCTTCTTAGCCGAATTTTGGTCAAGAATATAGTCTGGCTTATACTTTGAACTTCTGGTTCAAAGTATGTGAGGATCAAGATGAGACACAAACTCATATTTTTATCCGGTTAAAAATTAAATCTCTCCTCTTGAAATTTCTATACCCAAGATATATTCTTAACATCTTTAAGGTCTCATATTACTACTTTATTTGTGGTGACTACTACTTTGTAGCACACATTTAACTCTTAGATGGGAGAGGGAAAACTTTAGTTCCTGGCCATAAACTAATTTAATAGAGGAGAATTCACAGTATTCTTGTTGGAAAAATACGAGCTAATGCTACAAAATAATTCGTATCAACAAGTTTAAGGCACTTATGGTTCTACCAGACCATTTAGTGTGTAAAAATATTCTACCAAATTTTCATATGATGACACCAGTATAGTCGAGACAAATTATGTCATTTGTTGAATATAAAATTTGAGCTCATTATCAATATATCACAAACTTCAGATTGCGAGTCGATCGACTATTTATTCAATTCTATGAACATATTCAACCCCGAGTTGTACTGGTTATATCCTTATATCAATTTTCCTTGAAATAAGAGCACAAAAGAATTCATCGGATAAGGAAACTTTTGGTTCCTTCATATTCCATGAATTTTTAATTATATTTCGTATTTTTGTGACCCGGGATGGTCTAACCGGTCATGCCAACAACTAAATCCGTAAACTCCAGGTTTACTTAATAAAATATCTTAACTAAATAAATTTTGTGGCAATATAAGCCAATAAAGAGAAATGACGATTTCTCTAATATAAATTTATTCTCTTAAATAATATTAATAATACACAAAGATTTAAAACTCTACTCAATCCAATGTCTCCAAATAATCTTCACTATTAAAAATATCAAAATAATTTTCTAAGAGACTTTATGGAGAGTCGTGTATTTACATGTTGATATGTAACCCTTTAGTTCAATTAGCTCTTTTGGAGCCTTTAAACAAATAACTCTTCTGGAGCTGTTTAATCAAGTAGTTCTTCTAGAACTTGGTATTTGACATTTATCCTGAATGTGTCCAATCAACAACTATAATATTATCATACATCTATTATTCTTGAATGTAAACAAATTAAAATAACATGATAATAAATGCAATTGACAAGTTCTAATACAAAAATAAAATATCAAGTTATATTTGACTGAATACTCAAAGAGATTGACTACATTTACATATGCCAAAATTAAAGTAGCACCATTACTTTTAGAGAAGCAAAATGACATTTTTTTTCTTTCTCAAAATGATGTTTAGTAGAGGGATTCATATATCTTTTGAATCTCTACCACCATGTCAATATTTTTTTTCATTAAGTGTTGGAATCATATATTCTCTTCCATCTCTAATTATTTTCTCACTTCGGGTGAAAAATTATTTTTTTTATTGAACTCGGGTCAATATTGTTTAACATGGTCTACTAAAATCATGACATGAACCAAAATTATTTCATAAATGAATTATATATTCTAATTCATTCACTTCAGGGAATGACATAAAATAAGATGGTCGAAACTTACAATATATCATCGATAACTTATTTTCTCAATTAATCTCAAGAAGATATACTCATAATACTTTCATATTTTCTAAAATATTTATTCTCAATATTGCTACTTCTGGAGCATATTTGATGTATATTTCCTCTACAAATTTTCAGTGATCTAGTGGATCTGATGATTTTCAATGGTGCCTTCAGGACACATTATATCCACATGAATTTCATTATATTGTATCCATGATAGGTAATTTCTCTGATCTCAAGAATTGTAAATTCAATTTTAACAAGATTAGTCATTAAATTAACCTTTAGAATATAAACAACTTACCTTAATCTCTTCCCCTTAAGTCTTCAACCTCAATAATAAGTCCGTTATATTCAAGATGCGTAAAATCGTATACAAAACTCAAATACATATATGAACATAACGATTCGGATCGAATATCTACCAAGGAGATAAAAAGTCTCACAAATCTAATCGACTAATGGTAGAGACTCGTGTCGATAACGTGTTATAAAATGGATGAAATTCTAGAATGAATTTCACCACAAAACTAAAACATAATATAAAGATGAAGTAGACAAGATACAAGAGATAGGAGAAGTATTTCTATATTATTTCATAGTCACTCTTACATCAAAATAAGCCCTCTATTTATAGGGTTAGAAAATGTAGGTTATGAAACCTTTCATAAAGGGTAGATAATGTAGCTTGAATGTGTAGGTTATGGATTTCTTGTAACTCTTCTTTCAATGGAGAGTTAAGGTATCCATAATGTTGAAGGGGTTATGGAATAAGGACTCCAACCTTAATATATTTTCATAACAAGACATACTTTATTCAAGATTTGTTTTTCAATTCAAAACTCATCTGTCAATCTACATGAAAATTGTTTAGATTAGAATGCTCATTCCTTTGCTTTGCACTAAATTCAACAGCTAACCATTTCAATTTCAAAATCCACACAGTAAATTAGATCAATAAAGCTTTTTGTTTTCATTCCTCATATGCAGAGTTGAAAAAAAAACTACTGCAATTCAAGCCGGTAAGTTCTCCGAAGAATCTAAATATTGCACCAAAAAAACCAGATCTCGTAATTTCTTTGCAATTATATGCTTGAAATTGCAAAGGGCTATCGATGCATAAACATTAATTATACATAGAAATGAAAGAGATTGGAATTTGCTTAGCACTTCCTAGGGTTTCCTGTTCAAGATTCAATTTTTAATACTTGAAAGAAAATATTTTTTCAATTTCCCCGCTGGGATTTTTTTTTCTTGAAAGAATTATTGGTTTTTGCTTTGAATACTTCTTGTTTAAGAATGAATCAAATCTGGAATATTTGAAATAAATGAACTCATAATAATCATATTTGAAAAAGTGATGATGTGGTGATGTGGGTGTTGCAAGTAGTCGTCGTTGGTGTGGTGGTGGAGGAGGAGAAGGAGAAGGGGAAGGATGAAAATGGAGGGGAAGGGATGAGTATAGAGTTTTTTTGGTAAATTTTAATTGGGTATTCATAGTTATTTTATTTAACAATCGAGTACCTATGTTTTTCTTGTGTAAAATATGTTAAAATGTCTGAAATGCCCCTTAAAAATAAGTCATGTGTGAGGCAGATGACTGGCTTAACGGGGTTTTGACAGAAAATTTAACGAATGTCCTTTAATGGCAAAACGTAAAATCGATCAAGACGTTAAAAGTACAAATAAAACGAAAGGGACACTAACTACAATCTCAAAATACAAAAAGGACTAATTAGGCGATTTCGCCCACAAAATGTTAGGGGCGAACTTGATCTAATATTCCGAACTATATATACAACTTACTATATTTAGTATTATTTTTAAAAATCTCGGGGGCGTTTGCCCCCGCTCCTGTCTTCGTCACTGGTTTCAACCATAAGTAAGTATTCTCTCCGTTTCAAATTATCTGTCAACATCTATTTTCTAATAGTCCCAAATTAACTGTCCACATTCTATATGAATGACTGATTAATGATGATTTTTCCAATCATACCTCATACATTGAATGTTGAAGAGAGAAAATAATAGATAGAGAAAATAAGATAGAATTAATTTGGGAGTAAATTAAATAGGGTTATACTTGACATTTTATCATATCATACTATAAAATTTGATGAAACATTACTTTCTGTGTAAAATATATAATGGACAGATAATTTGGGACGGTACGACTACTTTTCTGTTGGAACAAGAAACTGCGATAGGTCCAGAAGTTTGAGACAACCTTTAGCCACACAGGTCATCCTGTCTGCTAATGTTTTGTTTTCAGTCAACATTCATCCCGACCGACCCGGTTAGAATTCTCATGGGTGGTTTCAACTAAATTGATTAATCTTAAATTTTAATTTTTTATTCAACGGCAAGAAAAGAGTCATTTTTTAGGAGATATTTTGCCTCAATAGTAAATTTTGTCTAACGCTTCATCAGACGCATGTTAATTTATATCAAGCAGGCCTTCATCGTAATTTAAGTATATTAAAAAAATCTAAAACTCTCAAAAAGTATAAGAACGCTAGGAGAAAATAAAATTTACACTTCTATATATACAACAGGTTAATCCACATATTAATATGTATTCCAGACAAACATTAAAAACAATTGGAACAAATTGATTCAAAATAATTTACAAAATGGGATGATTTCACATTCTTCCATGGTTATGTAATAAAAATGTTAGAAGTTAAGGGGAAAATCAATTAAAATTTCACCAACATGGTTTCAGCAGAGATTTTTGGTTAGTAGAAATATACACAATGTTCTTCCATACACAAAATAGTAATCTAGGACCCTCCTATAAACCTAGTTAAAGCTTCTTACCACAACAAAACTTTTAAGAATCTGCAATCCTACCAATGACCAAACAAACAGTTGAAATGTTGCACTTGTGTTTCGGTTTTAGCTGATATAAGACGTAACCTTCATGGAGAAGTGACCCCTTTTGGTCGGAACTCCTCCATTCACATGGAATGACGACCATCAGGCTTCTCTCTCGTGGCTCGTTCTTCTTGGATCTCTTCTAATTCCTCGTCATCCCCTTTCCGACCTGCCTGCTCCTTCCAATACACAATAAGTTTCTTTAAACGAGCCACTTCCTTTGACGAAACATTTTTGCTTGGATCGTTCACAATGGACCGAACTCTTGAGGCATACCTGAGAGATGAGGAAAAATGGCATCACCAACAAAATCACCTGAATAACACAATTCTTCTACCCTATAACCTAATTTGCACTATTATTTCCAAACAAAGAGGACATACGTGAGAGAATTGTAGGTTTCATCCAAGTTTGATTCAGCAGGTGAAATGTTCACGAACATCAGTGTTTTAGCATTACCACCGAGTGAATCACTCATCAACATAGTTAGCTTGTGATTCCTATAGGGAATGTGTTGTCCATTGCACGACAGAGCACTAATAACATCTCCAAGAGCAGAGAGTGATTTGTTAATACTTTGAGCTTCCTTTAGTTGACTCCCAGCAGAACCCGACTTCTTCACCCTTTCGGAACCAGCAAGATCCACAAAACTTAGCTGTATAACGGAAATTAACAAAAATCATAATAATTCAGCGGCATGCACAAACAAACCAAACACATTAAATAATATGCAATGTTAGCCAACACATGTATGTTGGTTAAGACTATAGGCTAGATGAGAGTCAAATAACAAAGGTAAAATATCAAAGAGTTAACTGTTTGTTACCTTTCCTCTGGCCACTGACTGAGTTTGAAGGTTTGTGCTTTCAATTACAACTGAAAGAATGAGATGAGATCTTGAACTCTGCTCGTTCATTAAAGTCCCAGTTGTATGACGTTGTTCAGATCCTCTTTGGATTATACCTTTTAGTTCCTCATATGTTGAAATGGATACAACTGTCACATTTTCTACCGAGACCATACCCTGTAGGAAAGTGTATGAACAAAAATGATAATGATAAAATTCAGTAAATTTATTTGTTGAAAGTAGAGAAAATCGAAATAGCAAGCAAATGAAGGATTCACCTTTGAATCCTTCTTAATATCTAGTCTCAAGGGCTTCGCCTTTTTTGGCAACAGAAGATCTATCAGTGTATCTTGATATAACTCCACCATGTATGCCTGCATAGAATTCATAATCAAGTCAGCATTGGGAAATATCTCTTTCGCGAGAAAAACCAGATTCAAGTTATAAATACAACCGTCAGAATTCGAGTGACTACCTTGAGAGAGAACGAGAACTTATTGCTGTCCCGTTTCAATATTTTGAAAAGTTCATATATGGCTCGTGGAGTTAGTCCAGGATTGTTGTCGGATCCATAAATGGTAAATGTCTTCCCTGAACCAGTTTGTCCATATGCAAAGATGCATACATTGAATCCATCAACAGCAGATTGTACCAAGTACTGTCCAAAAAAGTTATATGTTAATCCACCGCATAAAATATCAAAAATAGAAAGTCTTTAGAATAGAAAAGTCGAAGTATACACGACAGATGCTCAAGCCTAACCCCACAATTCTTATTAAATTCCGTTGAACTTACCTTGGTATCCTCAAAGACATCCTCTTGAGAAGCCAAGCCATCGAAAACACGATCATACATGTGTTGTTTATTTTCAACTCTCCACATATGCTCAACCGTAAACTCGTCAGCACATATGAGTGCATTTCTTTCCTTCTCAGTGATTTCTTTGCCGCTAAGAGGCCTCAGTCGACAGTAAACTCTGATCTTGCCTTTCATATCTAAAGGGTTTTGCCAGTGAGTGTGGTACTCAATTATTAAGTTGGAAGACGCGATGATGACAAAATTATAGGTCATAATGACGAAAGATATTTAACTTACCCTCAATCATGTTAAAATATCGTTTCCTTAGAACTTGTTCTTCCTTGTAAAGTGACTCCATCTCAGCAAGTTGAGCCCCTTGCATCTTTAAGATAGATGCAGTTTGTTCATTCTTTCTATCAATATACTACAAAAAGGAAAGAGCCCAACAAGTTTTCTCTTAGTAACTTTCAGCTTTGTTACATACACGAACAATTAAAAAGAAAAACTTTCCTTCAGTGGACACATACAAGAAAGTTAATGATATCAGTTGAAATATAATAAAGAGAAAAAAGAAAAGCAGTGGTACCTCTTTCATTTCTCTCAGTTCCTCTAATTCCCTGAGATTATTTTGCAAAACAGACAGTTCTGTTTCTTTAGCAGATAGAGATGCCAGTGTGATGGCCAATTTTTCAGTGACCTCTTCCAACTTCTTTTCAAGTTGGGAAACTTGAAGCCTCAAAGCCCTACGTTCTTGCTCACCATTTTTCTGGAGTAATTCAACCTGCATTTCATGGGTAATACAAACTGATTATTCATCACGAGAATAGCAAATACATAGAAGTTGTAATAACAAAGACAACAAGCTAAATATTAGTACCTCATCTATTTTCTTCTTTTCAATCCTTGAAATTCTCTCTTCCAAAGAAAGTTTTTCACTAAGAAGTTTCCTCTTAGTGTCTTCTGCCTTATGTAACTCGAAAGTTCGTGCTTTTAGTTCATCTTGCATCTTATTCAACATCTATCCAAAAGAAAACAATTGAATTAGCTAACTAGACATGATAAACTGATAATTATATTTATTCATATTCCAGAAGGAAATGGAAACACATGAAAATTCATGTTAAGAATCCGTCAAAACAATATCCACTAAACCACTCACCAAAAGCAAAACAAACTAACAAATAGACATCTACCTGGCTATTAGCTTCAACCATATCCTTTCTGGTGTTGTTCTCCAGTCCTTGGCTACTTAACTTGACAAGCTTCATCTCCGTGCTCTTTTTCTCCAGTAGGGCAGCCTATAAGTAACCAACGTCATTACAAGGAAGCAGAATATAAATGGGAATCTGGTTCGAAATTCAATTATATTAACCTGGAGTTCCGAATCCTTTTCATCACATAATAATCTCATTTTATCACGATCAGTCGTAGCTTCGGCAACACTCTGCTTCTCAGATCTTAAGATATCTTTTAAACTTTCCAATTCTTCTTGCATTCCTGCTTCTTGCTTTTGCTTTCCACGTAAATCTTCAAGTAACTGCATTAACCAACATAGCCAATTATTCTCATACAGAGCAACACGTGATAAGGAAATCAAGGCACTAAATGACTTCCCAAAAGATTGACCAGCAGTGAAAATAAGTTTAAATAACTCACTATTTATAGATTAAGCGCAATTAAGCTACTGCTCCTACATGGCTACATCAGAGAGCAGACTTGGAGAAAAGAGAAAAAAGAGAACAGTCTGCAGCATAAAACAACCCTAATATCTAAAAACTCAAAACACATATCCCAAATTGTGAACTAATATAATGTTATCGCATAGTGCTCAAAGTTCTAACAATAGAGTACACTAATTTAGAATCATCAAGCCTCAGTAATCGGTCCATGGGTAACAAAATATTTAATTAAAGAAAATCATAACAATCATTCTTACGCACTTGATTAGCTTTCTTTTCAGATTCTTCAAGGGCTCTAGACAAGTCCTGAAGACGCTTCTCATAAGTATCAACAACTGGGGGTTTTTGATTATCAGAAGAAACATCTCCATTGACTGAGCCATTGGCTGTAGAACGTGCTTTCGAATATCGTCGTAACATAACATCATTTATATGTGTTTGAAGAGCAACACAAATTTCCTCCCCCTGCATTACTTAAGGTGTAAATAGGTGGAACAAATTCAAGAACAATTTAGAAACACAAGTTGGTATATTCCTAAAACATAGATAGCAGAGCTGCTAACCTGCCTAGTTTCGAACTGAAATATATGCAAGACACCAGCAACTCTCATCTTAAAAAAGACAGCGGTATTACTACTTCCAAATTGCATTATATCTCTTAACTCTGCGGAGTGTAAATACTCCTTAGGAACTGGACGGAAAAAATGAACCTGCAGGTAAATGAGGCATGGAGTTCATTTTCCAGTACGAGGTGGATAATTGACATTATATCCGCAATAATCCAGTATATCTGAACTTACCCCGCGTTTATTAATCCCTAATATTATCTTTCCTGGAAGAAGACCAATGGGATCATCAATCTTACGAACCGCAAAGAACACTGAATTACCATAAGGAACAGTTCTTAAGATCCTTAAAAATTGCTGTCGAGCATCATCTTTGGTCAAATTCTCCTACACAAAAAACAATAAATCTTAGATCTACAAGATAAAACTGAATTAGAGGTCTATGCATATTTTCCAGCTCTCAGTTATGCTAAAAGACGATAAACATGATAACGAAAGGAATCTAGACAAATATGCTGAAACTGAAAAATTTGTGTTGAGTTTACCGCACATTGGCTAGCTTGTGAGCATATTTACAACTTATTAGACTTGGCAATTCCCGCCCCCCCCTCTCCCCTCTTGAGGTACCTTTTTGTGGTTGGAGTTAGGCCAAACTCTAACAATTTGTAACAGAAAGATTTTATTCAAATGAAAAGACATTGTTACTTCTACTTTTGCAATGCCTTGGAAGACAAACTAAACATTGCAAAGGGTAGATTTTATCACATCTTTTCCTTAGGAAGAAAATAGCTAAAACATTAGAAACAACGATGCTTACCATTGAGCGATAACGGGAAAGGATATCCAACTCCCACTCTCTCTTTGCTCGAGTAATGGCAATTTGTCTAGGTAAAAATCGCTCAAGAAGTGATGTCCAGTCACTGCAACAATATCATTAGATGTGTAAAGGTAGCTTTATAGACCTTAGCAAATTAAAATTTAGAAATCATATTTGTGAACAATATTTCAGCATATTATTCCTAAATAGATCATCTCCGTGCTCTAATTGTAAAATATTCTGAAGAGAGTAAAAAAGTGTAGAAGTAAAAGTGCAGTTACTAGGCAAACAGTCTGAGGAAACAAAAAATAATAGTTAAAGAACAAGACACTGAATAGAGAAAAGAACTGACGTGCATGACTCTGGGCCAGTAACGTAACCGATTTCAACCAAAATCTGCAGGGCAGATAGCTGGGCAGCATCATCCCTTCCAACTGGATAATTCCCCAGTATGTAGTCATGTTGCAGCTGTAGCAATTTAACAAGAAAGTATTAATTGATAATCTGAGATATACTCAGCTCCATATAAGGTCATTGATAGGATTTTTTTTATTGAAAAGGTTACATACTTGAACATAGGATAACTGAATAAACATGGGGTCTGTAACAGCTTCATCTGATTCACGGAACAACTTCTTCTTGAAAACCAATTTACAGTGCAAAATTTCTCCTTTGCTTCTTTCCTTTGATGCTTTAAAGTCCGCCAGTAAGTCACCAATATACTTGTTATCATCCAAGCCAACATACTCCTCTGCATAAGAAGATGCATATAAGTATAGAATTGAAGCAGTGACATTCAATTATGAATTTTATGGAAAAAAATTGAATACAGTACCATTTCCAGGATCTGGTGATTTAGAGCCAGTGACAACTTTACGGCTCTCGAACAGGCTGAAGCTATTATGCGACGACAATTTAATGATACCAGCAAGCTCCTAAATAACACAAACTAGGGGTCAAAGTGGGAGATAGAAAACCTCAACAAAGAATAAAAGGCATACCGACCAAGTAGCAAAGACAACAACCAAAAGCACAACATAAGGTAATAGTTCCTCAAGAAGTAAATGATGTTGTATAGAAGAAAAGAAAGAAAAAAAAACTAGCAATAAACTTTTGTAAGATGATCAGGAAAACCCATTAAAAGGCCAAGCAGAATTGAGTTTATAATTGAAATAGATCCTAACGTTCTCTTAGACAAAATATATTAATTTAATTTAGACATAGGAAATGAGCTAACGAGAAATTCTTTTGTTGCTGAATCTCAAAAAATTAGAAACTGCTGAACTACTTATAACAGGATTCCATATGGCAGTCTGGTTTACAAGGAGCAAAGAAAAAAGAATCTCAACCCCCGCACACACTCACACACCAATTGCATTAAATCAATCCTTATCCCGTATAATTAACTTTGTTGCAAGTCTCAATTAGGACTACTTTTATTTGCCATTTAGTTTTATTTTCCGGAACAAAAGAAAGTCCGAAGTTTTGCAGCAGCACCCATCTGTTTTATGCCTACGACCTCTTACTTTAAGTACCCAAATTGAATTTTTACAACATACGAACAGGCATGGAACTCTAGAAAAGTACCTCAACAGCATCTGCTACTGTTGTTGTCATGTCATATGCGATTTCTTCAAAAGTTTCGTCCAAGAAAAACACTATAGTAGTGAGCTTTCTACCAGTCAAAAGAGTCTCAATCTCTTCACGTACAGGTATCGTGTGTCTAGGCCCAGCCTTTACAGAGCGTTTTAAGGCATTTAAGGTGTTCAATGCAAGCACTTGAACTTCAGAATCGGTAACTGAACCATGAGCTACACTATGGACATATTCAGATAAATATCCACCAATTTCTTTGCTAGGAGGCATACAGGATGCACACAAATACATTAGCTCCCATGCCTTTATCAGACATTGCCTGTAAAATGATAAAAACCAGAAGAGTAAACATATGTCCAATTGTCCATGAAATATAAGAGGAAGGTAAAATAGAGGAAATCTAAGACAAAGAAAAGATCCACTCTTTCATTGAGAGAAAGTCAGTTAAACTTTCATATACCTATCAGGATTATTCCTAGTCTGTTTTGAAATTTGTGCAAAGAGTTCATCCCGAAGCTCAGAACGTTTCAAAGCTTGCTTGTAGAGCTTGCAGACAAACTCAATACGTTCATCTAGACTTGTCGGTGCGACTCGCTCAGAAGAATCAACTCCCATGTATTTCAAAATGATCTGGAACAACTTTGTTGCCCTGCTAATGAGATCGCTGTTTATCTTTAGCAGTGAAGTTGGAATTGGATCCTGTCAAAGTTTGCAATTTTCGTTCATTAAACTTATTTCACAAAGAATAAAGAAAGGTCTTCAGGGCCTTCAAAATTCATACCTTTTGGAAGCATAGCATATCCTCAAATGTGAATTTCTCCCTAACATGAGACCCCGCTGACTTTTTGGAAAAGAAACTCCGTTTCCCTGCAGAGTTAATCTGCTTTTGCATAGCCCTCAGAAATGCTTCTACCTAAATGAGAAGGGAAAAAAAACAGAAACCGAGAGCTAATATTTTCATCTGAACCGAACACAACAGCCACAGAAAAACCATGAAACTCAGTTTATCAATTACCATATGCATTGGAGAAAAAGAAAAAGAAAAAAAAAAAGACTATCAAACCTGGAATTTATCAATCAACGGAATAGCAGCAGCAAGCTCGGGTGGTAAAGTTGATGACAGAGTCATAGGCGTTCTATTTAACCACAAAAAGAAAAACAATTATAAGATTACTTATAAAGGTTTGAAAATACACAATATCAAGTACACTTCTGGTCTTTGAATATACCAATAATCAGAGATAAACAAAGGGTAACAAGAAATCAAACATAAAGAGGAAACAAGATAGAAACTTACGGCGGAGCAAAATTAGAACCATCGCTGTCATAATCAATATCACCATTGTTGGAGGCAGCAAAGGAGCTATGTGAAGGGGTTTCAAATCCATTGCTAGAGCCAAACGAGGAACGGCTTGATCTCATACTCTGAGCCATATTTGGTGGCATATCAGAAGTCATTTACAATTATGTAGCTCTATCTTGCATCGCCTTCAAATTGAACAATGACTCTTCTTTCTACCCTTTTTCCTTCCAAGACTAAAAATTTTCACAAATATTCTTCCAACACCTTCAAATGATCACAAAATGTGAAGCTGGTTTTAACTAGAAAATCAGGAGAATGAAAAAAAAATCAATAATAATTGAAGGCCATTAAACTTAAAAAATACTAATTTAAAGAAGATTATCCAAGTTCCTAAAACGCATAAAATTGAAAAGTAAACAAAACCCCATAAACCCATCTTCAGATCTTTACCCAGCAAAATGGTCAGAAACTCCAAGTAATTCAAGTAAAAAAAATGAGAATCCAAAAGATCCGAAAACTCAAATTTAAAAACTCTCTCGAGTAAACCCCAGAAAAATTGTCAAATGTGCTTGAAATTTCAAAGCAAAATCAGTACCCCAATAACCTCAAAACACCGAAGATCCAATTAATAGAAGAATAAAACACCAAAAGCACAATAATATGTTTATAAATTGAGCTTCCTCTTAGTTCAAATTTGTGTAGAAAACAACAAAAGAACTAGGGGGAAAAAATGAGTGGCAGATCGAAAATCGAAAAGGGATGCCATTTCTTTAGACATATAGCCTAGTATTCAACAAAACTAATCAAAACAAACAAATCAGTCACCAAAAACTTCAAATGAGTAAAATATACATAAGAAGAAATTGAACCATATTGAGCAACAGATTATCAGTACTTTCTAAAAGTAATGAATGAGGTCATGAAATAAATGTAGAGGGAAAATGTTGTTAATTTTGCTACCTTAAAGAAACAGAAACAACGAAAGATCTTTCTGTTCTGACCACCAATTTACCAGCCGGAGATAGAGAGAGAGGATTGGAAGAGGGAGAAAGAACAAAGAAGATGTGAAGGTCACGAGAACTTTTTTTAAAATACAATTTCTTGCTTTCCTTTTGGGCAATATTATAACCGATTCTATTTTTTCTTTTTATTTGTTTTGTTTCATTTTGTTAAAAATATAGAAAATTGATTTAAATTCCAACTTACCCCTCCGGCCCCACTAGAGGTTTTCACTATCCGCTAAAATCGAAATATCAAACTAAATATATCTAATTTTATTTTCCAATTCAATTTATTCGGTATTTCATCTTGTTTACTTCTGTTTTTTTTAAAAGTAAAATATTTTAGTTCAGTATTCGGTTTAAAATTTTAAAATTAGATACACTCAATAGACCGAATTATTACTACTCTTTTTAAATTTTTATTATAGTACATATTATTGCAATTAGTATGGCTTAAAGTTTTATTTTTATTCATAGTTCTTTAGTTTATTTTTTTCTATTATAATTGTCCATCCTATTTTTGTTTTTCTTAACTCTATCCAGTTAAGCTATTATTTGTTTTATATTTTCTATTTAATGTGATTGAATGACTCTGACGCCAGAAGGCGATTGCCTCCGAGGGGGAAGAGCGTAGAGTACCCTAGATCAAGGAGATTGTAGCATGCCCCATGCCTGGGGAGGGAGCTTAGCCTCATAAAGAGGAGAATATTATTGCCCCATTATGCGGGGAGAAGGTGTCGAACTTGGGACCTTTCGGTCCCAAGCCAAAAGCTTACCCACTGGGCCAAACATTTTGTTGACGTGATTGAATGACTCTATAAAGACAAAATATGTGAAATTTTGGTAATCGTACCGAAATGACTTTGCTATTCGGCATTCGATTTCTGTAAAATTTCGATTCGGTTTAAATAAAAAATTTGTAAAATCAAATCAAAATTCAAAATTTTGTGTTGAATACCGAATGCACAACTCTACCATCCATCGAAACACACCAAATGATAGAAAAGAACTCAATTATTTTATTTACTGAAAATAAACTCACCAAAAGAGTTTGACTCTTTCTTCTTTTTATTCGGATAAGTTGAGACTGAATCCGTCGCGTTTATTTTACTTTTCATGACTAACTCATTGCACTCATCGAATTCTTAGCATAGTTGAACAACTTATAAATTTTTTTTCCAATTTTTCACTAGTAATTGACTCTTTCTTCTTATTTTTTCCTTTTTTTTGGGTAAGATTGAGACTAAACAGGTAGTATTCATTTTACTTTTCATGACTATTTCATGCTCCAATAATGGAATTCTTAGAAAGATAGAACTTATAGAAGTTTTTCTAATTTTTCATGAGGGACTCTTTTTTCCTTATTTTGGTAAAAGAGCTGAGACTCAAATTAGAGGTGCGGGTAAAGTAGTAAAATTTTAGAAGTGGCTTTTACCGTGATATTTAGACTTATATTAATATATTATTCAAAATTTAATAACTTATTTCATGTGAGATTAGAGAATCGCATAATGTAATCTCACTTATGTTCACTGACTGGCCATCTTAATAAAATCTTAGTGGTTTTTTTTTTTTTTTTTTTTTTAAAAGTATGACTAGTTAGTAGTTATCATGGGGCATAGTCTTTTATCAATTGCTCTACTGATCGGGTGGATTTCTAAATATGTGACCCTGTTCCGCGCAATTGATCTGTTGCCCCGCTCTACTCTGTGACTCGCAACGGAGCAATATTCATCGCCCCACGCCTCACCCTATTTTTTTAAAATCATATAATTAGCATCTATAAAAAGTGATGTATTATATATATCTTTTAAACTCTACATTTATTTTCTTTTCATATATAATTTTATATATATATATATATATATATATATGTTATTTTTAGATGGATAAGAACGGGGTGGGGCTGGACGGAACGGGGTTAACATCATATCCAAACTTGATATGTCTTATCTGCGACCGCGAGGATGGTCTAACTTGCCCCATTTTCAGTACGGGGTGAATTTGACTTACCCCAAACATCATTGAGACGTGGCGGAACGGATCAGCGGGTCAGGGCTAAATTGCCATCCCTAGTAGTTACCCTTAAGGGTGTTCATTAATCGGTTTTAATCGAAAATCGCACCGCACCAAATTTAATTTTGGTGTACGGTGTTTGGTCAATTATGGTGCGGCTAAATACGGTTTTAGTTGTCGCAAATTATTTTTCGGTGCGATCGTGGTTTAGAAAATTTTAAGTTATATCGCACCGCAAACCGCATTATGTACCTAACTAATTTTTTGTTTTTTATTTTAAAGAAAATATGGTATATTTGCATAATTATGTTTTATTAAATTAAATTTAATTACAATTAGTTATTTTATTAGATTTAAATTAGGGTTAGGATCTGATTCTCTTATTCTCACACTTATAAGATATTTAAATAATTTTATAAGTTTTTTAAATAGGTTTTCACCGCACCTAATTTCACCAAACCAAAATAATTACGGTTTTTCTAAAACCATACCGCACCATTTTGACTTCTAAACCTAATTTCACCAAACCAAAATAATTACGGTTTGGTGAAATTCGGTTTAGAAGTCAAAATGGTGCGGTATGGTTTTAGAAAATATATTAAAAACCCGTATAAAAACCGCATTAATAAATCGATTTTCACCAAACTGCACCAATGAACACCCCTAGTTACCCTGGGGCATAGACTTTAATCAATGAAAATAGTTTCAAAATGTAAAAGAAAGAACCAACCTTGAAGATAAATCAATTCCGTCATTAGTAGACGAAAATGCTATGGAGTTTTCTCATTTCCAAAAGTCCTCATGCGCTCATGATCATGGATAAAATATTTTCATATTTCATACCTTCAACAGTGTTGAATTTTATTAATACTACCTCTATTCCTAAATATTAGAATTTCATTACATATTGCAAAAATTAAAATATTTTTGTAATCAAAATATTAATATTACTCTTTTATATAAAATTAATGGTATACAAGTCATATTTAAGAGAGTAATATTAGTTACTTTAAAGGTTATCGAAATATGTTTTAGTATTTTTCGACTTTGAATCATAAGTTGCGAGTTTGACATCTCATTCTTCGATAAATAAAAATTAACTCTTTTAAAAATGATGGTTGTGCTATTTGTCCCAAAAATTAACCCAACTAGTGGCAATGCATTTAAGCAGTTTATTTGAATGCTAATTTGAACTATAGTTCTAATGTGAATCACAATCATATGAACATTATATGACACACAAAAAAGCCGGCCATGGCCTGCTAGAATAATACTACTGCCCTAAGACTTAACCAGATGGAAAGGGAAGGAATTTAAATGATAGTATTAAATTAACTCACGAGAAATATGCCCTACCTAGTACCTATCATATCACCACTACCTATTAGTCCTCATCACATAATATCTGGGTGCCGTTGAATTGAGTTTAGTTTGAGTTTGAGACTCAAAATTCTATTTATATTGAATCGAAAAATAAGAATTTTGTTTAAGTTTGAGACGAGTTAGAGACTAATATCAAATGTATCAGACTGAGACTCAATATAATAATACCCATCATTTATTTTTTTTATTTTTTTTTATTTATTGGGGGAGGGGTTCTATCTCCTATAAAAAAAATAGAGGGAATTTAAGAAATAGTGAAGAGATTCGAGCTCATGACTTTTACGTCATGATACCTCAATCTTGACCATTAGATTAATGTCGGGCCATTTATTTATTTTTGTGTAGGAAGCTGTCAGTGGGACTAATACAACCAACAACTAAAAAGTGGGAAGGGAAAACAAAAAGATGTATTTAAGACAAACATGAGAAAGTTGAGAGCACAAATGAGAGTTGGTGTGTATCAATTATTGGCATGAAAAAAAAAAAACATATATAGAGTGTTGGGTTAAATATTACAAAAATTGGCTAATATTATATTCATGCCCACAATTTTCACTTCATTACAATTATACCATGCCAATAATTTATTTATTTTTTGTCTATTAGAGGAAGGTTAGTTTAAATAATTTAATGACGTTGTATTTGTTAATAGAAGATCTTTGAGTTAATTTTGGCAGTAATCAGCATTTGTATTTTGAAGAGAATTTTGAGTTTGACGTGGTAAAAAAATGAACAGGGTATGATTGTCTTTTCCGGGTTTTTTTTTTTTTTTTTTTTTTGTAAAGAAGAGAGATAAGAGTTCTTAAGTCCAAGATCGGTCATGAAATTTTGTCGCAGCTTAACTATATTCGTATGTAGTATAATAACATATATTTTGTAATGATATCCTATTATTGAAGTAAATAATTCAGTTTGTAGTGAATGACGCAGATTAGGGCTGTCAAAATTGAGAAAATGATCGTAAGATCGGATTTTACGATTCGTAAGATAAAAATCAAGTTAAATTCGTTAAAAATTGCAGGAGGAGAGGATCAGGTAAGATCAACGACCTGACTCGTAGAATCGTTGGATCGAGCGATTCGGTGCGCACTGATTTTGTTTTTGTTCAGCATGTTCCACGGGAAGGTTTCGATTCGGATTTGGGGGAACCGAATTTAAAAAAAAAATATATATATATATATATATATTGTTAAATGGTAAGATCTAATTTTAAGTTGAGTTTCAACTCCTCCGTCCTCAATTATCCTATGTTCTCACCGCTGATGACTATTTTGACATTGAAAAAATCCTAATCAATTCTGACGGTAGCAGGCTACTGAAATTCCTTATCGATTTTTGTTAAATAAAATATTATTAGTATAAATTTATCATAAAATATTATTTAAATACTTTTATAGAATGTTTCGATCCGTACTAGGATCCTTTTATAAATTTTTTAGCCCACTCTATTTTGAATCAAAATTTTGATATTGACAACCTTAATGCGTATAACATATTGATATTAATTCGACCCCAACCTTACAATTTGCGGAAAGCTGAACCCCATAGGAAGATAGAATACTAATCAAATCCAAAGAGTGGTTCTCTATTGAGCCACCAGGCCCACCACCACTATATAGACAAAGTTTATCCTCCTTTTTTCATTTCTTTCTGGATTACTTTTCCATTACTTCTGCATATGCAATGTTTTCCTAGGTTGGCCCAGAATTGCGAGTTGTTATGTCGGCCCTTTTAGCAAACTTTTGCTCGGAGAAAGCCCAAATCTACACATCCACCCAAATTTTCTTTTTTTTTTTAGATAACGCTTCATCACGAGCGTTTTCACTGTTCCATACTTAAAACTAAGAGTTTTAACGAGTTTGTTGTACTAGCCGATCAAATCTTTTGTCACATTGAGTGTCCTCCCACTACATTTTGAAGTGTTATTTTTTAAATAAAAATAAATAAATAAAACCTAACCGGATTTTAAAGTTGCCAATAGAAACTCTCTTTTCTTTTAGAGATGAGCTGGTACATTCTAATCCTATTACAATCATAATACAAACACTTACCTAAGTTCTAAAAAAACAGTAAGACGTTTCACTTCCAATTGATAGATCGAAATTTGAATTATATTGAAAGGGCAGTTGAAAACCACTATTAATCCTCTTTAAAAGAAAAAAAAAAAAAGAGTTCTAAGAAGAAAGGGGGTGATGGGCAGTGGACATCTCATTTTATCTTCCAAGAAAAGTTAGGGTTTTAGAATTTTCTCCACAATTTGTGATGATGACAGATATGATAATGCAGCAAAATTGGGGGGAGAAAGATGAGTTTTCTTTTGCTGACAGGAAAGTGCATAAAAAAAAGAGCATGTTCTGAACCATGTGCAATTCCCTTATAAATCATAATGAGCCACGCACCATGTTCGCGGGCATGTAACGCGATTTATTAGTCTAACAGTAGATACAGTCAGTTACTTTGTAGCTGAACTTGTTATGCCAAAATAAATATCTTAAGGTGACCATAAATACTTCAAGAGGATCTACTAACGTAATGTGTTAGTTGGTGCTTCATCATTTTGGATCAATACTACATACTTCTTGAATCTTTGTTATCAAAATACTTTTATTCTTTTCCCATTATCATTGGAGACGAGGTGGATCTTAAGTACCTGATTGTAGGGTCATTTTTGAAGAATTATTAGGATCAATATCAGTGTTTTAAAAATCGGTCTAGTCAGCAAAATATTGCTAGTCATCACCTAACTGATTAATCGGGATAAAAAAATTGCTTGACCAACTTAATCGGTCAAAATTGGCCAAAACGACTTTGCTTATTTTTTTTAAAACTCAATTTTCTGCCCAAACCTACGTCGTTTGATTATTTTAGTATTTGAACTTATTATTACTTATTATGGTATTGATTTTAATTATTACGGATGAACTTTGTGTACTTTAATCTGATTAGTAATTGATTGTTAATTTTTTATGGAATTTTATTTGACTAGTATAATATATAGGATAAGAAAATTTTAAAAAAATCTCTTGTAATATAGGTAAGCCACCAATCGCTAGTCTTCAGTTTAGTGATCGACTAACGACTTCTGCAACATGGATTATTTATTGATACCCTCATCAAAGATGACAGGATAAAAGTGTATACAGCACCAGACTTTGTTGTCATGAAGTTTTTTCTTTTCTTTTTGCCAAGTGTTTGTTGCCATGAAGTGATTCTCTGTTTATACTGTACAGAGACCGTACCGTTTGTGAAAATTCTGATATGGATCTGGTTCATGTAACTTTATGGTTTAGAACTGTTTACATGATCACAAGATTGCCTATCTCCTTAATTTATAATGCTGTACCACAAAATCCATTGAATCAAAGTCCATATCAGACCTCAAATGCAAAAGCTAATAAACTAATCAAGATACCATAGGGAAAATGCCCTAAGAAGCTAATGAATTCCATTCAACCTATAATCAAATGCATCAACACCACCATCAAAACTATCAAACTTAGAACTAACCACATCAACCCCTACTCCCAACCTCTCAGCACCGGCAGCCGTAACCGGGCCGTGAGCCGCCACCACCATTCTTTGCCATCTCTTCCTCACCATTCCCCAATTCTTTCAAGCTTTTCAAGAATCCCTCAACTTCCCCTGTGCTAGTATACAGACAGTGTCTCTCAATTTTGGAAAGCTCTTATCCAAAGGCACAATGGAGATTCTATATACAGACAGAGTCTCTCAGTCAGACCATTTCTGGAATAAAGTTCAGGGCTAAAAGAGCTTTGTCAAAGGGGGGAAGTTTTAAGGTAACATACAAGAATTTTGTTGTTCTAAACTACGGTGGGTGCAGTAGTGACTAATACCCTCACCACGGAAAAGAGGTAACTGGCCATAAATCATAGAAGAAATTTTGAGGATTTTTTTTCCTTCTAATTTTGGACTGGGCAAAATGAGCTCAGTCCAGTTCACTCAAAATTTGTGAACCGGCAAAATTGTCTATGAGTACAACTGCTCATGTTTGTATACCACCTAGAACAAATGGCCTAAATGAAAAAAGGCACAGAAAAGAAGCTTACCTCAGCTAGTTACAATATTGAACCCAAGAGCTTTTATCCTAAGCTAGTTCCCATATAAATAAGGAAAATGGAGAAAGTCCTCTACAACCTGATACAGATCAAGATTTGCAATTCTGGTGATGCCATGGCCTGTCTGTCCCATGATTAGAGTCGTTGAACGAAGAACAATATCGATCAATTCTTGGACCGGAGCTCAGATTTCGCGATATTTCGAAGTCTCTCCATCACAGTCCACATTCGTTCAGAAATAGATGCATAAAGGCATCTCTGTGCTGCATCATCCAGCCCACATGGTTTGAGGATGGGCCACTTGGAACCTGAATTGCTTGAATCCCTAGACATGGATAATGCATTCTGCTTCAGTTTTGTTAGGTCGAATTCTATTGGCTCACCAACGACAATTTTTATATCCCTGTTACACAAGGGCAAGGGAGGTCTTCTACCAAACATATAATTCTCAGGCATCACCTGAAAAATCAAAGGAATGAGAATGTTTTAGACGCGGAAATATGAAAAGATATATCCAGATAAGTGAGATCACTATAAGCTGCAGCTATAAGTCACATGAGGGATTTTTCCCTAGCTTCAAGAATGCCATACTCAGAGAGGTGAGAGCACAACATATTCGCTTCAAATAACTTTAAAAGCTTCCTGTTAGGCTATTAAGTTTGTCATAAATTGCAATTTTGTCACTTTACCAATTTAAAGCAGCACAAATATCAAATCCAAAGAACAAGGATGCCACAGAGAATAACCGGCCATATTGAAATTCTAAAATCTAGACCAATTCATTTGTGTTTTTTCAATATAGCACAATGTGTTTACAGGACAGACGTGGAAGAACCTGTATACAAGGGGGTGCATACTAAGCACATGAACACGTATCCCCACAGAAGAGTGGCAGGGTCTTGAAAACAGGAGACGACAAATGAAGATGAAGGAAACAAAGAGCCCGACTACCTTATTTAAGCTTGAAACTTTCGCTTCCTCAGGAACAATCTTAGCCGTCGCGGAAGCTTATAAGAAAGCAAGTACATGAATAGAGTACAGATTTTCTAAATGTAAGGAGAATTAGCTATGCCATAGAAAACCCAATAACGCAGGTAAGGAAAGCATTCAACTGCCATTGTTAAGGACTCATCAAACCAACCCCCGGAATGGCGAAACAAAATACTCAGATCATAGTGTTGGAGTTCTTTTCGTTTAAATGTGGCAGCCTACACAAGTAAGTTCATTTATCAATGTTTGTAAATCCTCCCCATAGCAGCTTTAACTGTCCAAGAAAGAACATAGGGAAAACAGAAAGAGAAGCCCGAAGTATGTTCCCGTTACTAGGTTTTCTCGGTAGAAAGAGCTCAAGCCTTTAGAAATTGGACAGCCAGGCAGGACTTTTCAAGCGACTCTCATTGCAAATCAACCAATTATCAATTATTATACAACTAGGCAAGTATAATTATAAGGAGAGCTTATTTCAACAGCCATGGCCCGGCAGGCATGGATGCTAAGTTTATTATATTCAATGATACTTGATATTCTCAAATGGAGAAATTTAGTAATACTTTTTTACGGATTTATCAACTTGGTAAGAAATAAAGGAAAGGAGTACATACTTTAAATATAACTGTTTTTTTCTCATGCTTTCGAATAATTTAAACTACATATTCAGCATTCCACAAAGTAAAAGTAGCATTTAGATATGTCTAAACAGTGGAAGACAATGAGAATGACCTTTTCCAAACCATGATGGACAATTGGCAGTACAATTGGAGTTATTGGGGCCCGAGCAATGAGACTGGCAGTTCCCCATTTTAATCTTCTTATGGGCGCATCTTCTTGAGATACTTTGCCTTCTGGAAATGTATGCAACTGTCAATTAGAAAAGTAGAAATTCTAAGAACAGCCACAACAGTAACTTAGCTTGAAATTTGGATTTTGAGAAACAATTGAGTTTAGAGAGCGGCAACTTAAGAGATTTCAGATCGAAAAAAACCAGTTAATATACACCATCAAAGGCTCTAACCCTGTTCTTGAATCCTAGGTTAAAGTGTCCGACAGACATGATTTTAAAAGCATCAGACTGAAAATAAATAATTTATTACTACAGGCTATATGCGCTATGGTAGCAAAACAATCTTGAACAATGCCATTGCATAACCAATTGAAAACCATAAATGAAAAATAAGGAAAAGTTCAAAATAAGGAGTATAAGGGCAGGACCATTATGAAATCAATGCAATTGGGGGGGGATTACCTTCTGAACAGGCAGTAAAATTGTACAAGAAAACATACTAATATACATGGATAAAGAGATAATGAAGTCTAATTACAAAATAGTAGAAGAATATGTTACCCAAGCTCCATCCCTCAAGCGATCAAGAGCTTCACTCATGTGCTCCTGATAGATCCCTCCACCCCTTGTTATAGGAATGCATTTCCCTGCAATAGTATAACTTGAGTAACAAGCTAGTTTAGGCAGAATATCTACTAAGATACTAACAAGTTAAATTAATCCAACAAGCTTGTTACCAAGGGAAAGTGCAAAATTTCGCATATGCCACTAAAAAGGCTCATCGGGGCTAAATTAAAATTAGCACTTATTTATTGAATGGTGGTCTTCTTCCATTTCTAAAAGATTTCTAAGTTTATTTACCATGACTATTCCCGACGAAACCCAATGTAATCCCTCATCACTAATCCTGCATTGTCCATATTCATATTTCCCGATAGTTTCCCCAAATCCTGTTATAAATATAATTTCACTATCATATTTTTGAAGATATACCTATAGCATATGCTATTAAAATTATTTCACGAATACAGACAAGAAATATAGAAGCACTGCATAAGAAGTTGTCTTTAAGCCTACTCGACATTCTGACGGACTACAATAACCCCCCTCTTACTCTAAAAACCAGCAGCTCTATCATATATACACTTCCTTATTAATAATTATTTTGCGAGTGTAAACAACCACTCTCTGTTCACCAATCCCAAATCGGAAGATACCACTCATCATAACACCATCTAACACATTGGTGAGCATTAATCGAAAAAACACATACATACATGTAAGTGTGTCTACAGCATGAAGAAAATCCTAAAAGTTGGAAATTTCCTTGGTCCAGATAGATTTAGAAAGTGGAAATTAAAAATATGTATAAACATAGATTAAGATAAAATAACCGAATACTACACACCAAGCCGGAACAAGTATGAAAGCACCGTTTTTCTGAAGCAAATATCTTCAGCTGCTAATACCCATCGTCCAAGCTTTGCATCCATTGTGGGAAATCCCTTAAACCCCCACATTACAGGGTCATCCAATCTGCAACAGTTTAAGAGGGGCATGAGATGGAGAGAAAAAGCAATACAACCTCCATAATTGGAAAAGGAAAACTAGAGAACCGAAACCAAACAATATCTTCAAAGTCTTGCTACTCTTAACCAAGATTGCCTTTGAATCTAATTTACAAAGAGAAAGATGACAATACAAATTAATCAAAAGCATCTAACTTTTATGAGCTTGAACATCAAGAAACACCCAGAAAGTCATTCCTCTTCTTCCCCAAGTAAACACTTGCTAAGTGCATTCCTTGATGTAACTAAAGAACTAATTACCACAAGCATTTTCTCTACAAAAGAACACAAGATAAACAGCAGCTCAGACCTTAATTGAGCATAACTGATTTATTAAATCCCTAACAGACAGCTTGAAAAATCCCATTAAAAAAAAGTTGTACCCACAAGGTTCCCGCACCAGCAGTGTCCAAGGGAAAGTCCTAGACTCCCAACGCAGTGCCCTTATTTTTTCATAAAGAGACTGTTTACGGGTTCAAACTCATGACCTAGCGGATAGCATGTAAACAATGAGTCAAGCACGACCTTCCTAAAAATTCCATCAAATATTCAGAAAAAAAACAAACAAAAAAAAAAATCACTTTTTTTACTAGAGAAAATTAGGACATAATAGCCAGAAAATACCCCTATGTCATACACCAATTACCAGAATTTAAAGAACATTTCTGTAAAATCAACATAGACGAAGAGGATTGAGAGGGGGACTGACTGACTGACGTGGACATATGATTGCTAACAGTGAGGAGAGGGACACCGGGAGGGCGGGATCGGACGAGGTGGATGAGTGTATCGGCGTTATGGACGGTGGTTGTGTTGAGCAAATTAGCCACCGCCTTTGCAAAAGCTCCGACAGCCAAGAAAATCATTTTTCTGGGGATTCCACCTAAGTGATTTCCTCTCGCTGCCCAATCCATTGTCCTTCCCACGGCCACCATCTTGCTTTTTTTCTCAAGCCAGGCCCTGCCACCGCCCGCCGTCGCCGCGGACTTACCTTTTTTCTGCAACTGGAACTGTTGCCTAGTATCTGGTTTGGGTATGTTTAATGAGGAAGAAGGCAGCTGAAAAGAAATTTGGATAAACAAATAATTACTAGTAGTAATTGAAAAGTCTACTAGTATTTTTCAATTTTCCTAATTTTTATTTTTTTTTGGAAAAATTAGAAGGGTTTTCTTTCTGTTCGAAATATATCTGAATTCGACAAATGCGTGACGTGACAAATGAGATTTATTTAATAACACTTAAAAGGTGAGTTGAAAAAAAAAATTATGCTGTCAAATTTTATATAGCTAAAATTTTATTTCACACATGTAAAAGTTAATGAAGGGATTTAATTACTTATCGAATGTGTATTCTTCCGTGATCAATTTCGCGTTTCACACTAGAACCAGTGAGTTGATTTTTTTGCTCCTAGTTTTTCTTTTTCTATTTTTATTGATTGAGAGCTCTCTCTCTCTCTCTCTTTTCTCTGTTTTTGTTTTTCTTTCTAGATCAAATTACAAGTATTCTAGTGGTAAGTTATTTGTTCAAGATCAATGTGTCACAAGTTCAATATTTATAATAAAACATGTCTCATGTTTTGTAGAAATTTGTCATCTGGTAATTTTTTTTTGGTAAATGCCAATTGAATTATTGACATTACAAAAATAACTACTCTCTATATCTTTCTCGGCGTTTCAGTTAAAATCAAATGTTAACTTACTCTTCTTTCTCTGACAACTTTGACAACTTTTTTTTTAAGGGAGAATCAAGGATAGCTTGCTCTTCTTTTCTCAACTTTTTTAAGAGAGAATCCAATGGATTAACTTGCTATTCGAGTTTTCCGAAACAGCTTGAACGTTACACTATTGCTCTTGTCGGGCTTAACCTACTCCTTTGTCTTTGTTAAAATTTGACAATGTAATTTTGTTTATACAAAGTTAGACATTCTTCTTTTAACTCAAAAAATAACGTGTTTCCAAATTTTCAAGAACTTGCATTTTATCTTGAAAATATGAGAACAAAATAAGCAGTGCGTTTAGTTTGAACTTGAGATTAATTTTGTTTTCTCGTATCCTTCTAATTTTGTGAGATATCCCAAAGGAATGTTGTGATACCCAATCCCACGTGAGATAAATTGAAAGGTTTAACTGTTACACAAAAATAGGTCTAAACATTAATTATTACCTTGAGATATCCAATTTTGTATACCGACGGGGCATGACCAATATAGTGTCTGGGATTTCTATCTTCTGAATCTGGTTCTAAAACATAGGTAAAAGCCTAAATTTGGTCAAGTAGAATAATTCCGGCCACCAATTTATGAACCCTAACTTTTCTCTTAGTTCTATAAAAAGGTTTGAAGGAAATGGTGGACATGTTAATAGCTCGAAAATTATACTACCTCCGTTCGAAATTGAATACTCACTTTTCTACTCAGTTATGACAGAGTAAAATGGTGGGGGTCAAATAAGTCCGAATAAACAAAGATACATTTACTAAAGTGGTGTGCACAAGCACTCATCATGTTCCATAATAATAATAATAGAAAATTATACTATCTGCTACAACAGTAATAATAAAGAACACACAGGAAAATACCACAATGTGACTGTAATAATAATGAGCAATAAGATGCATAGAAACTTGTTAACTTCTTCCAAACCCTTTGCAAATTAGGTCAGCAACGCCTTCTATTAGAACTCAAGTGATCCTAAAGCCGGAAACCTAGAACTGATGTCTCGGCCATCAGCACCACCGCCGCTGCTGTTTGCTCTCTCAGCAGCATTTCGGGTCAAGGATTCAGCTTCTTGCTTCCCAAGTTTTTGAACATCTTCCGGTGAGAGGATTTTGATATACCAGACATTATTCACAAATGCCCTGCATTTTTACATGTATCAGAACCCAAAACAATCCCGACTAGAAGTTTATGATTATGAATGCTAAGCGCGAAAGAAGCAGAAGGAATTCTAATGCGTATATGGGTTTTGATATTACACGATCTAGGAAAACAACTTTTCACTTGAGCTTTAGGAACTTTTGTAGAAGGCAAGTTATACTTACTCCCAAGGATCGTCTCCAAGGAGAAGCACATCGTTCTCCCTGTCGACAAATACAAGCTGCCAGCCTGATCTTTGAGGGTCTTCAAGAAACCCTTCAATTCCGAACATCTGTCCCAGTTCCCTTCGCAGCTCAGGATAGCTGTTGAACCGGGAGATGTCCAGGGACCTCCCAACAGACCCTGATTTGTATACCTGCACGTACAAACAAGTTTATTTGCCCAATTAATAAACTTCAAAAAGCATTCTTTTTCTGCTAAACTTTAGAAGAAAATAAAATTGAACTATGAGATTTGTGGAACTAGCACCTTAACAAATGTGAGGGCCTGGGTAGGTGAGTCTTGTCCCGAACCATGCAACAACTCAGCAGAGTCTTGCATATAACCATATAGAGGACTCTGAAAGCCAGAATCTCCTAATGGCATTGAGGGCATACCAACATCAGCACCAATACTAGATACTGTAGTGGGAAGCAAAAGAGCGGAGGAGTCAATATTCGAACCAAAAAGAGCTTGATTATGAGTATCCAAGCCACAAGCTTCCTGCTGACCAGGTCCATCTTTCCCATGATATGGAGGGAGTGATGCCGAATTGGAACTAGTATTGACTTGAGCATGAGAAAACTTCGATACCCAAGATTGTTGAGGTGGTTGGTCATTAAGCATGTTCTGAGTGGTCCTGGAGAAGTTCAAAAGATTACTACTCCCATCCGAACATAGCGAACCAATCATATTTTGCATGCTAATTGGAGGAATTGATGCAGAAAATTTGCCACTTGAATCAGTGAACTCTGTCTTAGAAAATGACGGAGACGGAAGATTAGATGGTTGCCTCTGATGGAGTTGCTCGTGTTGGATTCCATATGCTTCCTGAAACGTTTGTTGCTGTGGCTGTTCCTCGTTTTGATTGCTCACTTGTTGCTGTGCTGGCCTGTTCAAGTTATCTGATAACAATTGAGTTTGTGGAGAGAGCATGTGAGGAGGCACGGTTTGCTGGAGTACTTGTTGCTGCTGGACCATATTATGGCTGCCTGGATGTTGAAGATATTGGACAGGAGGTTGAAACTGTTGTTTCAGCATATCCCCACCAGAAAAATTCTGCAAACCAGCTGCCAGCATAGCTTGATATTGCTGATTAAGATCATTTCGGAGGACAGTTGAATCTACCCTCTGTTGCATCCAGGGAATCATACCCATTGATGGGAAGTTCAAGGAATGGAGTCCATGTTCACCGGTCTCGCCTCTCAACCATGACATGCCATTAACTGCATCAGTGCTGCCATCTGCCAAAACATCGCAGGTCGAGAGATCACGGGTGAGAACCAAAAAGAAGGGGGGAAAGGGGGAGGGTTGACAGAGAAATTTTCCTTTTCACGATGCAAGAGAGAAACGGGATAAAATATACTAACATAGAGAGATAAAGATAGCAATGGAAATTTTTGACATCTCAAGCTGACAATTAATCTCGAGGTCGGACAAAATGCAATTAGTATCATCTTTGAAGTCTTGATGGTTGATATTGAGAAGATTAACATATATTTGAATAAATACTCCTAAAATTACCCAAATGCACCATCATCACTTAATTCAATTTCTTTAATAAGTTATTGTCAAACAAAAGTGCATCACTAAGCACCCAGAAATACTTTCCACTCGTATTTTAACTCTTTAGTAATGTCTATGAGTTGCTCACTTTATGTTTTTTCACTGTTTCTAAAATAAATTATACAAGACACATTCAACTATGTTAAAAACAAGCCACGAAATTTCATCCATTCACAAGACCTATAAGGCTGGAAGGTATAACTATTAAGAAGAAATTACTTGAATCAACCAGCAATTTAAAGACCCCACGCTCTGTGGAGAAAATAAACATTTGAAAAGATAACCTAAGCACAAGAAAGGTCACCACCAGACCAATAAAGATATTACTTCCTCCATTAACAGAAAATAGAAGATGAAGAATAGAAAGGGGAAAAAAGTGACAGAATTACAATAAGGTAACTGTACCTTGAAAAGACGAGGCTCCAGGATACCAAGGTCGTTTCAGTCTTAGGGGAAAAAGAGATGGATACATAGGAAAAGTTGTCAAGGGCTCAATTTCCCACAATGAGACACGTGATTGCCTCTCACCTGCTGTTGATTCATCCCAACCAACCTGCAATTCTCAAGGAAAAATCACCAAATAAATAATAGTACATCAGATAGCAGCAAAATAATCTAGATTATGTAACAAGAGCCCACAAGCAACTTTCTGCTCCATAGTACAAGTAAATAAAGAATTAGGCAAAGCAAGTCACAAAGGCTATTGCCACTGGAAGGTTTGAGGAGATAGAACAGAAAGCCTTTTGGATATGCATATAAATCTCAATGATTTCACAGCTTCAGGGTATAAATTGCAGAGGACAATGGACCATATAACAAAGCATACTATAGCATTCAGGAAAAAGAGAAATCCAATCTTATTAGCAGAAACCAGGCATGTGTAATCCTACTGCAAGTGTCTCCGTTTAAATTAAAATTGTTCTAATTCCAAAATAAGATTTATAATAGAGTCCATGTGGTCCTTCCCTATTAATATATTCGAGCAGAGAAAGAGAGTCGCCCCTCGAAACTTCTAAAGTAATATCTTTTCATCATCTACTTAATTTTCTCATAAGATGTTAGTGTTCAAAATCAAATTTCATGATACTCTTCAGATAACTACTAATTGGATGCAACTGCAAGCATGTTTCTGGTGTGTATGTCTGTGCACGCGCTTTTGGTGGGGGGAAAGGAGAGACGGACACAGGAGAGATATCCTGCTTATCAAGAATGATTGGTTCTACCAGCCAATTTTAAGAGTATTACAACATAAGGTTCCAGAGCACTTCCTAATTTTCAAATTCATTCATGGCACACTATCAATCCTAGATTCATCACTTTATTGACTGTTATGAGATCTTATAAACACCAGGATTGTCTAGATTGCCAAACTACTAGTTCTTTTACTTATCAAGAAAATAAGGTCCATTAGCTGGTACATAAATGCTTAAAACTCATGCCAAGATACTCAGTTGGCCTTAAACCATTCCATATGTTCAGAGCACACTGTTTCCTCGTGTCACGCCACTTGAAATCTTCTTTATCTCTGTCTATACCCTAGATCTCCAACGTACAAAAGGCACCAAATATAAAATAGACCCATATGTACAATATCAAATTGAAAGAGAGTATCTTCAGCACTTTGTTAATACTTTACAATGTATGAATAGACAGTATGTATCCTCCCTGCTTCCCTAGACAAGGAGAGTGAACCAAGATTCAACTTTCTTACAGAAAACATCAGCTGCCTAGTCCCTCAAATTTAACACTCTAAATTCATATATTACATTCTGAAGTGATTAGAAAATGTACTTGTAAGTGCTATAAGTTTCTTCTTTTAGTTTCAAGATGGTTTCTGCAAATCTCTACTAAAAATCGCCTAAACTGTTGCCTTTGGACAGAAAACCAGTACAAGTTGAGTAAGTTTTCATTTCAACGACACAGCTGCTCAATCATAACTGTGTCCTGTTACCATTCCCCCTGGGTATCCAACAGGCTTGAAATTGATAATATCTCCCATTAGCCCACTCCACTCTCCACTAAGAAATGTGGCTTGCATACGTCCTCTAATCACCCCATTCTGTGCCATTGCCATTGAGTGGTTTAGAAAACCTTCTATTCCATCACAAACTTCCAAACCATTTGACATTAGCATTCTTGAGGCTTGCAAACTTCCTTTTTTCAACCCTCCAATCCATAAGGTAATACTTCCTTTCCTATAATCCTTCCCTTCAGAAGTACAGTTTAAATGGTGACCCATCGAAAGACTTCTGTTGCAATGAACAGAGTAGACATATAGGCAGACCCGTTAGTACAATTAGCTCATGTTTAACTTCATTTCCCAAACACATGCTCCACTCCCTACCCCAACCCCAACCCCCCAAAAAAAGGAAAATAAAATCTTTTGACCTTTAAGCAACAGTGCCTTTACCTTTAGTACTTTGTCCCTAGAGACGAAGATAAATATGTCCAACGGGGCTTATCAACTTCATAACATAAAAATATGCCAGCTTACCAAAATTCTGAAGGTTTCAAAGAAACAACACCACTGATCTGAAGATGGCAACCCAAAATCCTTTGGACCTTATTATAGTGCCCGTTGTACGCAAAACACGTTAAGCTTTAGATTCAAAAGAATCCACAAGTTCATCAGAGAAGAACAAATATGAGATTCTTCAGTCTCCTTCCCTCTTCCTGCACCTTCAGAACCTCGGATTTAGTGCTCAGCAGTGGAACTTTATCTGCCATATTATCCCAAAGCTTCTTGCATAGGATAGGTTGATAATGGTCCTCCCTACCCTAATCCTTTTCTGCTCTAGGAAAAATCCACATGAAGTACAACAAACCTCACTTACGCCATTTTAGGTGCATACGACAACTTTTTCAAATGGGAGTCACTATATATCAAAAATTAAATTATTGAACTGACACCTTGTTAATCAATAAGTGTTGAGAGATTCAACAATTTATCAATTATGCACTTCAAAAGTAAATTGGCACAAGCAAATAATATCGTAGGGAATCTGCACCAAAATCTTTCCAGTATTGAGAGGCACAATCTTAAACTACCACCTTATTTTAAAAGCTTATGCTGTGAAAAGAACAGAAATTTAGTATCTCTACCTTTAGACCTAACAATACATATCTTCAGGTTAGTTTCTAAGCATCTAGACCCAAGATTGATCCCCCCCAGTGACTAAACACAAATCAATCCTGATGGAAGGAACAATAACTGAGGAATCAAGCAACTAAATTGAGATAAAAACATAGGTACTGATCATAAATGCAATAGCTATGAGCACGTGAATAATTAATGGAAGAGAAATCAAAGAAGAGAATCTCATTAAGTTCAAAGTAGACCAACTTAGTTATGAAAAAATGCTGATATATATAGCACAGACTAATTCACCTTCACAGACCGCCAATGAGAATTTGGCCACCGAACTGGGTCCAAGTCACCAATTCCAGTAATTGTACCCATATATCTGGGAAGCATGAGTAAACATATTAAGATGACGAACTTATATCGAAAGCAAAAGGACAGTACACGAAATGCAGACTTTCAAAAGCCTACCCAAAGACAAGTTAGATCATTTAAGTGATTTATGCTAAATTCTCTGATTAAGTCAAATGTGGACTGCATGGTATTGAAGATCAGCAACTGTCCTTCAGTAAACTGTCATTATAAGGCTCAGCGAGCAAACAGAGGTTTCTTACAGATCATACTTCCATAGCAACTTAAGATGCACCATGATGAAAATTATCAACAAATAACTAGTGGATCGTCAGAAGAAAACAAAGTTTAACACCACTTCTTTACCTGCGGACACTTGATTCTTCAGTTTCAAACAGCATACGGAATCGCATTCCAACAGAAACTCTTGTATGGTAAACAGCTTTAGCATACTTCGAAAGAGATATAACAAATTCAGACGGACTGGCCCTGTATCATTGAGTGTCATTTAAACAATGAAATAATAATTAAAGCAAGTTATATACATGAATGGATATTCCACCTTGGATTGTAAAAAATGGTGAAGCAGCTGTTGGTAGCAGCAGCATGAGCAGCAGCAGCAAGAAGTCCAATGTGCATGCTGTCACTTGAAAGAACAGAGGAAGGCATCACAGTTTGAGGCCGTGTGGCGCGTCGAATTCCCAAAAGCAGCTGATTTTTTTCATTCCTAATATAAATTTGATAGGAGATTTCAATAAAAGGAACGGATAACTACTCCAAAGTATACATGCACACTTAGAAAATTTACAACAACAAAAGCACATAGATACTAGTACCAGATGAAAAGAACAGAATCACCAGCAACAAGCCTCTTGGCACTGACAAATACACTCCAGCCTGTAGTAAGAAGATGCCGCTTGGGCTGTCCTGTATAGTAACATAACAACAAACAGTTAAATGTATGTTCAGAAATTCTGTTTCAGTTTTTGTGCAGCTGTAAAATAGTGGAGAAGACCCAACTTTGTCATATTTTATTGACCAGTTCAAACTCCAATCCTCAAAAGATCCAGAGGCTCGATATGCTATCAGCATTGAGCAAGATCAATTTGAGCTGACTACTCTTAAGGGATAAAAATGTATCGAAGTAAAAGAGCATCCAGGTGGCATAATTATGGTTAGGATACAAGAGTCAAATGCAAACTTCAGAGAGCAAAAAATAAACCAAAAATTTTGCCCCAACAAGAACGGAATTCGTCCCATGAAATAGAATAAAAATAAAGAGAACATAAAAAAAAGCCTAAAAAGTTTGTAATTTTCACTGCAGTCACAATTAGAATTTTAACATGATCACGAATTGTTGTACTAGGAAGAAAAATGCTCCCTCAAATCAGGAAATTACGATTGTCAAACTCGATTAAAAGACATTGTCTCAATCTTTCTAACATTTATTTTCAAGAAATAACAACAGTAAAGCTACACGAAAAGACGTTCTGATGAAATCCAAAACCCTCTAAGAAAAGCTCCGCTCTTGCTTAAATGTTACACAACCATTAGATATTTGAGGCCTATCTCATGCACCATATGATGACTGATCCAACAGTTCATCTTGTTTTCTCGATTCTTATTAGCATAAACTTCCTCAGGAGGAGCAATGTGTACCAACTACACTGCCAGATCAAAACCAACATGAAAGGACATCTTGGATCTTTTCTGAAGTAATGAAAATCTTGAAGAACTAGAATGAATACAACTTCATTTAAAATATTTAGCATCATCAATCGTCCCAAATTGAAAATCCACAAGATTTTGCGGAGCAAAACTGAGCTTATTTCAATTATACGGGAACAGAATAAAATGAAAAAAAGCATCCAAAACTTACCTCTGAATATGTGCCTGAACTTCCATTCTACGTCATGAAGATCCCTGGCAATAAGCTCCTGAGCAGGAGGAGCCTGCGAGAAATCCTGTAGGTCCGAAAAAACAATATTAATAACAAGAACAATAGCCAGCATGAGAGTTGCACCTCAATTGCTAGATAGCAATCATTACCAGAGGAGGAAAAACTTTCTCTGCAGCACGGCGAGGAACAGAGAATCCACCATGTGTACTAGTATCACTTGCTGTCAAGGTCTTGCAGAAATAATTGGTTGGCTGCGGGCTTGGAGTTCCCAGCTCAACAGGAAGATAAGTATCCTTTTGTTCTTGCTGTGCAAACCATGTTGATAATTAAATTTATCACCAAAATTATAAGAGAAGTCAAGAAAAATACAATTAGTCAAACAAAAATCTTCATGAAACTATTTTCTATTACTGGAGTCAAGGGCTGCAATGTCATTTGAGCGTAAACTTCATCGGTTTCAACATCTGCCTGAAATTTAAAAAATTACAAAATCACAACCAACAAGTCAACTCATGTAAACACATAGCACGAAAAAGAATGAAACCCACATGCATTGTCACATTATGGAGTTGGCAGATCAGCTGCGGTGGCAAGCTCGGATAATTTGGAATATGAGCCTCAATTTCTTTGTTAGTAGTCGCCGCAACCTGCTTTCAATTCCAATCAGGTCCATTAGCCATCAATCATAGAAAAACTTCATGCAATTCGCAGGTACCATCTTACATATGTACACAAGAACAGAAAGAACAGAATTTCGATATCACAAAGCACCTGCTCACTATGCCCTTGAGGAAAGTAAACCACACGGCTTCCGAGTGTTGGTAGGGACACCAAAGGACCAGCACAAGCGTGCCATAGCTCCGAATTCAAGCACTTCTTCTCCCCTTTCATAATAATTTACAATAATTGTTAACACCCATTTAACCATCTCTCAATCAATTTAACAGCTAGCTAAGTTGTCTAATCTTCACATTCAGCAAGACAACAAAAAAGGAAAGGAAAGTTGTTGCTCAAAGACCTAGCATAAGCACAACTACCACCAAAAAGTCCACTGAAAAGAAAGGCAAAAAGGGAAAATTGTATCCTCCGAGTTAAATTTAAAACACATAAATAAACAACAACAACAACAACAAAAAGAGATCTAGGCCAAGAAGCAGGACAATTGAAGCAGAAAATGATGGAAAAAGCATAGAAAGAAGAAGAAAAAATACCTTCATGAGGCTGCTGACCCATCCCTGATGGTGAAAGCTTCATATTTTCCCCACTTCAATCAAGTTTCCCAAAAAAAAAAAGCTAAGTATATTTGGAAAAAGCACACTAATAATTACACTAAATAAGAACAAAAATTCCACAAACCCTAATAAACCTCCCCCCTAATTCACACTCTCTCCCCCATCTTAACTTGCATTTCACTAACATTTTCCCTCAATTTCTCCAGCATTTCAACTTCTAATTCAACAACACCAGAAGAAGAAAAAAAACCAGAAAATCTCAACTCAACAACAAAGAAAACCCTAAAATTTCCTCAAATTCAGGAAAAAGGGAAATCAAAACTAAACCAAAACAAAGCCATCATCATCATCCTAGCTGACACCTACCAAATAAAATTTAAAAAAAACATGCAAAAAAAAATCAGTTTTTTAAAAAGGTGAAAAACCTCAGCTGCAACTTCTGCAGCTGTTCCAGTAAAAGAACCCTTTTTTTAATACCACAAAATATTTTCCAAGAGAAAGTGAGAGTGATATAATATCTCACTTTTTATATAAGCAAGCCGACCAAGGTCGACCTGATTGCAGTAGAGAGAGAAAGTTAGAGAGAATGAAAAGTAAGAGAGAGAAAGAGAAAGAATGATCTCACCTCTCTTTCCTCTCTTTTCTTCTTCTATCTACTACTACAGTGGTAAAATGGTTGGGTTGAGTGGGTCCGGCTACCATGATGAACATCAAAAAATTTATAATATAAAATTATGTCAAATTGAAGTAGAATCTTCATGATGTGGCATGTCATATATTATAGATTGTTTCAATCATAAGTTTTTTATATGTGGCAACTTTATCGTTACTTTTCTTTTAAAAAATGTATATTCTGTCATGGATCAGGTTCATTGTACCATACGGTTCAAATTTGACCACATCACTGCATTTCCTTCTATCTCCTCATTCTGCAGGGAGATGGCCAAATCTGAACCACATGGTCCACATGGACCCGGTCCATATCAGATATTTCCTTTAAAAATAGTGTTTCATGACTCAACCACGTATTTACCATTTTGTCACAATTTAATTAATTAATTGACTAAATTTTATCTCTCTAGCATTATCTATTCTTTTTTTAATGAAATAGATTTAATGTATATATGAATTCTAAAAGTCTTCCATCATAAAGTATATTTAATATTATAAGAAAATAACATGTATATAGAATTCTAAAAGGCTTCATAAAAAATATGCATAATGAATTTTTTTATTCTTATCAACGCATATAGAAATTATAAAAGGCTTGCATTATGAAGTAAATTTAATGTTTTAAGAAAAAATAGGAATTCTTATTCACGTATATAAGAATTCTAAAAGTCTTGCATCATAAATTTGATTTAATATTTAATAAAATAACCGATTATATAAACCAAAATCAGTCATGCATTCCCTCAAAAAAAAATAAAAAATACCATAAATATTTCAGTATGTGCATCTCAATGAACTTGTAAAAGACAAACAAGAAAAGAGAATATTATTTAGGTGATCTGTAAGTACTTTTGTAAGCGACATATGGTCTCTATGGTCTGCCCTGACCCGTGGTGGTGACTTGAGCCGAACCCATCCAAAAAAAATTTTTTACAAAAAAAAAAAAAATTATTTTGAGTAACCTGATTATGCAACACTTTTCATGTCCAAAAATCTGACGATTTAATGAGTGATGATTCTTTGATTTTGGATGAAAATGTAAGATTCATTCTAATTTATTTTGTTGTTGTAATCGTGATTATTCATTAGAAATATAAATGCGCATTGTCTTCGTCCATTCACTTTGTATTTTACACTGAAATTATAATTTTATAGTAGGATATAGTAAAATGTTAAATATAACCCTATTTAATATTACTCCCAATTTAATTGTACATTTTTTTCTCTATATTCTTCTTTTCAAACATTTAATGTAAAGGGTAGAATTGAAAAAACAATCATTAATTAGCCCTTTCGAAAGTGGACAGATAATTTGGGACATATTAAAAAGAAAATGTGGACAAATAATTTGGGACGGATGGAACAAATATCTTTTAGTCGTTGAATAAAAAATTTAATGGTACATACTTTTTTAGATCGAATATTTATTGTGTTTTTTTAACATCTTTTACGTAAAAATGTGTTAAATGTCTTAGAAAATGTATTAATCATAATAAAACACCTATTACATTGAATATAACACTAGTTTAAAAGTTTATATCACATGCCAAAAAGTGTTCGGTATACACTTAAATATTTTGTGTTTTGAACTATAATCATGGCAGGTTGAGTGTGTGGAAGGATAACAGTCTATTAAGAGTAGACAATATTTTTTGTGCAGACAAATTTTAACTGTAAAGTTGTATAAATTGACTGTCAAGAATAGTTACTCAAGAACCCTCATTTCTATTAATTACTTTATATCTCTCAAATTGAATGTCTATATTTTGAATTTTTTTAAAATAATTTGACTATAAGTTACAATAATATTTTTAAATATACGAGGATTCATAGGTTATTGAAACTTGCACTCCTTAAATATAGAAATGTTAGTTTAAGAAGAAAAATGTATTCTTTTAAAGAAAGTACAAATTTATTTTAGAACAAATTCAAATAGAAAATAAAAATTCAATTAGGAACTAAAGGGTATTCTATATAATTAATCAAATTGTTATTAAACAATTAATCTTATTCATTAGATCTCAAATGACTACGCTTATAAGAAATTCAAGAATAGTTGATCAGAAATCTGTGTTACTAAATAATTAATCTTGATAGTTATAATAATAAATAAAATTATTAAATAAAATAATCTTAATTGTCTGATCAAAATCGAAGAGGTCAATAGTCTAATGGAGCATTGGCCGGCCATTGACCGAGAGGTCCCGGGTTCTATACCCTCCACGAGCGTGCGGTAAGCTTTATTCTACTTTATCTAAGGTGTTTTCTCTCCTCAATGTGAGGCTGCTCTCTCTTCCCAATGTGGGGCAATCGCCTATCGTGACGTTAAAAAAGAAAAATTATCTGATCAAATTATTTGAAGATTAAAATTAATTTACACGGTATTAATAGAAATCGATTCCATAGTGGAACTAACTTGGAGGGAGAGGAGAGAGTGTTTTCTCTCTCTCACTCTTAAAACTTTCTCACTCATTCTCTTTTTTTGGTGCGCCTGTGAAATAGAGAGAGAAAGAGTGTTTAGGGAAAAAAAGGAGAATAGTGGTCGTAGATTGAACCGTACGTGGGGATCTAAGCCGTAGATTTGGGGAAGAATGATGTGACATGAGGCATGTGCTACCATCCTTCAGTGGTCGCTGTCAGAGTACGGACAGCAATTCATCAATACTTACATTCAAAATACACACGCATGGTTTTTTTCTACTATTATAAATCCGAACTCGTTGTGGTGTTGAACATAAAATAATTAGTACATATTAAATATTTTTTAATTGTTGAATAAAAAATTATTACAACAATTAGTCCGATTTTGGTCCATTGATATTTGCGCTCCAGATTTCTAGACCTGAGCGTGAAGAGGTATATTGAAAATACCATATCGATTAGCTTGAAAGTATATTTGCAATATATAAGACTTGAAAAATCCTCCTCATTTTGAGGGATTGAGTTAGACCTAAGTCAATTTTCAACATATATCAACTTTTTTTTATTTTGCACTACAACCACAGCCCCACCCAAAAAAAATAAAATAAAATAAAATTCTACCTTCACCTTCTTCATGCATTTACACGATGTGTTAGTAATATCATTTTAAAGGAGTATGGTAATATTTAAAGCTAGAGAAATTCTCTATCAGTACCCCTTATCTATTTACGTATTTATATAAATAGATTTATCTTTTTATTAGGCTATTTATATACGCATTTTTTTACGGGCCACTATAAATATCCAATTAGTGAATCCAGACACTTTTCAGGCCAAAAAATGAAATGTGACTTGCACATGCTCCTTCTTTCTCTCATCTTCCTCTACAAACCCACTCCCAAACTCAAAATTTGCACCACCCTCCTCCTCCTCCTCCACCACCGCCCGCCACCCTCCACCTCCACATTCTGCCCATCAACCCTCTTCCTTTTCTGCCCTCTCTTCTTCTCCTCTTCCACCACCGCTAGGGGTGGAAATGAGCTGAGTTGAGGCTAGCTCAGGCTCAGGCTCAGCTCACACTAAATTTTCCCAGCTCATAGCTCAACTCATCAGTAGCTCAGGAACAGCTCAGCTCAGCTCAGCTCATTTATTTACAAATATTTTTTTAAAAATACGATGACTTATAATATGAGTTTAATATCCAACTTATACAAAATAAATCAAGATATTTTATTAGCACAATGACATATAATAGAAGTTTATATATTTCTACTAATTATACTATGTAAAGACTCCGGTAAAAAAAACTTAACAAGACAAATCATTAAACCAACAAAAGTCTAGCTACCAAATATTATAATTCTTATTAATAAATGTCAAAAGTCTTCTTATATAACCAATTTGATTTTTGTAGCATGTTTTTCCATTTGAAAAGATAAAAATATAGTATTACCATAAAAATAGTATTTTGTAGATTAACAATTAATTATCACTAGTAATGAACGACAAGTAGTAATATACTTTGAGTTTCTCTTAATGTCATAAGTGATTCGAGCCAATCTCCTTTACAACTCAATGTTTGAACTGTTTTCGGTCAAAGAAGCTCAATATTAATCAATAACTCTTCCACTTTGAGAATATGAGAAGATTATAAGAGATTTCTAGGGTTGTCTTTGTTTATTTTTCTTAAGAAGAGGTGCGGCTACTTTTTTAAAGGATAGTGTTAGTAGTGCCCTAGGACCATTAGCATATGTTGTACGTTTTTTATCTTTTTGAGCATTTCATATGAATAGTTAATTTTGCTTATGAACATCAAATGCGTGATTTGATAGTAAAACTCATTTGCTTATGTAATTACTATTCTAGTTGTCCCTAGTTTTATGTAATCTACTTTACTATGAAATAAAACTAGTATGATGTTTGATTGATGATTATGTTTTACTAATCATGTGTAATGAGTACAAATTATATCATAGATGCAATGTATTGGGATATATCGTATGGGGACGTGATCCAGTTAGAAGTAATACTTCATGGTCCTTAGTCGTAAGTATTACTTCCTCAATACTATTTTAGAATCCTTAGACACTTATGTCTCCATTGATTCTAGCATGAATGGAGCCACGTTTTGACTCGGTTGTACGTTGCTTTTAATCGAGTAATCAATCGATCGATGATCGGATGTAGTGTCCTATCATGGCTTGAATGTGAGAGGCATTGTAAGGAATTTGTCCTCTCTTATTAGAGAGATATCCATAGGGCCCCTCGATAGGGAAAGAGCTATCTAAATGCATGGGACGTGCTCAAATGTATTTGATAAAGTGGTTATCGGGATACTATTTGTTGGAGCAGATCTACCCGGTGATCGAGCATAAATACAATTAAGCTTAATAAGGGTGGCGACTACCACTACGCTTATGCTTAATTAGGATATCGTGAGACAAAGGGATTAAATAGTGGATTGATATTAGGTTCAGTTGTATATTCATTCACTTTGGGTAGTCACGATGTCTCGCTAGGGACCACTTGTGATTTATGAACTCATACTACTACTAAGTGTGTTTTCATTGCCATTGTGATATGAACCCTACGGGGTCACACGCATAGACGAGCTAACGAGCTTCATGTCTAGATTCAATGAATCTAGAATGTGTATAGGTTCATTGTATCTGACATTCATTTTTTTGAGAATAATAAAGAGTTATTATTCGAATTAGAGATTAGGGGCATTTTCGGTATAGCTGGGATTACGTGGGAGTTATCATCCGAAAAGGACTTCCACTACCAGCAGAAGTCTAGGGGACGTGGGAGTTAAAGACTCCCACTGCCAGAAGAGGTGGAGCGGACATGGGAGTTGTTCTGGAAACAACCTCTCACTCCCTATAAAAACCTCTCTTGGTCGAAACCCTAGGGTTAGACAATTTTCAGCCGAAATACCAAGAAATCCAAAAAACTGTTTCTACCTCCCTTTCTCCCTAATTCCAGAAACTCAGAAAAACGGAGAGCTAGCACTTGCTGCCCGTTTCGTCGCGTGGATACCGGTAGGGAGTAATTCCGCAAGAGAAGACTCGAGGTGATCGTTGCTAAGAGCCCAAAGACAGGACCTTTCATTCAAGAATCAGATTCTTGAACCCGAAAACGTAAGTTCTTTTCTTTGTATTTTTCGATTCGTTTTGTATGAGTGGATCCTTCAGGGGAGGACTAATGGGTGTTTGGAGCGAGTTTCGCTCATGATTCCCTTGAGATAGGTGAGGCTATTTTGTATATATATATATATATATATATATATATATATATATATATATATATTTTTATTGAGCCAGCTCATGAGTTAAATGAGTCAAACTCTATCTAGCTCAAGCTCGACTCATATTTTAGATGAGCCAAAAATCTTGGCTCATGTATCGCTCATTTAGCTCATGAGCTGAGCTCGTCGAATCGAATCGTGAACTACTCACGAGCCGGCTCAACTCACTTCCATCCCTAACCACCGCCCTCCACCTTCCATCACCTTCAAATTCAAGAAAAAATCTGGGTGGCTTGTTCTTATCTGAATATAAAGAAGCCATCCAGATTTTTTCTTGAATTTGAGAGGGGTGGAGGGCGGTGGTAAAGGAGGATAAGGGGTGGGTTGATGATGAAGATGAGAGGAAGAATGAAAAATGAAGAGGGCCAGAGGGGTAATGGACATTTTTGCCTTTTACTTCGAGAGTATGTGCAAGTCACATGTCATTTTTTAGTTTGAAAAATGGCCGGATTCACTTATTCGATATTTATAGTGACCCGTAAAAGATACGTATATAAATAGCCTAATAAAAAGATAAGTCTATTTATAGAAATACGTAAATAGATAATGGTTACTATTAATTTCTCTTTAAAGCTAAGCATAGAAATATTTAATGCGGGTGAAATTTACAAAGTTGTTTTTTCTCTTTAGGAATGGGGTGGATCATATTCTAACATTGTACACTAGTATGAAGTAGTAAGTAATATTCAAAGCTTTCTTGAAAAATAAACATTGGGTGAATCTTTTGGTATTTGCTAAGAATAATGTGGGTGGCATCTACAAAGTTCTTTATCTTAATACTCCCTCCCTCCATCTCAAAAAATCTGTCCACATTTTTTTTAAAATTTGTTGAAAATTAACTGTCCACTTTCTAAATAAATGACTCATTAATGTTGATTTTTCTAATCTTACCGTTTACACAATAAATGTTGGATAAAGAAAAATAGAGAGAAAAGAATATAAAATTAAATTAAAAACAACATTAAATGGGGTCATGTTTGACATTTTACTATATTCCATTATAAAATTTGATGAAATCTTAATTCTCTTGTAAAAATATAAAAAATGTTGGATAATTTGAGACCGAAGGATAAAAAAAGAATGAAGAGGGAAAATTGATGGGTGTGATTCATAAGTTCTGGGTTTATGTATTTTTTTTAGAATTACTAAATATTTTCATTTATTGGCTTACTTGAGCAATTCAATCTCTTTGTAGAAGGAATCATAACACAAGAACTTTGAGAGAGGAAAAAAAGTACTCCCTCCGTCCGTCTCAAATTTATGTCCACTTTGTATTTTACACGGGAATTAAGGTTTCATCAAATTCTATAGTGAAATATGGTACAATGTCAAACATGACCCTATTTAATATTACTCCAATTTAATTCTACCTCATCTTCTCTCTATAGTCTTCTCTCTCCAACATTTAATGTAAATGTTAGAATTGAAAAAAATGTAATTAATGAGCCCTTTATTTAGAAAGTGGACAAATAATTTGGGACAGATTAAAAAAAAATGTGGACAGTTATTTTGGGACGGAGGGAGTATTCCATAGAGCATATTAATTAAAATTACACTTATTTTAGACTACCAATGTGTTTTGAGAAGTTACTTCTTAATACGTAGTACTTTTAAGCACGACAACTTATATGTGTATCGCCAGTTATGAATTTTTTATTAAAATATGAATAAATAAAATTAGAAATCAGTAAACTATATGGTAGTTTTGGCCAAACCGGAAATGTGCTTCCTTTTTTTTTTTTTTTTAATAGAGGAAAAACAATTAACCTTAGTCACAAAAATTCAGTTATGAGGGTGAGTTTTTTTTTCTTTTTTTTATTTATTTATTGGGGAGAGGACCTATCGATTAGAAGAAATATAGAATTCAAGAAGTGGGAAGAGAATTCGAACTCATGACTTCTATATAATGAGATTTCACCCTTGGTCACTAAACTAATGCCTTATTGGCGAGGGTGAAGTTTAATATTAATTAAAATTGGTGAAAATTGGGGACCTTTGTGGGTAATGTAAGATGGCCCATACCCTTTGGAAGCTATAGAGGGGACCAATATATAGTTGGGTGATAGTAATAGTCTATAGTACCATGCTACGATATTCTTTGGCTGAATTTCATGATAGGTACTATCATGGTGCTTTGAATGAAAAGGATTTTATATGATTATAGAAAAAGTCATTCTTGTTTTTTAATTAGACTAATTTTAGTTAGGCTTATCTATTTTAGAAGTAAATTATACTATTTGCACTAGTAAGTTCTATTTCTATGAACATAAAAAATAAATTTATAGGGGAAAGGAAATTTTTTTTGGACGCTAAGCATTCTGTTTGGACAAAGACAACCGTCTTCTCTGAAATAAGTCTCTTAAACACCACCTTGGCTCAGGTGCTGAACAAGAAAATTCAGTATATACGGGGACATCTTGTCACGTAATTGGATTTTATCTTTTGATCTTGTTTGATCCAACTGGTTGTATAAAAAAACAGGGGTATTTTAGAGATAAACTTTGAGTCTCTTTTTCTCTTTTTTACTTGTAACCGAGTGTTCAATAATCGAAACATGCGTTCAATAATAAAAAAAGCGTGCGTTCTATAATAGAGAACATGTGTTTATCGACCGAGAACGCATGTTCAATAATCAAGAACATGCGTTCACTAATAAAAAAATGTGCGTTCTCTAATAAAAAAATGTGTTTATTGACAGAGAACGTGCGTTTCTCTCGAGAGAACGTGAGTTCTACGAGAGAGAACGTGCGTTTCTCTAATAAAAAACATACAAGAACGCGTGTGTTCTCTAACAGAGAACATGCGTTCTTTTTCAACCTGCAACTTTTTCTCTCCTCTGAACTCCACCTTTTTAACTTTTCACCATGAAACTTTTCTCTCTCCTCTAATAAAATTACATATATGCACTTTTTAGCTTTTTCTCTCCTCTAATAAATCTCAACCATTGATCCTTTTAAAAAATGAAATCAACGGCCCATATTGTGTCCCGCACGTACTGAATTAAAGGCGTTCAGCACAGGAGCCGGACTGCTTAAACACAATGATTTTATTTTTCTCAAATTAAATATTTAATTTTTTTTCATTCATTACGAATGAGAAAGTAAATGTTTAATTTTAAATGCTTCATATTTGTTCCAACGTATTTCATAAGCTTTTGCATCATCTTTGTTAACGTATTCTCAATGTATTTGGATTGAAATCTTGATTTGTATTTTTGTTTGTCCAAGTGTGGTATGTGACTACACACGTCAGTATAGTTTGTTGTTTTTTTAGAGATAGTTTGTTGTTTGAAATATGGAATCTCTGGGCAGGTCGATCCGCACCAACATTTATTGATATGTGTGAATTACATATGTTCGATTTATATAAACTATTATAAATTTTGACTATTTGTTGACTGTGTTTCTTTAACCTTATTCGACTATAACACTTATGGTAAGTATAGTCCGAATCGAATTGGTAACTATTATACTCATGAAATTTTATCTACTATAAATAACAAATATATGTTTTGATTCAATCTGTTTATTTATCTTTTGGTCATTGAGTTTGCTCTTTGTCTCTTTCTCTCTAAGTGAATATCTCCGCCACCCTTTTGATCGTTCTTGTCTTGTAGGTTAATTATTTCTTTCATCTGCTAGGTCTTTACGTTGTTGTGAAAGCGAAATTTAAAAACCGGAGCATATTTGTTCAGGACGCATCATAGGTGATATAAGAATGCAAGAAAAGAAAAGAAACAATATAATTTAATTCAATAATTTAATTGATTAAATTAAAAAGTTTCGAATTTGACAATCACGAAATACAATTTTCACTTCTATTTCCCTTTGAAAGGAACCAAATATTAAGCAATATATATAGAGTTCTATTTGCAGCATGCTAATCCCCCCTTGTTTATAGCCAATGACAAATTCATGTCCCCTTCAATAAGAACAAATTAGTGCATCATCCAACATTAGCACACATTTAAGAGATGACTACACTACGTAGAAAATGTTTTGGTCATCAAGATATTGATTAATAATGCACTTTTAGGTGTTCATCATGGCAAATCCAATTAGCTTTTTCCTCCATTTTTTCATGCGTTCTAAGCATTATTATGTTTTAATAATGGTATTTGAATATTCAATGTCAAAACTGTATTATTATCTACTGTTCATAACCTTCCATTTTTTAATAGAAATTCTTCTAAATAGTTTATAGTATATATTAAATAAATAGGGAGTCAATAGGCAATTAACTCTCAAATACCAACTTCATCACCTTCTCTTTGTAGTAATTAAGTTCAGTGTTAGGAAAACAATTTTAAAAGTTGAAAAATAATATAAATTTAAAGACTAAATAAATAAAAACAAAAAAGACATCTATTAGAAAATGGTGGGAGTACTACTTATGAGACAATCTTAATCATCAAAGAGGCCAGTAGCTTTGAAATGCAAGCTTTTATATATGTCTCACTTTCAGAGCTTTCTCCTCCTCTTGGGAGAGCGATTCTCTCCCGCTCGTAGGGCAATCGCCCATCATGGCATCAATCTTAATCAAAATGAATTTTACTACTAAGAGAAGGAGTAGTGTTTTCTTTTTTTTAAGTAAATATAGTCTTAAATTATCTATTAAATGCTCAGTTGTGCTTTTAAAGCTACACTCTTAATTTTTCGGTTTACAATGTATATTCAATTCTTGGTATAATATTTTGCATTTAGATTAAATGATGGCCGGTGATATTACTAGAGCTATTTTTATTATGCAAGAGAAATTCTCAGGTAAATGACAAAAGTGTACTTGTAGTAAAAAATGAAGAACAATTCTGATATAGATCTGGACTACCAAGTGGTCATGGACATTTCTGATATAGACTTGGACTAACAATTCTGATATAGACCTGTACTATCGAATTTTTCAAAAATAACAATTCTGATTCAGCCACATCACAGTTTTGAAAGGATCAATTTTATAAACTGACACAAAGTTTATCGATTTTGCAATCACATGCACATTCTTTCAATTTTGCAATTTGAAGTACGAATTCAAGATCCACCCATATTTTAACGAATATTTGGGGTAAATCAAGAACAAAAATAAAGGGGAGACTGAAATAGTAAACTATGATTGGATTCAACAATGGTATTGTTTGCATGTCAACAAAAATATCCCAAATGATAAATAGAGCAAAATTCAACTAAGAAATTAGGATTGATTCACGATAAATCTCCAAAATTAAGATTGTAATCGATGAAGAAATGATAAAACAATTAAATCAGAAAAGAATAGAAAATGTATGGTTGAGCTTATATTACAATTTCTTGAATTTTACCATAATAAATAAGAATTTTCTTCATGTTAATCCAAAGAAATTCAATTGGGATTGAAGTTAAAAGAAACAAAATAATTGTTCTTCGTAAAGTTAGGCCAAGAATCTTGAATCTTTTTGCACCAAATGCCTGGCCACAAATGGGTTCCATTCCCATAGCAAGGCGGGAGATCAATAGTATGGAAATATTGGAATTTTTTAACTAAATTGAATTGGATTGAGAATGTACTGATTTGTTGTGAGTTTACATGCCGGAGAAGAATATGCGGCTTAAAAACATGGTTTTCTGATCAAATCAAATTGGGGGAAGGGGATTAGTGGGTTAAGGACACGTGAGGGATGTTGGTTTAGAAGTGAGTTGCCTATTTAATACTTTCCCATTTTACCTGTAAATTACTTTATTTCAATTTGAGCCAGATACCGTGGATGGTTGGGAATGACGAGATTGGCAAATAATTAATAGTTCTAGGAAAAAAAAATAAGAATGGGCTTCAGACAAAAAACAATAGTTTAGGGACGATAAATGTGATTTTATTCTAAAAATAAATAAGGTAACAAGGTATAGTTGCGAGTAGGGCTGTTAACGAGCCGAACCGAGACGGTTTTGGGCCAAATCGGTTCGGATCGTTAAGAAAACCGAATCGACAGTTAATCGGTTCGTTAGTCAACCGATTCGGTTGTTCAATTCGTAATCGGTTCGAAATAAAATTGTACAAAACCGGTTCGTTAATCGAACCGTATCAAATCGCGCAAAACCGGTTCGCTAATCGGATCAAAAATCGTAATTCGCATTAAATCGTAATTCGGTTCGTTAATCGGATCATACTATTACAAAACTAGGACTGTTGGCGAACCGGTTAACTCGTAAATCGCTCGTTAATCGGTTCGTTAAAATCGGCTCGCTAACTCGCTAAAATCGGTAGAATATTATTAACCGGTTTAACGAGCGATTTAAAACGATTTACGAGCCATTTTACCGAATCGTAACCGGTTCGTTAACGAGCCGAGCGAGTTAGCGAGCCGATTTTAACGAACCGAATAACGAGCGATTTGCGATTTAATCGGCTCGCTAACAGCTCTAGTTGCGAGATTGTTTCTCCTCTAAGGGCACTTATGCCATTTAAATGACAATTGCTCTTACAGTAGTAAAGGAGCTCTGGCAATATAATTTTCCTCAAAATGATAGTAGATGAGAAAATGACATCTCAAATATATTTTGATTGGTTTTTATTCAAGAAGATGTGTCGTCGTCTAAAGCGAACATTGTGTGTTGGAAAATGTAAGAAAGTGACACCCAAACTAGAAAGAACATATTTTAATGACAAAAAAAATAAAAAATCCTAAATCAATATTTAAAATATCAAAAAGCCATAAACACACACGAACAAAAGAAAAATGACTTATCTTGACTCGTTTTTTTATGTTTATTTTGTGCACAACAACAATTATCAATATCAAATCTCGAGCTCTGGGGCAACTGCTTGGAGTTGTCATACGGGTTCGATTTCCACCATGAACATCGACTCTCGTGGGATTTTTCCGCGGTGGTAGGACTCCGTGTATAAGAGCAGATATGCGTGCAGCCTCTCACTTAATGGTCATGCTACTGCCAGCCATGGGCCGAAAGCTCAGATTAGTCACCACGTTGTAGGTGGACACCGGGTGCCCCTCGAGGTGAAAAAAAGATTTATCAATATCAATTTGAAATTTCAAGCCTAATATTTGACAAATAAGGTAGGCACATGTTCCGTATAAGTTAAGAAGTTAGAATAATATCACATTAGTGGTCAATAATAAAAGATATTAAGAGCACATAATTTATAAAATTGGAATAACCTCGTACAATTATTAATCTATAATAAATCACGATAAGAATATTTCTTTGCTTTTTACATCACACAGTATTGTCTAAAATACTTTCTCCCATTTATTATTTTCAAAATAGTCAAGAGTTCCATTATAATATTCCGAACTACAAGTCTATAACCAACGCGATATTATTACCTAATCGACTTTTTTTCTATTATTACAATTCGTATTTAAGGCATATTAAAACTCGTGTAAAATGAGGTATTTTTTCCACACATAACAAATCTTATATTGAATAATTATTTAACACTAAAATAAAAATATTCTGTCTCACAGTAAATTCGAACTTATATTTATAAGTGTTTACTGTCTTAAATACTCCCTATTCTATTAGTAGAGAAAAGGTTGAAAATTGGTATGGATACAAATTCACGAACATTAAACGTGAAACCTCAATCGAGCTTTACCTAGTATAAATTCAATAAATATGGGCAGCTCTAGTACAACTATTCATGAGGAAGATAAAACAGTTGGGAAAATCAATGTAACATAGATTCTACAATTTGAGAAATGACTATGATGTCTCCCCGGCACATATGAGTTGGTAAGTTGGGGGTGATTTATCGACTTTGACAATACATGTTCGAACTTTGCGTGTGGAGTTTATATTGAAGTTAATATGATGTTTGCTCTTTCAACTAAGTTTTTATTTGTTCGTGTATATATCAGGATTTAAATCTTGCCTGACTAAGAGTCTTCTGATTTAGATGATCTAACTCTCGAGTCTTACCCTTTATTAAAAAAATTGCCCAACTATGAAATTGCGGGTTTAGATTAGAGATGGCAATGGGGGCCGGGTGGGGGTGTAGACCATGATCTCCAATCCCGGTCCCGCCTCTTTCATAGCATTCCCATTCCCAGCTCAGGTGGAGGCCCAGTCTCAACTGGAGGAAAGTGGAGAATATTTTTCCCAAATCATCACTTTCGTCTTAACAGAGGCCCAACCTCGACTAAATTTTTTTTTTTTTTTTATAGCAAAAATCTCCAAATAGAACATTGAGAAACTATTATAGCATTGTAAAATAAAATATTTAATACCTATAAAACGAAATGACATTTTAGACGGGTCATGCGAGGCGGAGGCGGGCCGGGATGGGGCTGAGATATTATTTCTCCCGCCCCCGTTAACGGGGCCAAATTCATCCCCATCCCCACTCCCACTCCCTTAAATCGGAGAATCTCAACCCAACCAGGGCTAGACGGACCGGATCTCCAATTAAATCGAGTCCATTGCCCCGCCTAGTTTGGATTGATTGTAACTCTAGTCTTACACTTGAAAGAAAGAAAGAAAGAAAATAAATGAATATGATAATTTATTTAAAATCAATAATAAATCTATAGATTGCGAATTCAAATACGCATCCAAAGCCCATCAAAGCTGTAGGATCACACCAACAATACACATGCCCCGATTATGGGCTGAGAGATTCTTTATTGAATTTCAAATCATAATTCTTTGATTATTTTGATTTATTAGATGATTTTTACCAACCCTTGTTTTGCCTCCAAAAAATTATTGAAATCTAGTTTTAGGGCTATTTCCCTCCTAGAACTACCTTGTATTTCACTGTCTCAGCTTCGGCAAATTCAGTCCCATCTTATTGTTTCTGGCACAATTGCCGACCCTTTTGCCGCCGGGAAGCTTCTTACCGGCTTTGCCAATTGCGGTGAGATTTCTCATGCTTATGCACTTTTTCGCCTTATGCCTTATCGTTCTACTTATATATGGAACACCATGATTAGGGGTTTTGCTGAAAAGGGTCAATCCAAGAATGCGGTTTTGCTTTCGAAAGAAATGCTGAAAGATGGGTTTTTGTTGAATAATTATACGTTTTCGTTTGTTTTCCGGGCTTGTTCTGAGCTTTGTGATGTTTATTTGGGGTTAATGTATCATGCCCATGTGATAAAATTGGGTTGGGAGTTTCATGAATTTGTGCGGAATGGATTGGTTCATTGCTATGCTTGTTGTGATAATATGGTTTTCGCAAGAAAACTGTTGGATGTGAGTAAAAATCCCGATGTCATTACTTGGACTGCTGTCATCAATGGATATGTTAAGCGTGGGGAGATTGCGGTTGCCCGAGAGCTGTTTGATCAAATGCCTGAAAAGAATGCAGTTTCTTGGAGTGCTATGATGAATGGGTACTTACAATTTGGGTTTTTTAAGAAAGCACTGGAATTGTTTAACAATATGCCAATCTCTGGTATCCAGCCTAATCATGCTGCCATTGTTGGTGCATTGTGCGCCTGTGCTTTCCTTGGTGCCTTGGAACAGGGTAGATGGATTCATGCTTATGTCAATAGGAACAGACTCGAACTGGACAGAGTGCTGGGAACATCACTAGTGGATATGTATGCGAAGTGTGGGGTTATTGAGATGGCTTGCCATGTTTTTGAGGAGATATGTAGTAAAGACATTTTCACATATACATCTTTGATTTCAGGTTTAGCTAATCATGATCGGAGTGGAAAGGCAATTGAGGTATTTAAGAGGATGGAGAATGAGGGCATTAGGCCAAATGGGGTGACATTTACATGCGTTTTAAATGCTTGTAGCCGAATGGGGTTGGTTGAAGAAGGGTTGAGAATCTTTAAAAGCATGAAGGGAGTTTATGAAATGGAGCCAAAAGTTGAGCACTATGGTTGTTTAGTTGATCTTCTAGGCAGAGTGGGAATGCTTGAACAAGCAAAAGAAATTGTGAGAGCTATGCCTATGGAACCCGATTCTTATGTTCTGGGAGCATTGCTGAATGCTTGTAGAATTCATGGTGAAATTAATCTAGGGGAAGAAATGGTCAAGATACTAGCTGACCATTGTCTTGATCATGATGGAGTCCATGTTCTTCTTTCGAATATTTATGCCGCTGTTAAACAATGGGATGATGTGGAGACTGTGAGAAAGGGAATGGGCGAGAAGAATGTGAAAAAAGAGCCCGGATGTAGCTTGATTGAAGTAGATGGGAGTGGTTTTTGAATTTCTAGCCGGAGACAGGTATCATGATCATATTAAAGACATTGGCTTCACATCTTCTCGGATTGGCTTCACATATTCACATAATGAGTATGACCTTTCTATCGAGTGGCCATATTAAAGACATTGACTTTGTGAGTCCGTGTCTTCAAGGATTAACAAATATTCCGGTGATTACATAGTTATCCTTTCTGGAAACTCATTTTTGAGAAGAACAAGCTGTCTAAGGTTAACTTCCTGCTCATTTAGTCCTTAATTTTCACTAATTTGATGTATTATTTGCCTTTACTTTCAAGTGACTTTTTGGGTAGAGTAAGTGATAGGTGAAATAAAGAAATATGACGCAGTTTTTATATTCGTAAACAACCAAAATTAATCCTTCTGCTTGTATTTCTTTGTACCAGTTGCTAGGAAGTAAATGCTCGGTGCTTAAACAAGACAGGTCAATTTTGAGTTCAAAGCTGGTTTCTGAACAATTACTCACAGTCTGTGACCAAATCTACAAAGGCGTCTAATTAAAATTATGGCAGTAACTCTTTTAGCAGCTAATTGATCCTTCAAAATGCCACTGATTTACACTAATGTTTGTTCTTTTGGTTCGTTTAGAAGATGTCCAAGTGATAGGTAGCCATGCCACAGAAATTGTTTTTGGAAGTTCTTTTTCTGGTTGCTGCACCAAAAGAGAACCCTAGTTTGGAGAAGTTCCTCCCTGATCTCCAGAGAGGATTACCAGTATCTGGGATATAGTTTCTTGGTTTGTTAGTCTGGTCTTCCATATTCTCGCAATATTATTCTAGATAACTTGCCAAGATTATTCCCTGAGGATTGAATCATATTTGTATCTCTTCTAGTGAGTTTTAGTATGTCTTTAAGGTCAGCTACAATGTAGAATATCTTTTTTTTGGGGTTATGTTGTTGTTGTCGTATCAATAAGGACGAGGTGATGTCTAATTCGAGATCTATCATTCTGATTCATAAGTGTCAGTCTGATTGTAACCAATGGAAAAATATTGCTTGTGAGAAAGAAGGGAAAGAAGAGCAATTAGGGAGGTGTCATTGATGAGATGAGCAGGGAAGATATATAACTTGGGAGGAAAGAAAGGGTGCATTTTTTGTGTGTGTTCTTTGGAAGAATATTCAACCAACAAGATTCTAAGAGAAGCAAAAGTCAATGTTTAGATTTGATGAAGATGCTGAAGTTGAAGAAGAAAACCAAGAAACCAATAAATTTATCTTTTATATAAAAAAAAGAAGAAGCTAAGAGTAAATTTATCTAAATTAATGTTACGAACCCATTGTTAATTACTAATGACAAACGCACTGGTCTTTTTACTTCAGTAATGAAAATGATATTCACACTTCTAATTTAGCTATTTGTATTTTGTTTCTCTTATTTTGTAAATGAAAAGACTTCAACAATCGAATTAATTATGTGTCAACGTTCCAACAAAAATACTTGTATGCACCAAAAATTACGGGTTCGCTGGGGTAAATACATTACTTGTATGCACCAAAAATTACGGGTTCGCTGGGGTAAATACATTAAAAATGGATAAATTTTAGCGATGGTATTGCTATAGTTGGTGGTGGACTTTCTTTGGGAAAAAATATATTAATAGCTTATATGCTATGAGAAGGTTACAATTTTGAAGATGCAGTACTCAATAGCGAGCGTTGGGTATATGAAGATATTTATACTTCTTTTCACATACGAAAATATGAAATTCAGAGGTGACAAGCCAAAGCCCCGAAAGGGTCACTAATAAAATACGGGTATATTTCTCTTGAAATGTTAGCTTAAAGTTGGAGTTATTGAGTTTGAATATTAGTAATTTTTTTCACTAATAAAATAAAGGAAAAAATTATTGCACGGAACTAAAAGAGAAATGCAAATATACCACGTTTTTTAAATAATAAATACCTAAAAACCAAAAAAAAGGGGACAAAAAAGAAAAAACAGGTCAACAAAAAATCTATATATATAAATAAATATAGATGGGGTCCGTAATTCCGGATTTAGCCCTCTTCTTCTTTGTTGGGCCTAGTCCCATTTCTGGAGGGCTCTTTTGTTCTTCTCCTGTCTTTCTGGAATCAGCATAATTCTTTAGCATCTTTTTTAATTTATTTTCTATTTTCCCGACACTTTTAATTTTTTTCTTCCATATACGGTAGATCTATATAATTAATTTTTTTCATATATTTTTCTCTCTCTAATCGATAGATCTTACCTTCTCCTCTGTTATGGCTGCAATTCTTGAAATCGCTGCTCAACAAGTCACTGATTCTCTTCAAGATCTCTCATTCAAAGAACAGGTTGATATATTTTTTTTCATTTATTGAATTGATTTTCATTCCTGTTATTTATGTATTTGTGATGAAAATTTGTTGGGTTTTTTATTTTGATAAGATTACAATAAAGGGATTTCATTATTAGATGCTTCTTTAAGTTTGTTTTTAGCTGAATTCGTTGTTTCTTGGCAAAGTTGGATGTTCTTGTATGATTATAAACTGCTATTTTGACTTCTGTATTTGGTTTAATTGGTCTCATTTGATTGGGTTTGTTTAAAGTTTTGAACTTTATGATTTTTAGCTTTTAGTTAGAATCTGTTTTTTTTTAAAATCTTATTGGCTAGATATCTCTTAATCAAGGAACAAATTGCTTTCCCTTTGATTGTTATTAATTGTAGTTGGAAGTAATGTACTTGATACGGAGAGGTATACGCAGGCTTGCTCATGAGATTAATTGAATTTCAGAGTGAGAAGATGATGGAGAGTAGTGGTTCCACTTCTGCGGCAGAGGAGACGGGGTGTGAGAAAAGTATTATTGTTAACAAGGATTGTAATAATCAATATCATTTTGGGGATTGTGCAATATGTTTGAATAAGATAGTGCTTCAGGAAACTGCTCTTGTAAAAGGTTGCGAGCATGCCTACTGGTTTGTCTATCATCAATTCTCCTTTTTTTCATTTCGCTATTTGTTTTCTGAATTTATGTTATTTATCGTACAAAAGTCTGCTATAGTTTGTTGTTCCAATTGGACGAAAAGATTGACCAATGGATAGAAAAGGCACTGAAAATTATATTGGATAGAATGTATAGTAAAATTACAAAAATTATCTGATAAAATAAATTAAACACTAGTATTGGATATAATTTCTTAGATGGAGATAAGCTATAGTTATGCTAAATCATGACGGGTAAAATAAAACAGATTATCATGAAGAGCTTAGCATCACTTGTTACTTTTTTATTCTTTTTTCCCCACTGGAGAGTTTTTTTTTGTGGGGGGGTGTGGGTGGGGGGGGAGCAATTAGAGTAGTGCATGTGTTGTGTTTTAGCTGCTGGGTTGCGTAACTAATCTGAATCACTGAGCGAAGCTGGTGGGACATCAATGTGATGTATTTTAGCTGCTGGTTTGCGTAACTAATCTGAACCACTGAGCGAAGCTGGTGGGATCCTTTATTAAACTAAAAGTTACCTATTTTAGGGCAGAGAGTTACAATACTTTTCTCGGGGGGAGATGTTATAGTATTATTAGTACTGATAGATTAACGATCAACTACTAATCCAGCCAGAACTAGAAGAACTAGATTCTTTACGAATATAACTTCCTTAACGGTGCAGTAAACTAGGCCACTGTTACTTATGATTCTTATAAAGGAGTAACTTTAAGACATGAAATGACTGTTGGTCTCAAAATTATGGAGATATTCTTCTTCAACACTAAAAGACACAAAACAATGAATTGATGAATATTCCTATCTAATAACTCATAAACTGGAATATTCCTGACTTGGCATGGATTTTCGAATGATTATTTGAGCTAGTATTTCCCTGATCTTGGGCTCTTTCTTCGTCTGTAGTATTTACATGTTCGACTACATTTGCTGCTTAAATATATTGAATTCTATTCTTTGTATTGTTTTGAATTTTATGTTAGAAGATAGTTGTTTAATTCTCGGTGGACAATAGAATTTCCGTATTGATATGTTGTCTCATTATCTATTGTAGACGTATTTTCACAGTTTTGAAAATTTGTGCTCCTAATTGGCATTGTGTTTTACTCTATTTTCCATAAAGAAGTGCAATTCAGAATATCTTATTGATCTGTTATTAGTGTTTTTTCCAATTTCTCTGTTGCAAGTGTAAGCAAATAAATATCCTCTCCATTAAGCAGAAAATAGCTGTGGGGATCGATGGTTAAAGTTTAGAAGAGTGCGTACTGATTATTCCATATATTGATCGCTTTCATTTTGCTGATTTTCTAATATACCAATCATGCTGAAGATATAACAATATATGAAATTTGTGCTTCGAGTTCCTGTTTAATACTATTTATTCTGCTGCTAGTGTGATCTGCATCCTTCGATGGGCTACCTACAAGAATGAACCAACGTGCCCACAGTGTAAACATCCATTTGAGTTTCTGAACATCCACCGGTCTCTTGATGGCAGGTGAGCTAGAATAATCATTTTGCTTGCTGCTTTTTCTGATGTTTGTGAGTATTAATGTGAGAGTTATATACGGTTCCCTGATGCTAAATGGCAACTTTTCTTTCTGATTTTTTTCAAGAGAAATTCTTGATGCTATATTTATTTGGAAAGGTTTAGGTTTGGTAGGCGCATTAGATGACTATGCTTGTCATGTTGAACAGCTCATGTTAATCATGATGCCAAATTTACGCTCCATGTGACAGTTCCGTGCATTTTCTTGAATTTGCTTGTTTTTGAAAAAAATGAAGTCGGCTGAAACGTCATAAATCAGAGAGTTTTTCTTCAACTAATGTTGCAAGTGCTAACATTAACATCTTGGAAATTTATAAATATTCAGGGGAAAATATGCTCCTCTAAGTCGAAAGTATCCTTTAATTAAGTAGTGCCTGAATGTGTCTGCAAAGTGCATTTATGTATTGATGGTTTGATTTGTGTCAGAGTGTGAATTCTGATTTTCCAAATTGATCTTTTAAAGATCTCTTGTCTTCTGTGGAACAGCATCCACGATTATATGTTCGAGGAGAGTGTCTGCCTGCTCCTTAGAGCCTCATGGTTCAAGCCTTTGATTGTGGAGGAACGCGAAGAAGTAGATGATGACATAGAATACTTTTATGTTGATGACGATGAAGATCTTAATGAAGCTTACTTAGGCAATTCATCAAGACTCCGCATTGGCAACCGGAGATGGGGAGATAATGGATACGTGAGGTCAGGAAGGCAAGAGGCCAGGCCAGTTCATTGTCCCAATGAACTTGACACCGAAGCAGGTCCATCTCGTCAGCCTAGGAAGAAAGAACCCGCCAAGGAAGCAGTAGGCCGGAGGGCCAAGAGGGCTCTAAAGCGCGAAGCAGCTGATAAGGCAGCCGCTGCAAAGCATCAGCAACATTTGGCGAGGTTGGGTCGCACTTAAGGTTTGAATTAACAATCTCAAAGGCCTTGTGCTTCCACCTCTTGTACAGCGTTTCCTTAGATTTCATGTGTAATAATGACATAGTTTGATGCTGAATGGCGTAACTCATAATGGGGCTGAACTTTTTGACACTGCCCTTTATACAATTTCATAGTAACTTGTTTTATGTAACATCATGATTATACAATTTCAGAAATGGTTATAATTGACCCAAGGCAAAGAAGATCAGATGGTATGCTTTTTGTTGAATAATTATACTACGTTGTTTGTTTGTTTGCTGGACTCCAGTGGCAGAACCCGGCGGGCGACTGCCCCTAACATTTTAATTAGGAAGTTCAGTATGTCAAAGACTTGGCAAGTTCTTTACATCCTAGTTTTCTGGTGGAGGTACCCGCAAAATCCCTTAATTTCCCGCAGACCTTGGTGAGAATAAACAAGTGATAAGGGAAATACAATCCGTTTGGAAGACAACTTACCCCATTCCGATTCCATACACTGAAGATCTCAGCAAACAAAAAAAAGGAATTAGCATTTACTCGTTTTCATTTGTATCCATGTACTCGTTTTCGAAATCCAAGAAGTGTTCCCGTGTGCTTACATTTAGAGGTATAAATACCTGACACTTATGAACGAGACTCTCAAATTGAAATATCCAAAGGAAGGATAGTTGAGGGGCGTATTTACTATGGAAGACACAAGACTTGGCTATGAAATAGAAGATCCACAACACAGATGCAAAACCAATAGAGGAGGAATAATATTAGCAAATGACCAATGGATTGAAACAATCCTAAAAAAACACCCCAGAAGAGAAGACAAGAGACATGCAGCATATTCATACTCCCACCATTGCCTAATATAATTTTTTTAGGACATGTTAGCGAAAATTAAAGAAGCAAAAAATAAGATATTTTTTAATCAAAATATTAATATTATTCTCTCAAATAAAATTAGTGGTATACAAGTCTTATTTAAGAGAATAATATTGATATTTTCATTAAAAAAACACCTTATTTTTTATTTCCCTTGATTTTCACTACATGTCCTAAAAGTCGTGTATTAAGGAATTGAGATAGTATCTCTTTATCTTCAAAAGCAGGCCACTCAGGTTTAGTGGTCTGAATAAGAAGGCAGACAAAAACAAGGGAAAAGGTAATGAAAGGACAGAAAACCACCCAAGATAGATATAAGGAAGAAATGGATGATTATAAAACATTGAATTTGCAACATCCCCACACCGAAAAGCAGAGAAATAAGAGATTAAGAGGGAACAATAGTAGTTTGCAGCAACCTTGTCCTATTTTTCCCAGGGCAATGATACTGAGATTAGATAAGAGTGTCTACATTGAGAATTTTGTGAATTATTCGTGAGCAAAGAGGTGGAGGATTCCAGCTGAAAAAAAGATTTATTGGGATTATTTGTCCAATTACTAAGCTTTCAACCACTAATAATTAGTACTGTCAAAACGGGTATGCCCGCCCGCCCCGTCATGGGGATCATCAAAATGAATGCCCCGTACCCGCTCGCGGAATGCCTGTGACCCTTATTATTATTTTTTTTTTTGAAAAAAATATATCAAATCCGAAAAAATCAACAAAGTGCAATTTTTTCTCATTCACTTACAGTTTACAATCCTATAGAGGGAAAATAAAAATCAAAATAGTTCAAGAACAATCAAATCAAATTCCACAATTATACAAAATAGTTCAAAAATAATCAAATCAAACTCCACAATTTCAAGAATAATTTAAGATCAACTGTCCAAAATTAACAAACATATTGCTGAAATTAAAACAACAAAAAATATATATTGTTTTTTAAATATACTCCATGTGTTGATCTAGATGATGAACAATAGAAATATTATTTGAATCCATTTTAGAACATTTTGATTCCTTCTTTTCATATTCACATATAAAACACACACCTTAAGAAGTTAAAACATTATAAATGGTAAATGATAAATAATAGATTAGAACATAATTTAGTTACCTTAAAAAATGAAACTGTGAATCCAATTGCGTACACATATTTGAGATAGTACACTTGTAGGAAGAAGATGACTCCTATATTTGGTAAGAACGCGTACAAAAAGATAGTGGAGATATATGACTCTTGTTGAGTATGAAGAAAACTAAAGAGCCTTATTAATTTCTATCCAAAATTAATAAAAAAACAAAACAAAGCGGGCATGCCCGGTTGCAACCCGCCCATACCCGCATGGCCCGTTACCTGCACGGACATGCCAGTTAATATCCGCATTTAAACAGGTATGGAATTCATAACCCCATACCCGCCTATTAATCTTATGGGGTGGGCATGCCCGTGGGCATATGCCCATTTTGACAGCTCTACTAATAATGTTCTTGAAAAAAATATATATAATAGGAAAACAAAAAATGGTATAACTGACTGCTTATTTCAACAGAGATTAGATAAGAAATGTACACACACATAGCCTAATGGAAAATCAACATCATCGACTCAACAACAATGCAGGAAAGCATATGCAATCAACAAGTCCAGAGGATACAGCCAACAACACGTTCATTTGATCAACTATTACTGACTAGAAACACTAAATGCATGTTGCAGAACTTTCCAAGAACAATTTGGACTAGTATTTTCCTAACCGAAAAAAATTGATGCAGCTATCAGCAACGTTGTTTCTTTCGAGTCTAAAAATCTGCTCTTAATGACAAAGTTTATCGAATTAAGTTGAGCATAAACAACACAGATTATATTCTACAATAGCAATAGACTAGAAGTAACTCTCACAAGTAATAAAGATCGAGAAATCGGCAGCTAAACGTATTCATAGCAGCTCATGATTCATACATGAAAACCCCAACAAGCCAACCAAGTAAAAGTCCTATAAGAACTCAACCTCGAGTTATTATGACAAATAACACAACTGATTCCAGCAATGTGAGAGCACAAAGCCAGAAACACAACCATTTATATCAAAGACATAGACAACAACACCGAAAACAAAGAGCACACAATGTGCCCTTTGTCAAATAAAACAAAAACACCATACATAACACAATTAAAAGCCAAGAAACCAACAAGAAGCCTAAACTAGACTGTTAAAGGTCAATCAGAAGCTCAATATCTTAAAGCATGCAAAGCATCATACATTGAAGAAAGGACAAACCTTTTAGAGTAGAGAAACAGAGCATAAACCACATCAAACATTTCAATGGGTTTTAACAATACTAACATTGAGTCCCAAGATAGAATTCTTGAGAAACTATAGAAAATGCATATAACAAGGATAAATTGAGAGTACCATCATCGACAATATATAACTTAGTATAGACATATATAGCTAATTACTAACTCCATTCCTTTAACATAAAGTCGTTTTAGAACGTGTAGCGAAAATTAAGGAAGCAAAAAAAATAAAGGCAGTTTATTAGTTAAAATATCAATATTACTCTCTTAGATAGGACTTGTATACCAATAATTCTATGTAAGAGAGTATTTTATTTATTTATTTTTTTTTATGAAAAAACATCTTAATTTTTTTGCTTTGTTATATGTCCTAAACAACTTATATTAAGGAATGGAGGGAGTAACAATTAACGGAATTTTGTTCATTCAAATTAACCCAATCTCAAGCAATACCCTTTGCCAATGCTTCAGCCTGCGCCGCCTTCTTTACGGCATCAATATCCTCATGAGGAATTGTCACGTATCCCATCTTCTTAGGGCTTGTTCCATCATCAACATCGGTATTGTCAAATCCTTCATCATCGGAGTCATCGAAGTCAAACCGATGCGGGGAAAACAAAGACCAGATCAGGTACATTGTTGCAGCAGTTAGGGCTCCACAACCAACCCCGAAAAGCAATGCACCGACAACGCTCATTATATCCCTGGTCCTCTCCTTAATTGAGCTTCTGGTCACCGTGGAGTATAATCCAACCGGCATCGTGGTGGTGGCGGCGGTGGTCGAATCAAATCGGTTATCGACGTCGCCTACTTCTTCTCTATCGAACAATTCCTTTCTGGCGGAGCGGATTGGGAAACCGCGACGACGGTAGTCGATGAAGGGGACCTTGGCGGCGGGTCTGGGGCGGAATTGGAGCCTGATCGGGTGGCGATTTTCTGCTACATCGTCACGGCTGTGGACGGTGGTGAATAATAAAAAGAAGAATTTGGGGGAATATGAAAAGTCTCTCTGAATTGTAAAAGTGTTCAAGGTAGGGTTAGGGTTTTGGGGGAAGGATGGGGATGAGGTAGTGGTGGTGTAAAAGAAGAGAGTTTTGCAGGGCCTTCCGGAGACGGAAACGGCGAAGAAAGAGAGGGCTAGGAGGAGGAGAGGGAAAGCTGCGGTCGCCATTGACGAGTTTCTAGAGAGAAAAAGAGGATAGGTGTTTTTCTCAAATTAGAGAGAGAAGGGGGAGAATGGGGAAGGTAATATGTTACGTCTGGGTGGGGAAAGTCTGGCATGAGGCGGCTCATGTGGGTACGGCTCCACACTCCTCTCACATAATTTTCGGAGGCATTCATATCTCACAGGTACTCACAAGGACTGTCCTATAGGGAATTTTTCCGTCTGGGCGATAAGGGTAAGTTTGGGATATCAACTGGTTTGACCCCGTGGAATTAGGTGGTAAATATAGACTCATCAGGAAGTAAATATTTTTACTTTTCTTTTCTTTTTTTGAGAATTACTAGTTTCCTTTTCTTTTTTTGTGGAAATTATTATTACTACAACTTTCCAACCGTAAATTTTTGCCCTTTTGTTTTTCTTCCTCTCTTTTTTGGCTTTCTAATATAATAGGATAAAAACATTTACCTAAAAGAATTAATAATATAGGGCCGGATTGGATTGAGTGTCATATTGAGATTTCTAATATTATGGTATGTATGCAATCCAGATTCTATATGTTTTATAAGTACTCTTAGTGCATGTTTGGTACGCGGGAATGGAAAGACCTTTCCCACTTATTTTTTCATTCCGGCGTTTGGTTAGACAATTTGAAGTGGGAATCATCATTCCATGTGAATGACAATTTCAGGAAGAAGTGGGAAAGGACATTCCACCCCGAAACCTGTGGAATGACTTTCTTGGAGAAGTTGGAATCATCAATAAATAGTAATTTACATTTATACCCTCTTTTAATTAATTATTACGTTCATTTTACATATCAACGTATTCATATTTAGTCATAAATATTCTATTTCACTTAGTATAATTTCATAGATGATAATTTTATAAATATTTCTTTTTCTTGGTAGTAGTTTTAATCTATTTTTGAATTTAAAAGTAAAGATATTTTTATTACTATGTTGATATTTTAATAAAAAATTATTATGTTGATGTTTTAAAATTATATATATATATATATATATATATATATATATATATATATATATATCAATGTTATTCAAGTAAGATTTTGTAATGAATATTTAATTAGGTTTTATCACTAGTATATGATAAAGTGGCATTTAGGTCATATTGTGTTTAATTCCATTCAATTCTGACATTAAAATATAGTTTTACCAAACACAAAAAGAATCAACATTCCATTCTGCCTTTACCTTCCAAACACTGGAATAGAAAGATGATTCCGAAGTCATTCTGGGTGGAAAGTGATTTTGCCTGGAAAGGGATTCCATTCCAGCGTACCAAACGTGCTGTTAAAGTTTAGAGGTATTCGATTCAGATTTTAAAAAGTTTATTAAAATCTAGAGATATTCAATTCAGATTGTAAATTATTTGTTAAAATCAGTTGATTTTCAAAACTCTAAAGATTCTCATATATTTCATTAATGAAGTATTTTGATGGATTTTCTAAGCAATGATTTGTATTGAGAAAAATCTCTTTTTGTTTTTCTCAAGATTCTGAGTTTCTCTCCTGAATATGAAAAATTCAAAGACTGTTTGGATTTTTAACAAACTGATTTAATCCAAAAGAAAAAAAAAAGACGAATAAACGTATGTGAATTTTGAAAATTCAACACAATTGGATCAGTATAATACACCATTTAATCAATCTCTTATATAGTTTTCGGTGTCATTCAAATAATCTATATACTTTATAATTAAAAGAAATCATGATAAATCAATCTAATAAAATTTGTAAGAATTTGCGTAGTTTCTCTTATAATATTTTTTAATCCATATATTTTTTTAAAATTACAGTAGCATAATCCATATATATATATATATATATATTTTAAATCAGTTATAATCTTTTAAAATCTGAATTGAATACATCCTCATTAATCTCAGACTAGTCTCAAACTCAAACAAAATTTTCACTAATTTAATCCAAAGAAAGTTTGAATCTTAATTTGAGTTTCAATCCAAATATTTACGCGCCTGGCCACGTCAGCCTATGAAATCCGTCCTGAATTGGGAGTGGCCAGGGCATTAAATCACTTCATCATTTCTCGCTAAAATTAAAACTTTCATTAAGGGTCACCACAGTTCCCTCGACGGGTAATCCAAGAAGAACTCCTACGTCCTCTAATGTAATGTTCGCCTCTCCGCAAGGCAGATGAAATGTGTGTGTCTCTGGACGCCATCACTCAACTAATACAGTCACTAAGGCATGATCTACCTGAATATAATCAACTCGACACAAACTCCCAAAACCTGGCCACTGCCAATCCATGACGGATTTCCCAAATCCATCCTGGGTTGACGTATCCAGACACGTAAGTATTTGACACATTAGTACAGTATGAATTTTCCAAATCCGTCTTGGACCCAGGACGGATTTGGAAAATCCGTTATTACCAAAAAAAGTTTCTCCTAAAAATTTGGATGCAATGGTTAATCCATTATGTAATTTCATGGCCATTCTAAGGCCAAACCCCAAATATTCAACCCTCTTAAAGCTTCTCATCTTTTTCGAAATGATGTCTCACATGAATTCTTACGGTGAAATCGAGAGACTTTGCTTTTGAACTAAGTTGTCTTAAGTTATATAAATGTTGAATTATTTGTGAGAAAAAAATAAAATTTTGTAGGCAAAAAATTAACTTTGAAAGTAAACATGGAGATTTGTTAATTGTGGGTGAATTTCATTTTGGTCCATATAAATGACTCGCAATGTCAAGTTCGTCCTTGAAATTTCGTAAATGTCAATATCGTCCCTAGAAATGGCTCACAGTGTCAACTTCGTACCTGTAAATGGCTCGCAGTGTCAAGTTCGTCCCTGAGATTACAAAAATGTCAACCATGTCCCTAGAAAAAATGGCTCACATTATTAAGTTCGTCTCTGAAATTTTAGAAATGTCAACCTCCATACCAAATTACGCGATCTGTAGAAATTTTTGTATATATATATATATATATTTTTTGTTTGATTCTGATTTTGTTATAATTGGTTTTGAATTTCACTTACGGAAATTTACAAATTTCACCTAATCTTTGTTAGTATAGAGTTAGTCAACGACGAAAAGACTTTTTTGGAACAAGAGTGCCATTTCCAGGGACGGGGTTGACATTTCTAAAATTCAGGGACAAACTTGACACAACGAACCATTTCTAGGGACGAGGTTGACATTTCTAAAAGTTCAGAGACAAACTTGATACTGCAAACCATTTATAGGGGCCAAAATGAAATTCACCGATTAATTGTTTCAACTTCTCTTCTTGAGACGTTAGCAGTTTGACTTTATACTTTGCTTGGAATCTAGTTTACTTCATTCAGTCCCTAACTTTCTAAATGGAAATCCTCTTCCAAGAAATTACTCATTCTTTTTCATCACTACATCAATTTATCAGTCCAATATTTTCCGGACTAAATTTGAATTTATTAGAAAAAGAGGGGAAAAAAAAATCCTAAATATCTAGTACAAATCATGATATCATGGACAACACTTGTTTTGCACTGATACCAAGATACTCTCCTTTGCAATATTTTTTCTAAAATTCTAAAATTTCTAAATTGGTTACACATCTCGACTTATAAACAATTTAATTTTTTTTGTAAAATTTATTACCAAATCTCAAATTCTATCCAATGCAAACATAAATGTTGGAAGTTCGAGTTTTGTCAAAATGTGAATAAGTGATAATATATTAATACTAGCTGAGGCTCTCCGCCCTTGCCCGTGAAAGCTTTTGTCCTCCCAATTGGCTTCAAGATGTGCTTTGATATGTTGGAATTTTGAAATAAGCTTCTTCCATTTGGTTAATGGTCTACTTATGTTCTATACTTATTTTTTTCTTTCAAACATTGTGCCTAAAACTAGTCTGGATTCTGTGATGAACACTATTTTGATTGCGCGTACTAACATAATGTTGACAGCTAATTTTTTTTTATCTAAAGATTCAAAGCATTCTTAGAGGAATAATTTTAATATGAACCAGATCCATTGAACCATGTAGTGTAGAACTGACCACATCACCACATAATGAAGAGAGAGAGACAACGTTGTGATGATATAGCCAGTTCTGGAACACAAGATTCACATGTACCTGATCCATATCAGAATTTTCATTATAGAGGCTTTGCATTATCTCTCTGCTATGCTATTCAGAACTTCAAAATGTTTTATCTCTGATATTTTATGTTAGTCGCTTCTATTCACTAACTTTTCATATTTTCGTATTTAATTTTCAGGGTAGTCTCGAACAATATGGAGGCCCTGTATTAGTTATCAAAGTTAGGCCTTTATTCTTTTAAAGTATAAATTATAAAAAGTGTTAAAATATAATACAATTTTCCAATTTCCGAAACCAAAGTAAACAACAGTAGTCATGATTTCTCTTCATCTATTTGATCTAGTTTTTAATAGATTAACACATAATAATAGATTAACATTATATTAAATAATAATAACATTTAAAACTAAAAATAAAAGAACTCAGTGTAATTTTTTTTTAGGGCAAATAAAATTTTAATACTATTGTTTTGGTATAATTTTTGAACAAAAATAAAAAAGAGAATCCATATCTTTAACTTGGTGATCTCAAATTCTGTAGAAAATACAAAAGAATTCTCAAATTTCTTCAATAAAATACACACATATGTATATATAGATAACAAAAAAGAGAAATCCCCTATTAGTAGCTATTATCTATTTACATATTTCTATAAATATACTTATCTTTTTATTAGACTATTTATAACCGCATCTATTTATGCAAGTCACATGCCATTTTTTGACCTGAAAAGTGGCCGATTCACTAATTGAACATTTATAGTGGCTCGTAAAAAAATTCGGTTATAAATAGCCTAATAAAAAAATAAGTCTATTTATACAAATACGTAAATAGACAAGGAATACAAATAGGAGATTTCTCTAAAAAAAAATTGAGCCACAATTTTCGGAGACCCTGTTCATTTTGATGGGCTTTTGTGAACTCAAGATTGATTTCTTGATCCAAAAAAGAAATATTGAAATATGCAAGGAAGTTTTTTATAATGGAAAAGAAAAACGTGTAAGCAAGTTTTTCCTTATTAAAAAATAACACTTTTTTTCATAATGAAAGAAAAAAGATTTTTTACTTACACGATTTTTATATTCTCTTAGGCTTTCACGGCATCCCTCCGCAGGCCTCACCTAGTATTAATATGTTACTTTCTACATTCCTAAATATAAAACTTTTAAGACAAGCAGCGAAAATTAAGAAAGAAAAAATTAAGATTTATTTTTAAACAAAATATCAATATTATTATCTTAAATAAAATTAGTGACATACACGTTATATTTAAGATAATAATATTAATATATTTATAAATAAAATACATTGAATTTTGCTTCCTTAATTTCGCTATTTGTCTTAAAAATCTTATATTTAGGAATGGAGGTAGTATCACTTATCCACACTTGACAATACTCGAACTTCCAACATTTAGGTTTCCATTAGATAGAATTTGAGAGAAATTTCGTATTAAATTTCGCAAAAACTAAATTGTTTGTAAGTCAAAATGTGTGACTAATTCTGAGATTTGAGACATTTTAGAGGGCTCAACTGCATAATATTGCAAGGGAGGGAATATCAGTGTAGAACAAGTGTTAGTACATGATTATTTAGGGTGTTTTTTTAGCTTAATTTGAGGACATTCTAGTACATTTTGAGTTTTATTGGAACCATTGGCTCCCTTGTGTTTGATTTTCTATTGTAGAGTAAGATGGGACCATTTCTATGAAGTTTTGAAGGAGTTTTGATGAAAATGAGATGAATCATGCCTTTGATGAATAAAGTAAGCATTTGTTTGGATGAGAGATTGTATCACTGGAAGAATAAAATATATAAGAAGCTTGCATTGTCCTGCTTTGTAGAGAGCATGCCCCTGCTTTAATTGAAGAGAAGAAGACGACATTCGCAAAAGAGGCAGTGAATTTCACGCCCCCTACATTAACAAAGAACTCTCTGGAAAACTCCAAGGTAGAGCTGCCCTTGTGGAACTGACCTCAGAATCCCCTCACATGAGTCGGGACAGGACCTACGTGTTAGCCCGAAGGGCAAAATATCCTATGTTGTTTTGATGATAACAAGCCATTGATAGTTCTAATGTTTATGTGAGCATGTTCTTAATAGGATTCTTAGCACTCACATCTACTTTGATGAAAATGGTAAGCTAGCTTCTTGTGTTAACTAAGGTATGAATATTACACACAAGAATGCTATATTATGGAAGGAAGGAGGCAAGGAGGTTGGTTGGGAAATAGGGCTCTTCAAAGAGTCCCTAGTGCATATGGCAAAAGAACTTAACATGCTAGTGCTTATGTTACTTTAGTTTATCTTATAAGCACTTAGCTTTACACTTATTTGTTATTATATCCTTTTGCCATGCTTCCTTGTTCTTAATATTGTCCATATCCTATCCAATTACATCAAAGTTTGACATAATCAAAAAGGGGGAGATTGTTAGCCCTAACGGCGATCGAACTCGGTTTTTGATAATGGACAAACACTTGATGTTTGTGTCTAATGTTTATATCTTTGTGATAGAATATTGGAACATAGATTGGAAGCTCTAAGTACTTCAATCAAGCCATGATCGAGATTCAAAGTCATATCATTCAAGGCTCATCTATCAAGATTGAAGATTGAAGACTTAGGTTGGTTAGATTAGCTTTGTCTTTATTGGTCTTTATCATTAAGCTCTAACCAATGCTCAAATGAACATAACCTCTTCACTCTAGTCTTGCATACATGTTTTCATAAACACGTTTTCAAAAGGCTTAAGTTTCGAAATGATCTTTACATGTGTTCTTATACAAAAAGCCTTTGATTTCATAGTTAAGTCTTTTAGAAAAGTTTTCCAAGTATTCTTATTTATTACAATTTGGGAAAACCTTTTAGACTTCAAGAGATTTCAAAACAAAGGTCAAAACATCATCTCTCATACTCTGAAAAGTCGGTCAACCGAGATTTTCTCGGATCAACCGAAGGATTTACTTGAGAGTTGTTCTGTCAAAGTTCGGTCGACCTAAGCTTGGGTCGGTCGACCGAGATGATGGTTCGGTCGACCGAAGTTTTTGGTCGGTCAACCGAAGTTGCTCAAGTTCGGTCATCCGAGACTTGTTTCGGCCAACCGAACTCGCTTTCTACTAGCCGTTTTTTGACCGTTGGAGATTCGATTTTCACCAAATTTGAAATGTATAAATACTCCAAAGCTAGAGAAACATTCCAAGGCTTGCACAACAAAGTTATATTGATTTCTAATCAAGCCAAAACACTCTCAAAAAGAAAAAAACACTTCATCGCAAATGATCTAGATGATTCAAGTGCATTTTATAAAAGCAAGACAAAGAGTGAGCTTCTTATGTTCAAGAGCTACAATTGTTGTACTTCAAAGGTATTATATCTTTCACTTAGAAGAGTGAACTTCATTGTATTGAATTCCATCTTATTCCCTTTCTTAGTGATAGTGGTTAATTTTGTAATAGACTCTACTTAGTGTGGGCAAGTTCTTAGTGATCTTTTGTTTGTGGTTGTGTTTGTAAAACTCTTAGTGAGTTAGCCACAATTGTAAAGTCCTACTTTGTGTGGGCATCTTCTTAGTGAAGTTTGTTGAAATCCTTGGGTGCGGCTCAAGGTAGTGGATGTAGATTCTAAGTGAATCAAACCACTCTAAATCCTTTGTCTTGTTGATTGGGTTTTTGCTTTAGCATTTGTTAAACTTGCACTATCATTGGTTAATTTGGAAATAGTTTACAAGATTTATTAGAAACCCAATTCACCCCCCCTCTTGGGTTCCTTCACTACGGTGAGAAGGTATAGGACCAGTCCCACAAAGACGATTCCATACCCGAGTAGCCGGTCTCCTGTTTTAACTGATGAAATCAACTACATATGACAGGAAATAGGCATTTGATACGATGCATATGCCCCGGGATCGATTTTGTTTACTGCAAAACCTAGTACATTTGCTAGTTTAGATTTTTTTTTATTAGTCCACATAGTGCAAAACACTTCTTAGCTATCGCATCAAATCTCTAACAGTTGATAATGCTTGTTTCCTGTATAATAAAAAAACACTTTATACTCCGGCGCTAGACTGAAGGGAGAGAGTACTTACTCCCTCCATTCCTTAATATAACATGTAGCGAAAATTAAAGAAAAAAAAAGATGTTTTTTAATCAAAATATTAATATTATATTTTAAGTAAAATTAGTAGTGGTCTATGTAACGGTGTGGTCGTTCCGCCCAACTCTCCCCCCTTCCTAATTTAGGAGAATACAAAATGCTCCGACAATGTCTGCAATCCTCCCTAGAATTTTAGGGGTTTTCTACGCAGCCGTTGTGCGCTTCTTCTAGCCAGAATATGGGCTATCTTGTTTGCCGACTTCATTGTCCTATTGAGTTACCATTGTTGGCTAAAAGCTTTGGTTTTCAACCCAATTCTCAGTGTATTACACCGGACGCTGCAGGGGGCACAGGGGATGGAGTTTTTTGTTATTGATTTTGGAATATGTGGGGGGTGAAGTATCAAACTCCAATCGATTGGGATTTGGAGAAGATGGGTCTTTGTTGTCACCGGCAATGGTCGCTGGCCGACAAATTGGTTTGTTTTTGGACTGGAAATAAGGAATGCAAAGGGGAGGGTGAGCCCCATCCAGATCAAGCCTTATAAAAGCAATCTGAGCGCGGGCACATCCAGGGATGAAGGCACATTTGAAGAAGCAATTGGCTAAGGGGGATGTGGGTTTGTCGTCGGCGCTGTTGAAGATGGTCGGTCGTGGTGGTGGGCACACTGGTTGGAGACTGTGGGCTCCTGGGCTTTTAAACATGGTGAGTTGTGGATATGGTCACGAAATTGGGTTGCATATGGACCAAAAAAATGGGCCTTATGAGGGTGGGCTTGAGTGCACCTAAGAGACAATCCCATAATGACTACATCCAGGCCGATCTATTGGCCCAACTTTCTCAGGCCATGGGTGTGGACCGAAATGGGCTAACTCATGGGCTGTTCTGGTTTCTTTTGGATGGGGTTACTTGATGTCTGTCTAACTCAGAATATTAATGTTTGCTATGCTTTGAATGGTAGAGGAAAAAATATGTCGCATCTCTCATCAGGACGTCAGATTGATTTCTCTTCGGTTTAGGTTGTAATGCTAATTTTGAATGCAAACGAAGACCAATACGCAAACTCCCAAATTTGGAAGAAATTTTTTGACGGCGATGACAAAGTAGAGGTCGCAAGTCGGCCCTGCCATGACCCATGAGTTGCTTGATCAGGAATTGTTCGGAACGTAACAACTTCTGGACAATTCAAACCTTAGTGCGCCTCATAATGACTCACTTTTCTTATAGTTTTATTTATTTATTTTTCATAATAAAGTCATTTGCAGACTTCATGATCAATATCATGCAAGTTTTAGGTTTTATTTCATGTTTTAAATTAGGATTACTTCAAGTTTTAATGTAAACAAACAAAGAGGGCGATCGTCTCGAACTTGGAGAAGCATCCCTCAAGGTAAAGATTTGTTGCAGCATGGCTTAAATGGAGGATCGAGAGCGGATGTTATGTTCGTATCTGGTGTGGTCGCGGCTAGCTACACATTGCAGTTTTCAGTTGATCTCTCCTCCTAATTTTATGTGTTTTGAAAGTTTGCAAACAAGAACTCTGACAATTGTGGAAGACCTTTGTGTTGAACTTAACCTTGCTTTTGTTTTTTAGTTATAGAACCTGTTTGTAAGGGCATATTAATACGTATCTTAGGGAATCTTTTCTTTGTAATTTTTTATTCTTACAAGTCAAGTAATGTTCTGTCTCACTTGTTGACTGGACATCCTCTGAGACTTCATCCTTTGCGGCTTCCCTCGGAATTCCAAATGGTAGGGGATCCCTTGGATATATAAATATTATTTAAGAGAATAATATTTATATTACACTAATAAAATACTTTAATTTTTTCTTCATTAATTTTCGCTAAATAGTACTCCCTCCATTCCCTATTAATTGTCGTTTAGGAGATATCTAGGTATCCAAATTAATTGTCGTTTAAGGTTCTTTTATTAGTTGTCAACAATTTATTTCAATTATACCCTCTACATTTTCCTTTCTTTTCTTTATGATGTATTAGTGAGAGAGAGGGAAGGTGGGATAATATTGGCAATTGAGGTGAAAATGACAACTTCCTTAATTTTTTCAAATTGTCTAAAGAGTCTTATATTTAGGAATGGAGGGAGTAATAACTAAGCAACATCGTAGAAGCGTCGCAATCACACCTAAAATTTTAAATTTTTATTTTTTTTATTTTTTTGGCCGGGGGAGAAAGAGGGAAAAAGAAATCGGGAAACACCGTCCGAAAGAGAAGAATAAGAGAAGCGAGGTGGAGAAGAAATGGTGGGAGTTCTCTCTAATAAGATTCAAAGAGATGAACTCAATCTTGGAGATCACATCTATTCCTGGAGACATGGCTATCTTTACTCTCATCACGGTTCCCTTCCCTTCCCTTCCCTTTTTTTTTCTGCACTTAATTTTCAATCTTTTTTTCTTAAAGGGAATTTTTAAATTAAAATGGCATTCTATGGAAGTTTTATTTTATTACAAATTTACAATTCCTGATGATTCATATACTTGTTTGCCTTTTTTGGTCTGGTTTACATACATTTGTGGTGTGGGTTAGTGTAATTTGGGGATTTTGTTGTTAGATTTCAGTTTTACTGTATTGCTTTAGAGATGGGCTCTTTTTTGGAAAGTTCAAGATTAGGAAATTGCATAAAGATCATTTCTTGATCAACTTGTGGTGTTGATCGAGTTTATTACTCACCGTGTTCCATAGTTGATCAATTCTGTCATGGACTGAGCTTTCAAGTAGGGGCATACATAGCTTAGTCCGCATTCAATCACATCACGCTTTTGATTAAAATAATAAAAATATTCCCCACTGCAGTGCATTGTTTGAGGCGTTTTTATTGTTTTTTAATCAAAAGAGGGGATGTGGTTGATTGTGGACCAAGTGGTCTATGTCCCCACTTGTAGGCCAGGTCTATATCAGAATTTTTCGTGTTCCATAATATAAGTCGTGTAGGACATTTATCGAAAACTAAAGAAGCAAAAAAAAAGGTATTTTTTAATTAAAATATCAATATTACTCAATAGAATTAGTGGTATATTGATATTTTGACTAACAAAGTACCTCGATTTCTGCTTCCTTAATTTTCGCTGTCCTAAATGACTTATATTATGGAATGAAATTAGTATTAATTAGGTTTGAATGTTGTGATATTCAAAAGGAGATTACTAAGAAGATACTGATAGTTTGTTCTGTTATCTTTGTTTTCCATATCCATTTTCTTTAGCTATTTCCTATTAATTAATTTGTGAAGCCAATTGAGATTATCAACTTGGTCTTTATTTCTTTCAATCAATATAAAAAAGGGAAAGATAACTAGTTTCTTACAATGGTGTTTAGGATAACTTAATTATTGTAAACTAAGCAGAGAAAGATTGAAACTTTTAAGTTATCATAACATCAAATATAGGATGGTACTTAAGCAGTCTTCCTTTTCTGAATTTTTTTGTATGGCAATTGATATGAATTCATTTGTCGACAACTTTACATAGCGTTGATCTGTCACTACTTATTGGAAAAGGAGTGGCTGTCGTTATATGCTTGTTTACTAGTTAACTTGTACCTTGTGCCGTTCATTCTTCAATAGGAAGACTGAAGGAAAGTTTTTTGGTTATTGCAAATTCTGCGTTTTCGAGTGTTAGTTGTTATGCTTTTGAATTAGCAATTTCATGATATATCTTTAAGGCATATATACTTCTGCATCGGCATATGGCAAGTTCTATCCTTTGTGATTCATGATTTAAGAGTTTGGGTTTTAGGGAACTTGGAAATCGAAAAAAGTTTCTCCGTCGTTCTTACCAGATCCAGATTGTTGTCTAGGTTTTGTTTGACTGGAAAATTGGATCAAATTTATCACGTGATCTTTCTGTTGTAAACATAATTTAATTGATGAAATGGGCACTTGATATCTTTTAGGACAAGACATTTTGTTTCGTTGTCGTCATTTGCAGTTAAAACCAGCAACAGAAAGAAGATCTTGCTTTTATTTCTCATGAACCTGAGCTATTGGACTGGAAAGCACTATATTAACTCTTTATGCAACAATAATTCATGGAAGATAAAGTCGGTGAGATTTTGTAAGACTTGTTTAAGAGTGTTCAAACACTAAGACGAATTGAGTGATTGGAAGCAGAAAATTCTTGAAAATATTTAAGAGAAGTCCATAGTTGAGTGGCCACTTAGTTTCAACTATTTGACCGTTCACTACCAACTTGATAGCTCCCTCGCCTTAGTTCACATTTGCTATCTTGGCTTTGTTCAATTTTGTGTTGATATTTCATAGTAACTTATGTATGATCTATAAAAAAATTAAATATTACAAATGGTAGAAGTTAAAGTAGAGAGAAATAGACCAAAAATGTGCTGTTTGCTGGTATGTAACTGATGTAGCTTTGAGATGTTTATGATGACAGCTCTATATCTAAGCCTATACTACTATCTCATCTTGATTGTTCTGATCTTTCTTTTAACTTTTTGATGAACATCAGGAATATATATTGGTGATGAAAAGGTGATCCATTTTACTCGAAGTGCAGAACACGAGACTGGGACAGGAACAGTGTTGGACCGTTTCATTTTCAGCTCCTCTCCTCATTCTTCGGAAAACCCTTGCCCAAAATGTGGCGATCAATCCAAGGACAGTGGTGTCAGCTTGTCATGTCTTGATTGCTTTCTTAACGGTGGTGAACTATATTCGTTTCAGTATGGTGTCTCCTCAGCAGTTTTTCTTACCAAATTTCGAGGAGGAACGTGCACTCTTGAACCATCTGATCCAACAGAGCATGTACTTCACCGTGCTAAATTTCTACTTGAAAATGGCTTTGGAGTGTATGATATTTTCAAGAACAACTGTGAGGATTTCGCAATCTACTGCAAGACCGGGTTGCTGATATTTACATCGGTCAGCATAGGTCGAAGCGGACAGGCAGCATCCTTTGTAGCTGCAGCTACTGCTGTTGTCTCGTCTCCTCTTCGTTTCATGACTACTAGCTTTCCTGGTTTAGCAGCTGTGGGATGTGGCATATATTGTATCAGTCGATTTATTTCCGATATTGGGATGCGTCGCGATGTGATAAAAGTTCCTGTTGAAAGACTCATTTCTCCCTCTGCATTGGATGAGTCTGTTGCTTCTTCACCTGAAGTGCTCAAGGAAGACTAAGTTCTAAATATGGTGCAAGCTGCAAGGGTAACGAAAGAAGAAAGTTTGCCATTCTTAAGATTCTTGATCCAACTACCGTGAAATGTTCCGCACGGTGCGCAACAAAAAGCGTTATGCACCTGGTGTTGCAATTCGGCTACTATGCGGAATACACTGCATAATTTTTTTGACTGTCGAATCAAGAATTTGATTGATGAGATCATTTGACTTAACACATATTCTTTTTCTTTTTACGTGCCGTTGAATCTTGATTTTTTATTCAATAATATACTTTTTTGTTTGAAATTAAATTTTTTAAAAATAATTATTTTTCTGTTTCGAAATTTTGATTTGACGGTCTGATAATCAATTAGTATGAAAACCTTCACTTTAGTCATAATAATAATGGGATACCCTCAAACTGAGAAACAAGGTTGGGATACTTGTTTCTTTATCTGGTTTTTCTCTTAGAGCATCCCGTGAAGACTAACGCAGCTTTGTCTGGAATTTTGTCTGCATAATCAAGTTCTTACTTGACTCTTTTTGTGAACCCGTCCCATATAAAGTGGGTCTAAATATTCACTATCATCTCGAATATTATTTTTGATATAACGAGTTCAATTGCCAAGTAAATGGTTGTGGGTGTTGTCAGATCAGAGGCGGATCTACATGGTGGTCCTTGTATGCCCAGGACCACCCAAGATCAAAGAAACAAGTTTAATTTTTACCCTAAATTGTTGAGGGACCACCATAAATTTCAATCCTAAATTGTCTAATATGCAACGAAATTTGTAGGTTCCCCCTAAATTGTTGAGGGACCACCCTAAATTTCAATTCTGGATCCGTCCCTGTCAGACCCATGTATTGCGTTACGTGAACTCGCGGTCTTTTTGACATAACGAAATCGCTTCTAAGATCGCGATTTTATTTTTAATAAATCCTAAAGAATTGTAAGTGTGACAAACTGAAGATGGGATAAGATCCAGTGATGAGTTTGTCTTGTTTTTTAGAAAGTAGACTATTGGTTGTTATTCTTGGTCATTTTTTAAACGAAAGTCATGATGCTTTTTTTTTTTTGCTTAGTAAATACGAAAGTCATGATGCTGCATCATCATCCTGGATTCATTTGTTTGGTCTTTTTACTTTTCTGAAGTCAACTCCAAGAGAGAGTTAGAATTTAACCTCCATGTACTCTTAAAATATGTTAACTTATAAGTTATTTAAATTTGCATTGACACTTGATGTGACACTTTATATTTCAACAAGAACGTAGCCACTAGTTATTCTTATTACAATATGTTGGAATTATTAAATCAAACTTATTATTATTTAGGAGAATATTTAGTTTTGGTAATTACTAATTTGATTGTATTAAGTTTGTTTTAATAGTATTATAATCAGTTTATATTTCCTAGATATCTTAGAAATTTTAGGAGAGTTTTGACTCCCGTAAATATGAGAGTTGTTTGCGTATTCTGTGTGGCTTTAGGTGTGATTTGGAGTAGTTTTGGTGTGGGTATGATTATAAATCCTTATAAATTTGAATTTGACATTTGATGTATAAAATATTACCTGTTCCTCTCCATAGTGTTGTTGTGAGATTTGATATTTGTGTGTTCGTACCTCAAACACCCATCACCAAATTGTTTATTTAAATATTTGTGTTTTCACATTTAACAAATTCTACACAATAATAAAATATGTCCGTCCTGTCGGTATCATTTTCCGCTAGCAAAAGACCAAACCAATCGAAAGAAGTGGTCGGGCACGACTTTGAATAAATCATCCTTGATTGATTCAGATGCCATTTCTTTTTTAATAATAATTTTTTTTTGAAAACAAAAAAAAAGTGTCTTTTTTAATAAGAAATAAATAAGTATAAAAGTGTCTTTTACATTAAACGTATTAGTAATTGGTCCAACATAATAATAAAATAATCAAAGAGTAGCAGTAGTTGCTTTCCATGATTGCTTGCATCAACCAACGTCCGACTCAATCCATTCTTATCAAAACCACAACAAACCTTAGAAAACAGAACACCATTTCACTGATTTTCTTTTATATTATTATTGGCTTTGTAAAAATACAACATGACTCTACTTGGATTGGATTTTGATTTTGTTTTGAATTTGAATTTTGGCGGGAGAAGCTACAAAATGGGCGGAAAAAATTCAAATTCAATTTTTTTTTTCAAATAATCGTTCAATTCCAATTTTTGGTCTCAAAAATTTGGAATTTGAACATCTTCCGCCAATTTTAGAGGCCGTAATTTGGAATTGAACGATTATTTGAAGGAAAAAATTTGAATTTGAATTTTTCTCGCCAATTTTGTAGCTTCTCCCGCCAAAACCCAAACCCAAACCAAAATCAAAATTCAATCCAAGTGAGCCAATATATATGAAATAAACTTTTAGTCACTCTCATCATCTCATCTATTTTGAATAGATTTGACTAGTATATAAGGTGGATTTAAAAATTTATTCTTCTTGATATAGCGAGTTCGGTTGTCAAATATATGATCATGTGTGCTGTCAGACCTATGTGTCGCATTGCGAACCCACTGACACAAGGTGTGACGGGATGAATATTTGTTTTGATCATTTAAGATACACTATCAACTTTCTAACTCCACAATTGAGTTTTAAATAGGATTAACAACATTTTCTTAATTCATATATGCGAATAAGTTGTTTGTAACTATTTGGAGAACAACTATTACTTCTTTTTTTTCCTTCTTAACTATTAAATCAAAAATCAACGATCGAAATGGTGTGAAACTGCAAACTTCTATCACCTTTTATTACCAAGTAATAATACAATTACACTTCAACTACTATTCCATTAGATTCTGCTCATCCCTGAAGTACCCAAGGCCTTGGCAATGTCTCTAAGAGCGAATTTCTTAATCTTTCCGGTGGAAGTCTTGGGAAGCTCTTCCTTAAACACCACCGTCTTCGGCGACATGTAATGAGGCAATTTGCTCCGGCAGAACTCTATAATCTCCTTCTCCGTCGGCTTCTTTTTCACATCATTCCTCAAGCTAACAAAAGCACAAGGTGTCTCTCCCCAGAATTCATCAGGCCGAGCCACCACTGCCGCCTCCATCACCGTCGGATGCATATAGAGTACCGATTCAACCTCCACACTGCTTAGATTCTCTCCGCCGCTTATGATCACATCCTTTGATCGGTCCTTAATCTCCAAATATCCATCAGGATGCATCACTGCAACATCCCCTGTATAGAACCAACCATTTTCTTTCAAACATTTTGATGTCCCTTCTGGATCTTTAAGGTAACCTAGCATCAAACATCCACCTCTTAGAACAACTTCGCCAAGGGTTGCACCATCCCTCTTCACACTTTCTCCAGTTTCCGGGTCCACCACGTCCGCTGCCGTCATTCCAACTGTCCTTACACCTGTGACAAGATGATAGCTTAGTTAACCGGATACTGTTTTTTTACAAAAGTTGTAAATCAGTAGACCAGAATCGCCAATTTTTGTTTTTCTATTTTTGTAAGTAAATTTTTATTTCAACTTTTTTCATATCTAATATATTTTTGAACTACTACTTCTATCGAATTAGTATAAAATTAGTAATTTTTATTCACTTTAAATACGTGTTCTGTATATGTTCGTCGGTCTTAATAATATTTTTATCAATTTAAATACTTAATATTGGGATATTTGCAAAACAAGTGATTAAAAGTAATAGAATAAATGAATAAATAGTTAAAAAGGACAATTATAGTCTAATGAGTCATTCAATACTAAATCCGTTCTCATTAGACTGATCCACAAATCCTCAAATGAATCGAGTAGAGTCACATATGTAGATAGGCGAGTGAGGAAGTTGTGGTATCAGTCCCAAAATGATGTCTAAGATTGAATTTTCCATAGCTAATTTCCTAATGAAAAAATAGTCCTAATACCTTGTCTGGCCTTGAGCCTTGCTATCTCCGCTGCCGGAAATTGGTTCCATTTCCTTTTCCATGAGCAGTAAACAACTAGCCCACCAGTCTCCGTCAATCCATATCCATGAGACACACTAAATCCCAACTCTTCCGTTCTGAAAAGGACAGCCGCAGGCGGAGGAGCTCCGGCGGTTAATATATGAACAGGGTTCTTCAACGGCTCCACATCTGGATAATTAGATAGCATGTTAAGCACCACCGGAGCGCCGCACATATGGGTCACGTTGTGTTTTCGAATGGCTGAATATATCACAGGCGCGTCGAATTTACGCAGACAAATATTGGTTCCGCCCGCCGCTGCCATTCCCCAGGGGTAACTCCACCCATTGGCATGGAACATAGGAAGAGTCCATAAATAAACTGGATATTTAGGTACTGACCATTCCATTAAAGAATCCAAAGTAACTATGAAAATTCCCCGGTGACTGTTAACCACCCCTTTTGGAGCCGAGGTGGTGCCGGATGTGTAATTCAGAACTATTGGGTCAAATTCACTCTTCGGACGAACCCAATTGAATCCTGAATCCCCTTTTTCTACCAAATCCTCATAGGTGGCGTGAAAATTGAAATTAGAAATTTGGGGTTCGGATTCGGATTCTGTGATGAGGATAAGAAGAGGTATTTGAGAGTTTGGGGGAAACAAAGATAGGGCTTCGGAAATTAATGAAATGGATTGATAATCAACAAAGATGAGTTTAGATTCACAGTGGTGGAGGAGGATTGAGATAGTCCGGGCATCAAGACGGAGGTTGACGGTGTTGAGAATAGCTCCGGCCATCGGAACTGCGAAATGGAGTTCGTACATGGCCGGAATATTTGGTGCTACGACAGATACAACTTGGCCTCTTTTGATGCCGAGAGAAGAAACCATAGAAGAAGCGAGGCGAAGACAACGGACATGGGTTTCCGACCAAGTATAGGTTGTTTGATTGTAGATGACGGAAAGAGAATCTCCATAGACGACGGCGGCTCTTTCAAGAAAACCGATCGGAGTGAGAGGGCTTGAATTTGGAGGACTTGGCTTTAGCTTATCCATTACTACTATGTTCCTCAAAGTCTGGACTCTGTTTTGGATACTTGTTATAGTTGTTTCACTTCATGTTTTATTGGAGAGAGAACAACACTACTTATACACATTAAGTATCTTTGAAAAGTAAGTTACGACCCTTAATTTTTATAGGTGTTAAAAATGCACCTGATAATTAACGATGTGCTATTTTTAGACAAATTGGGCGGAATCCGACAACCCGTAGTGCCGCAACACACGTGCGGCACACATGCACAAAATTCTGGGGGCAATTTTGTCCATTAAAAGAAATACTTGTTTGGGGATTGAGTTTCTGGGTAATTAAAAGAAAAAAAAAAAGAACAGATCCACCACCAATTAAAAAATTAACCATCTGCCTTCTTCAAGAACTTCTTCTTCTTCAAGAACAGATCCACCACCGCTCACCCCACCCTCCCTCTCGATCTCCACTCTTCGTCTGAATTTTCCTTATTTTTTGTTAGCTCCGAAAAGAAAGAGGACTTCGCCGGACCCGACCCATTTAGTAAGGTAGAGGGCGGTAGCTGTAAATTTGCAAAAATTTGAAATTAGGGAGAGAATAATGGAGATTTTTTGGAGGTAATTGGAATTCTGGTGATGAATTTAATCTAGGAAGATGCCCTAAATATTCTTGAACAGATCCAAATTAGGTAGATGCCCTAATTTTGAGATTCGATACACTCCATAACCCTAATCCTGGCTTCATCTTTACTCCCAACCATCGATCATCCCTTCAAAACCCTTATGCAGAAAGTAGTGAATGTGAAAGAGCAGGTTACTTTGGATGGAAATCAGAATAAAGTGTATGAGGCTAAGGTTTGGGTGAAGCCATGGATAGATTTCAAGGAAATCCAAGAATTTAAGCTTGTTTTCTGATAAGTTGAAGAATGCAGTCTGTTATGGTAAAGAGGAAGATGGGGTAGGGTTTGAGAGTGGCGGTTTTGATCGCCGGGGAAGGTGGGTGGCAGTAGAGTGAGTGAGTGATTTTTTTTTTTTTTTTTTTTTTTAGTAAATGTGATAAAAAAAATTATTTGTATTTTAATTAAAAATTTGGTTGGACGAAATTACCCTTGATATTTCGTATGTGCGGGCCGCACATGTGGAACGCCGCTCCCTCTCGCCGGATTCTGCCCATTTTGTCTACAAATAGCACATCGTAAATTATCAGGTGCAATTTTGGCACCTATAAAAATTAAGGGTCATAACTTGTTTTTCAAAGATACTTAATGGGTATAAGTAGTGCTTTTCTCCATTGGAGAATCTATGTAGTTTTGTTCACCACAGGCTCCAATGCGGAATGGGAAATGTTCGGCACGTGCAGAACGGATTCTCATCCGTTGAATTAAAATTTTGACGGCTGAGATTGATTTAAAAAGATCACTTTCTGATTTTCAAAACACCTATTTACGCGAACAGATATTTAAGAACACCTATTCTCAAGGCAAACAAAAATGTTCCGCAGATACTAAAAAGTACATATTTCGCATAGAAGCCTGACTGACGTTTTGTTAGACCCATATCTACGTATTTGACTCTATGATTAGTTAGCAATTTTATAATTTTACAATATTAATAGGTCTCACAATGTCTCGAATTCGTATTTTTAGCAATGTGAAATTTTATGGTTCAAGCCTTCTACCATCTCCTTGGCAAGGTATGAATAGGGTGTCAATCGAGTTATGTGAGTCGAGTTTGGCGTAACTCGCGTTCAACTCACATAAAATGGGAAAGCTGACTCTCAGTCCGAAAAAAGCTCACAAATCCATTCTCAACTCATTTTTTAATTTGAGCTCAAAACTACGCTCATGAGTTTCATGAACTAAATTTAAATTAGCAAAAAAATAAAAAAATGTTACTAGAATAGTAGAATACAATTAGTCATGAGACTAAATCCTTTAAAAAATACAAATATACATAATATAATGTTACTTAATTTCTGTAGCAAGATAAACTAGTTAAAAGATAACCAAAGATAAACCCGTAACAATGTAAAATGTTGGTAATTTTTTTAATGTACCTTATGGAAAAACGAACAATCCACATCCAACGTAGACAAAAAGGAACGATGGGTTTTGTTGCCAAGTTTTATAGGTTTCTTTTTTTTATTTAGAAATATAGTATTATATAATATATATAATATTTATAAGAGTTAACTATTTATGCCCTTTCAACTCTTTTCAAAAAACAAGTTATACCCTTTTTGATTTTTGGGTGCCATTAATACCTTCAACTATTTACGGGATGCTTAAAATACCCAAAATGGGCGGAATCCGGCGAGGCAAGGCGGCATTGCACACGTGCGGCCCACATGATCGAATTTTCAGGGTCAAATTCGTCCATAAATTCCCTTACATATTCTTCTCCATTCCTTTTCTTGCCTAATCACCTTCTTCAATTCATCTTATGTAAGAAGTTTGATTGGGAACCCATTTGCTTCAAAATGAAATTAGAGAGGGAAAAAAAAACCCTCCTAAAACTAAAAAAGATTCACACGTTTCCACCCAAAAAAAAACTAATTAAACAAAAAAAAATCTCAAGAACCCCATTGCTTCGAAATTGTCAAACAAATCAAGAACCACGTAGAGGATTCATCTAGAGTGATTTTTGTGACTTTTTCAGGTCTAAATTTGTGTTCTTTTTGTCAAGAGGTCCATAACCTAGTGGGGTTATGGCCTGCCCACGACCGTGAGGTCGAGGGTTCGACACCTCTCCCCTACATAGGGCAAATAAATACTCCCTTCCTAGGACGGTCTTTCTACTCTGATGAGGGTAAAAAATGTGTTCTTTTAATAAAATTGTGTATAAAAGATTTGAATTTGAAAAGGGTTCGTTTGAGTTTGAAGAAGATGAAGTTGGTGAATTTTGACGATTTTCCCCTGCAATTTTGACCATGTGGATCGCACATGTGTAACCGTAGGTCACCGGATTCTGCCCATTTTGGGTATTTTCGGCACCCCGCAAATGGTTGGGATCATTAGTGATACGCAGAAATAAAAAGGAGCATAACTTGCTTTTGAAAATAGTTGAAGGGGGTATAAATAGTGATTATCTCTATTTATAATTATATTATTCTTATTCGGGTGCGAGCTTTAATCGAGTTGAGCAGTGTCAAAATTACGCTCGGCTCACATAAAATTCAAGCTTGAATATTGAGCTCACGCTCACATTTTTTCGAGTTATATGAGTCGAGTTCTGGCCGGCCCGAACCCATTGACACTCCTAGGTTTGAAGAATGTCTTTGTCATGACCTTCTTATGAACTACTAATTAGGTGTTTAGGTATTAAGATAGTTCAATATCTTTGTCATGGGCCCACTTATGAACTACTAATTAGCTGTTTATATATTAAGATAGTTGAATATCTTTGTAATGGACCCTCTTATGATAAATGTCGTGTTTTAAAAATTTCTATGTTATCACGTGATAATGTACAAATCTTTCTTAACTATTTATCTGTAATTGTGAATTTTGAATCACATTATTCATATATTGCATTACATATCAAATTCATATCTTCAATTTTCATAAACTATTAAAAAGTTGTTGACACCCGACAAATCTCGACAGGACGAGACTACTTGGGAAGCGGACAATTAGCCCAATTGAGGTTCAATATAAGTGTCAACATGAAACGACCATACCGAGAATTTTAAACTGGTCGGAATGAAACGGCCAGAAGCAATCAAGAGACATGAATTCAAAATCGGCCAAATGATACAGTCGACCAAGAAGAACAAGCAGAAAACATATGACTGGAAAGGTCAAACAGAACTCCCATACACCAGAATCATATCACAACTCTTTTGACTTGTTCTAAAACCTTATCCAGGATCTCCAAGTCGGGAAAATGATTCGGCCATGAGTGATTTAAGGGAAGGTATCCCAAAAGACAGTCAAACATCAAGAGAAACATGGAAGTCATGCAATCTCCACTGGGTCGAACATGAGGATTTTATCGAAGTTCCTCATTACAGATCATGGCATAGGAGCATGTCCATTTCACGAAATCTTGGCCGAAATGAGCATAAATAATCTACTTCCACGAGCGAGTTATAAATAGAAGATCAAAAGGAGGAACAAAGACAATTCACAATAATCAAAATGCATTTTTATCTTCATTTTTACAGTCTTTAAGGTGTTTTCCTTGCAACTTTTCACATCTAAATTCACGTAGTTAACCCATAATTACTTCTTTTGGATTCAGATAGGCTTTTTGCATGAGGATTCTTATTTAATAATGCATTCTCAGGTAGAATGCAACCCCTTGGATTAGGCTTTCTGTGTGACGGATTTTTCCAATAACGCATACACATTGTTAATGTAATCTAATTGACAACAGATAATCTTTATGCGTGAGTTTTTTTCCGATAACAAATACTTGTCCGAGTCACTATTTTTTTAAATGTAAATCATCTTAAGAGGAGAAATTTCATGTGTTACAATAATGTCTGACCAACTTAAATTCTTAGATCAGCGTTCAACCAAATTTTATGTGGCAACATATACAAATCTTTTAATTACTTTAATGATGAATTTTGAATCATGAATTATTATTGTAGCTGGATTTTCAAAGTCTATTACAGTAAAGTCAATTTCTCTGTTCGGCAAATTTATCAAATTGGGGTGGAATTCATTTTGAATTTTAATTCCTTTGTTTGGAACACCAATTTTTTTATTAAATTGAAAATCAAAATCTCATAGTAATCTTTTATGTGCATATATCGTGAAATAAAACATTAAAAATTATAATCTAAAATCCACTGACCTTGCAAAACTAAAAACAATGCCCATAAGCATTCCTTTAAAAGTAGCAAACTACAATTCACAATTATGTGAATTATCTTTAGTCTTAAAAACATTGAATTTTTTCCCCTTCTCTTTTAATCAAGAACAACAACATACAGAAAAAGGAGTATCCTCTAGACAAAAATTACAAGACCCTGAAAAAGTAGGATTCACCTACCCATTCCCAAATCTGGGTCACTTTGGCATAGATCCGGCATTGTGAGATTGACTTCACGACCCTTTCACATGTAGGAATGACAATGGGTAAATCGGGGCCTCAATACCCAACCCCGTCCCGCGCAGGTGATTCATCGCCCCGTCCTGCCTCGTGACCCTCCGCGGATCAATAAATCTCGCCCCGCGCGGGGCGGATCTGACCTGCCCCACCCCACCCTACCCTACTTTTTATTTAAAAAAAATCATTAATATTAACATAAAGATAGAGCCTCCAACAAGTAGAATTAGTATATTAAAGAGAAAATTAAACATGATTAGGTATAATAATATAATATGGATAAGCCAAAATGGGGCGGGGCGGATCTGATTTGCCCCATTCTCTCCACGGGGTGGGGGCGGATCTGCCCCAAAAGGCGTTGGGGCAGAGCGGGTCACAGGTCAAATTGCCATCCATACTCACATGAGTTATAGTGGAGCCTACCTACAAAGTAGGTCCCGCCACAACTCATGTGAGAGAGTTGTGGAGCCAGTCCCACAAAACCGGTATTATATTAAAATTTCCCCCCAAATCCATTACAACTACCAGAATCTTCAGAAACAATAATAAATGTTCTTAATGAATTGAAAGAATTAAAAATCTTAAATACTTAAACTCAAACTTTTTTTGGTCGAGATCGAGTCTATTGCCGACAGCAGTGACTAATTCCCTCGTCACGGGAGTTCTTTGAATAGGTAAATGACGGATCATGAAATGCGCTTCATTCTAATGAATAAGAATCGAACTTCTGACTTCATACTGAAACTCAAACTTACTTCTCATCCTAACATTTTATCAAAAAATAAAAAAATAATCAAATGAACAAAAGAGACAACGGCATGTAAGCAATCCTATTGGATAAGCATTTTAGAAGAGTGGAGGAAGTTTCTAAGAAATTCTTCTAAAGTTTTTTTTTTTCTAAATAAGAAATTATCCATTAATCATAAAATAGCCAAGGCAATTACAATCAAAAGATAATAAAAAACTACAAGAGAAATAAAATGTATACAATGATTTACACAACCATGATAACAGATAAAAGCCCACACCCCGAAACTAGATAAAAACATTAATAAAAGTAGAAAAAATAAATACATAATAAAATTTCTCGATGTATCTTCTCCGAAATCCTCGACCAACAGTAGCAAGAGGAGCTCAGTTTTAACATCTTTCTTAGAAATCAACAATCTACAAGACCATGGGCGTGTCAACCGTCTTGTAGATTGTCACGAAAAGAAATAGAAAACTGAGAAAGGACACAGAAATACTCCTGGTTGAGAGAGAAACTCCAAATCTGAAAGGATCTGAAGTAGATTTTGCATTCGAGTTTTGAATATTGAAAAAATGATGTCTTGAGAAAACTTCATCATGATTTACGGCATTAAAAGAGGCGAAGACACAAAAAGTGACGAAAATATAGCTAGATCCAACCATAGTCGGATCTTGTGGTTGGATCTAGCCATGGAAGGAGACAAATGAAGAACACCAAGAAGAAAGATAAGAGAGGAAAAAGTGACGGAAAAGAAATTCTTCTAAAGTTCATTATTCCAAACTTGGAAGTTTGACGTCCCCAACGGGTGCGATTGTATAGATGGATTGAAAGAATTATCAAATGGATGAAGATAACATATGAATCTTTATCTGAAAAGTAAACAAACCACTTTCTACTTTTGATTTGAAAGGATTAATTTTCTATTTAAGAAAAGATAACAATAATTTTGATTGATTTTCTATTTTTGTTTTAAAAGGGAATTAGTTTTCTATTCGAGAAATTCTATTTCAAATTTTGTAAAAAAGTAAATTTCTAATGAAGGAAAAGTGGCAACAAATTCGTCTGTCCCTAATTTGTACTCTGTTTCTTATCATATCAATAAAAAAATTCATGTGTTAATTTTTCACTTTAAATTCTATTATTTATTTTAAATTATAATTTTTTAATTAAAAAATAATACATAAAAATTTCTTATTAATGTGATAGAGAAATGAAATAGAATAGGAACATGCAATTCTTACCGAGAAAAAGTGAAAGGAGAGTTAGAAAAAATATTTGGATTGATTTTCTAAATCATTGTATAACTTTTAATTTCTGTATTTTCAGAGTTTTCTTTAATTGTAATGGCCTCGGCTATTTGTGATTAATGGAAACAAAATTTATTCAGCAAAAAAAAAAAAAAGAGTTAGAAAAAATATTTGGATTGATTTTGTACTTTTCTTTGAAAAGGATTAATTTTCCATTTGAGAAATTCAGTTTTAAATTTCTCAAAAGTAAATTGCTGATGAAGAAAAAAGTGATAGGAGAGAGAAAGAAAAAAAAATATATATTTTGATTGATTTTCTACTTTTGTTTTAAAAAAGATCAATATTCCATTTGAGAATTTCTGTTTTAAATTTTGCAAAAGTAAATTTATGATCAAGAAAAAGTAAAGAAGGGCCCAACCGGGTTCGAACCGGTGACCTCTTGATCTGCAGTCAAATGCTCTACCACTGAGCTATGGACCCCTTTTGTTAGTAACTTTGCAGAAAACAATATATCAATTACTTTTACCACAAGTAAATGATTCAGCCAGAAAAATTGGAAATTTGAACTTTGAAGAATGTTTCAGCCAATCTTCTACACTTATTAATGGAGGTAGTCTAAGGACCATCCTTCTTTCTGTCTACAAGTCTATGGCCCACCTTTTCTCCTCTCCCCCTAATATGATAGCTTAGCTCAAATTCTTCAGCATCCATTTCATACAAGTCATTTTAATTTTCTTTTCCATTTTCAAGATTCTATCCCCCCAGAATAGCATTTTAATTTTCTTTTCCATTTTCATACAAGTCATTTTAATTTTCTTTTCCATTTTAACTTTGTTGACTTCAGAATCGCTTTCCACCCGTAATGACTTCGGAATTCTCTTTCCATTCTTGTGTTTGGAAGGCAAAAAGTCAGAATTGAATGTCGATTCTTTTTTGTGTTTGATAAAACTATATTTTAATGTCGTAATAGAATGAAATTAAACATAATATGACATAAATGCCCTTTTAACGTACTAGTGATAAAACCTAATTAAACATTCATTACAAAATCTTATTTGAATAACATTGACATTATATATCAAATATATATATATATATATATATATATATATATATATATATATATATATTCTTGAAACATAATCTTTATTAAAATGTCAACAAAGTAATAAAAATATCTTTACTTTTAAAATTAAAAATAGATTAAAACTACTACAAAGAAAAAGAAATATTTATAAAATTACCATCTATAAAATTATACTAAGTGAAATAGAATATTTATGACTAAATATGAATATGTTGTTATGTAAAATGAACGTAATAATTAATTAAAAGAGGGGTATAAATGTCAGTTACTATTTATTGATGATTCTAACTTCTCTTGTAAAGGTCATTCAATAGGTTTTTGTGTGGAATTGACTTTCCCACTTATTCTTGAAATCGTCATTCTCGTGGAATGATCATTCCCACTTCAAATTGCTCAACTAAACGCCGGAATGAAAAGAGAAGTGAGAAAGACCTTTCCATTCCAGCCCGTATCAAACACGCGCTAAGAACATAGTTTGGAGTTCTTTCATTATGGTAATGATAATTTATAATCTGCACTAACTGAAAAGAAGTGCATTTGATCTAAATGTGCTTACTTACTTATCTATCCTTTATAATAAGCATACAAATGTAGATACATTTATCATAAAAGTAATAATAATTTAAGAGTCTTAAGATGGTAATCATGTTAGATAAAGTTACTAATTACCGGTCAGTGTGTTGTTAGTTGCAAACTTGAACAGATTTTTGTAAATTAACAACTTAATGTCTTCATTTCATTTCTATTTTACCTATATTTCAGCATATTGTCATTATTATTTTCTGGTTAAAGACTTAGCAATCTCTCTAAGCAAAAACTTCTGAATCTTTCCAGTTGAGTTCTTCCTTAAAGACAACTGTTGTAAATTGGCAATCTTGTTTTGCAGAACTCTCGCAGATCTTTCTCCGAAGCTTTTAGATCAATATCTTCCTTTAAACTTGTAAAAGCACAAGGCGTTTCGCCCCAAAACTTATCTGGCCTTGCCACCACTGCGGCCTCCTTTACAGCCGGGTGCATATACAAAACCGATTCCACTTCTAGACTACTCAAATTCTCACCACCGCATATAATCACATCCTTGACTTCCAAATAACCATCAGGGTGTATAACACCCATATCGCCCGTGTAGAACCATCCATTTTTCATGCAATTTGAGGTCCCTTCATTGTCTTTAAGATAACCAAGCATTACACTCCCGCCTCTTAATACATTCTCACCTATTGTTGATCCATCTCGCTCCACACTCGTGCCTGAAACGTATCCATCGCCATAATGAAACGTGCACGATGGCTATGGATCACGCCTTCGGGAGCCGAGGTGGTTCCAGAACTGTAATTAAGACTAATAGGATCCCACTCACTATCAGGAGGAATGTACTTGAACTCTGGATCGCCTTTTTGTATCATATTTTCTTAAGTGTCATAGAAATTCTCGGGAAGTGATGGTGAAGATGAAGATGAAGAATCTTCGGTGATGAGTACTAATATGGGCTTCTTTGAGTTCAATGGAAACAGAGAAGTTGCTTCGAGAACTTAAGAAATTGCTTCGATTCACTATGTTGGAGCATAACTGAAATTGTTCGAGCATCAAGACGAAGGTTAATGGTGTTGAGAATCGCATTATTAGCCATTGGAATGGCAAAATGAAGCTCGTACATGGCTGGGATATTTGGTGCTACCTGGACACAACATCGCCTTTTCTTATGGCGAGTTTTGCAATTGATGAAGCCATCTTCATGCATCTCTTGTGAGTCTCAGACCAGGTATATTTAGCCTCATTGTATATAATAGAACGGCAATCTCCATAGATTGTAGCAGCTCTTTCCAAGAAGCCTAAAGGAATAAGAGGGCATGAATTTGCACTTTGCCTTTGTTTGTTTTTGCATTCATTTTTTTCTTGCTTTTTGATGCATGATTTGATAATATGAGACATTTTCTTGTTACCTTTTGAATATGACAAGCAAATAGGCATTGTTGCTATAATCCATGCTGCCGATGGCGGCGGCAAATTTGCAGGTTTACTCTTACTGGTGCCATGGAAGAAGAAAGAAGAGTTCCCTTGGTTGCCTGGCTTTAGTAGATCCATCACCAATTCAGTGAGTGAGTTCCTTCTTTCTTTAAAAATTGTTTTGGCATTGTATTCTTTTTCATCATTTTCTACCCCTATTTATCTAAATGAGAAAATGTACATATACAATTTTTATTTTTTCTTTTTTGTCAGTAAACTTTTATTTTAGCTCTTTTAATACCTAAACTATTTTCTAAACTACTTCTTCTGTCAAATTAGTATAAAATTAGTGATTTTCAGTCATTTTGAACACGTGTTCTGTATATGTTTGCCAGTCTTAATGATATTTTTGTCAATTTAAGTCCTCAATACTGGGATATCTGCAGAACAAGTGATTAAAAGTGACTAGGAAATAACCCGTGTCACACTAATTTGACAAAATCAGTAGTTCGAAAATAGTTTCTGTACAGAAAAAGCTAAAATAAAAGTTTACTGAGAAGAAGAGAAAAGCAAAAATTGTTTATATAAACTTTTCTCTTATGTAAATTTCTAAGGCTCAACTTGGATTGGGTTTTGATTTTTGTTTTGGTTTGAGTTTGAGTTTTGGCGGGAGAAATTCAAATTCAAATTTTTTTCTTCTAATAATCGTTCTAAGTTCAAATTTTGGCCTCTAAAATTGGCGAGAGAAATTCAAATTCCAAATTTTTGAGGCCAAAATTTGTAATTGAACGATTATTTGAAAAAAAAAAAATTGAATTTGATTTTCTCCCGCTAATTTTTTAGCTTCTCCCGCCAAAACTCAAACTCAAACTCAAACTCAATCCAAGTTGAGCCTAAATTCATTTTATTATCACGATGGTATCACTTCAAAAGTCATTGTCTTGAATTTGGATTTCAAAACTAAATCCAATCTAGATATATATACCTTTAACATGAGAATGTTTAAAGTTGCCTTTTTATTATTATTTATTATTATACCATTAATAGGCTGACCCATTCCCTTTCTTAATACAAGAGTCTGTTGTACACGGATTAATAATGTGTTAAAGGAAAGAAAAATATGTCTACTATATGCTTAATAAATTTTACATATTTTCTCTTTCATTAATTTCCTTCTCTCATTTTTTTTAACAACTCTGCATCTTTTTGTACAGAATCTAATATACAAATCAAATTATTACGTTTGTATCAATGTGATTAGTCCATACTTATTAATTCGCTTTAGTACAACGATGTTGCTACATATAGAGAAATTTTATTGATATATTAAATAATATACAAGAAGATATATTAAAGAGAAATCAGCCTATTTAGTCCCCAAAAATTTTCGTTTCGCCTGTATAGTCTCCAAAGTTTAATTTCAGCCTATTTAGTACCCATAAATTTTCATTTCTCCTGTATAGTCCCTAATATTTAATTTCAGCCTATAAAGTCCCTTATCTATTTACGGGATGCATATACCTCTTATGCCGCCGGACTTATGGCAAATGAGTTCCTCCAAATTAGGGCAATAGAATTTGGGGTTTCCTTCTTATAACCATTTTTATACTGATTTTTTGTATTTTGTAAATTTTATAGTTTGAAACTGATCATTATGTCCCCCGCTCATTAAGCACGTGGATGGCATGAATTTGGGACTGCCATGATTCCACCGCAGAAGAGGTGGTGGAACCTCTATATGCCACCCGTAAATAGATAAGGGACTTTACAGGCTAAAATTAAATATTGGGGACTACACGGGGAAATAAAAATTTATGGGGGACTAAATTGGTTGAAATTAAATATTAGGGACTATATGGGCGAAATAAAAAAATTTGGGGGACTAAATAGGTGATTTCCCTATATTAAAATATCAAAATTCTCCTTCGCCTATGAAATTGTGGTTGTTTGTATGAGATAGAGAATTATTTTAGAAAATTGGTATCAAAATAGATAAAAGCCTAATGTTTCAAGGAAGAAAAGAAGGTCAAAAGAACCTATATGAAAAGAATGGTGTAGTTTTATGCTTCAAACTCAAGTTGATTAGTCAAAGAGGCCGCAACTCAGTGGGGCAAGCCTCGACTCGTGACCGAGATGTCTTGAGTTCGACCCCCTCCCCATACATGGAGTAAGCTTAAAATGTTTCCCTTTCTAGGACTATCTCCTCCTCCTGTGAGGTAGTTCTCTCTCCCCTTATGAGGCAATCGCCCAGTCAAGCTTCAAAAAAAAAACTCAAGTTGATTAGTAAAGTTTATAGACTATTAAATGAGACACCCTTTCCCCCCACCTTGAAAGATAGGTCAGCCAAAGTAAGCAAAGGGGCTATGGTCTATGGAATTTGAGATCGCAACGATTGAAAATTCAATTATCCTGAACATTCGGTACATATAACAGTTTATTATAGGTACTTTACCAATGGAAAAAAGTACGCAAAAATGTATATATTCCATTATTAGTATATATGAGTAGTTAGCACATCGTACTAGTATATATGGTACTTGCATAATGTAAAACTTATACAAAGTAATATCTATAATTACTATATGCAGATGCATACACTAACAGTGAATATCACGTATATTATTTTAATGTATCTTTATATTATAAGGTGTACTTGGTACACTTTGTGATTTACAAATTGTACTATATGTATGTTTATTATTTGATGTATCTTTATATTATAAGGTGTACATGGTAGGAGTAGTTTTATTTTAATTCAGGAGCAAGTCATAATAAAAAAATTTGTTATCAGATCAACGGGTGTAATATACTAATGCCAAAAAAGTCACCTCAAGCCAAATCTTTATTCTGTAAATTGACTTTTTGGTCAACATATATTTCACTCATTACTTTGGGAGCAAATTTTAAAATGATGATAACTTTTTACCGGAACAAGATATAACTACTTGTTGCGCACGGTTTAAACCCGAATTGTCGCTATCCTATATAGTCTCTCGTAGCTCTTAGGGGCATCCGTCGAACTATGTGAGAACTGAGTTTAGTATAACTCACACCCAACTCACTTAAAAAATGGGATGTTCACTCATTCTCAGCCTAAATAAGTTCACAAAGCGTTGTGAGCTCAGACTGAACGATGAGCATTTCATAAGTTTAATATCTAGGTTTTATAATATATAAAAAATCATAAACAAGCTTCAGTCTTTGCCTTAAGGGACCTTTATATTCCAGTAATTTTTGTTCGAACGAATAATTTTACATAAATAAAATTGTATATATAATTTAATTATTTATAATAATGTTGTTCATTTCATTTATAAGTCTTATTTATGTTGGATGGGACTTTGCTCACGCTCATCTCACATAATAATCGGTATTAAAATTTGAGTTCATACTCAACTTATATTCACACTCGCATAAAACTCAGTTCACATTTTTTAGGCTGAGCGCGTGAAGTCTTGACCCATCCGAAGTAATTGACACCCAAATAGCTGTCATCCAATAAACGGGGCCACCTAGAATAAAAGCAATATTTTGGCAGCGCTGAGCTAAAAATGTACTTGTTCCCATGAGAGCATTTAGCCGAAGCCAAAGTAATTCCGCCGGAATAATGAAGAAAGCTGGAGAGGGTGGGGTTCTGATCTAGCGAGGGTGGGAATCAGGATAGTGACTGACCCTAAATTTTCATAGTGGCTCTGGTGCAAAACGTGGTAATTTCTGCACGTGCGGAATTTTTCTTCGTCTGTTGGATTAAAATTTTGACGGTCAAAATTGATTTAAAATGGGATACCTGTTCTAATTCAGGACACCTATTTTGAGACCGAGAACATGTGTCCTTATGCGATTCATATGTGCAGAAAATATAATGTTTCGCGTAGGATCGGCGCTGCTAAATTTTAAGCCTTTGTTTTTTTTCTGACAAAAAATGATTTTTTTTTAAAATATTGTCAAAATTTTAGCTTTAGTTTCTAAATGATTATTATCCGTCGTCTTGAATTTAGTATCCACTTTTCATTTTAATTTGTCACAAGATAAATGTTCGCTTTCTCTAAATGGACATAATCTCTTCCTAAACTTGCATAACTAAGTTCATTATTTAATGGATACAAAATTTACTAACATATAGGTCCTTCCATATTATCGAGCCGAATATCGAATCGAATCGTGAGTTACTCACGAGCCACTTCAACTCACTTCCCACCCCGAGGTTAGTTAAAACTTTAAATCCACCACTTTGACTCTACGGTAAAACTATTCAATAAGATATATTCCGGGTTTTATATTGTTAAATTGACACTCAGGATTGGGGGCAGTGGGCCCATAGAAAATGGGATCATTTTTATTTTCATAGGTTTGATCCACCTTTGTGAGTCTAGTCCATTATAATCTTATCCTTTTTGCTAAGTTAGTCCAGTGTAATTATGGGCTAGGCCTGACATAAAATCGGATCTCGGTTACAATCAATGTCATCCTTATCACAAAGAACAACCCAATAATATTTAAATCGGCTATATAGTCAGATATAAGATTAGATTTCGCCTAATCAGCCAAATTATGGGCTAACTTGTTAATTTATAAATTCTACCTTATCATCATTAACTCTATCCATGCGAGTTCAATCTTCTGCATTGAAATGCCATTTTAAGTTTATGATCACATTTAAACAGTCTCCCTCAATAAATTGCTTTCTTTAAGAACTTCAATTCCAATTGCAAGTAGAGTTGTGTGGACTTCTGCATCAAATGGTAATCTCGCCGCCTGCGATTTTTTTATTCAAGCTCCAAGAATCTCCACTGTTTCATTTTTTATAAGAACATGCCTTCCGCCCTCCCTTTAGTTTATTTCTAATAAAGATGTTGAACTTGAAAAACTTTAACCTGCGGTATTCCGGAGTAGTTAAGGAGGAATTGTGAAGAAGATTATCATGTTCTTGTTTATGTATAATATTAGTTAATTTCTCACAGTAAGGGAAATCTGAGTTTGATTTGTCCAAAATAATTGAGATTTTTGTAAGAGTAATAAGAACCGAAATCCTCCACTAAAAATATATGCAAAGATTCCTAGAGTTTTTTAATCAGAATGACATTGATTGTGCAGAAAGATTTGTACATGACAATGTTTTAGGGTTGAGGAACTATTTTGGCATGGATGGATTACGTGAATCCGTCCTCGACTAACGTGGACTATTTTTACCAAGTCATTCCACATTAAAAGATGATGGATTTCAAAAATTCGTCTTTGAATGTCTTTCGTGACTTTAGACACCCCCAACAGCTATTTCTTCAGCATTTTACAACTTCAACAATTCAGGAAAAAAAACCTTGCCACTGCCGACGATCCCGTCGTCGATCGCCGCTGTCGTGGTCGTCACCGTCACTCCTCAATGATAAATATGACTTACATTAATTCGTCTTCTTCTTCATTCTTCTCCAACTCAAACCCTCAAGTAATTTCTTATGTTTTTTAATTTCTTTTTTATTATTCTTATTTTTTTATTATTTAATATTCGTTTGTTCTTGAGAACAGGTGGAATTTGAGTGTTTTAGTATATGATAATAATAATAATATGATTTTGCTATTTAATTATCGACATATTTAAACATAAGAATATAAATGCATGCACCTAGTTGAACAAATACAATAAGGAGCAACTGACGCTCACTTATGACGGAAAATGGCGTTACGGGTGCATGGCCACAAATTTGTTTGAATCTCTTAACAGCGCTTTGAAGAAGTCTAGAGTGTTGCCTTTGAAAGCTATGGTGGAGATTATGTTATGTAAACTTGTTCTTTATTTCAACATACACGGAGAAGAAGCAATGAACTGCAAATCTCCATTCCCAGAGAGGATTTGGACACAATACAGACTTGTGAGATGAAGTCTCGTGATTTCCATTGGGGAGCCATTTCACATGGGTCAAGGCATCTACAAAGTTCTGTCACCGGTGCGAGGAGGTGGTCAGTGGGGCAAATCGTATTAATGGTCCACGTACTCTACGTTTTGTTCACATTTCATTGCAGTTTGCAAAAGCATCCAGTCATATGCATCAAAGTATATTCTGGTAGTGTATTCATTGCAGTATTGCAAGAAGACATACGAATACATCCTACTTCCAGTACTTGATGAGAGCCTTTTGGAGATCAACTTCAATTAATATGATCCACTACCCACCTACCATGAAAGGTTCTAGGCCATGGAGAAATGAAACTAGGAGATACAAAATGGATATGGATCAAGAGAACGTTATTAAACCCCCACCCCGAAAGTGTGGGGCAATGTCATCATATTGGGTAAAACCAGAATACTTGCCCTAATAATGAAATTACGGGAACTAGTAGATCACGTTGATTGAATATACTTTCTTGGTGTAATTTCAGATTTGTTCACTTTTATAGTTTCGGTTTTAACAATGTTATATTTTTTCGGTCACTTTAATGAATCATTATTTTGTTTTTAACAAGTGTATCTATGTCATGCACATTATAAAAAAATTAACGTTTCCAACATATTTCGTAGTTGGAGAATTTCATTTTTTTATTTATTGGAGGAGGGACCTATCTATTACAAGAAATATGGGATTCAAGAAGTTGAGAGGGGATTCAAACTCATGACCTTTACGTCATGAGGCCTCAGCCTTTGAGCAGAAGAATTTCATTAAGCTAAAGAATGTATTTTTGTAAATTTAGGGTAAGTCAGTCCTTAAAAAAATAGGCAAATTGTTAGAGTAAATTTTGGGTAAGCGGGTTAGGGTACGAGGGACGGTTTTGCTAAATCCGTCCTCCAAGTTAGTCCTTAAAAAAATAGGTTACTGTTAGGGTAAGCGGTAAGCGGTAAATTTAGGTTATGAAGGTATGATTCAAGGAATCCGTCCTTAAGTTGAGGACATATACCCGAACTTTGTCCTTAACTCTCGCGGACGGATTCAAAGAATCCGTCTTTAGCTGATGTGGTTCAGACGTGTCAAAATTTGTCCACATCTTTTGAAGACGGATTCTCTGTCTTCTTGGATTGAGTTTTGTTTGGATTTGGTATGGTTTAAAACTCAAAGTCAGACCCAAATAGCTTTGGATTGAGTATGAGAATGAAAACTGATGTACAAAATCATCTAGAATCTGGTTTGAGTTTGAGATTGTTTTGAGACTGAGACCAAAATCTCAAACTCATACCCAATCCAATCACACCCTCTATATCTGTCCTCAACTTAATGACAGATTTTTAGAATTCGTTCATGTCAAAACAGTTCTCGCAACCAAACAGAGACAGACGCACAGTCTACGACCCCACTGAATTTTTTTATTATTTATTTTTAATTATATACTCATGTATGATGATTATGTCTATATTATTAAGTTGGCAAGTTAATGACAAGAGTAGAAAGTTTGGTGACCTCATACTCAAACAATAGCAAACATAGAAGACAATGGTGATTCAATTATCTTGACTGTCGCGTGGTTCCAATCAATTTCTTTACTATTTTTTCTATTTATTTGAATGTCTTTTCTTCAAAAAATTTACTTGTCTCACACATAATATGATTTTTTTTGAGAAATCCGTCAAAAAATATTTACATTTACTAACTAATATTCACTGGAGTTAGAGGTATTTTTGTCCCTCCACTTCATTCCCTATTCTTTTAGAAGGGAAAGTTGATTGTCAAATGTAGTTTTAGCCTAAACTATAGTATTTTGTTAATTTGTTAAAACGTTATAAAAAAGTAGTTTATTGATACAAATATTATAAATAATGATTTTTACTAGAAATATAAAATAGTTTGTTGTGAAAAAATTCTCATATAAAATGTGATGTTTTTAAAACATTGTGGGGCGGTCGCCTTCTAAATCCGCCAATGTGCACGCCCCCTTCCCTCCCAAAATTTCTGAAACGTCAAATTTTTTATGAGAAATTTTAATTTATTTCTTAGTTATATCTGTAGATGAGTGACTCCATTGTCACTACATCATGTATCCGTCAACACAACCAAAACCAATATCATGTGCAAATCTTTCTGCATAACCAGTGCCATTCTGATCAAATTCCCAGACATCATCTTTGAATCTAATATTGAGTTCCAACTATCTTTCTTTCATACTAGTAAGTAATAGCAAGCATATACTAATGACTTTTAAGTTTTAATACATCGTTATTTGGAGAAACTTTATTATAAGTGGTTAGTATTTACATATTGTTTGGATTTAAATTTGAGATTGGGTTTGAGATTTTAGTCTCAGTCTCAAACCAATCTCAAACTTAAACCAAAGTTTAGAGGATTTAATTCTTCAAGTTTCATTCTCAAACTCAATCTGAAGTTGATTTGGGTTTAAATTTGAATCTCAAGTCAAACTAAACCCAAACCAAACCTAATCTAACCACACAATATAATAAAGTTTCTACATCATTTGCAAACAACAAAAGAAAGAACAAACCACTTTTCGGCCTTGAATTCTATTGTCCCTACTCCTTACGATTTTTTTTTATATGGATTAGGTCCACATGAACTTTGTGGTTCATAATTAGTCACATCATCACAGAATTATCTCTCTCCTCATTATGTAGTGATGTGGTCAGTTCTAAATCATATGTTCCAATAGACTTGATCCATATCAGAACTATCCAAAAAAAACTACGAAAAAAATACTAAAGATTGGGAAAATCAAGAAAAACAAGGGGGGGAGAGGGTGAGAACGTAATTTTGGTGTACTAACTAAAATAGTTAGACACCAATTCATTGGCATAAAACGTGTAGTGCGAGTGTTTGTATATACTAGGTTTGATCCCCGCGCGATGCGCGATTGTATTTCTAATTTGTATCTCTCTTAATGATGTCGTACATGTTTTCTTACTTGCATTTTGCTTAGAGATATAATTGAAACTAAAAAACATGTTAATATGTCTCAAAATAAATTTAGATAAGATGTAATAATTCTACTTTTTTATTCATAAACTTGCTAATTCATTCTTTTTGTCTAAGAACAAAATCATCATAAATATTATTTTTTTCTAGAAAACAAAATAGCCTTCATATTTTATAATTGTTCTACATATGATATAAAATATATATTCAAATGAAATAAATATAACAAAATACAAAAAAACAATCCTCAAAGAAGCTTAGCCTACATTTTTTTGCCTTCTGTCACTAAAGAGCTACTTAGCACCCCCTTTTCCCGTCAATTTTTTTGCGCCCACTCTCTAATTACTCCTCTTCAAGAAGCTTATTTTAGGAACCTTTAAGAGCCATCATACATGCACAAAAAAAATGTTCACCCTCTATAGCGTATTACATGTTATCCATCCTCATTCTCAAACAAATAAAAGTAAGAAAATAATTACACAGCAAACAAAACAAAAGCAAGGAAATAATTACGTAGAAAAAAAAAGGCAAGAAAAGAATTGAATCAAGTATCAAGATTTTCTATTACCCATGTTTTTCAGGTGGCAAGCTCTCTGTCTTCAATCAACAAAAACATGTTTTGGAAATTGAGACACATATTCTCTTAACTTGGTACTTGAAAAATAATTTGTATCTAAACAAAATTATTAGATGTTTGTTCATAAACATATAAATTAATATATCAAGTGAAAACATGAATTGCATTATTTTAAAAAATGAATTTCTTACCTATTAAAACCAAGAATACCATGACATATTTGCTCATATCATTTCTCTATTTATAAGAAGAAAAAACTCTTTGAACTTTCCTAACCGACAAAACAATAACAATAATAATGATAATAAATAAAATATATAAACTCTTAGACTTTTTGGTTTCTCGAGAAAGTCAAAAGTTACTTTCTTGAAAGATTATTTTTTATTTAAATAGTCATTATAATTTGTTGTTTATAATATGAAAAGTCATTTCTTTGAAAAAATAATGGTTTTTTGAAACCTATTTTTTTATATTATATTTTTAACTATTAAAGTTTTTATTGTTATAGAATATCAAGAGTCTTTCATTAGGGAAATAATAAAGTATTGAAAACTGATATTTTCTTTTTCTTTTTTAGTTGATCAAATCCAATTTTTATTTTTTCATATTTAAGTTATTGAGGGAATGCATGATTGGTTTTGATTTATATAGTTAGTTAGAAGAAACTAAAAAGGCACTTCATTGATTCATAAAAACCCAAAATTTTATATTAATGAATGAAGTTACAAAACTCTTCTACTTCATTCATTAATATAACTAATGAACTAAATAAATATAGTTGGTTAGAAGAAACTAAAAAGCCACTTCATTGATTCATAAAAACCCAAAATTTTATATTAATGAATGAAGTTACAAAACTCTTCTACTTCATTCATTAATATAACTAATGAACTAAATAAATATAGTTGGTTAGAAGAAACTAAAAAGGCACTTCATTGATTCATAAAAACCCAAAATTTTATATTAATGAATGAAGTTACAAAACTCTTCTACTTCATTCATTAATATAACTAATGAACTAAATAAATATAATTACAACAAAACTCTTCTACTTCATTCATTAATATAACTAATGAACTAAATAAATAAAATTATTATAATAAAAGTTACAAAACTCTTCTACTTTATTCATTAATATAACTAATGAACTAAATAAATATAATTACTATAATAAAAGTTACAAAACTCTTCTACTTCATTTATTAATATAACTAATGAACTAAATAAATATAATTACTATAATAAAAGTTACAAAACTCTTCTACTTCATTGATTAATATGACTAATAAACTAAACAAATATAATTATTATAATAAAAGTTACAAAACTCTTCTACTTCATTCATTAATATAACTAATGAACTTTAAGTTAAGTATGTTGGTTCATATTTCTTTTTTATATGAATTTGAAGAGTCTTGGGAGTTAAGTATACATGAGTTATAATTTATAATTAACTCTTTTAGAATTTCCTTGCATGAATGAGAACTCCAAAAGTCACTTGAAACATCATAACTAACAATAGTTAACGTTTTTCCAATTCCAATTAACATTAATACATGCCTTTTAAAATTCCCTTACATGAATAAGAACTCCAAAAGTCACTTGAAACATCATAATTCATTATAGTTCAAACTTTTCCAATTCCAAGTAACATTAATACATGAGTTATATCATTAGTTGTATGTTATAATTAATACTCATTTATAGTTTGTGTGTGTATATATAGAGCTAAAATTTCTCATAGTTAAAATTTCTTACTTCATATTTTATCTCAATAGCAATTTAAAATTTTAGCTTAAGTTATTAGCTAATGGAGCACAACATTTTTTGCATTTTAGAGAGCTTACATTGCCAAATGTAAGTTTCAAATTGGTCCACATCCCACAAAATGTCACATGACACTTCCTCAAACTTCTACCTCAACTTTTCCTAACTTTATATATTATAGATTTGGTCTCATTCAAAAGTTGAGAAGCCAATGTCAAACATTAAAGAGTTTATCCGTAAATATTTAATTTATAGTCAATTCGAGTAAGCGTAATTGATAAGATGTGTTATTAATATTATCAATTCGGAAGCATTCCTCTTTTACGAATACCTGTACGCACTTTCAAATAGCAATTGTAGGTAAATAAAAAATAAAAAATATTAAAAAAACTTTAATTCATGGCTAAGAACTTAAAAAAAAAGTAATTAACTTGCTATTATCACCCTTTTCTACATTATTTTCTTGAATATATTTCAAAATAACTCACATTTATTGCTACTCCCGCATTCTATAATATAAGTTGTTTATTATATGTAGCAAAAATTAAGAAAACAAAAAATAAAATATTTTGTTAGTCAATATATCAATATGACTCTCTTAAATAGAATTAGTATTATACAAACCTTATTTAAGTATGTAATATTGATATTTTAAATAACAAATTACGTTGTTTGCTTGCTGTTTACTCATTTAATTTTTCGTTACATGTAATAAATGATTTATATTAAGGATAAATGTAGTAATAAATTGGATTGAATTAGATAGTACTCCATGTCATTAGATATAAGCCTGCAAACAGGTTGGATTTTTATCCTTATCCGACTCGAATCCGATTTTATTTTTAGGATATGGTAAGAACTCTAGACCCATATACCCGCATCCGAATCCGAGTCCGTATAAGAGTAATAAAACGGTTACGAATATGAAATATAAAAAATCGTATTCGTTAAACCCGAATCCGTTTCAGGTAAAACAATATATATATTCCCTAAAACAATATATTTTACATGATTTATAGGATTTAGGACTCTTTTGTAATATAAGTATTTTATAGGATTTATGTGATAATTATTTATATTGCAATTTTAGTCATGTATTCTTTTGTAATATAAGTATTTTATAGGATTTATGTGATAATTATTTATATTGCAATTTTAGTCATGTATATATACATTCTCAAGGGTTACGAGATAACAAACTCTAACATCACATCCTCTTACTCCCCCCCCTGTTACCTCTTCTACCTTCTCCGGCGCCTACTCCTCGCCGCTGCTCCTTCCCGTCACCGTCACCGCCGCAGGTATATTCAGTTGCGTGTAAAGTATTTTTCTTCCGTTGATTCTCGTTTACAAAGATAGTATAATTAGACTTTTTGAAACGGGTTTTACCATATCCGTATTTGGATCCAAATCAACGGATCTGGTAATACATATTTTGGATCCGCTAGGATATGGATACGGATGTGGTAGAAAAAATTAAAAATAAATATGGATTCGAATAGACAATTCCGTATCCGTTTGTAACCGTTTGTAGGCCTAGTTAGATACGAAGAAACTAAAAAAAACAAACAAACATTAGATTCTTGTTTCATTCAACCAAGAAAAGAGGGACTCTTGATTCGATGCACACAAGATTTGAATGGGAATTACTCTAGGAACTTAGTGGATAAGAATTAAAAATAAATAAAAAATAAAACTTGAGGAGGAACTTAATTATTAGAACATGTGAAGCCAAATTATTGTTCACACTTCTCATTACGTCGCCCACAAATCTTTCAGAGAGTCAGAGTTGGAAACGGGCCCATGCCATTGTGAACCCGGTCCGTCATTTGTGCCGTAGAATTGGAAACAAAACATGAACCATATCCCATCTTTTTTTTAGTTTAACCATATCCCTAAGTCAATATCTAATCACGTACTTGAATTGAATTTGATTTGAATTCTTATCACACATTTTTTTATAAACATTTATTCTGTATACAGTTCAATAGTCAATTATGACCATTAATTTGAATGTGGCAAGTATCTAAAATTATTCAGTGAAAGATGTCTACACCGGCACTCCTCAAATGAAAGGAACAAAATGAAAGTGTCCACAGGAATTGGACAAATCTAATGACTAAGCACATTATGGACAAAAAGATGGATAAATACAATACAAGTAGTCATGTGGTAGATACTGCATAATCTCGATGTTGCTCCAGTGCGAAATGGGGTAAGTTCTGCACATTCACAATTTATTTTTATCTATCGAATTAAAATTTTGACAGTTAATATTAATTTAAAATGGGACACTTGTCGTTCAGCACACCTATCCTTATGTTATGTGATCCGTATGTAAGGATTTTTTGTTGTTCCGTATAAGATCCGGACGGGCATAATCTTAGGAGTATCCAAGATAGAGAGAAGTTTAAAACTTACATCAAAGCCAATAAATACAATACACGTAGGCTAAAAAGTTATTTCTCTTCCTTGTACTTTTAACCTGTGTATTGTATTTATTGACTTGGATGTAAATTTTAAACTTACTCACGTACCTAAATAAAATTTCTCCAAGATCAAACAAACCAAGAAAACAAGAGAAACTGCAGGTAATGCTAATTACTTACTGATTGGACTCTGTTTTTAACTTCGATCTTGATGAGGGATTATAGTATGATAGTAGTAATACAAAGTGGACAAAAAATAGAACATCAACATTCCTTTTGCTTCTTTCGAGAAAAAAAACATCCTACAACGTAGTAGTAATCGACGGTGGTGTTTCTTTTGCACCCAACCAGTGGCGGACGTATATGAATGTATGTATTGTGGGGTTTAAAGATTCACCGATGAATAAATTTCGGTTATTTGGTGAGTTTATTCGACATTCGAGATTTTTCACAAGAAAAATATTTGTATTTAATATCTGTTTAAAAATGCGTCTATTCAAGAAAGAGTATTTACTTTCTTATTAATTGTTAAATAAAAAATTTGACAGCTGTTATTTATTTTGCACGTGTGGCAGCTAGAGGGGCGATCGCTTTCCTAACATTTTATAAAGTATCTTTTTCGCGATTTTTTTTTATAAATATTATTTATGCCTCTAAAAAATATTTTCATTAAAATATTTCGCCCCCAATAACAAATTTCTCGCTCTGCCCTGCTCCCCTCCCACATTTTATTTTTTCTTTAAAAAACTAGTATTGATGTATATGTGATACGTGATGAGCTTCGAGCTACTCCATAAACTAATAAATGGGCAGCTCAATCCAATTGAGAGATATGTGTAAACATGAAGTGTAGTACTATAGGAATAGTTTTATCTTGGTAGGCTACTAACTTATAACTTACATCTAAGTCAATCAGCACAGTACACGTAGGAAAGAGAAATGAACTTACATCAATTCTCTTTAATTCTCTTTACTATGTGTACTGCACTCATTGGTTTGGATATAACTTATCAAATTTAGTAGCCTACCAAAATAAAATTTCTCGTACTACAAGGGTTAATTAATAGCATTAGACTATCACGAAGTTGTAGTGGTCGTTGACTTTGGTCTAAAAAGTTACAAATAATTTTTTTTTTCTTCTTTTCTTTTCTTTATCGATCATTATCGATCATTGATCATTCGTTAAAATTTAGAATGATAGTTAGATTTACAATGAATGTCCATATTATCCCTTTCTTTGGTAGCGTAGTTATATTTTGTCATTGAATCCTTCTAAATGTTAATAGAATGGAGAAATTGTCCTTAAATTGAACTGAAAATGCAACTCCACTCTCACGTATTTGGTAGAAAAATTAGATAAAATGAGGATGGGTGAGGCAAATGTAATTTCCCATAAAATTACATTTTCAATTCCTCATCTTTAATATGTTATCAATCTGCCGAAAAATTGGGTTATAGTAATGAATTGGACAATGAAAAAAATGCAAAGTATTATTAAAAAAAAACGACAACTGTTTTTATTTACCCTTATTTTTATCTGATTTTCCTGCCAAATACATGGAAAGAGAATTGCATTTCACATCCAATGTAAGGATAAGTTTGATCTTCTATCAACATCTAGATGAGCCATTTGCAAAATAATAATTACACTATCAAAGATAAAGTTATTATAGATAATTTACTATCAACATAACAATCATCCTTAACTTGGTTGACTAACGTTCAATAGACCATTGATACAATATTTATAATATTTAAACTAAAATGCAACTCCACAACTTCACGGTAGATTAATGCAATTAACATAATATTATATCACGATTTATGTATGTAGTTCACAAACTTTTTAAGCCCATCTCAATCCAAAGTCGCCTCACTAGTCTTTTCCTTTTTCACCTTTATTACGAGTACTACACACACTATTCAAGTTAATTTAGCTCGTATGCAAAATATGTATTTATTTGAAATATAAATTCAATTTAGATTCTTTTATTTAACAGTTAAAAAATATAGTAAATAATAATTTTTTATATAGAAATATATGTTCTTTTTTAAAAAATGTAGCTGTTAAATTTTATATCTAATGATCGAAATTTATTCTACACACCATCTATTTTCGCATTGAACCGCAAGCCTGCCAATTTCTCAAAAGATACTGTGTGAATACAGCTCTGAGCTTTTCAAAATTCAAAATTTCCAGCCCACTAGACCTTCCATCCCCACCAATACCAGCTAGATTCCAGCATCGAACCATCCCGTTATAATTCTACATCCCTTTCAAGAAATGAAAAAAAAAATTATTTATTTCTGAATTCTAAAACCAGAACCAGCCTATTGTATTATAGTATTATTACTGTTTCTTTAACCTTTAATCTTATTTATCCCTTCGAGGAGACTCCCCTCCCTCAATATCAAGAAATGCAGCTCACATCCGTAAGGTAGCCCAATTGGTCCGAAGGTGGCAGATTATGTAAAAGAACGTATGTTCGAATTTTGACAGTCGCAGTATGAAAATTTCAACTCTCTAATGTGGGGGTGGCTTCTTGCGGTGGGCTAATACAAGACCTCACACCAGTCGAACCGATGAGTCACCTTGATTAACATCCTCCACAATTCCTGTCGGATCGAGAAGTGGGGGCCCTGTGGGCACGGGTATTGCCTTTTTGTGTACAAAGAAATGCAACTCAGACTCCGGACATAACTTAGGGTGTGATTAGATTCGGTTTGACTTTGAGATTTTGGTCTTAGTCTAAAACCCAAACCAGGTTCTAGATAATTTAATACTTAATGTTTCATTCCCAAAATCAATCCAAACCTGGTTTGAGTCTTAAACTAGATCAAATCCAAACCAAACTCAATCCAAAGCAAACCATTAGTTAGCAAATTCACCACGATTAATATTGTGTTAATATTACATTTATTTATAAAATAGAGTTTGATATTCGTCAGAATTTAGTTCATTATGAGTTATTGATGTACATAAATAAATCTAAATTAAAACACATTTACCTTTATTTATAGAATAGAGTTCGATATAGGCAGGAAATAAGCTCATTGTAAGTTATTGATGTACATCAATAAATTCAAAAAACATATCACAAAACGTCAAAACATATCATCATATACTAAATAATGTGCGACAAGTGTTGCATTATTTTGATCCAACAATTATTATTAATTTTGAATATGTGCTACATCCCTATGCAACATGTTATTTCCTAATGAATATATATCATAAGATATATAACACTCTTTTTACATGACATGAATTCTAAAAATCATTTATTCATAAAAAAAGAATTCTAAAAAACACAACAATTGTTTGCTTTAAAAAATATGAGCCATCAAACTTTCAATACAACAATTAAAATTGATAAAGAATATTTAGTATTTGCGTTCCGCATCCTAACAAACCGATTTAATTCCGCATCCTAACAAAGGCGAGACGTCTTGGCTCATCCGCAAGGGTAGCCCAATTGGTTCGGGGTGGCAGATTGTGTAGGAGGGCGCAGTTTAGAATCTTGGTAGCCGTAGTGTGGAAGTTTCAACCCTCCAATGTGGGGATGGTTTCTTGTGGTGGGCAAAGACAAGACCTCCCACCAATCGAGCCGTTGGGTCACCTTGATTTACATCTTCCACAATTTCTATCGGATCGGAAGGTGAGGCTCTATGGGCATGTATATCGCTTTTTGTGTAGGAGATGTCTTGGCTCAATCCCTTTAAAGAAAGGCAGCTAAGCATGGCCAACTCCCAAATCTCCATAATTACCAAACTCCACATCTTAAATTAGAAACCCCCAAAAAAAAGCATTTTCCAGCCCATAAACTTTCCAATTCTCCCCCATTTTCTCAATTCTTCACACCAACCTTAATGGATCGTTCTAATAGCGTTTCCAGGCATGACCCAAATCAATCTTTAGAAAATGGTGCCGAAAATGGTAATAATTCTTATAGTAACAACAAAAAGAACGATGATAGAGAGGAAGAAGAGAGTAATACTATTGAATCAGTAGAGAAGATTTTTGAATCGAAAGAGATTCCGTCATGGCAGAGTCAGCTGACCTTAAGAGCCTTTGTTGTGGCCTTTATTTTGGGGATTCTGTTTACTTTTATTGTCATGAAATTGAATCTTACTACTGGGATTATCCCTTCTTTGAATGTATCTGCTGGGCTATTGGGATTCTTCTTCGTGAAGACTTGGACCAAATTTCTCGAGAAATCGAACTTGTTGAAACAACCATTTACGAGACAAGAGAATACTGTAATTCAGACTTGCGTTGTTGCTACCTCCGGCATAGCCTTTAGCGGTAAGTTCTATACTAACTCCATTTCATAATGGGGAAATGGCTATCATCATCCTCAAAGTATTTACGAATATACGATAAGATCTTACAAATTTTTTTTACTTTTTAGTAGGCTCCAGAACAAATTTTACTATTGTTAAGTCGTCCGCCACCATTATCCGCAGTGGTTTTCGGCCAACAATAGCCACAATCCATCTAATTTTGACCGGAAATCATCACGGATAATGGTGATGGGACTATTTCACAACAGTGAAATTTGTTTCGGGATCTATCAAAAAATACAAGTTTATCGTGTTTTATTAAATAGTTTGAGGATCATCCATGTTATTTTCTCTTTCATAATATAAATCGTTTAATACATGCAGCGGAAATAAAAATAAAAATATTTTGTTAGTTAAAATATTAATATTACTCTCGTAAATAAGACTTAGAGTAATTGATATTTTAACTAAGATAATATCTTATTTGTTATTTCCCTTTATTTTCACTACATTTACTAAATGACTTACAGTACCATATTAAATATTTTCTTGAAATTTGTTCGCTTCATTATTTGTTGTTTAATTTCTCGGTAATTAGGCCATGGGATACTCTGTTTTCTGGTATTTTTAGATTCCAAGATCTGCATAAACATTTGGGTAATAAGTCAATAGTTTTTTTCTCCATTAGGTGGGTTCTGAGTAGGGGAGGGGCTAGTGAGGCTGGTCCTGTTGGACCCTTGAATTTCCTTCTTGCTACTCTCTATTATGGACCACTGACTCTTTCATTTTGAAGGAGAAAATATCCTCGTCTTATTTTTTGTCTTATTTCTTATCTCATTTCGGATAAGCGACACAAGAATGCATCCGATTTTGGAGGATTTGACTACAGTGTTGAGGGTGTTTTGAAAGTTTGTCGTTAGATCGAACTAATCTGACCCTAATAATTAATTTGTATCTGGTGACAAAAATACCCTTTGCCACCCTAACTTTAGTCCATTTTGGATGATTCCCACGTGTAGTAAAGGGTGGATGTTGCTATATGGAGATTGACCATACCTTGTTGCACTTTGTTAGGTCCGAATCTAATATCATGAGTCCCTTAGTCCAGGTGGAAAGCGGCCGCAGTCGTGGGTTCGATCTTTCTCCAAGTACATGCTTTAAATTGTCTCACTTTCTAGGGTTATCTCATTCTCCTCTTGTGATGTGCTACTCTCTCCCTTGAGGTGTACGCTCATCTGGCTTCAAGATTATAACACAATCATGTATTTATTGGTTTCTTCACCAGAAAACAAAAACTTAGGAAGTAAACAAATTTTTTATCTAATTTTTGGTATTATCTAACTTCTAAATTAAAAAAAATTCATCCAATAGTGACATATACCTTGTTTTCTTGCATGATAAATTGCCGGAGTTTCCTTAATAATGTAAGTAGTACCAAACAAGAGATGATGTATGAGTTGGAATTTTGATACACAAAGTTCCAAAAATCCAAGTCAATCTTTTCGGGTGGGAGGGGCGGAGGAATCCCTAAGCCAACTACGAGAATTTTTTTAATTATTTTTTAATTATTATTGTCAAAGTAGGAAAATCTAATTCGGAATTTTTATTTTCGAGTTGAAAATACTAAGTCAACTACACTAATATTTCTTGACAATGTATTTTTTTAAAATTGTTCGGTCCAAATCTCTATCTTTTTTCTAACATTTAAGTGAATAGTTGGAAGAAAAAAAACTATCCATTTCTCTTAAAACTATAATAGAAAATAGAAAATATAGGCTGTGCAGTTGCTTGATATTTAATTTGATAAAGATTTCCCTAGAATTGGCAGATCGTGCAACCACAACACCAATAACATAACTTATTAAGTCTACAATAATTGAGTTATGTGCGAAGGTAAATAAGAAACAAACTCAATATTTAGCATAAATACACAAAGTGACTACTAGCAGAATTAACGGCAGATCGTATAACATGATGGTTAAATTTATTCTTTTTTTTCTCTTTAAGTTTTAAGGTGTTTGCCACTTGCTCCCATCACATGGTAATGATATTGGAGGTGTGAAGTGTGTAGTGTGAACATGCATTTAAAAATGGTAGATTGGACTAAATGCCATCACAAGTTTCCCACCTTCCTTTATGCAATAGTCATGATATAAAGAAGATTTTGGATCTTGCATATATGGATTTAGCCAATTTGACTTTGAAGTCCTCTGGTTTAGTGGTTTTACTAAATTAATCAACCCTCATCACTAAGAGAATCCAATCTCCACAAATGGTGGGTCAAAGTATTTATGATGATGATGGTATCATAGTTGACTTGGAGACAAAAAAAGTTGGCTTTGATATTTAGCATTATAGCTAAATGTTTATTAGTGTGTGAAAATGCTGACACCTAAAAGAGAAGAGTTGACCCTCTTATGTTTATCTTTGCCAGTATCCTTTTCTGGATTTATACATGAGACTACAAACAAGGTTGTGGAGATCGAAATTTTGACTCGGGATTTTAGATGTCAAAAAACTTGTAAACATGAGAATCATAGTATGGATCGTAAGATCTACATACTATTTAGATAATATTTTATGATAAATTTATGCAAATAATATTTCATCCAGTGACAAAATCAATAAAGAATTCCAGTTACCCAAAATCGATTATGTTTTATTTTCATACCAAATCAATGTCGAAATAGTCGTCAGCGGTGAGAACGAAGGATTATAGAGGACTGAAGTGTCGAAACTAAACTTAAAATTAGGGTTTTTCATTCAAAAGGATTTATTTTAATTCGGTTCCCCGAACCAACTCAACTCGACCCCGTTGACCTGGTTGAACACAGACAAAACCAGTGCGCACTGGATTCTCTGATCCAAATCATTCTACGAGTTAGATAGTCGATCCTACCCGATCCATTCCTCCAATGATTTTTATCTAATTTAACTCGATTTATACCTTGCAGATCGTATAATCGTCGAGTGTACGATTCGACTCGCAATTAATCGGTTCGTAAATGCAGGCCGGACACCAGGGGTTCCAGACCCCCAAAAAAGGATATTTGTGTTGAAGTTCTTTGAGATTTTGTAGAAATAGATAGTCCTGATAATACTTCTTAAGTTGATTAATGTTATGGTAAAAAGGGCTGTCTGCTTTGGGTTGGTTGTTTCATTTATGACTTGCATAGCAAATGTAGTTTGAAAAATATCCATATTTTGGAAAGTAATATAATTGGCCTCCCTCCTTGTCTCAGAAGAGAAAATAAGTTAACTATTTGGATTAAAGAAATGATTCCCCAAGAGAAGAGAAGAGAAGAGATGATAATGCCTTTACCTTTTTGACTGTGAATTTACACAGGAGGTTTCGGAAGCTATCTTTTTGGCATGAGTGAAGTTGTTGCCCAGCGATCAGGTGAAGATAACTATCAAAAGAACGTCAAGAATCCATCTCTTGGTTGGATGTTTGGATTTCTGTTTCTCGTTAGCTTTCTTGGATTATTCTCTGTCGTCCCACTAAGAAAGGTAACCTCAAATCATGGATATTGTTCATTAATTAACTCGCGATGTCGTGAATATTTATTCAATCTTTAATGCCTTATTTTTGTGTTCAGATAATGGTAATAGACTTCAAACTTATTTATCCAAGCGGAACTGCTACTGCTCACCTTATCAACAGTTTCCATACTCCTCAAGGAGCTAAGCTAGCAAAGTGAGACAATTATTATTTGAATTCTCTTTTGCATATATAGATTCACAGGCTTCTCTTATACTTATTCGTAATTCGACTCCAGGAAACAAGTGAGAGCTTTGGGGAAGTTTTTCTCCTTCAGCTTCCTATGGGGTTTCTTCCAGTGGTTTTTCACCGCGGGTGATAACTGTGGATTCGTCAACTTCCCAACTTTTGGTCTCAAAGCTTATGATAATAGGTATTATTAACTATTCTTTCATTAACTAAGACAGCAAGTTTTCTCTAAAGATGTTACAATCACAAAATCATCAATACTACAATTGCTTGTTTTGAGGCGTCGCTAATATATAACTATTCTTCCTATGTGGCACACTAATTTTTTCTTACTTTGATGGAAAACCAGGTTTTACTTTGATTTTTCTGCAACATATGTTGGTGTTGGGATGATATGTCCATATATAATCAACGTATCTCTGCTAGTCGGAGCAATCCTTTCTTGGGGTATAATGTGGCCTCTTATTGAGACTAGAAAGGGAGACTGGTATAGTGCAACTGCAAGCCCCACCAGCCTCCATGGCATTCAAGGTTACAGGGTAATTTTTCTGTTTTTCTCATACTTTCGTTAGGAAATCATTTAAGGTAAAGGTAAAAATAACTTTATTGATCATTTTCTACCACAGGTCTTCATAGCTATAGCCATGATACTTGGTGATGGCCTTTACAATTTCGTCAAGGTTCTTGGACGTACTTTATTTGGCTTGTATCACCAAATTTATAACAAAGATGCCGGTGCTGTCCTCCCAATTGGCGGTCATTCTGCTGCTCCCACTTCACCAGAACTGTCTTACGATGACCAACGTCGAACACAATTATTTCTCAAGGACCAAATTCCAGCATGGGTTGCTATTGTTGGTTATGTGACAATAGCTGTTATTTCCTCTGCAGCACTTCCACACATCTTCCACCAGCTCAAATGGTATTATATTGTGGTGATTTATGTTTTTGCACCAGTACTGGCCTTCTGCAATGCCTATGGTTGTGGGCTTACCGACTGGTCATTGGCATCAACCTATGGAAAGCTAGCAATCTTCGTGATTGGGGCGTGGGCCGGTTCCTCTCACGGGGGTGTCCTTGCAGGTTTAGCAGCTTGTGGGGTTATGATGAACATTGTTTCAACGGCATCAGACCTCATGCAAGACTTTAAGACAGGTTACATGACCTTGGCTTCCCCTCGATCCATGTTTATAAGCCAGATAATCGGTACAGCTATGGGCTGTGTTATTTCTCCTTGCGTGTTTTGGTTGTTCTACAAGGCATTCCATGATCTGGGAGTCTCTGGTTCAGCGTATCCAGCTCCTTATGCTCTAGTTTACCGCAATATGGCTATATTGGGAGTCGAAGGATTTGGTTCTTTGCCTAAGAACTGCCTCACGCTTTGCTATGTGTTCTTTATTGGAGCTATCGTTATCAATGCCATTCGAGACTCTGTTGGAAAGTGGGCAAAGTATATTCCTCTTCCTATGGCAATGGCAATTCCATTCTACCTTGGAGGTTATTTCACTATTGATATGTGTGTCGGAAGCTTGATATTATTCATATGGGAGAAGTTAGACAAGGCCAAGGCCGATGCATTTGGACCTGCCGTTGCCTCTGGTTTGATCTGCGGAGATGGAATATGGACCTTACCTAGCTCAATCCTAGCTTTGGTCGGTATAAAGCCACCAATTTGCATGAAGTTCCTTTCGCGTAAAGCTAATTCCAGGGTTGATAATTTCTTAAATCCTAGTTGATTGTTCCCAGTCAAGTTGCGGATCAATTTCTGAGTCTTCACTGTGTTTCCTTAAGTTTACCTTTGTTAGTCAATGCTTGTTAGTACTTAATCCTAGAAAGTGTAAAACAATCATGTATATATATGTTCAAGCCAAGACAACCTTATCGCGAAAGAGGATTTATACATAGAGAACACATCAGTGCAAAAGAAGCCGAAAACTTATATGAATTGTAATACTTTCATTTCAATGGATGCTTAGAAATGTTTACTCAATTCGAGTTTCTTAGTTTAAGGCTCTGTCTGGATCGGTTTGGATTGCTCGGTTTCAGTTTTGCAGTTGGCAGTTTGTGACTGTACATTGATGGAGGTGGTCTTAGGCCTCAATCAGCTCTCTGATTGGTTTTTTGGCCAAGTTATCCGAAGGGATATCGGTAAATTCTGAAAGTAAAGCTCTGAACTCGTCGCCTGTAAGTGTCTCCTTCTCTAGCAAGACTTCGACGATTTTATCCATTGCCTCCCTGTTGTTCCTTATATGATTCTTTGCAATTTCATATGCTTTGTCAACGATTTCTCGTACTGATGCATCAATAGCTTCTGCAAGTTTTTCCGACATATTGTTTCTTGCTAGCATTCTCATAACCACGTCATTGCTCTGTGTTCCTGGATCGGTCAATGACCACGGTCCAATCTCCGACATTCCATACGTTGTCACCATCTGCTTAGAAGATGAAAACACCAAAGTTAAAAATGAGTAAATCCTTAGAACACTGAATCTTAGTTTGCGATTCATGAGCCAAAATTGCCTGAGAACGCGACTTATGTGTATGACTCGAGATATACCTGTCTAGCGATTTGAGTAATCTGCTGCAAATCTCCTGCAGCACCTGTGGTGATTTCTGGTTCACCAAATATGATTTCCTCAGCTGCCCTACCACCAAGACCTCCAACAATTCTAGCAAAAAGTTGCTTTTTTGAGATTAATGTCGGGTCTTCGCCTGCTATGAACCATGTAAGACCACGAGCTTGGCCTCGAGGGATCAACGTGACCTTTTGGACTAGGTCATGCCCTGGTGTCAAAGTCCTGCATATGCAACCAAGCTCAACTAATTCAATATCCGGTTTTTGTGCTCATTCATGTATTACTCGAACGCTGTTAAAAAATGTTAAAAAGAATTTCTGAATCGTGATAAACTTACGCGCAAATACCGTGGCCAACTTCATGATATGCAACTAAAATCTTGTTCTTCCCATCTGTCATCTGTGTTCCTTCCATTCCAGCTATAATTCGGTCAATTGAATCGTCGATCTCTTTTGAAGTGATTCTATCTTTGCCTCTCCTTCCAGCTAGAATGGCAGCTTCATTCATGAGGTTTGCTAGATCTGCACCACTAAATCCTGGAGTCCTCATAGCTATAACACTTAGAGAAACATCCTTGTCAAGCTTCTTGTTATTGCTATGAACCTTTAGTATTTCTTCCCTCCCTTTTACATCTGGTAGTCCAACAGAAACCTGAGGAACATTTTAACAAGCATTAGTAAGCTAAATGATTATCCAAACAAACGACTCGTCACACCCAACACCTGTAGTCTCAGGAGCGCGACTAATGAGTCTAACCGTAAGGGGGCATGGGGCGGACCCAACAGTCCTGACCCCAAGCCTAAGACACAACAACATTCAAAAAGCTGCTCAGCAGTCCTACGTCTGCATGTAGGGCCACTGGAAACTGTGAAAGGTTGTGGGACCATGCCATTAGTTCCCATTCTTCGTCAGTAATTTCAAACATTTCAGATGTTAGACGGAAAAAAACACGGCTAACCTGTCTGTCAAACCTTCCAGGCCTAAGCAAAGCTTGATCAAGAATATCAGGTCTATTAGTAGCAGCAAGAACAATAACACCAGTATTTCCAGCAAAACCATCCATCTCAGTTAGCAACTGATTAAGTGTTTGTTCTCTTTCGTCATTTCCGCCTCCAATACCAGTACCTCTTTGTCTCCCAACAGCATCAATCTCATCAATGAATACCAAACACGGCGAATTCTCTTTAGCCTTATTGAATAAATCTCGAACTCTCGAAGCCCCAACTCCAACAAACATCTCAATGAACTCTGATCCTGAAAGCGAAAAGAAAGGTACCCCAGCTTCTCCAGCAATCGCCTTAGCCAACAATGTTTTCCCGGTCCCTGGTGGCCCTATTAAAAGTGCCCCTTTGGGAATTCTTGCCCCTACTGCTGCAAATTTCTCTGGAGTTTTCAAAAACTCGACGATTTCTTCAAAATCTTGCTTTGCTTCATCAACTCCAGCTACATCATCAAATGTTACGCCCGTGTTAGGTTCCATCTGGAATTTGGCTTTGCTCCTGTAACACTTAATGGAAATACCACAATTAGTATACTCAATCCCATTGTTGTAAAAGTCGGGCTAGTCCGCCCCAGCTGACTAGAAAACCCCCAAATCGGGGTAAAAAATTAAGTTCGGTTAAAAGTCGGTCCTAGTCGGTCAATTTTTTTTGTTGACTTTTTTTTCCAAAACGACATCGTTTTTGGCAGAAAAAATTTAAACAAAACACATATCTTTCCTTCCTTTTCCCAGCCCTAACCCTCATCGACCAAAACACAGTTAGTGATAAAATCTTTGAAGTTTAATGTGGCTGCCTTTTGTCATTAGCCATTTTCTGGTGCCTAAACTTGGGGAAACCTGTGTAATTAAACATGTTGGCTAGTATAATATAATGATAGTGGAATTTTAAAAAATCTTTTCGTAATCTAGGCAAGCCGACTAGTTGCTAATCGCTAGTCTGGCGACATACTAGCGCAGTAACGACTTTTACAACACGCTCAATCCTTTTTACTACTTATTAACATGTTGTCTGATTAACAGTAGTACTTTCTAACTAACTGAAAACTATTCTGACGTACCTTCCTAGCCCGAAAGGCAAGTTGGGACCTCCAGGTAAATTCGAAGAGGAGCGTCTCAAGAGCAATGCTCCAAGCAAAATCAATGGAAAAGCCAAATTTCCTAACAAATCAAGAAGAACAGCAGAGAAGCTCATTTCCATTGGATGAGCTGCAAAGTCTACACCTTTTTCCTCGAGTTTCCTCAAAAGTTCTGGTGGCAATCCAGGGAGCTGAATTTTAACCCTCTGGATTTTCTCTAATCCAGGATTGTAAATCTCAGCAATTGCAACCATTCCAAATAAATCAACTTTCTTAACACTTCCTTGATCCAAATACTCCAAGAATCTTGAATATGACAATCTACTTGAAGTTGCCTCAACAGGGCTCTCTGGTTCTGCTCTTGCTGGTTGGGCTAAAGTTCCTCCAATTAGGCTCATCCCACCATTCTTTAACACGTTTCGCCGATTAAATTTGATGTCTTTTAAGGTTTTAGGACAAGGGTTGGTGTTTTTGTTGATCAAAGGAGCATCTTTTGGAGTATCTTGATATTTGGAGATGGGAAGGTTTGAGATTGAAAGACATATAGCAGGGGCCATTTTTTTGGTGAAATTTTTATGCTATTAGTAGTAAGCAGAAAATGAGTTGAGTTTTCAAATGGGATTGGGTTTGAATTCTTTGTGTAAGATATGTATTTTTATTTTTTTGGGACAGTTTTTGATGATGTTTGGGGAGCAGACAATTTTGGAGGGAATGAGGAATTTGCAATGTTATAAATTAGAGTAAAGAAGGGAGATGGTTCTAGCAGGTTTTTTGGTTTGTCCTTTTGCACAGTTGATATATATTTGTGTTGAAATTTCAATCTTGATTCTTGAAGGATCTAGATTGATGATTAGTACTAAAAGTCAAGTTTAATTTCATGAACTAGTGACTTAAGAAGATAATGCATAATAAAGCTCCTCTATCAACCACACACTTGGGACATTTATTCCTCATTCATTTTGCCACCTTTTGCTGATAAAAAAAATAAAATGAGAGGAGTTTTTCCATAAGAAATTCTTGAACCCGTTCTTCATCCACCGTGGACCACCACAGTTATAATGTTGAACGTCTTAAATTTAATATATATAAAATATTTTTTGGATACATAATTTTGAACTTGTATTAAATTATATTTAAAGTGTATTCTCTTTTTATAAATATATGCCCTGAGGCTGCAACGTGTATTACATTCTGATGAACACGTTTTCTTAGATATGTAACACATGTCTTGCGTAATAGGGGGAAATGGTATACACAAGTAAACTCTATAGTCTATGATATTGAGGAATTTGATGGATTGGGTGTGATGAAAAACGGGGTAGATATGAGAATTCTAAGTTTAAATTTGGGGTGGGTGGGGGGATGGATCTTTATTTTACAAATGGGGTTGGGTTAGATGTTTAAGGGTGAGATAGTTATTGACTTTAAAAAAAAAAACACTCGAATGGAGAGGATGGGAGAAACCTTTGGACATGTCATTAGCTTTAATGTTTTTTTTTTTTAATGTCTTGGACGGAATGATCAAAATAACTGCTCATAAAAATATCAGTGACTAAAAAAATTAATTTTTTTTAAAAATGATAAAAGTTGTTAAACACAAATATGTTAATGACATTTTTAGCTATTAATTATGTCCGGGAGTGAAAGAAAGTTTATGTAAAATATTTATAAGTTTGGCTTAAATGCAGATGCACTCGGTTTCAAATAGAAAAAGACCTATTTTGCCTGTCAAGGGCTAACTACAACCGTCAGTGTTTTGCCCGTCCCTGTCTAATCTTGGGCTGATTTTTAGCCTTTTCTTGAAGATTTGAGGCATTTGTCTCAACTGAGATCTATCATTTGAATCAAGTTTTTTGGATCATATAATGATAAAAAAAAAGTATAAAATTAACATGATTATTATAATTTGATATGATATTATGCCTTATTGATTTATATTTGATGTCAAAATTTTGATCCAATAATTACTACTCATATCCTAATAAAGGTTTAATTCATATCCTAATAAAGGTTCAATTCATATCCTATGTTCCCTAGGGCCTGCCCTGACCCGTGGTGGTGACCGGAACCGAACTCACCCAAACTTTTATTTTCCAAATAAATAAATAAATAAATAAAGGTTCAATTTTTCGTTTGATGAAAATTGAACTCTTATCGTATAAGTAAAGATGGATTAACACGCCGAATCTTGGTCAGTTAACTGTTTTTATTTGATTTTTATATCTCTATTTTGTACCACAAATCATACGAGACTTCTTTCAAAGTATTTTTTTTTTCAAGATTTAAGACATGAGGGTTAAGAGCTGTCTCAGATCTTCACAGATCTAGACTTTTTGGTTCTTTTCCTAAGAGAAATCTTCAAACCCGGACTTGATCTGGGCCCTTTATCAACTTTTTACATCATTCCGAGGCAATTTATAGGACGGTTGATACGCCCATGGTCCTATAAATTTTCGATCCCTAAGAAAGATGTTGAAATTGATTTTCTCCTGCCTCTGTGATTCAAGGATTGCGATAGAGATGCTGCGAAGATGAAGATTATGTATTTGTTTATCTTACTAGTTTTTATATTAGTATATCCTAACCACCCAAGTTTCCTTGAGTGTGGCTTTTGTCTGTTATCATGGTTTTTTAAATCATTGTATAACTTTTATTTTCTTGTAATTTCTAATTTTTCTTTGATTGTAATGGCCGATTAATGAAAAATTTCTTTATTTAGCAAAAAAAAAAGATGGATTAACACAATACTATTTACGATGAATTTGCTAATGTGATATGCCCAAGGACGATGCTGGATCTTTTTACACCACGATTTCACTGTGAAACATCTTAAATTTTGCATATACAAAATAAATTTCAGATGTTGGGTGTAAAATTTAGTAATTGAGATTATTTAAAAAAACATATCATTTATCTTTTTTCGGACACCTGTTAGACAAAACTAGTGTTTATCACTTGAGATTATTTTGAAAAATATACATCATTCATCTCTTCCAAACACCTGTTAGATAAATAAATATTTATTATTTGAGAATGTCTATTAAACTCTTAGTGAACACATATTCTCGAGAGATGAACGTCTGCTTTGACTACCAAATGTTTGAAAGAAATGAATTAATTTTTTTTTTCAAAATAATCGCAACTAACAATATTTTATCTGACGATTAAAATTTGTCCGCACCCGAACCGGGCTGGTCTTTTTAGTACTCATGGCGAAAAGACAATACCCCATTTATATGTACTTTGGAATTGGAGAATCTGAAATACGGCTCATTGTCTTTTCATGTTCTTTCCTTTTGCCCCCTCTTTGAGAAAAATTTATTGCTACACTCCAGAAAAACTTTCCAGCTTCTTTCCGTAGGTATAACTTTCTTGTTTTTGCCCCTCCTTTTTATAGTAATGGCTTCCGGATTGTAATACATTTTGGCAAGGGGGGGCCAATGATACCAACAGTTTCTTCATGGGGGATGCTCAGAGAAACCATAGAACAAGCAAAAGAAGAGTTGCAGATTTTGGAAGCTCAGTATCCCAATGGCTTTAGCTATTTGAAGCATGAACTCAACTCCTTTATCTCCTTTCTCGAGTCCCAGAACCAGAACTCCCCCCCAAAGATGCTTGCTTGGGCGGCTGTTTCAAGTTCTGTTTCCATTTCTCCCTCCGCCGCAACTGAAGGTCAGTTCTTCATGAACTTGTTCTGTTCTCAGTTCATCAATCAAAACTGTTTTTATTTTATTTGGTTTATGTTGGATCATGATATACAGAATCTTCAACGTCCAAGAAGAGGAAGAAAGTTGAGAGTGGGGGTAATGTTGAAGCACTGAAGCAGAAGTTACAGAGAGTGGATAGGACTGATGCAGTCTTTAAGAGGGCTCAAGCATGTCTTGAAAGAATTAACCACTTCAAAACTACCTTCACTTGATTTCAGGACAATATCAGACACTCCTTTTTCCCTCTGGGGGTAGTGATAGTTTGGAACATGAAGGGTGGGCAAGAGGGACCACTAAGCATTTTCCTAAATTATTACTACAAATTTACAATCTTTTTGAGCTAGAAATCTGTATAAAACAAGCAGATGAAGCCCGGATTTTAATCGATCTTTTTCATATTCTAGAATGATTAAAAATATAAAGAAAATGGTTGGAAAAACTCAGTTGAGTGCGCTGCGCCGCAAGAGCCCTGGCGGTATGATACGATCGTGAACCACAAAAACAGACAAAAATACTAGTTCAACTTTAAACATTTACCCAAATAAGAGGAGAAAAAGAGCAAGTTGGAAGTACTCATCTGTTGTGGATTTTCAGGTAACAGTTGGAAGAACCCTGTTTTAGTTTTTTGAGGTTGAAGATGGCCCTGATGTGTCTCATGGAATCATAAATTGATTTCATTTGTAAATAAGGAAATGCCACTGAATGCATAGGTCACATAAAGAAATCTGCCAATCTTTTAGGCTGAAATGCTTTGAAGTCCATTCAGATCCTCTGATTAAATCCAAAACGAAAATCTTTCAAATCAAACCTCCACCTGCATAGGGATGCCAATGGGGCTGTTGAATTGGAGATTCGGATAGACCCAATCCAGTTGGGTCGGGAATTCCCGGTTTAAGTTGGGAGTGAGGATGAATTTGGCGCTGCTAGCAGGGGCGGGTGAAATAATACCCCGCCCCCCATCCCGGTCCGTCCTGCCTCGTATGACTCGTCTAAAATACTAAATAGAAAAAACATAAAATACCTAAAAAAAAAAAATAGACGTATAATTTGGAGAAAGTTGCGTGAATCAAATTCTTTCCGTGACTCCTCCTAAAATATATGGTGATGTTAAATCTCATAATAGGATTGAGGAAGTTAAAAAGTCTTGCATTAAATTGTTTAATGAGTACAAGTAAAAAAATGAGAAACAGCCAAATAGACCAACAATTTTTTCGACTTCTCAATCTTTAATTCTTGGGAAGGAGTCACATGTTTTGCAAAGTGATCTATATTATATTGTTGGGCAGCAGATGAACGTTGTCTACAAACTAGTATAATTTAGTGAGCAAACTAATATCATTTAGTGAGCAAACTAGTATCAATACTGTTTCATTTTACATACATTAAATATTTTATTTTACAATTCTATATCATTTTTTTCAAGGTTCTATTTGAAGTTTTTATTAAAAATTCACTATTTTTTTTTCTAGTCGAGGTTGAGCCTCCACTGGGGACGAATGTGAGAATTTGGGGAAAAAATTATCCGCTTTTCCCCAATTGGGGGTGGGCCTCCACCTGAGCTCGATGGGAAGAGGCGGGGCTGAGACTGGAGATCATGGTATCTGCCCTCGGCCCCCTGCAGCTCATTTTTTCAGCAAGCCAAAGGTCCAAACAAGATTGCAGCCATTTCCCTAAGCTGCTAAAGCAAATGAAGCCCCTTTAATTTAATCTCTAGAAACCTGGTTTTAAACGAGCGAGGAAAGTCAGTAGAGAAAAACAAAAACATCAGTGCGCAATTGCTTGGTGATGCCAATGTTTTAGATAACTTTACTTCATACCAAGGTTGCCTTCGTACGTGGAAGAATAAGTTACTAATGAACTTCATCACTTTCAATGAATAAAAATATTCTTCTTCTACACTACCATTGACTCAGCAGGAAATGAACCCAGAGAAGTAATGCCGGAAAGGGAAAAGGAATCATTTTGCATGCAGGTAATGAATACCAAAAGCTACATATACAGTCATGAGTCAACTTCAGAGAGGTCCGCCGTTCTCACAACATTGTAAACCAAGGAGCAATTGCTGCATTTTAAAGAACAAATTTGAGTTAAACCTGGGTCCAAAAGAAATAAAAAGCAAGTCATCAAGCTCATGGTTTCAAGAAAGAAGCTTTTAATCCATGTTTATGCTAATTAATAGACTTTAATTAGAGCATTGAGGAATAAACCAAAGATCAGGAAGGAATATATGAGCATTCTTACAACGGGAATAAAGCACTTTAAACATACAGCTATTGTGAAAGAATTCCGGAATAAACTTCTTGTATCACTAGATTTGGGACAATGTCTAACCTCATGTCATGGAACTCGTTGTAGGAAGAGTCATATTCCAATGGTACCGTTTGTCCCGTTTCCATATCGTAAGGCTGAACTTTCACATAAGAACCTCTTAAAAATTGTATACATTTTATCTTGCGTAGAAATGTTGCAAGCACCAGTTCATATAAATGCATCAATTACCAATTCTCAACTGGGGTAAAACTATAATCAGTTGGGTGAAATATAATTCATTCCTCTTGCATCTCCTCCAATCCATTCTCTTTTGCATTCATGACTTCTGATTCATCTTCTTCAGAACTCTCCTCCTCTTCCGATTCATTCTCTTCACCCTGATCACCAGTCGTCGCCTGGGCCTCACCTCTAAACAATCCTCGGCGCCCCATATCAACAAGATAAAGAAGCTTTCGCCTTGCTTCATATACGGGATTTGTCTCAATCAAGCATCCTCTCTCATAAGCCTCTCTTAGGAAAACAGTGTGCCTTTTCCCATTGGTGGACAAATAAAACATCCCTGGGTGATCCAAAAACAAATCCCTTATGTTCAACTCAAGTCCAAACCACTTCCTAAACTGACTAATCTTCTCCACCTCCACCATCTTCTCAGCAGTTAAACTTAAGAACTCATGAACAATCCCAACTGCTCGCTTCTCCATTCTCTTCTTCGCGTACTTAGAATTTCTCTTCTCTTCAATCCCCATTTCTTCATATGGTCCAATATAAGGCAAGCTTTGCCATTCCTTAACTTTAGCCTTAAAACTTTTCTTCAACCTCATCCCTGGTGGATAACCATGCTTAAAACTATACTGAATTTCAGTTCTATCAATGCTACAATCCTCCCTACAACATTCAATTATCCTCCAATTTTCAACTGCAGAAATTAAATTATTCTTGTCAATTTCACTAACTAGCTTTAGCACATGAGTATTAGGCTCATTTCCAGGACCAAGTGCAAATAAATTAGGGTTTTTCGCAATTACCGATTCCTCAAAGTTATCCGGGAGGCCAATTTCTTTCCAGACTTTGAAAATGGCTCGTAAAGGCAGAGTCTTGGTGAATGACATCGAGAGAAGCCGAATCAATCTTTCAATAACAACCGGCAACGAAGAATTAATAGCTTGGGATTCTTGGCGGGAAATCTCGAGGGCAGCTGGGGTTAGGGCACAAAAGGGCTGGAATTGAGTGGGGTCATTAAAGACATGGAAGACATGTGGATAGCGGCGGACGAAGGAGGTAGCGCCGCGATTGAGGTGGAGCTTTTGAGAGAGTCGGTTGAGGAAGTCGAGGGAAACGGAGGGCGGCGACGATGTTGAGGTATGGGTAGTAGTGGCGAGAATTAGGTCTTGGATGGAAATGACTTTGAGGAGGTTTTTGTACCTTTCCATGAGTTTCTCAAAAGTGGGGTCTCGAGCTCTGGAAGATACATACTCAGCTGATGTGGTTTTGGTGCGGATCATCATCTTGGTGGTGGTGGACGTCGACGGAGTTAGGGCGGAGATGAGTCTCTTGATGGTGTTGATCGCCATTGTTGGGGTGGTCTGTGTCACGGAAGAGCTAATAAAGGCGTGTTAATACCAAAAACCGCCCTGAACTCTTACATAAATGTCACTAAATCTTAAACTTAATTTTGTGTGTCAATTGACCCCTCTTTGTGATCTAGTCTAATTACATTTGCAGAACATCCATTTAATAAACTCATTGTTTGGGCACAAGAGTTCCATTTCGTTAAATTCTGTTAAAAGTGACAGCAAAATGATTTTATTGCACTTGTTCATATTCTTGCATAATACTATAAATTTTAGTCATTTTTCGATTTTAGTTACTTCAAAAAATAAATTAACTCATTCGAATTTTTTAGTTTTAAATTTAAATTTTTTAGAGTGACGAAAATAAAAGTGAAAAGTCAATACTTTTTTTCTGTAATCTCTTTCACATTTTACTTTTTAGAAAACTCTAACTATTATCATCTTAGTTGTCAGTACATTCATTATATACAACAGCATGCAAAAACTGTTACTGCTATACCTTTAACTACAGGGGTCTGGTGGGCAAAAATAATGATAGAGGAAAGCTATGTAAAGCTAAATTTGATGGTATAGTAATGACTGCAACAAATGGAGAGATAGATTGTTGTTGACGATAGATTAGATTGTATTAAGTGAAAAAAATATAGTCAACAGTAACGGTACTGATTTGGCATGAAAGAAATTTGATTAGGGCTACGATTTGAGTTTATGTTTCTATCTATATTTGAGGTATATGTCATCAAATTATTTTGCGGTTGATCTCTAGTGCAATAATTGAAAATTTAAAGACTAAAGTGCTACATCTCTTAACGTGACAATAGTAAAGGGTAATTAACATTTTTGTGCAATTTTCATTCACGTCCCGTCCAATTCAATTGATTCGGAAAAAGGAAGTGAAGCTGAAGCTGAAGCTGAAGCAGAAGCAACAGCAAATTGCAAAATCATTTGATTCGTAAAAGGATTAAAGAATGGTTTGGGCCCTCTTTCCTATCGACCCTCTTCCAGGTTTCTTTTTTTTTCCCAAAAAAAATTTGAGTTTGATGTCTTCTTAATGGGATACTTGAAACTTTCTTGCATTGTTATAAAAAAAATTGCTCTTTCCAGCATAGATAGTGCCTGGAAATAATAGCATCCCTTCTTTTGTTGATTTGAGTTGTTGGGAGTTTGTTTGAGGATTTTAAAATGGTAGTAATATGAATTATGCTTCTATTATTTGAAAAAAATCTGTGATTTTTTTATTTAATTTTTTTTTTTTTTATAGAGGATTGGTCATAACCTATGTAGTTTCTTCTATATATTTGGGATCAGTCTAGAAACTGTGTTAGTTTTGCAACGGGTAATTTAATTCGTGTAGAGTAGACTAATCCCATGTAAAAGAAACATTATGGCTTTAGTCGAGAGGGGAAGAATTGATAAAAAGAACAGAACTTTTTAAGGTTTCAAAAGACTTGGGGATGCTGAAAATGTGGGTTTGTAAATGTGTCTTAAATTTGGTTTAGACTTAATAGTTGGTATTTTCAATTCGAACGTATTTCTATGAAAATAAATCCTCATATAGGAGACGCGTTCTGGCCTGTCGTTGGTGGATATTTATCTATTATATTGTGAGGTTATGCTTACCGCTAACTGTGATCTTGTTTATAGATAACTAATTTATCATTTACTTGAGGTAAATATTTTCTGAGTTGTTGCTGTTCGGTTTTGATAATTTGTTGAAGACGTGAACAAAGTTTGCATGGGCAATGAGAATGAGTAACTAAGGTGATTTACCATAGTGCAACTTGCACTCTGTGACTCCGTGAGTAAACTTTCTTTAAATATGCCAATGGCCTAGTCAGTAATTGCTGAGCTGTGTTAATAATTCACGTCTGCCAAGCTTCTCTTCTATAATCACATTAAAAATAAAGATGTATCTTGTGCATATAAAACTACATAATATTAGCTGCCTCTTCTTTTAACAATGATGCTTTTCAGATACATGGATTTTAACATAAGATAAATATGTTAATTAGTACACTACCTGTGTTCTTTAACCTTCTGCAATTGGTTTATATCTTTTGCTTTTTGGGCATTGATGTGCTTGAAAAGCTTGGCTGATGCATTGATGCCTATTCCGTGTAGGTGAAGACAAATATTATTTCTTCAAGAAAGGGACTTATAAAGTGGGCAGGAAAGGTACATAGGTCGTGTAAAGATTTATTAGTTTGTATCTGGGTCATGGAGTGTTCTATTGAAATTTGCAAGGACAGATACTTCTTTTTCTGGAATAGTGGAACTTAAAAAAGTGTCTTTTATTAATGTTTAGTTTAGGTTATATGTGTCTGAGTGATACTATTGCACCAAAAAACAGAAGGTAATTACTTAAATAGATTCTTTCGTTTGTAGGATGTGATATAATCATAAACAAAGATAAAGGAGTTTCAAGGATTCATGCGGAAATTCTGATAGATGAAATGGTTTCCATCGATAATCCACAGAAGCAATCTTCAGATATACCTTCCAAAGTTCGAATAAGGGATTGCTCAAAGTATGGAACATTTATCAACAAGAGTTCAGGGTCAAAGGAAAAGGTTCATGAATTTCCAAATAAAGAGACATTGCTGAAGGATGGGGACCTGGTTTCCTTTGGAACTGGAACAGCTACCTACAGGTACTCGAAATCAATTTGATTGGTCATTTGTTTCTCTGTTGATGGGCAAGCATTGCATAACTGCGAGGCTTCTCCATTATAACTTGGTACTTGAGAGGTATGGATCCGAAAAACATTATAAACTTTAACACACAGAGGTTTTAGTGGAAACCTTGTGTACTGTGTTTGCTGTTTTATGTTTTTGGGTTGTACCACTTTCGTGTTCGGTTGAATTTTGGTGTTAAGGAAATTCAGTGGTAATACCCTATACCTTGACACTGAAATGGAACACCTAATTTATATCATTATCCTGATTGGTAACCTGACCAATGCGTGACAGGTTTTCTTTTGTACCCATCGTATTTTTATGTTGCTGTTCAGAAACTCAAAATGTATATAAACCTCTTCAGGACACGATACTATCAATAGGTGAGTCTCTTTGCACCAGATGAAGTCTGCTGAAGTTCATGATTTCTTGTTGATACAATAAAAAATATTCCTCTTCCTGTATTAAGTTCTTTATTGTACTTACAACCCTATAGCTTTCCTATTGAACATGTTCAAGAAAAACTGAGATGATAAATGAGGATCTGCCATCAGTCCTATAGTTGAGGTTAACGTAGATATTTGTCAAACCAGTCATTGTCGTGTCAATTCCAGAATTAGGCATTTCTCACTTTTTCTTTAGGATTCTTGATGTGACAAGTTGGAACATTAAGACCGATGATTAATGCTGATCTTCTTGGTGAGGAGTTCTTAAATCATAGAGAAAAACATTAGACTTTGAGGGTTAATATTGATATGTGGCTTCCAACACTTTCCAAAACCAAGTCCTTCAGACATAAATGCATATTGGTTTTTCCATTTAATTGCTTGGCTAGCTATTAGGCTGTTGAGGTTTGAGGACAATGTTTGAAAATTTAGATGATAAATTGAATTGTTCATATTCTGAAACTTGAGTGGTATAAAAGCAAAAATAACGCACCATGTACAGTAATTAGACTTCAAGAGGGGATAGTACCTGAGATGTTAAACTTTTTGAATGAATCTCAAAATCAGAAGGGAGAATATGGGGTGTTAAGGAAGGGAATCTTTCATATTTAACTTATCTCTATTAGGTCTCCACCTCCAACTTATCTCCCTTTCTTAATACAAGAATATTATGGGTATGAGTAATTTTAGAAATATATCCCTAAAACTTGAGAAAAGACGATGTATATTTTGAGAAAATATGGAAAAGCTAAAAGGACTTATATTATGAAACAAATGGAGTATTACAAAGGAGAGTGTACACATAGAAATATACACTCCACCGTCTATAGAAAAGTGAGCATTAAATTTGATGAAGGGATTTTATTATTTTTAAGGCAAAAGTTCAAATTTTAAGATATCTAACCGACACGGGGAAGTCTATTTGGTAACTCCTCAGATATCAGTTCTTTTTTGGTGACCGATATCGGGGTATTTGACCCGACTAATCCGCATATCAGTTCTTAAGATTATGAACGAAAATAAGATTTTGTTTTTTTAATTTTTATACTAAAATTGCCTAAATTATCCTTGATTTCTCATTCTTTTATTTTTCTCTTGGCATCAACTTAATTTGTGCAACTTTGTTTAGGAATTCTTGGCATCTACTTAATTTAGTTCAATTTTGATTAGGAATCATTAATTAATTAGAATAATATTAAGTACTTTGTTTACCTTTTAGAATTATGATTAAAATAAGATTTTCAATAGAATCTAGAAGGGGCATTATTGGAATGTGAAAACTAAAACACAAGGCACGTTTAATATATTTATGGTATTCAGGGATCCTTTGATCATACTGTATAATTGATAAAAATCATTTGTTTACTACAGGTGCTTCTATCACCGAGGATTGGAGTACGAGGTGCACGCATGTGCTCGTTTATGACTTGAAACCTCTCAAGGAAGAGTTAGTTGATGCTATTGTGGCAAAAAAACCTTTTGTCCTTCCCAAATGGGTTGAGGTATATGCTCTTTCATTTCCTAAGTGATTTTTAGACAATGATAGTTCTTTTAGGTTGTTTGTTTTCTATGTAGTTATTGTGTAAACAGGTCAATTATCATTACCCAATACTTCACTTCTTTTATAAAATAGGAAAGTTGATATTTGTAGCAAGTCCAAGAGACTGCGGAAAGATGGTACTGTGTTTGTTACCTATTTGATCTTGTGTTTGAGGACTTATCTTTCCTTCACTGAAATATGTTGCTTATATTTTGTGCGGTCTTCTGAGGCCATAAAGTTATCAGACTAGTTCTGTTTCCTTTTGAATCAGATAGATAATCTTGTTATTTATTTTGATAAATGTTTCAACTTGTACATTTTTATTGCTGTTGAATGATGGAATTTTCAGTTGATGACTTCTATTATTTTCAGTTCATTGCAGGTGGGAGAAATATTTCCACTGAAATTCCAAGCTGCTCTGTGTAAGTATTCTGATTACTGTGTGGAACAATTGGTTACTGTGTGGAACAATTGGTTACATGTACGATGTAGTGATAATTAACTTGGCTGTGGTAATGAAAGGACCGTTCTCTTTATTTCTTAGATATGCTCCTAGTTTAATGGTGGATGGAGAGCCTGCTAAAGTTGCAGATCCTCAATCTCGGGAGAGTTGTTTGAAAGGATATACATTTTTGTTGGAATCAAGAAACAAGGTCATATTCCTTTTGACTTCAGAAATGTCATGCTTTTTATAATGTGCGGAGTGTTCTTTTCTCTTGGAGTAGATTTCCTTTGGCTTCAGAAAACATGAAATTGGATGACGTATATGCATTGGCATGTATTTTGGTTTTTTAGTTCCGTAACACTTAAGAGTACAATCTTAATTTTACGGTTTACAGATTCTATATTCTGTAATATTTATTCTTGTCAGCTGACCCTCTAGATTTAGATACTAAAACATCCGAACTAGGAGTCTTCAAACTGATAGCTTTTTGATTTCCTCCACCGCTTATATAAGATTATGTTGGTGCCTTGTTTTTTTTCCCTGGTGGAAAGTGTTGGTGCCTTGTTACTGCTGTGGCATTAGTTCTACTATAATAACCATGTCAGAAAATTTCCTCTGCATGAATTCATTTTACAACTCGTTGAGCTACTCTAATCAGCTTCTCATTTTACTTTCAATTTCCACTTCTCCTTGCAGTATAAACTGAAGGACAAGTTGCAAGCCCTCTTGGAAGTTGGTGGTGGGAAAGTTGTTTCTGTTGAAGATTTCTGTATTGATAGTCAAGTATAATTTCTGATATTTCTTCGGCTCTTGTTTTGTTATATTTGGCTTTTCAATGACCTCAAAGTTGCAAGGTTCTAAAATATGTCTTGTGCATAATCTGTTGATTGGATTTGTGAAGTAATTATTTCTGATTAATGGCTCCCTTTGCTATGGGTAACTTTGATATGAACATAGTCCGAGAAACTGAAAATAATTGTAAGAATTTAATCCTGCTCATGTTAGAAATTATGAAATGCTTCTATTGCTATTGAAAACCAAAGAGAAGGATGATTAGTTTGTCCATATTTCGATTTTCTTAACTAATTTGTGTAATACATTTTTAAAATTGGTCAGTGATTTACTCTTGTCCATTCCCATTAAAATGAAAATGATTGCAGGTTATATAAAAATTCCAGAGGGGTCGGTAACGTTGATTTCAGTCTTACCATTTTAGCAGCATTTTAAAGCGATCCTTGTGTGGTAAAGGCAACACAATGATAACATTCTTAGCAATAAGAAATTGCATTGACTCATTGACTTTATAGTTATTGGTTGTCAATACATTGCAAGATACCTGATTTTGTTAATCCAAATATACTTTTTCTTTACTATTTTGTGAAATAACTATGATGATTTACAGGGCTCGGAGGAAGGAACCAAACAGATTGCTCGTGTGATCCCTGGTGGATTGGATAGCAATTCACCCTGCCCTCGTAATATTAGTTCCCTCCCTAGGGTAAAGGAGGTGGACTTAATTTCTGCTGTCTTATCCGCGCATTTGGATCCTTCTATTATGGTATCAGCTCCTGGTAAGTATCTGCATTCTCTACTTGTACCAGCAAAAAGGAAAAAGAAAAACAGACTGCTTTGTTACAGGGATGGGCGGAACATTCTTTGTGAAGGGGTAATGAAAGAAATCCGGACTGTTTTCTTGAAGTTGTATCGAGAGCCCATCAAACACGAAAATATCTTTTTCTTGTTGACTAGGCAAGCTTTCAAAGTTAATGGAGAGAGTGGAGAAAATTTCTTGATAAAAATATTCCTTATCCTAGTTGAGCTTCACTACGTTACCATGTGCAAATAGCAGGATTTTGAATATTGTGTATAATTTCTTGATTAGAGGATGTGGTTCCTTGCGTTCTAGATTATTCATGTGTACGCTTAGCGGGTTAAAAATAATTTTTTTTGAGTTACCCATGGACTTGGCAAAAAAAAATGAAGAAGAAGAAGTTACCCCTGGTGAGCTTAAAAGTAATTTCCTCTTGCAGTGCTTGTCACATCTTCATGCTCGACAGATGAGACAGTGGTGGCAGATTCTGATGCTGAGACGGATGCTGAGGCTGAAACTGCAACATCTGTTCGTACGCGGACTGAACTCTTTTCTATAGAATCATCTGAACCTGACGGCAAACCAATGAAGGAGGTCCATATAATAGAATCATCTGAAAATGAAAGCAGAGAGGAAACTGTTCTTCGTGTAACTGAAAGTGACAGCAAAGGAGATATTGCTGTTGTCAGTGTAAATTTCAGTAAGTGTGAGGTAAAAGAGGAGATTCCATGCAACAGTTCCGCTGTTAAATTCTCAGAAGGCGGTGCTTTTACAGGCTTGAGGGATAAAGGTGCTAATATGAGAAGAAAAAATGAGAAGATTGAAGAGGCGGCAGAGTTTGGGAATGCGGTTGTTATATTCAGTCAAGATCTTGTCGTGAGAGATTCTATTGTACCATCTTCAACCCTTTCTTCAACTAATGCCGGAGTTTTAAACTTCAAACGTTTCCGGAAGGTAACTTGACCAAATTAGTATTCATTCAGTATGCCAGGAGTTATTTTCTTCATTTAATTTTAGTAATATAATAAGTAGATGAGTTGTCCAACGGCCGCTTGCATATTGAGTTGGAACCATAAGCTTCACTTCTAGAAAATTACAATTTCAAGATTCTTGCTTTTCTCCCATGATATTTCCTTGAAGCTATTTTCATGCTTGGTTTTGCTTCTATTAATTGCATCTGTTTCAGATTACGACATTTGTTGTTCCCAAGAATCTTGATGTCTTATTCATGATCTTCTTCTACGATATAAATCTCAGATGAACACTCCATCAGGAAACAGTTTCAATTCTCTCATTCCATTCTCAAAGTATCCTTACAAGTACGATTCTCTATCTTGAAAATATTTATGCAAAATAGTGGCTAAATGTACTATACTTTGATTTTCTTCTTCTAATCTGCTGTTTCTTTAGAGAATCTGACTATGGAAACGAGGAAGTAGCTGAATCTCTAAAAGAAGAGAAGAAGAGAAAACAAATGGAAGCGATTGCCGAGGATTTGTTTAACAATGAGAAGGCGAGCGATGTATTCTGTTTATTCCAAGCGAACTATAGATTATGTTTTACATTTTAGGTTAACGTTTTGTATCATTGATGCAGAGGCGACAAAAGGGTACATCTGGCTCTCTTCGCGACCTCTTTGCTCGTAAATAAGTCTGGTAAGTTCCTTTCTTCACACGGGAGTTTATGCGCATAGAAAATCTGGTCTGTAACATATATACATTATTAGTTTGACAGCGCGAATGATTAGTAAGTGAGTGTTCTAGGAACTATAGGGGTCAAATAAGGCCTAATATATACTTGTAGTTGCGCGAACATGGTGTCTTTTATGTAAAATGTGATTTATCGCGTCTCCTGCAATTCTTGTTCGTATGTGTTTATTTATAATCTAGTTCGCGATTCTTGGTTGCTGCAGACAAGCTTGTGAGCTGATGCTGCTAATGTGGAAGTTTTCCATCTTAGGTAGCTATGGCAGGAAGCAAAAAATATGGGATGGCAAAAAAAAGGGAAATCTTAAAGCTAAGGATACTGAAGTTGGTTCTGCAATTCTAATGTGGCAATCCTGATCTTGTGGAGTTGAGGGTTTGGCTCTTGTAACTAATGAAGGCTGCCTATTGATATTTTTGTGAAAAGGAAAATTTTGAAACTTTATATGGTAATTTCACAATTTGAAAGTTTTAAGAAAAAATGATGGCATATGAGAATATAATTACAACTCTACCAGTATTAGTTGATCCAAACAGAAAGAGTTTGGTGTTTCTTAAGCAAGATCTTGAATTCGAACCTTACGAATGGAAAAAACTTTATTGGGAGGTCTACTGTCGAAAGGGGTTTAATCATTGGAGTAAACGAATGGAAAAGACACTGTTGGAGGTCTGCCCTGAAAGAGTTTTAACTATAAGAGCAAACAGAATTAATCGTACAGCAAAATGGCCTAATTTGTTGTTTATGTATTTAACATTCAATTTTAACATCCCTTATGTTTAATTTTGCTTTTTATCGTCTTGATTGTTTTTTACGATCTGCCCTAAAAGGTCTTCCGTCCAATTTTTTGTGATTTCCCTATTTGTCTAGTCATCTGGTCAACTATTTTGTCTTATTACCAGGGTTATTTATGTCATTCCATCTTACCCACTTCAGTAAAAAACTTGTGGACTCAATTGTCAAACAAAATATCCATGAACACTCAATTTAAAATAATAAAAAAATTCAAATCCATCTTCATACTCCACACTCTTCTCTACCACCATCACCACCTACAAGACCCATCTCCACCACACCGCCACCACCTTTGAATAGATTTTACAAGAATCGAAACTCATTTCAATAATAAAATGATAGAAACTTTGAATAGATTTTACAAGAATCAAAACCTATTTCAATAATAAAATGACAAAGAAAAAAATTTATGATGGATTTTTTTTTTTTCATCCATTAAAATTGGAGTATTGTCTATTCCATCAAGTTCAAGAACTGAAATCTCAGGCTCTATGGCTACTTCTAGTACTCTTCTTAGGTTCTTTGAAGGTGTTGAAAGAATTAAAGAAACCATTGATGGGGTTGGAAGTGTGATTTTGATTAATAATGTTGGGTTTCTTATCCTTAACCCAGAAATTTCCGCCCATACAAAAGTCATCATACATTTTGCAGAAAACCCATTAAAAAATTAATAAAAATAGGTTTGAAAAATTCACACACACACACACACATACATATATATATATATATATATATATATAGAGAGAGAGAGAGAGAGAGAGAGAAGTAGAAAAATGAGCAGTTTCCTTTGCCGACAGGTCGTAAAAACGAATAGGACGTTAAAAGTAGAAATTAAACAAACGGGACATTAAAAGAGAATCGTAAATACATAAAGGAAGAATTAGGCCATTTTGCCATTTTTTACCTAAAAAAACCATCAAGAATTCAAGATTCTATTAAATTTAACTGTAAAACAAGTTTCTTGGATTATAGATGAGCATATTTCTGTAAGTTTGAAGTGGGGTTTCCTTTGTGAATCGGGTAAGTTTGACAATAGACAACGAAGAAACCCCAAGAAAGATGAGGGAGGAGATGGTGGCTATTGTAGGTGGTGGTGGTGGTGGAGAATAATGTGGAGTTTTCAAGCTCTAGAACATTTATTTTCCAAGTCAAGATTAAGATCACAGATGGACTTTCTTTAAATTGAAATATGATAGTGGGTGGCGGTGGGTGTTGGAGGTGGTGGTGGTGGTGGTGGAGAAGAGTGTGGAGGATGAAGATGGAGAAGATGGATTTGAATTTTTTTATTATTTTAAATTGAGTTTTCATAGATATTTTGTTTAACAATTGAGCCCACATGTTTTTTACTGAGGTGGGTAAGATGAAATGACAGAAATAACCCTGTTAATAAGACAAAATAGTTGACCAGATGACTAGACAAATGGGGAAATCACGGAAAATTGAACGGAAGTCCTTTTAGGGCAGATCGTAAAAACAACCAGAACGATAAAAGTCAAAATTAAACATAAGGGATGTTAAAATTGAATAGTAAATACATAAAGGACTAATTAGGCCATTTTGCCTAAAATGGACATGAATAACCGATTAAATATCAGAACTTACAAAAAAATATATATATATATATAATTACGACTCTACATAGACAAAAGTTTCCTGGGAAAAAATGCTACTCAACCTATCCATATGATGAAATGCAAACTTGCAATTTTCACATAATTCCAAAATTTTCAACTCAACCTAAACCACCAAACCCCTGGTTGCATTGCACAAGAAACAAATATTGCTACCCCAAAACCATCATTTGGTCTTGTTGGCCCATTTTTCCCCCTTAATACTTTCTCAATTAATTAATTTAGGTTATGATGTTTTGATATAAAAAAATATATATATAGTTTCCAAGAATTATTAACTTAAGAGAAAGGTGTTATGCGCATAAAGAAAAAGTAAAAGGACATATATATGTGTTACTCCCTCTGTTCGAATTTGAATGTATCATTTGCTTTATTAGGATGTTCGGAATTGAATGTCCCGTTTTCTAAATTTAGCTAAAATTTTAATTGTATATCAAGTTAAGACAATCTTTAAATTTTATTCCAAGTCAAAATGAAACATTCAAATCCGGACGAAGATAATAGTTTATTGGAAAATTATGATATGGGACAGTGGCGGGGTAGGGCTCAGTCCCACTGCTATGCTAAACTGTCACGTCGCCCTCCCTTTGCAAATTTCATGATACGGTTAAAATACAAAAAAAATAGTCCTGATATGAATACAGTTAAAAGTTAAAAAAAAATCTCTTTCCTCATTTTATAGTGATGTGACAAGTTTGTATAATTTTTTTAACTTTTAACCGTATCCATATCGTGACTATCTTTTTGTATTTTAATCATGATTAAAGAAAAAAATGCAGAGGAGGCGACGTGGACAAACTACTGCTAGCTGTGACTGCGCCCTACCCTCTACTCTCATCCCATATCGAATTATCCTAGTTTATTTGAAACTAGTGGGGACTTGAGGCATTTCAAAAAAAAAAAAAAAAAAACTGTCAAGAAAAAAAATAGAGGTCATATTCAGCTAGGGATCCAATTGCAAAAGCTAAAGATTCATATAACCTATTTATTGAATGCCTAGAATACAGGGGTTTCAGAGTTTAAACCTTGGGGGTATTTTTTAGAAGAAAATAAATTATGTCTAACAATATGATACTCATTTCAATTCAAAATATAAGTATTTTTAATAGTTGTTTTTTGTTGTAAAATATAATTATATTTACAAAAAAAAAATTCATTTAATGACTAATTTACTAGTAAATTATTTTCTATATATATATATATATATATACACTAGCAAAAAACCCGTGCTATGTACGGGACATACATTATTTCTTAAAAAATGCATATGCAAGGAAAAAGAGTTTTTGTAATAATAGCAAAAAGAAATTTTTTGACTATAAGTTTGATTATTACCTTTTAACCTTTTAACCTTTTAATTATCAATATGTAGAACTCTAAGTGCATTTGCTTAGTTAATACTTCTCAGTTTTCGTTTAAACTATTAATATAATGAAAAAAATCAGAAATCTATCAAAAAAATTATTTTATTTTGCATTTAATAATTAAATATGACGCATTCAATAAAACAACACATTATTTATTAGTATTCCAGTAAAAGAGTTAAATAAGATAGTTGTCAAATACCTGATAGAGTAGCTGGCAATGTGGTGTAACATTTAACTTGAAGGTTATGGGTTCGAATCCTCCCCCTCCCCAATTTAAATGAAGTAGTTAAAAATTCTTGCTCCAATCAACAGTTTTATAATTAATTAAATAACAAAATAATCTACAAAAATGACATGTGGCGTGAGGGAGTTAAAAATCTAAAAATGGCTTCTGTAATATATATATATATATATACTAGCCTATTTACCCGTGCTATGCACGGGGATTAATTTATTCTTTTCATTTTTTTTATAACAGAAAGTATTTGAACCAAAATGATGTAGATTTATTTATTTGAATAGAGGAATACATATTCATTTTATCATGATTATTGCAATTGTAAAATCTCACAAAATATTTAAAAACTAATACAGTCAAAAAATGTTTGAAACTTAATGATAAACCTTAATTATAATAAACTAAAAAGTTGAATTCCTTAATAGATCTTATTATCCTAAGTTTACAAAATTACTCATCTTTTATACTTGCCAACAAAATCCTTCATCACTCGCCTAAAAAATGGTAATTTGAACAGACGATTGAGATAAGTTCTTCAGGACCAGTGGTTCTTAATCAAATATTCAAGATAAGTTAATAAATAATACTTTATATGAACAACTATTTTCGCTTGTCTGAGAAAACAACTCCACAACTGAGATTTGTCAGTATAGTGTTAACAAAAAGTTCTATATATATTGGAATCAGACTGAAATATTATGTATTTTAAAAAAAAATAAAAAATTGCCACCCGTTATTCATAAATTACATTAAAGATATTGGTATTTCATTTTAACAAACAATAAATTAAGTCTAATTAATAACTTAAGGTTGCATATATTATTTTCTTGTGGAAAGAGATAATGTGATTTCATTTCATTCAGAAAATTATATTTAATATGATTTTCTTTCCTTTTTTGAATAAGTTAATGTATCATACACCACTAGGTGCTAAATGTATCATACAACACTTCAACTTACCTTTTTATAGCCCCACGTTCTGTCCCCAAATATTGTTGCTCCCAGGTTCATAATTTATTTATTTTGTGTATTTCTTTTTTTTTGATAGTTTGTTCCAAGTTAAATATAAAAAAAAAATGGAAATATTTTTATCAATAAAATCAATGGCTTCTTTCGACTTAATAAGCAATTGATTTATAATTTCTACATATAGTTTGTCCAAACAGACAATGCCTTCTTTTCTAGTGTCTTATGTAAATGTTTTATAGAGAAGAATATAAGGACCAAAAGTCCAAAGAAAAAGCATAAAAGAAAATAAATTGTAACAAATATTGAAAGTGGAAAAAACCAAATAATGATCTCTATAGATCTGCTCCAAAACTCTGTGATCAAAGAAGAATTCCTCTAACTGAGAAGGTAGCCATAATGAAATACCACTAATGACATGGTCATATAAAAATATTTGCACTAATAATCACACTAAGGGAGATACGGTGAGGAATCTTACTTTTTATATAGCTTGATTTTTTAGAAAATTGATAAAATCTTACCCGTAAGATCCTTTTCCACAACCATTTTGAACATTAACTCAGATGCAAGACTTGCACCTTGTGCTGGTGCAAGAGAAGATAAAAGAATTAAACAAAAAAAAACAATATAGGATATTTCTTTGTCTTTTTTACAACCTAAAAAAAAATCAGAAATGTCAGTGAATCATCTGTAAGTGAAATAGAAACAAAAAGAAAGATAAGGGAGATGGATAATATTAATAAAAAGAGGAAAAAATAAAAAAACACATAAACAACTTAATAAAAATAAAGGTTGATATCATATCACACCTAGCATCCTGCAGAAAAATCAAGAGGACAAATAAGAATTAGAAAATAAATTAGTTATATATTTCATTAATCTAATAAAACAAAACTTCGATATTCAATCAAATAAAAAGAACATACCTTGAGTCTGTTTTATAACAAAAAGTATTTAGAAAAATAAATTTAATGTTTTTCTACTATTAGGGAGAAAAATTCATAATCATACTTTCAGTCTGTTTTCTTGCTTGATCCTTTCTTGTACGATGTCTGCCAATTCATCAATCAAATCTAACTATCAAGAATCAACCACACACAAAAATAAAAATAAAAATAATTAAAACAGAAAACAACAATCAAGAACCAAGGAGAAAAAAATGATATCAAATTGTAAGAGAAAACAATTCTTAAGAAAAAAAAATTATGAGATAAAAAAAAAAAAGCATACCTGGTCTTTGTAAATGATGATAGGCCCGTGGGGCATATATTAAGGGATAAAAAGTGGTGATTGATAAGGATGTTGAATGAGAGTAATCACTACATAAACTTAAATGGTGCAAGATAAGGAAGGTGTGGCCTGAAACCAGGAAACAAAATCGTGGAATTAGATAAGTTAGAGAAAATAAAAAAAATACGAAATTCTAAGAAAATAGGATTAGAGAAATATATAGATATAGATATATGTATGTATAAGGCTTCTGTAATATATATATACTAGCAAAAATACCCGTGCTATGCACGGAAACGTAATGTTTAATGAAAGAAAAAATGTCAAAGTAATTTTGTATCTCAAAACATGTCAAAGTACACCATTTTATAGTATTGTCAAACTCAAAAAACAATGTAACTTTTCAATGTGGGATAATCTAATAAGCAAATTAAGAATTTACAACAAAAGTAAAATTTAACCAACCAATCAAAATTTTATAAAATAATTAATTGAACAAAAATTCATGGAAATTACACGTAGGATTTAGAAGGATGTGATTGGTAAACCGAAAACAGACTTTTGTAATATAAATATAGATAGACACTCATTCCGATTCAAAATATTAGTCTTTTTAGGAGTTTTCACACAAATTAAGATACTAATCAAAATGACTAAAATACCCCTAATTAATACTCCAAAAGAAAAAATAAATTAATGAAGAGTTGCATGAAAACTATACATTTTGACAAATATGAATATATGGAGAAAATAATGTAAGGGTAAATTAGCCAATAAATGCACAATTCTTGTAAAAAGACCTATATTTTCCAACAAAAAATAACTCTTAAAAAAACTTCTATTTTGAATCGGAGGAAGTATAAATTTTATGCACATTAATTTTCTTTTTATAGTTTTGTCATTTGTCAAATTTTAAAAATAATAATAATTTTTTTTATGTGGGAGTTTTTATTGTTGTTAATTCTCTTGTTTGACTTTAGATTAATATTTTTTAACTTTGATTATAAGTTCAATCGAATTCGGAGGACCCGCCATCCGAATTACCCGTTATTTGTTAAAACTTTAACTATTTATATTTATATAAATAAAAAATATAAGAAGCAAATAACCGAGCTTCCTTAATTTGATGGGCTAAAATGTCACTCAATTTTGTAACTCATAACATGTCAAAGTACCATCTTTTATAGTATTGTCAAACTCAAAAAAATAATGTAACTTTTCGATTTGGGATACTCTTATAAGCCAATTAAGAGTTTACAACCAAAATAAAATTTAAATTAACATTCCATTAAAAGAATTAGAGAAAACAGATTTGTCAAATACTTGCTAGAGTAGTTGCAATGCAGTACATGAAGATTCGACCGCAGGGTCGGGGATCGAATCCTCCCTCTCCCGGTTTAAATAAAACAGTTTTAACGTTTTTGCACCTACAAAAGTTGATATTTAATTTTTTATTAAGATAAGTTATTTTTTTAATTAATTTAATTAACCTAAATATTCTCAACCAATTAAAAAATTAGTAAATTAATTAAAAAAAGTGAAAATCTAAGAAAAAAGATGGAAGAAATATATAGATACAATTATATGTATGTATAAGTGCTCCGTAATATATATATACTAGCAAAAAAATACTGCATGCTATGCACGGAAACGTAATGTTGAATGGAAGAAAAAAATGTCAAAGTAATTTTAGTAACTCCAAAACATGTAATGAAAATATATTATGAAAATAAAAAATTTCGCATTATAATAAAAAAAAATGAACATTGCATAAGTTTGAGCTAAATCAAACTTGACTATAAGCTCACTCGAATTCGAGAGGACGCGTAATCCCGAATTACCCAGTTATTTGTTAAAACTTTAACTATTTATATTTATATAAACAAAAAATATAAGAAGCATATAAGCGGGCTTCCTTAATTTGATGGGCTAAAATGTCAGCCCAATTTTGTAACTCAAAACATGTCAAAGTACCATCTTTTATAGTATTGTCAAACTCAAAAAATAATGTAACTTTTCGATGTGGGATACTTTTATAAGACAATTAAGAGTTTACAACCAAAATAAAATTTAAATTAGCATTCAATTAAAAGAATTAAAGAAATTTGTTGTCAAATACCTGCCAGAGTAGTTGGCAATGTGGCGTAGCATCCGGCTTGCAGGTCGGGGGATCGAATTCCACTTCACCCGAATTCAATAAAATAGTTTAACATTTTTTTGCACCAATAAAAGTTGATATTTAATTTTTATTAAGATAATTTAATTTTCAATTAATTTAATTAACATAAAAAATTTCAACCAATAAAAATTAGTAAATTTTATGTCCTTTATTATTAATACTGCTTTTAATTTTTATGTATTTTTCTATTTGATGTTTATATGTTGTTTTTCGTAAATTGATTGCACGAAATATGAGATTCGAAATCCCCTCTCTAAGTTTGGATTCGATATCTTCAATGAACATATATTATGAAAATAAACAAATTCTCCATTAGAATAAAAAATGAACATTGCATAAGTCTGAGCTAAATCAAAGTTGACTATAAGCTCAATCGGAATTCAGAGGATCCGGTCATCTGAATTACCCGTTATTTGTTAAAACTTTAACTATTTATATTTATATAAACAAAAAAATATAAGAAGCATATAAGCGAGCTTTCTTAATTTGATGAGCTAAAATGTCACTTCAATTTTGTAACTCAAAACATGTCAAAGTACCATATTTTATAGTATTGTCAAACTCGAAAAAAAATGTAACTTTTCGATGTGGGATACTTTTATAATCCAATTAAGAGTTTACAACCAAAATAAAATTTAAATTAGCATTCCATTAAAAGAATTAAAGAAATTAGTTGTCAAATACCTGCCAGAGTAGTTGGCAATGCAGCGCGGTATCCGACTTGCAGGTCGGGGGATCAAATCCCCCCTCCCCCGTTTTAAATAAAATAGTTTAACCTTTTTTTTGCACCAATAAAAGTTGATATTTAATTTTTATTAAGATAAGTAAATTTTCAATTAATTTAATTAACATAAATATTCTCAACCAATAAAAATTAGTAAATTTTATGTTCTTTATTATTCATACTGCTTTTAATTTTTATGTCTTTTTCTATTTGATGTTTATATGTTCTTTTTCGTAAATTGGTTGCACGAAATATGAGATTCGAAATCCCCTCTCTAAAGTTTGGATTCGATATCTTCAATGAACATATATTATGAAAATAACAAACTCTCCATTAGAATAAAAAAAATGAATATTGCATAAGTCCGAGCTAAATCAAAGTTGACTATAAGTTCAATCGAATTCGAAGACCCTAGTCATCCGAATTACCCGTTATTTGTTAAAACTTTAACTATTTATATTTATATAAACAAAAAAATATAAGAAGCAAATAAAGCGGGCTTTCCTTAATTTGATGGGCTAAAATGTCACTCAATTTTGTAACTTCGTCAATGTACCATCTTTTATAGTATTGTCAAACTCAAAAAACAATGTAACTTTTCGATGTGGGATACTCTTATAAGCCAATTAAGAGTTTACAACCAAAATAAAATTTAAATTAGCATTCTATTAAAAGAATTAAAGAAAATAGTTGTCAAACACCTGCTAGAGTAGTTGGCAATGCAGCGCTGCATCTGACCTGCAGGTCGGGGGATCGAATCCCCTCTCTCCCGATTTAAATTAAGTAGTTTAACTTTTTTTTGCACCAATAAAAGTTGATATTTAATTTTTATTAAGATAAGTTAATTTTCAATTAATTTAATTAACATAAATATTCTCAACCAATAAAAAATTAGTAAATTTTATGTTATTTATTATTCATACTGCTTTTTAATTTTTTATGTCTTTTTTCTATTTGATGTTTATATGTTCTTTTTCGTAAATTGGTTGCACGGAATATGAGATTCGAAATCCCCTCTCTAAAGTTTGGATTCGATATCTTCAATGAACATATATTATGAAAATAACAAACTCTCCATTAGAATAAAAAAATGAATATTTCATAAGTCTGAGCTAAATCAAAGTTGACTATAAAGTTTCAATCGAATTGAAGACCCTGATTATCCGAATTACCCAGTTATTTGTTAAAATTTTAACTATTTATATTTATATAAACAAAAAATATAAGAAGCAAATAAGCGGGTTTCCTTAATTTGATGGGCTAAAATGTCAGCCCAATTTTGTAACTCGTCAATGTACCATCTTTTATAGTATTGTCAAACTCAAAAAACAATGTAACTTTTCGATGTGGGATACTCTTATAAGCCAATTAAGAGTTTACAACCAAAATAAAATTTAAATTAGCATTCTATTAAAAGAATTAAAGAAAATAGTTGTCAAACACCCTGCTGTAGAGTAGTTTGCGAATGCAGTACGCATCCGACTCAGTAGGTCGGGGATCGAATCCCCCCTTCTCCCGATTTAAATAAAATAGTTGACATTTTTTTTGCACCAATAAAAGTTTATATTTAATTTTTATTAAGATAAGTTAATTTTCAATTAATTTAATTAACCTAAATTATTCTCAACCAATAAAAATTAGTACATTAATTAAAAAATGTGAAAATCTAAGAAAATAAGATTGTAAAAATATATAAATACAATTATTTGTATGTATAAGGCTTCTGTAATATATATATATATATATATATATATATTTGTCAAAATATAAATTCACATCCAAGTCACTATTTAATATTTCTTCTCCAGGTATTAGTTATGAGTACTTTAGTTATTCTGATTAGTTGTAAGGATAGTTTTGAATGATTTTTATTCATAAAAAAAAAATGATTTTTTTATTATTTTATTTCAAAAACTAATTCAACTAACAATTTTGTTAAGGAACTTGCTAGACTATTAGAATTTTTGGATAAAAATTGGCTAAAATTCAAATTAGGGGTGAATCCCTTATACCAATAGGGGTGAATAATGTTAATTTGAGTTTTATCCAATTTCTATCTAAGAATTCTAGTAGCAAATCATTATTTTCTTTTTTTAATATGTGTATTTTTTTATTCTAATTCCAAGAACCAATTCTGAATGATTATCCAGAGAGAACCCATATTCAGAATCGTGGGTATATCCCTCATCAATTGCAAGCTTAAACGAAGATCAATGGCAGCAGAGATTTTCAGCAACGATTTTGATGGTGATTTGGGTGTTTATAAGCCAAATCTTCTTCAATGGAAGAAGCAGATTCCGGTAGGCCATTTCCACCTTGTTTTCGTCTATTATTCTTCTGGTTAGCATTAAGCTATGGTTCTTGAGTTTTTTAGCTGTCAAAGTTTTCAATTTTTTTTGACATCGAGAGAGTGAAGATTTTTTTTAATCACATTAGGTAATCTATTTAATAATTGAAACCCTTTTAGAATTTCATTATTTCTTACACATTATTGTTTTTGTTTACATAAAAGCATATGGAATGGGACTGTCATTTAAATATGAGAATTCAGGAGAAATGCCTTGATACTTGATAAAGAAATGAGTTTTGGAATATGAGAAAGATTTTGGGTTAAAGAATTTGAAGGCTGAAACTAGATGAGGATGGTTTGCCCATTTAGTGCTTTATGATTTATTGTCTTACTCCTGAAGAGAAAATGGATGATGAAAATAAAGACATTCTTGCCTTACAGAGGTTAGTCCTTTCTTTTTTTGTAATTATTTTCTTGTTATGCAGCGGACGACCACACTGAAATTTTATATTGATTCATGTAGCCGACCCCAATTACTTGGGATTAAGGTTTTGTTGTTGTCGTTGTTGTTTCTTGTTATGCACTTATGCTACATTCTTTTGATAGAATTGCGCGCAATTTTTGGTTTTGTGATTTGTTGTTATAATCATTTGACTGTTACTTTTCATGTTAATTTCTTTTCCCCATATCCGTTGATGTTCAGTACTTGCTGTAGATATTTTATTGGAAATTTTTAAATGTGAAGAAGATCCAAATCTATGAGGTGGATTTTAATACACTACATATGCGTACTTTCGGGTGATATATCCAACATTTTCCCGATCCCTTGTCTATTGGATGTGTCTTAATGCTTTTGTGGTTATAATAATTACATTATAGTTGGTAATAATTTTCGTCTAATTATTATTAGAATGCTATTTGCAGAGCGAAGGTTTTAAAATCATATGTTTGTTTGAGTTAGGAAATGCATTACACATTCACTTGTGGATTCCGAGTCATCATATACTCCCCTAGTCCCAAATTGAATGTTCACTTTGCCATTCATTTTGAATAGCAACGTGGACATTCAATTTGGGATGGAGGGAGTATTTAATATGTAATATCAATCTTTGAAGTCGTGTCTTCGTACTTATATTACAATGTATAATAAAGAAGTTATGATTCAAATAAATCTTAATGCAACACGCTCTATATACTTGCACCTTGAACCACACATTTCAGAACTAAGGGCGTTTTTTGTCTCATATTATGGAAATGTAGTTGTATTTGCCATTCGTTATAATGTATTCCTTTTGACCGCATTCTTCTAATTTGTGTATATCCTATGCTTCTTTTGATTACTTAGTTCATCAGAATGGTTTATCTTCATTAGATTTCCATTATTTTCCCGACCTTTATTATGCAATCTATGAACCTGATTACAGATTTATGGTTGTGATTTGGCATGTTAACCATTGACAGATGTTGCTAATTGTAAAAAAATTTATATAAAATATTGACCTACAATTGATCTTCGTCTTCCATATCTTTATCTCTTTAAATTTGTCTTATTCGTCAATTAAATTACCTTTTTTTACTACAAGCTTCAATGGTATTTCATAATGTGGTTTCTACAGGCTTTCGGAACTTTTATGGGAAGTCTTCATTTGCCTTCACAGTCAGATACATCTGCTTCTCATTATGAATCTTTTCCCCCTCTGTCGTTATGTTTAGTTTTTACGTTTTATTGTACCAACTAACCATGGGCAATACATCTCATTCATTAGCTGAAAAGAACACCCATAGTAGATACTGGTGCCGTTTCTCTGTGCAACCAGGTGTCAAAGAGCTTTGGAATGTAATCTTATTGTCTGAATCAAGTATCCAGGATCCGTTTGGATATTTAAACACCTTTCCCTTTTCCTAGTTTTCTCCCTTGCTTTCCCCTTTGGCTCGAACCCTTCCTTTCAGATCAGGATCAACAAATGGAATTCAATCCGACATGCAACTACCCCCTTTGGACAATGGAGGAGGATAAAGCATTTGAGAATGGTCTAGCAATCTATTCAGGTCATATCTGTCCATGGGAGAAGATCGCCGTGGCAGTCCCGGGGAGGACAGTTGATGAGATCAATAATCAGTTTGAGGTCTTCAAGTCAGATGTAAGTGCGATTGAATCCGGTAATATTCCTTTGCCCTATTATGCTGAAGATCGTGCGGTTTGTAAAGAAAAATCATCAACGTCAAATGCAGAACGGAAGAGGGGTATACCTTGGACAAAAGAAGAACATAGGTATATTATAATTCAATTGTATAGCATTGCGTGCGGCAATTAACTTGCTGCAAGTAATCTTTAATGTGGACTTTGATGAATTTTACTGGTGATTGAATTAATAGAACCTGTGTTTTCCCTAAATTGTACTTCGGAAGCTTGTCACAGCTTGGACACCATAAAGACTCCGAAGGAATGTCAATGTATAAATGTACCTAAGATATTTGTCTGAAGTTATAAATTATTATCACGTCTACATAACTATTTTATTCCAAAAATAAAAAATAAAACCATGCGTATATTTGCATAACATACTTGTATGTAACTATAGAAGTTATTTATTTACATTTATTAATTTGACTTGTCTGATGTCAAATGTTGGATGTAAACGTGAATCCGCAAGTATCTTTTCCTTTTTCTTTTCTTTTTTTAAACCATCTTACCGCTTGGATCAAAAGAACTGACTTTTTTGTACAGATGTTGAAATATCTATCATACTGGGAGTCCCTGTGAACCTGTTAAATAATTGAGCACAATGATGTAGTCTGCTATTGTAAACCAGCTCGATGAATCAAGATTCAATTTCCTTTCTTCTTTATGTTTGAATGATAGTTTATGAATCCGAAAAACTCTTCTACCTTTCACCTCTAGTTCTTCTTTTGCCTGTTTAATCTCTCGAACCACTTAATGGGCTGTTATTTTTCTTCTAATCTACAAATGCAGAGCCCTCAGGCAATCAGAGACGGCTTTTGGGGACAGAATGGCTGCCCTCATTTTCAAGTCCATATATTCTTTCACTATCATTTCACATCGTTTATATCATATTTTTCCAGCAACACTGAATTCTTTGCTTATGGATGCTACAGGACATTTTACTCCAAAACTACTTACTGTGAAGAGATTGTACTCTTGATCATTTATTTCAAATATTATGAGCTAAGCTTCTGATATGTTTGTTGGATATACATCAAATCTTTCTCACAATGAGCGTGTTGGAAACTTTTAGATTTCTGCATTTCAAATTTCTCGTCTTTTTCCTGTAAAATCTTGATCTTTTATTTATTTATTTATTTTTGGAAGTATTGGGTCTCATCTCAATCATGAAATCAGTACTAGTTTCCCCCAAACTCCCGAATATATATAATATATCATCATCATCATCATCATCATCATCATCTATAAATTGTTATCAAGTTACTTGGATGTAGCAATACCTTTGTTATTTTTCTTAGACATGATTAACAGCTTCTCGTTCTCTCTACTATAGGTTATTTGTCTATGGCTTGGAGAAGTATGGTAAAGGTGATTGGAGAAGCATTTCAAGGTACTATGTGAGGACTAGAACACCGACACAGGTGGCTAGCCATGCGCAGAAGTTTTTTAAGCGTTTAGATAATGTCGAAAAGAGTAGGAAAAGGACAAGTATTCATGATATAACAGTTCTGGATGAGGGGAAGTTATTGAATAAAAAAGTGTTGATCATTGGGCAACCTTCTTCTGAAGGTGGTGAAACATCTAGGGGGGGAACTCGGAAAAAAACTAGGACATATGAAAATTTCGGTGTGGCTATTAAACTGCTCAGATCCTCGGGTGCCAAAAAGGGCAACGTATCAACTGCTCAACGGCTAAGCACTGAGGAACCACTTGGGGCTCGTGGTGTTGGCTTGAGTGCCCATTCTATGCCTAACCTGCATGGAATATCATTTTCCGAGGGCCCAAGCACTCGGCCAATGATTAGAGCTGGTGATGGTGGCTGGATCGCCCCTTCTATGCCTAATCGTGGCGTATCATTTTCCGAGGACCCTAGCATTCAGCAAATGATTGGAGCTAGTGATGGTGGCTCGGGTACCCATCTTATGGCTCATCTGCAGGGTGTACCGGTTCCCAAGGTCGCACACAGCAGACGAACAATTGGAGCTGCTAATGGTTGTCTTATTTCTAGCCATCAGGGCTTATCTATTCCCCAGGCTCCAGTCACTGGACATATGTTTGGAGCTGCCGATGTCGGTTTCATAGGTTATCCATTTCCAACCCATCAGCATATATTGAATCACCAAGCTCCAAGAAGTGCAGAAATATTCGGAGCTACTGGTTTTTGTGCCCCTATAGTTAGCATCCAGCAAAACATGCCAACTCTTCAATGGCCGGTTCCTCAACAAATGATGGGAGATGGCGGTGCTGATTTTAGTGACTCCCTGATTGCAGATACCGAAGAAGGTTTTGATGTCGGAAAATATCTTGTTGATTTTGATCCGTCTGAACCAGATTTTGATCTCAGCTTGTTGGGCTTTCCGGATGATGTCTCAGAAAATCAAGAACCTATTGCTCCACCAGTTCTCGCGCCCGGATGTGTTCCCCCTCAAAGTTCGGTGATGTATGGTTTTGGTGCTTTTGTCTTTGATGCCCCTCTTGGTTAGTAATGGAGTTTGTCTTAGATTATGGTTTTGGTGCTTTTGTCTCTGATGCCCCTCTTGGTTAGTAATGGAGTTTATCTTGGATTCTTGTTGTATATAGTGTGAATTTAACTAGCAGAATGTTTTGCTTTTTGTTTTTCCCCCTGCAATATGATGAGCTCAGGTGATTGGTTTTATTTGCTGCAAATATTAGTATGGCTGGTTATAGGTACTTTTGGAGATGATATTAGTTTTTATTGTGGATGAATTCAGGGTGGAGCGGGGGTCACTCAATCCTAGGACCGTCTTTGTGGGACTAGCCCCACGGTTCCCTCAAACTAATTGATTTTCGGTTGAGTTTGAAGATTAAACCCTGTCCAATTGCACCTTAACTCCCGAACTTCTTGATTCAGAGAACTGGTTTTCTTTTGTACTTGGCATGTTGCAGAGAGTTTCTGTGTTCTAGAGTCTTCAATTGCTTTCTTCCTTTGTAAAAAAATTTACCCTTCGCCCCTAACCAGAACTTGCTGGCTTCTTCCCTACCAAAATCTTATATTTTTTCAGCTATTACAATTCTTGGCAATATTACAGCAAATAGACTAATGATTACTAGATTTACATAGTGTCTGTATTAATGATTACTTCTTCAAATGTGTTCACAATAAACCATAGCCAGAAAGTTTGGTGTTTGGCTGGAATTGTGGAAACTTTTCAATTAGCTTTTGAAACAGCAGAAATATTCAAAGCAAACAATTATGTAAGCAAGAAAACTACAGGAAAAAAGGTTGCAAAAGTTTGCAACCACCAAGAAGGAATCTGTTTCTACTAACTACATAAAAAGCCTGCAATGATAAAATATTCTCTAGTTTGAAGCTGATGATCCCATTCTTCCCCTCCCTATTCCACTCTTCTGCTGCTGGTTAGATTCTCTCTTGTTCCCTGGCTCAGACAAGGTGGCGAGCCTCTGAAAGGGAACCGGACTTCGGCTATCCTCTCTGCAGTTAGACCTTGAAGAAGAGGTCCAGCAATCGGTTGAATCAGCCGAATTAGGTTCCCATGAGGAAGAAGAACCCCAGTGCTGCTGACCACCCACAATGCTGTTGCTCCCTGAGGATTCTTGCTCTTCGATATCTTCCCCACCTAAGGTACCACCCCTTCTAACAGTCACATACTTGTGAAAGCTTGGTTCCATGAGATCATCTCCTACAACCACTTCAGATTGCATAAAAGGTTCTTTGGTCTCTTCTAATCCCTTCTTATTCCCAGATTGTTGGACTCCAAAAGAAGTATTATTATCATATAACTTACAGAATTGGTCTGCCATCGGTGTTCTTCTCTTGTCATCTGGATAGGCACCGGACAAATTTGAACCGGTGCTGGAATTGAGATCAGCAACTGCTTCAAGAATGGAGCAGGCTTTGGATACACAAGCTGGGAGGGTGAAGGCAGGAGCAGGGGTGTTATTCTTTTGGTGAAAGTTTTGTATGTCTTCAAGCAAAAGCGCGGTATAGGATGGTGAAGGGTTTGATAAAGTTTCAGGATTTACGTCTAGGTCTCGTGACAGCCTCAAAGGCCTGCTTCTTGTTACTCCATGGGGTTTGAGAATATCAGGTCCTGAATCTACCACATTCACTCCAACACTGTTGTTAATTGCCTGCAAATTCTTGTTTTCCTCAGTTATTGAATTCTTATTTTCTTTTGATTTGCAATCAACATTGATGAGATTCTTCTCTATGATTCCTGCTGTAGCCTGCTAGATATAATGAAATTATTGTAAGCTAAAACTGCCTAATAGTGCAAATCGAGAATACTTCAAAGACGGTAAAAAAAAGTAGAATTTGTTTTACCTTGAGCCCTGGTAAAGGCATTTGTTCAAGAACAATGTTGGTATCAATCTCACCCAATGGGTTCCTTTTAAAAGGAGATTGATCGGCTTTCCTCGAATTGCTTCGACTTAGGGATAAAGGCTGTTGCTGCTGCTGGTTTTGGATTGAGTTAGCATTCTGATTCTCATTCGAAGCCCTTACATTTGCTCTTGCAGGAGAAATTGCTCTTGCAGGGGAGCGGGCGCGAGGAGATGCAGCAGTTCTTGTACCAGTAGCTGCATCACTACCAGCATTTCTCTTCAGTTGGATTCTCTTAACAGCAGCACCTGAAATAGTCTCAGTCCCTCCTCCACCATTGTTACTTTTATCGATAGCCAGGGATGATACTGTTGCAGGCACAGAAACCATCTTTCCTGGCCTACAATTACCATTTCCATTACTACTATTAGCAGTGGCTGATGATGAATTAGGATTAGTAACACCACTAGATGTAGTAATTGGTGATTCAGATCTCCTCCCAGGGGATCTGCTCACCCTTCTTCCACTTCCATTGCTGCCTCTTTCTCGGCTGCCTGACCGCGGTTGAGACTGCTGTCCTGCTTGGTCCCTTTCCCTACTCGGAGTCCTCCTCCTTCCTTTAGACGGAGAGCCAACAGTCCTAGACTGGCGTTGGCTCTGTCTATGGCGGTTGGATCTCTCTCCAGCCGCCACCGCCACCCCATTATCATCATCAACAGCAGCATCACCCTCACCGCCATTTCCTTTTCTTTTGTCTCCTTCACTACCATTTTCATGGTCAAAATCATAGCTCCTCTTTGAACCAGAATACTTTCTCCCCCTCTGAACATTATTCCCATTCTCCCCAGATCCAGTAGAACCCGAAAAATTAACCTTTCCGGTAGACGAGCTCCGGCTAAGCCTACCACATTGAATCAAAATAGCATCCACCTCTTCTTTAGTACAACTCGAGGTCCTCACTGGAGCCGCCACAAGAACACCACTACCAGGGCCTAATCCCAAAACCCCACCACTATTCGCCGAATTCCCATCATTATTATTATTATTATTATTCGAACCATTTTTCGCCATTTCAGAAACTTCACAACCCTTTTTCACTTCAGATTTCTCTTCCCCAACCCGCCTTTCAATCTCATGGCTTTTCCTATGCTTAATAATGAATATCTCCTTCTTTAAAGTTTCTTCTTCCACTTTCTTCTTCTCCACCACTTGGGCAACATTGGATTTGATTTGCTCAGCTGGTTTTTCAAGAATTTCAGCTGAAGATGAAGAATTTTTGCTCTTCTTGCTTAAACAAGAACCCATTTTTCTACACAAAGGTAGAGAGAATGGGGAAGAATTAGAGAGTATAGAGAAGAAAGAAATTGTGGGATTTGAAAATTTTAGTGTGACGGAAGGGAAGACAAGAAGAAAAAGATAAGGAAATTTAGGGAAAAGAGTAAAAAGGGCTCTGGAATCAAGAAAACAATGGATTTTAAAATGGTAACTTTAAGGGGGGTAAGTAATAAGAGAGAGAAAGAGGGACAGATAGCAGAATTCAAATTTTTTGGACGGGAAAGCCGGCAAAACGTTAAATATAGCCGTTAAAGAGTTAGCTATTCGTATTCTTGTTTTTGTTTTTTGAAAATTAAAAGGAAAATAAAAATGTAGTAGTCGTATGTCAGAAGAGGAAAAATTCCCTATGGGACGGCCTTGTGGGTACCTGTGAGACATGAAGGTCTGCGGGACTTACTACTCTACAGGTGGGTCATGTCTCAAATTATATAAGAAACCGTACCCACAAGGGCCGTCTCATGCCAGACTTTCCTGTCAGAAGACTGGGGTTACTTACTGTTGCTTACCAAATTTTTTTTTAATGGAATATTTGATGAGGTTTCAACTTTGAGATTCTTCAACGGTCGTCTGATGAGGTCCACGTTGATGATTCCATGTGGGGATTTGGTTTTTTTTTAACCAAAAAAATTTCTAATTTTGTTTCAATCAGAAACAATTGAGATTTGATTTGGGATTTGCTTTTGAATCAGTGATCTAATATTTTTTAATTAAGAGTTTGATTGGATTAAGTCTTAGTCTGAGATATCTGATTTCAGTTTAAGACTAGTAGTTTTAAACCAGATTTAAATGTTTGAGATTTCATTTTCATACTTAATACATCTTTGGATCGAATCTAAATTTGAATTTCAAATTCAAACCAGACCTAATTCAATTACACCATGAATTTCGAATTAATCGGAACCAATTGAATTTAAATTAAGATTATTATGAGAATTTTCTTTTGAGTAAAGGATTTATTTCTAGCTATAAGAAGTGGTCTAAATTGGACTAGTACACAATTTACCATCGACTCAAGAAAAAGGAAAGTAGCCAAAAATGCACTTCTTATAGCTGCCAACGTGAGGGCTATGTTGATGGGTGATCTGTAAGTACCTATGTAAGCGACTTATGGTCCCTAGGGCCTGTCCTAACCCATGGTGGTGATCGGAGCCGAACCCACCCAAACATTTTCGTACCAAAAAATAAAAAAAAGGTTGCCAGCTTTCCGGTAGTTAGCCATCTAGTGGCGGGGATGTCCATGGGGCTTCTTTTGATAGGACTATCTCTGAAATCTCTATCCATATACATTCTTTTGTTAGTCTTATAGCGGCAGGGTATGGACAAGATGTTTTGTTAAATAGACCAAATTGTAACAACTTTATCCCGTACCTAACGGGCTAATTTCGGCTTTATATATATTGCTTATTTACCAAAAAAATATATACTGAATTCATTAGATGCCTTGTTATACATTACATATGCCAATACATCTAGTTAGGTAGGTTTTCAATTGCTTAATGGTTTGGATTGATTTTTTTGTAATAATTTTTATTTTTTATATTGTAAAAATACATTGTTTGGTGAGAGAATTGGTAGGACTCGACGTTAAATTTGATGTTAGGAATTGTCTAAGGAAAGTGTACAAATACATGTTCTTTACAACTTTTTTTAAAAGATTGCATTGGATATTATCTTAGATTTGAGATTTTACTTTGAATTTTACAAAAGTGATTTTTTTTTTAATAAGGATGTGCGTTCAATTATGAAATTTGAATTAAATGGCAAATTGTGTACTAATCCAATTCAGACCCAACAAAAGATTGCCAGCTTTCCGGTAGACCCATATGGATGAAAAAATTATTTTTCGTAAATTTTCTTATAAATATTGTATCTCATCCCAACAAATTATCAGTAAAAAATTGGCCCCTGGCCTATACTTCTACTTCTTAACTACTTGAAGTTAGGTAGTCAAAGTATGAAGCTAATTGGTTAGCTAAAACAGCTGAGCACATGGAACGTTAGGGTGATTCACATCTTCGACCTTGTATCCGACTATGTATAACTTTTTACTATTCTCGTATAATATGCTAGTGATATTTCAAAGGCAGATTTTCTCCTGACAAGGCAATTTGCCTTCAAATAATTAAGTTATCTTTTTATTATTATTAACCACTCTTAATTAATTTCTATATCTAATATTTTCTTTTCTAATGTATACACAATCAATCTCTAATTTTCTCTCTCATATCCAAAAAACAACCCACAATCTCTCCAATATTTTCTTCCTTAATCTATTCACACTCAATTTTTATTTTTCTATCCTTTAAAGAACTAAAATTTCACAAGAAAAAAAAACAAATGATATAAACCAAAAGAAATTTATGGTCTAAAGTTTTCATTCATTACAACTAATAAGTAAGAAAAAAGATTGTAAATTTACAGTGTTTGAGGAATACGACTATGAATATCTTTTATACTTACTTCATCTTTTATAAAAAAGGATCAAAGTATAAGTATGACAACAACATTAAAATAAAGAAGAATTTATAGTGTTTGTTTGGTTTTTGTTTGTGAACTACTATTATAAGAGAGTCAAAATTAAAGATTGAGTCTGAATAGATTAAGGAAGAAAATAATGGAGAGATCGTAGGCTGATTTTTGGGATATGAAACAGAAGATTGATTGTATAGATTAGGGAAAAAAATATTATATAGAGAAACTAATTGAGAATGATTAATAATGACCAAAAGGGTATCTTGACAAAGAGAAAACCTGTCTTGGCAATATCACTAGCCTCGTATATATTTTCTTTGTACAAATTAAGTGTACTTTATCGTAAATACACGAAAATTAAGATTTTGATAATTTAAATAATATAATATGAATAAAAGCTTAAAATGTCACCACTTAATTCTTTTCAATTTGTATTGATTTTTTTTTATTTTTGTGAGATTTACTTTATATATATATTGGTCTTTGTAATGATAAATTATTGGTTTCGCCCCTATTTATACATTGAAGCGCATCAAACATATATTTCAATATTCAAATATAATTAATATATAAAGTTAAACATAATATAAAATAACTATATTTTATAATAAAAGAAAATTAAAAAAAGTAACAAAATAAATAAAAAATATTTATGTAATTATCATATATAAATTTTTATCAAAAAAAATTCTGGAAAAAATAAATAGATTGTAATCTAATTTGAACACTATAATAATTAAATAAAAATATATAATTAGTGATTCCAAATTCTCCTGAAAATGGTCTTTCATAGGTTTTGGAGTGGAAATGTGATGACCATTCCTGTGAAAAGCCCATTCACGCTTCAAATTGGTCAACCAAATGCTAAAATTGGTTAAGGACCTTAAGGTATTGTGGATATGTTCTCTTCGTTCAATCTGATAATTGAGTTTTAAAATAATTAATTTTTAAAAACATCTATCATTTTTCAAGGAAGATGCCTACTCAAGTCATTTCTCCACCAAAATACAACGGTTAAAATTCATCAGTACATGCTAAGAATAACAATTACCTTAATTGGAGGGATGGGGCTTGACATTGTTTTACTCGATATTCAATAGTCAATTGGACTACTACCCACCAACTTTCCTCCTAATTCACGGTTCAGTTGGTGCTCCACACTAAAAATTTAGTACATACTGAACATTTTTTTATCGTCTGATAAAAATTTGACGATCCAAATTTCTTTAGGAGCGAACAAATATTAAAATTTTGTAACACATATTACGTGCCTAAGTATAGGTGCTAATAAGAAAAGAACACATATTACATAGAATGTAACACCTGTCTAAAAGTTTTAACACACTAACACCTGCTAAAAAATATTCAATCTATACTGAAGTTTTAGTAATCCCAACCAATCTAATCAAATGCTTAAGGCTAGAGTTGGATTGGGTTTTGTTTTCTACTTGATCTGTGGCTCTGACTAATTCATATTCACATCTACTTCTGACTTCTTCCTTCCTGAGAAAGAACTTATTTTGGCAGATCCCCACTTCCTTGACCAAAACTCAATGAAAAGGACAACCCATATACCTACCAGCAAATATGGTCAAAATTGAGTTCATTATTAGCAATGGTCCATAGAGAGTTTCTTTAACATTGGGCAACAAAAAATACATTAATTGACAGAAAAAACTTTATGAAAAAAAGCAAAGAGACCATGTTTGCAAGTTATGAAAAAATTATACAAAAGTGTTATTACATTAGTTTCTGGCTCAGGCAGTAAGAAGATTGATTCCGAACGACATTGTGCAGATCAGGAGCCCCAAAAATGCCAAGAAACCATATTTCCTGCACATTGAAATAAATACCATCAAATTATTCGGTGATCCTGCGCCATAACATAAAGAGTAAAACAACATACAAAATGTGATTGGATAGAGTTTATGTTTGAGATTTATGTTGAATAGTTCATGAGAGGAAACGTGCATCCCAAATATAGAATTTTGCATTAGGTTTCGGATAGGAATGGTATCCAAATGGTAAGTTAGATAGTTCCTTCACCACACAGGCAAGAACCTAAAAGTCACATGATAATACTTGGCAATATCTCAAGTGATTCGAAGCAAACGACTCCTGCTAGGGGTATAGCATCAAATTCACTACAAGTCACAAGAAGCCATAACTGCTAAAATGATCCATAACTAGTTCTTTGCAACAACCTCGAATGACTCCAAGCACATGGATTTTGCTATCAAGCATCACATACAATTATCTTTTTTTTTCTTCAATTTAACATCAAATAGAAGTTGAGCAACATCTAGCATAGTCATAGAACAATTGATAAATACTCACAAAAGTTATGTTCTTGGAAACTACTATGAACAATTTTAATTACTTGAACCATTTCCAGACTACCCACCCCAGCAGAACACAAGTATTTTACCCAAGGAAAATGATATATACATTCTCATTTTAGCTTCTTGTATCCCGCTCATCTTTTTTTTTTTTATCAGTGAAAAGACTTCGATACCTTAATCTCAATAAACCCAACTCAAATGTAAGACACATAAAAGCCACCCAAGGGTAATTGAACCTTTCATAAAAAATAACTATGGATTGCAAGAAGCTAAAAGGGAGCGCGAATATTACTTTTCATTTAGCCAATGGTTTCAATATGAGGATTCTTATAGAATCTTTAAGAAACCAATATTGTTCATAAAAATTGAATTAATAGTCATTTTGGTCATCAATTTATTTTCGCTTAGACACCTTCATCATTTTCACCTTTTTTTACTTATTTTATCCCAATGAATTTACATGCTGCCAGATTCATTCTTCCATCAAATTATTAGGTAAATTCCCATCTGTTAAGACACGTCATTAAATTTAACAGAATTTACCTAATTATTTAAGTGAAAAGGGATAAAAGAGGCTAAGCGGAAATAAATTGACGACCAAAATGACTATTAATTACATAAAAATTAATTGCAGCCAAAGCAAAAGAGGCAGAGAAAAAACTAACCCAATGGTGAGACGATTTTCAGGGATACCAGTGGCATAGCCTTTGAAGTAGAAGAAGCGAGATACAATATACAACACTCCTAGAGATGCACAGATCAATGGATGCTTCATTCCTCCCAATATCATCAATATGAAGAACATGGGCATCATTTCAAGTGAATTCTGGTGACCCCTCTGCATCAATTGAATTACAAAACCCCAAAATTATTAATAAACAAAAGATTGAAACTTTAAAGAATTGGAACAGAGGGACATTGAAATTATAAAATGTAAACCTGAATACAATTGAAGAGCTTAGCATCCTTGTTATCAGATTCTAAAGCATATAATGTTGGATAGAATACTTTGAACCTGCAATTAATCAAAATTTATCATTTCCCTAACCATAAAATTAGGCTCAAGAAAATCGGAATTTAGATCCGGAAAGGCAAAAACAGAAGGAACCCATGATCAAATAAGTGAAATTCAAGAAATTAAAAGAGAGGGGGAGGTAGAAATCAGTACTTCTTGCGGGCTTTGCCGACTTGAAATTGCATCCAGGCGTTGAGAAAGCAGTAGAGGACGAGAACAAGAGCCACGTATCCATATTCTTTAGGTAAAATTTCTAATCCTGCCATTGCTAGTGAGGTTTTTGGTAACAGAATCTGGGTGTGATTTGGGATGCAAATGAAATCAGGGTTTTATTTTGTCAGAATTTTCTTGGAGAAAAAGTCAGGAAATGTTGTTTCTAGAAGGAATATGTGCAATGAGGCTCTACTGTGTAACGCCTACCTGCGGAATATAATCTCATTCATCAAATTGATATTTTGACAATAAAATTAATTTAAAATAAACAACTATTCTAATTTGTAGGACACCTAACCTGTTTCTAAAAACATTTGTCATATTGTTTATGTCCAAAAACATTTGTTCTATGGAACTCCCAACGTACTGAACAAAAGGTGATACTCATAGGATCCAAACTGGAAGATGTGGTCCTTTTAGATTTCTCACCTGACACTGACATCTCCCATTTCACATTGTTGACTTGGCTCCATTTTCAAGCGTTCTTTGCTTATTTTCCAAGGCAGCAATTATGTCAAAAAAATCGATATAATAAGGTCATGGTGTCATCAAAAAAACAAAAAAGGTCCTATTGCCAAAAGTTCACATTCGCCTTTTTCCCTAATTACTTAATTTTTTTTTACTAAATAAGAATTTATCCATTAATCATAAAATAACTGAGGCTTTTACAATCAAAAGATAATATGAAAATATAATAAAATAAAAGTTATACAACTATTTAGACAACCTTGATAACATATAAAAGCCTACACTGCGGGACGGGGTAAAAAAACACTAATAATAGTAGGAAAAAGTAAATACATGATAAAATTCTTCACAACATCTTCTTCGTAATCCTTGAATAACAATAGCAAGAGAAACTCAATTTCAACATCTTTCTTAGAAATCAACAATATATAAGACCATGGGCGTATCAACCGTCTAGTAGATTGTCTCGGAAAGATATAGAAAACTAAGAAAGAGCCCAGAACGAGTCCGGGTTGAGAGAATCCTCCAAGGAAGATCGAAAGAAACTCCAAATCTTGAAGGATCTCAAGTAGATCTTGCATCCGAGTCTTGAATCTTGAAAAAGAATGCCTTGAAAAAACATAATAATGATTTACGGCAAAATGAGGGGGTGAAGACACAAAAAGTGAAGGAATGATGACTAGATCCAATCAACATCTGACTGAAAGTCGGAGCTTTTGGTTGGATCTAGTCATGAAAGAAGAAAAATAAAGAGAACTCAAGAAGAAGAAGAGAAGGAAGTTAGTAATAGTTCTCTTTAGCAATTGACTTAACAATTGTCTTTGTTATGCCCAAAATATAAAAGTTCACATTCACATTTTTCCCTAATTACTTAACAATTGTCCTCGTTATACCAAAATATCCTATCGTCCATTTTGAATGTTTGCATTCACCTTCTTCACCTCTATAGCCTTACAACCTACTTGAAAATTGTCATGTCAAAGTGGACCTACTTAGGTTCCTGTCCCCGATATGTCAAAATGAGATCTCTTAAGACCCTAACGTCCTAGCCTTAAAAGTTCACATTCACCCCTTTCTTCTCTTTATGACCCTATCATTTACTTGTAAAAATATCACGACTCGTGCTTGAGAGGGAAATTTATAGGGTTGACACCTACTTGATGTAAAGAATATCTCTATGTGACTTTAGATCTATAATTATATACTAGTCTTATACAAGAATATGGTTCACACATTATCAATCATCGAATCAAAATTATCAATTTTGATTGACGACTAAGTGTTAAATAAGCGAATAACTATTCTTAAATAGCTTTCAAACAAAGTGAATTAAGTACTTAACTATTTAATAATACCTCTTAACATTTTCATAATATGTAGATCAAGAATCAACAAACGAATTTGTATTAGTACATATTGATTGAAATGATGTTCAACATAATAGCAGACCACTTCAGATCCTGGGGAAGGCCTTAGAATGACAGCCTTTTCCCATAACGGGCCAGACACAACATGTTCTTTTTTGCCAAACTTTTTTAGCGAGGACGGATTTATCCATTTGCCAAATCTGTCCTCAATCTATGACGGATTTGCCAAATTTATCCTAAGCTGACGTGGTCTAACATTCTACATGTCTGTTCACGTCATCCCAAGACAGATTTGGCAAACTCGTCTTAAATAGGAAACAATGAGGAAGAAAAACAGCAAATCATATCACATTAATTCCAAAAGAAATTTAAAATCTTTCCTATATGGCACATAAGATTTTAGGACTCTTAGAGAAGCATAAGCAACGGCTATATGCATGACATGTCCTTGATCAAAAGGATTATGACCGTCGAGAGTGCCATAACTCAGTAGGGCTGGCCTCTGACCACGACTGTGAGGTCGCGGGTTTGACACCCTTTCCCTATGTGGGGCTAAATAATTTCCATCTCCTTCCTGTGAGGTCTAAAAAAAAAAAAAAAAGGATTATGACCACCTGTGTTAGAGAAGTAATAAATGACAAAGATACAACAAAATTGAACAAAATCATGCATCATTCTTGAAGCTAATTATCAACACTTTTGTCATATGGTTGATTTTTGAAGTCATTAACAATCCCCTACACTTCATCTTTTTACATGCCTTATTATTTTTTTCACTAACGTGTTTAAAACATGTTAAATAAGTCATATTATTTTAATCCATGCTTTTATTTAACACTGTCAAATGGGATGTTTCCCGCGGTCCGCAATAAATGGACGGATTTGAACCATCAATAATCTGGTCCATTTGAATGCGGGCCAATATAGCCTTCTCCGTTTGGACTGTGGACCGGGAAGGATTGGATACGGGCCAACCCGCATATTTTATATTTTTTACTTTTTTTTTAGATACCAAACGACGTCGAAACATAAATGTGTCTACACTAATACTGTCTGCCACCATTCTCCATTTAAATTCCTCTTTCCCCTCGACTCACACTTCATAGTTGGCAAATCCTAACTCCTAAAATCTCTTCAAACATTTCTCTCTTTTTTTGGGTTAAAGTGAAGCCGTTTTCTTGTTTTATTTTTTATTTTTTATGATTTAGGGCTTTGTTTCATAGTTGATAAAAGGGTACAGAATGAATTCCCCCAGGGTCTTTTTAGTTTTTTGTTTCTGAAAAGAGTAAAAAATTGAGTAGTCCGCGACGGGTTTGGACCATTGTTTTGGTGGTTCGTAAAAATTAGTCCAAATTCGGTCCGGTCCGGTCCGTTTTAGAGTAGTCCGCGACGGACCGGATTGGCCCGTGCTACTTTTATTATTTCAATTGTTATTTCATCTCTATACTATTTCACCACAAGTGTGATATCTTTGTTAGAATAAATTTTTTCGATATATCCTCAACATACCTATTTTTCAGTAATAGGTATCCAAAAATAGAAAGTATATTTGTATTGAAGCCTCCATAAATTTTAAAACTCCAATAAATAAAATATAAAAATAGAGAAACGTGTTTAATACATGTTAAATATGTCATATCATTTTTGTGCATACTTTTATTATTTCAATTTCTATTTCATCTATACCCTAGTTCACGTCAAGTGTGATATCTTTGTTAGAATAAACTTTTCCTACAAATCATCAACATACTTCTTATTTTCAGTAATAGGTATCCAAAAATAGAAATCATATTTGTATTAAAGCCTCAAAGAATTTTAAAATTCCAATAAAAAAATATAAAAATAGAGAGACATGTAATTTTGAAACGTGTTTAAAACTTGTTAAATATGCCATTATTTTTACCCATGCTTTTATTATTTCAATTGCTATTTTATCTTTACACTAGCTTACCACAAGTGTAACATCTTTGTTTGAATAATTTTATCCTATAAATCCCCAACATACTTTTCTAAAGCGACGAGTTCTTGAAAAAAAATCCAAATTCTAGCACGAAATTGGGGACGTATTTTCCAAATTCGTCATAAGTTGACGTGGACAGACATATTGAAAATACTAGGTCATTCTAAGACCATCCCCTCAAATCCTCTTATACACTCCCTGCATCACTTTTTAGTTCCTGTTAAACATTTTTTTTTCTTTTTTGTTAGCAATCTTGAATTCTCCCTCACCAGAAGAGGAGAATTTTTATTTCAGTTCCCGCTAAACTTCTAATTATACTGCTTAGGTTGATTTGTTAGAGTTTAATTTTAAAAAAAAAGATATATCAATAAAAAAATTCCACAATTAAATTTTACGGGAGACCGTCCAAAAAAAATTACAAAAACTCACTGCTAAGTAGCAGTGAAGCCTTTAATCCAACCGTAACAGGTATTCAACACCGTTCTTTTTTTTTTTTTTTTTGGTTTTTCATCCAATGTCCAAATCCGACAGAGGGATAGGGTACTGTAGAGGCCCAAGAAGGAGCGACCCTCCCAACATCAATAATTCTATACAAATACCATTGTTGTGGTTCGAACCCTGATCATTTCTAAGGGAGGAGGAGCCCTCATCCACTCCACCACAACTGACGTTGGTTCAACGCCGTTCTATACCACACTTGTTTATGGGGGATTGCATGGGCCTGGACCAACTTTTCCTTATTGGTCATGACATGGCACCCAAAAGTGTTGGAGAAACATTTGTGTCCAGACTTCCGTCCTGGGTTGAGGACGGAAGTTCAACCCGGGAAGTCACACTTCCGTCCCCTGGCTGACGTGGCCGTTTTCTCTACGCGCCTGGCCACGTCAGCCAGGACGGAAGTGCGACTTTCCGGGTTGAACTTCCGTCCTCAACCGAGACAACCCTCCAAACCCTAACTTGACCCTGTGACTTTGAGGACGGAATTGCCACTTCCGTCCTCAAGTTGCAGGCTATTTGCAGTGTCTAGTCACTTCTCACTTTTGCTTTTTTGACCATCCTCATCGCCGAGAATTTCTGAAAGTTTTTTGCACATTTCTGATTGATTTTCAGAGACTTGTCCAATTCAAATACTTAATTTTTGAATTTCCCATTACATCTATAAATACCCCCTCAAAACCTCTCCACAATCTACCACATTCTCAAACCCATAAAAACCATATCCTCTTCACAATTCACTTTTTTCCAAATTTATTTCTACAAAAACCCTATCCTCCTTTTAATATTATTGCAAAATGAATAGAGAAATGGATCCCGCCATGGAAGAGTATTTCAAACACCAGTTTAGAATTGCGGTTGGAAATCAAACCGATGGAAAAATGGTAGTATTTTATTTTGGACTATGTTAGTTTTTCTTGTTTGAGATGTGTTTAGTTGTTTAACTAGCTATTTTTTGTAGCGTCTTCCATCACAGTACACAAGTTGGTTGGAGCAAACTGGTCTCGATTTAGCAAGTTTCGTGTATCTAAAGGACGACTTTGGGAATCAATGGTGCGTTTATGTAACCAAAATAGATGATACGTACTACCTAGACGGAGGATTGCAACAATTTTTGCATGACAACAATCTTCGTCCCACAAATAAAGTTCATTTTATCCCATCTCCAATGAATGTATTAGATATTTATGTTAAGGGAGGGCCCAAGATAGGTTACTTGAAGGGCGAATTATCGTATCCCTCAGACGGGGCATTTTTCCTACAGAGTTTTCGAATAGACATTTACAAAACATATTTGGCACTTTCCAAAACCGGTACGTTTAGTAATATTAAATTTTTTGTAATAAAATCTTTCATTTTACAATTATGTGTTGTAATGTTGTTTCCCGTGTACAGTGGATATGTAGGCAGTACATGCAATGACGTGTTAGAATGCAGCTTGGAATCCCCGAAGTACTACACATGCGCAATCTTCACGGGAATAAATTGACACTGCAAGTGACTAGAGACGAAGGCGGAGACGATTACTTTTTTTTGGGGTGGGATGAGTTTGTTGTGTTTTCAAGATTACACCGCGGTGACCATGTACAAATTCATCCAGCCCCTTACGATATCCTTGATTATAGGGTCGGGAATGATGATTTTAACAATTTATTACGTCAACTTTAATAATAGGTAATTGTAATGTAAGCAATTTTCGTTTATTGAATGAAAAAAATCAAGCACATTTAAAACAACTTTATACATTCTAAACTATTACAATTTAGTAGAATTTAAATACAATTACTGTGGAGGAGGTGGTTGGTGAAGATGTGCTAACATGGGGCAAGTCTTCCGGTTGTGTTCGATTCGCTTACAGTGGCCGCACTTCTTTTCCCTTTGAGTGCCCCTGTTCTCTGTGTCCATAGGCATTTGAAATCTCCGCCTTTGAGGTCGACCCACCTGCGTAGCTTTCATGTTAGGAGGGTGATGTGTCATATCAAAAGGGGGAGGTCTCCAATGAACGGAATCAAGTACAGGAAATAAAATGGACTTGTACGTATTCCTGTAATGATCGAGAGAATAAACAGGGTGGATATATTTTGAAGCATCCTCCCTCATGGATTTGGACACATCAATGACATGGGAGCATGAAGTTGAATAAGTAGACCACTTATCACAGTTACACGCATGAGCTGATAAGTTGACCGTATATATTTTTCCACCTTCGCCCGGTCCTCTATGTAGGGACATGACTATAGATACCTTGGTCCTTGTGGTGTCGTTGCACAATCAGACTTGTTGCTTTTTGTTCGTACGCGAAATACTGCTCCCATATCCTCTTAGGGAAAGGCGTTTGACAACTATTAGCGTCTTGCCGGTGTGTGTCAAAATAATGTACAAGCTTGAAAAAAAATCATCTCCACGAGCGCTTTCAAAGGCAGCGCTCTAGGCTGCTTCAGAACGTTGTTAAGCGTCTCAGACATGTTTGTAGTCATGCACCCAAAACGCATTCCCCCGTTGTATGCCAAAGTCCATAACTCTTTGGGTTGCTGCATCAACCAGTTAAATGCATCCTCATCTTTTTGTTTGATACGCTCAAGATAAAAATCGCACTTAACCTTTTTCTTTTGGGTTGCAGCAATCCACACATAATCTTTCAATTCTTTGTTTTTTGCATGAGTGTGAAAATTGGACCTGTAATGCCTAAGGCAGTATCGGTGCACTGTCATTGGGGGTTACCATCCGGGGACGCTAGCCACGGCACTCAGAATGCCGGCATGACGATTGTTGATAAGACACACTTGAAGGTCTTTCACAACATGTTCCATTGAATTGCATCCCCAAGCTTATTTCGGGAAAATTGGGATTCCATGTTATAATTTTTTCTCCCCCGTATGTTAGTTCAGGGACAGGTTCCATGGAACCCATATCATTCCAACAGGCAAAATTGGCATAGTTACCGTATGATGGGAAATTCCATTCTGGAATGCCCGGGGCGGAAGTAGATGGAGTTGGTTCAGGCTCTTGGACTGTTTCTTCAGTACTCGGTCCAGCGGTTTGTTGTTGGATTTCAGGGTTGGCATTTTCCGCTACCGCCTCTGTATCTTTCTCGACCCCGTCGTCCTCGTGTTCGCCGGCACTATCGTCGGCGAAGTCGTCTTCCGTTTCTGGAACGCCGTCTATGTCGGATATTGGACCCAAAGAATCCATGATCGAATTATCTGTACAAGGCTCGTAAGAAGACGGTGGGGGCATAGTTGGTATTGGATTTGGCTCCGAAAAAATGGTTCCGGAACAAATTGTGCTTCAGGCTCAAATTTCGGTTGTCGGTATTACAAAGCTATCTACATGTCTCTGCACATGTTCTAACATGGCACCAACATAAATCCCTTGTAGTTTGAAATCCGTTTGGATTTCCCACAAAGTGTCTAAACCTTCTTCGGCGTTAAGGTTTACAACATCGTACGTCACCATGTTGTACGTCGGCATGAAGAATGGACGAATCATTATTAGCCGAACAGTGACACTAGAAAGCTCGACTCCTTTGCGCCGACATACTCTATGGCAAAGTTGTCGGAATGAAAGCCTTTGTATAACTTCCAAACTTCTTTCGCTTGGCTCCGCAAAACGGGGATAACCACCATTTTCGTACATTATATTGTGGTCGAAATGTAAATACAATTTCATCGGACATTCAAGTGCCATTTTTTATAAAAACAAAATATGGGGTTGAGGAATGATGGGTTTGCTTGTAACAAATTGATTGGGGAATGTTGTTTGGGGTAAGAAAAATGGATGGGAGGGTATTGAATTTTATAGAGAAATCAGGCCTCAAATGTCTGCTGGGGAAAAAGTTTCTGCCGGTTGAGGACGGAAGTGGGACTTCCGTCCTGAGCCCGGGACTTCCGTCCTCAATCGGCAAAAACTTTGTGCAATAAACCCTAACATGGCCCCGTGACTTTGAGGACGGAATTGCCACTTCCGTCCTCAAATTGCAGGCTATTTGCTGTCTCTAGTATTTTCGCACTTTTGCTTTTTTGACCAACTTCTCCGAAAATTTTTGAACGGTTTTTAGCACTTTCGTTCGCATTACTGACCGATTTTCAGAGACTTGTCCAATTCATTTTATACTCTCTCCGATAAAGTCCATTTTATATCCCTCTTCCATTAATGTATTACAAATTTTTTCCCTGCGTGTTCATATTATAATTATTATATTCAGTGTTTTTTAAATATTAATCATTTCGGAACTTTCAAATATAAAAAAAAACTGAGAATTCCATTAACTTCTGAAAAACAAATTTACATCGAACATATAAGAATACAAAGTCCCGATTATTCAAACCCTAATTATTTCGAAACTTTGGCTCAATCATTTTCCAAGAAAAAGTGTTGCTGCACGATGCATCCGACATCGGGTAGTCAGGGGAGCCTCCACAGTTACCTCTTCAGGTGATCTTGAACATTGTCCGGCTTCGTCCACAAATCCTCTTCATTCGTACCTAAAAATATGGCAGAGAAGGATAAAGAAAAATTCCCTAGTCCTTCTGTACCGCTTAGCCCTTGGATTAGCCTAAGTCAGAGTTATATAAACAAAACATTTAGTTATGAAAACATTGAATTAATACATTGTGCCGTAATTACATGCAACTTACCGCAACGTATTCCTCCCACTGGGCCTCAGCACCGTCCAAATCAACAATGTTCGTCCTACCGTCGTACTTGAACCAAGGTTTGTGAGTAAGTGCTTCGAAATCCCAAAATCTCCTACGCAGTTTTGTTAGGCCTGCGTCGATTATCGCAATTGTGAATTATCCCCCGGTCACAGAATTCATTCCGTAAACAATTTCATTGTAGCAATCGGACCAACGTTTTTCACCAGGGTAACCCTGTGTACTAAAATCATAGCAAATTTCTATTAAAACCTCCTTGTATTCAGCAGGCCATTCACTTGTAAAATCAACATCCCTGAATTTTTTGCTCATTTCTTTTTGAATAAATTCGGGAAAGTTGGCCATTAAGGAGGATAGGGTTTTTGTAGAAATAAATTTGAAAAAAGGAATTGTGAAGAGGATAGGGTTTTTATGTGTTTGAGAATGTGGTAGATTGTGGAGAGGTTTTGAGGGGTATTTATAGATGTAATGGGAAATTCTAAAATTAAGTAATTGAATTGGACAAGTCTCTGAAAATCGGTCAAAAATGTGCAAAAAAGGTTCAGAAATTCCCGGAAATGAGGATGGTCAAAAAAACAAAAGTGAGAAGTGACTAGACACTGCAAATAGCCTGTAACTTGAGGACGGAAGTGACAATTCCGTCCTCAAAGTCACGAGGGCCAAGTTAGGGTTTGGAGGGTTGTCTCGGGCCGTGCGCGCTGATGTGGCCAGGCGCGTAGAGAAAACGGCCACGTCAGCCATGACGGAAGTGCGACTTCCGTCCTCAACCCCACTTCCTTCATGGACACAAATGTTTCTCCAACACGTTTAGGTGCCATGTCATTACCAATAAGGAAAAGCTGGGTCAGACACATGCAATCCCCCTTGTTTAATAGCATAGCCGATGTTAAGTCTTCCGTCCTCAAAGTCACGGGGCCAAGTTAGGGTTTGGAGGGTTGTCTCGGGCCGTGCGCGCTGACGTGGCCAGACGCGTAGAGAAAACGGCCACGTCGCCGTCCTGAACACAAATGTTTTTCCAACACATTTAGGTGCCATGTCATGACCAACAAGGAAAAGGTGGGTCAGACCCATGCAATCCCCTCTTGTTTAGTAGCATAGCCGATGTTAAGTAAAATTAGAACTTCAAGCCTTTAAAAAGTTGTAGTAGATGTCATAATGGAAATATTTGTTTTTGCTACGATACTCGAACCCATCAAATCAATCACTCTTTTGGTATTTTCCTATGTAAAAGTAACATTGGTTCTGGCAATATAATTGCAGTACGAGATTTTTATTATCATTAATCATTAATCGGTTTCTTGGTGCCAACTCCAAATTACAGAGAAAACCCCCATTAATGACATTCCTTTGATTCTTCATACTTAACTGTGCAAAGAAACTGTAAAAAAAAAAAAAAAAAGGGTAAGAATGATGGGAAAAGTTATTTTTACTTTTTCTGGGAATTTCTTCTTAAGCCCTGTTCTTGACAGAATACTTGGCTCCAAAGTAGTATTTGCTGTATGAGGAATTTATAGTTGCTTAGTTCATGGGAACTCTTACATTTGTTTTGGAAGTCTATTTGGACTCAAAGTCTACTTGAGGTCTTTTTCTATTGACAATTTTCTTTTTGTATGTAATTTTCTCTCTTGATACTTTTTTCTTTCATCTAAAGACAAGATTTTTGAGGAGGTTCTGTAATGGGTTTCTGTAACTTGTTAATTAACTTCTAATCAGTCCCTAAAGAACCATTTTTTTCTGTTTTTTCTGTGAACTGTTTTTTTTGATAAATCCCAGAATGATGTTTTTGCCATTTGATCATTCAGTGAAGAGGAAGAAGTAGAGGGAGAAATCATGATGGAGATAACAACAAAAACAACAAAGGAGGAAGAAATAAAGAATCCAGACTTGATAGATAGGATTTTTTCTTGGTCCATCCATACCTGATATAATGAACAAAACCCTTTTCAAGGACCAGGTTTTCAATTACTCTCCTTCTCCAAGTTTTATTCGTTTCAGTTTGTTAGTTTACCATTGTATGAAATGAGTTCAACAATGCTGCTGCCTCTGTTTCACAATATTTATATAAGGCCTTTTGGCCATTTTTGCTTAGATTAAGATAGGAAAAAAAATGATGCTCCCTCGGTCTGGAATTGAGTGTCCGCACTCTTATTAATTTTGTATAAAAAATGAGACATTCAAATTTGGATGGAGGGACTATGTATTCTTCCTATGATGTCTTTATTTAATCCCCCACTAACATAATAGTGAACTATGAATGAGAGAATTATATTTATTGGGGACAGTAACTTTAAAAAATTAGTCATTAAAAGTTTTAAAATGCCGAATACTATTGGGAAGAGATAAAATGACTAAAAGGCCTTATATTGTGAAACAAAGGGAGCGTATTCTAAATCAGTGTATGTTCTATTAATTGTGATTTTCTTGGGATGCATATCGACTTTACTTGGGTTGTACTTACTCTTTTAGTTTTCTTTCTTTATTTTGGGGCTGGGTTTTGGACTGAATCAGTATGAATCAACCATTGCTAAATAGTCTCAATATGTTCTATAAAATGTGATTTTCTTGGATTTGAGATTGGTTTTGCTCAGGTTTTCTTTACTCATTTTGTTTTGTTTTTTTGATTTTTTTCCTTTATTTGATGAATCAAACATTGCATTTCCACTTAAGTAGATCCTAATTGCTTTGGCTCCGTTTTTTGCACTATTTTGAATGCATTGTGGGATTGTAAGTTAGTTTCTTCGTGTTACAGGTAGAGCGGATTCCTGAGACATTTTCATCAACATATCAATACTTAGACTCTTTCATCAATCCGCTCATTGAAGAAACACATGCTGATTTGTTCTCAAACATGACATCAATATCTCAAGCGCCTATCCGCGAAGTATTTGATCTGAAAATAGAAGTAGTTTGTGAAACCTCAAAAGTCTTTTTGTATTCAATTTTATTCAAGAAAGTGAAAAAGAATGGGAACGACGAAGATGAACCTGAACGTGGAGATCTGTTTGCACTTACAGATGTAAAACCAAAATGCATTGATGATTTGAATAGGCCTAAAAGACCCTATACTCTTGTTCTAATTGAAGGATTCAGTGAGGTTGATCCATTTTACTTTAAAATTAGGTCATCAAAACCTATAGAGTTTGATAAAGTAGAAGATGAAGTTCCTAAAGCAGAGGATAAAAGGGGAGACAAACTTTATGCAGTTTTTATTTCTAACACGACAACAAATGTTCGCATATGGAGGGCTCTTCATCCTGATCAAGAAGTTGTAAACATGAAAATTATCAGGAACATACTGCAAGTTGATTCAAGCGTAAGACGAATAGGTTTTTCTTTCTTTTATTCATTTTCCTTGGTTCAAAGAATAGCATCCATCCTTTTATTCCCCGAGTATTTTTCTAGGTTTAGTAAAGAAAATATAATCAGGTATGTTTCCTTTGTTTAAGACATACTTCAACTCACATTCTTTTTGTCATACGTAGGCTGGGGAAGAATGTACCCTTTGCAGCAACGGAGGAGGTGAAGGAGTTCCAGCAGTATTTTCAAGAAAAGCTATCAGCTGGTTCGGGCTAGATTATTCTCAAGAATCTGCTGTTTTAAAGTGTATTGCAACTAAAGAATGTTATCATGAGAATACTGTTAGGCTAATATGGGGTCCTCCTGGAACTGGAAAAACAAAGACCGTTGCTTCTTTACTAGTTACCCTTTTAAAGATGCAATGCAGAACATTGACTTGTGCTCCCACGAACATAGCAGTCCTAGGAGTTTCAAATAGACTTATGAGCTTGTTTAGGCCTACTCTTGAGTTTGGTACTTATGGACTAGGAAACATAGTTTTATCTGGTAATGGGAAGCGAATGAAGATTGATGACTATGAAGATCTCGTAGATATATTTCTTGATTATCGTGTTAAAGCTCTTCGTGCTTGTTTAGCTCCCAAGTGTGGGTGGAGAGGGAGTACAGAGTCTATGATACAACTTCTTGAAGACCCTGAAAAACAATATCAGCTCTATTTAAAGGAAAACAAGGATGGCGATAGTTATGAGAAAGGTGAGCAGGAAGAAGGAAGGTTCATAAACATGAGGTCTTGTGGCAGCCAGGACAAAATGGAGAATGTGAAAGGTGAACACAGAAAAACCACGGAAAGAAGGGCATTGTTTGAGAAAGTTATAGTCGAGGCAGTAAAGGACAACAAGAAAAGAAAAGCTCAGAAAAAGGAGGAGGCCTCTCTGAAATTGAAGCGCATTGCAAAAGGTAAACAAATTGATGACTGCAAGAAAAACAAAGTAAATTCGAGTAGTTGTATAATTCTATTGACATTTGAAGAGTTTTTCTTCAAGGAATTCAATAAACTTGGAGACAGACTATTCGTTTTTATTACAAGCTTGTATACACACTTACCTACTTGTTTGATTAAACTGAAAGTTGTGGAAACAATGCTTAGAGTTCTTGATATGCTTCAGACTCTTGGAGCTCTGTTTCATGATATTACTGCTACAAATGATGGGTTAAGAACAGCATTCTATGGTTTTGGAGCTGAAGAACGCAGGAAAACACACTTCTATGAGTTGCAAACGACCAGGACAAGATGCCTACGTGCACTAAAACATCTTCTTATAAAGATACCTCTTGCAAAATGGTTTGATTCTGATGTTAGAACCTTTTGCCTGACTCGTGCTACGTTGATCTTTTGTACTGCTTCCAGTACAGCTAAGTTGCACACAGATGCAATGACTCCAATTGACTTGTTAATAGTCGATGAAGCTGCTCAGTTGAAGGAATGTGAGTCTAATATTCCCCTTCAGCTCCATGGTCTTCGCCATGCTATACTAATTGGAGATGAAAAACAACTACCAGCAATGGTTCAAAGCAAGGTGATTTGACTGATCGTGTTTCATTTTTTTTAATCCCAACGAGGTTTCAAAAGACTTCTCTTGTTAACTTATGATAACTCTTTCATAAACAGATATGCGAGGAGGCTGATTTTGGAAGGAGCTTATTTGAGAGGTTAGTGATGTTAGGGCATCGGAAGCAGCTTCTCAAAGTTCAGTACAGGATGCATCCATCTGTTAGCTTTTTCCCAAACAAGGCGTTCTACGGAGGGCAAATTGAGGATGGTCCAAACGTGAGGGATGAGAGCTACAATAAACGCTTTCTTGAAGGAGAAATCTATGGTTCATACTCTTTTATTGATGTAACCTATGGGAAAGAGCAGTTTGATGATAGGCACAGCAGGAAAAATCTTGTGGAAGTACACTTGGTTGCTGAGCTCATTGCTAACCTTCATAAAAGTATGTTTTTCTGCCATCCAATTTCTGTGTTTTCTTCTTTTTTTCCTTTGATTATTTATCCGATAGAGTCTGTTAATAAATTCTTGTCACGCTATTTTTGGTTGTAGAGAATCTTGAATCAAAGCAGAAGCTTAGAGTGGGTTGCATATCACCATATAAAGCTCAAGTATATGCAATTCAAGAAAAATTAGGCAAGACATATAGTATGGATGCAGAGAGCGACTTCTCTGTGAATGTTCGGTCTGTTGATGGCTTTCAAGGCGGTGAAGAGGATGTAATAATCATTTCCACAGTGCGATGTAATGGAAATGGATCAGTTGGCTTTCTTTCCAATCACCAAAGATCAAATGTGGCTCTGACTCGAGCAAGGTATTGCCTTTGGATATTGGGCAACAGTTCCACACTTATTAATAGTGGTTCCATCTGGAAGAAACTGGTTATGGACTCAAAAGCTCGGGGATGTTTCTATAACGCTAGCGAAGATCAGAACTTGGTTCGAGCAATGTTCTGTGCTTTGGTTGAGCTTCAACTATTTGATAAGCTTCTTAGGATGGACTCGTTGCTGTTCAGAACAGCGCGGTGGAAGGTACATTTCTCTTATTGTCTATAGAAGCCAGAAACGTTTTCTTTTATGCTTTTGTTAGATCGTTTTCTCATCGTTTGTATATGACAGGTTCTGTTCAGCAAAGAATTCTTGGAGTCATTGACGAGGAATCCCAATATTGAGATGTGTAAGGAAGCTATATATCTTCTCGAAAAACTTGTGAATGGTTGGCGACAGACTCAGAAAGACAATATCTTATGCCAAATATCTGGGAGTTCTTCTTTGCTGTTGGAGGTGTACGAGGTAAAGGATGGGAATAAACTTATTTGGACAGTTGATATTCAGAGGGAAAACACATTTGATATACAAGTTATCAAAGTTTGGGATATAATGCGAAGCTCAAAAATACCAGAACTGGCGAGGAACCTCGACATTCTATTTGGGGATTATACGATGAGCACTATAAATCGGTGTCAATGCCAACATTTTGAAGGGTATCTCCACAATCTCTTTTCATGGTTTCAATTTTTTTTTTACCTATCATACATAATACGGTAATTCATTCATTTGTCCAAGAAGGCTAGGGAACAATAGGTTCTGGTTTAGACACTCCCTTGCCCCGATAAATTTCTTTTTTCTTTATATATATATATATATATATATATATATATATATATTTAAACTTGTTAATTTGGTGGGTTGATTTGGTACAGGGATTTAGTAGTTCCAATGAAGTGGTCAGTTGAGCATCCAATGGGAAGATTAGAATATCATTTTGCTGAAATGAATTGCAAGGATGAAGAAGCAAGGCCATCTTCTAAGTGGAACAATAGGTGAGCTCCATTTTGTATGTTTTTTGTATTCTTTAACTTCTTTTTGTGAAAATGTTTCATTTATGGAAACTCATTTGCTCATGGAATGCAGAAACCATAGGAATTACCAGAAGAATGGAGGCAGAGGGGGATGGAACAGATAGTCTCAATGATTTCAGCAGGGAGCTGACAATGTGGTGGGTCATCCGACCCGAATGTTGCAAGATCAAATCTTTTTATTTTTTTTTTTTTTTTTTATAACTATTCTTATATTTTCTCTTTTGGTTACATGTCCTTAAAACTATTATTTTAAGGTCCTTAAGCTATTTTCCAGCCAATATGCTCCTGATTGAAATATTAGCATTTGAAAGGAGTGTGCAAAAAATTGGATTAAACTTTGCTATGTAATTGATGGTCATGACTATATAGGCTAAAAGAAAATAGTTAAAGGACCTTAAAAGTTAGAAAAGAAAATTAAGGACCTATAAGAATAGTTTAAAAACTATTTGTATTCTGCTTTCACTATTGACCTATTTGTATTCTGTTATATAAATCTGCAGTAAATCTGATATATTCTCTGTAGTAGTATTAGGTTGTCACTTATCCCAACTCCTATCTTTTTCTTTTTTAAGAAAAGGCAAATTGGCGTTCTGGATCAAAAAATAATTTTTCTTTTAGAAGTTGGGTCCAGAAATTATTCTTTCAGTATTTTTTATCCTAAAACAATTTAAGTTTGGTACACAAGATCCTTCCGCAAAAAAATGTTTCAGTCAACTGTTAATTTGAATTTTTTTTTTTTTAATCTTTCAACTTAAGGTATATAGGGGCGTCATTTTACTAGGGATGACAATGGGGCAAATCGGGGCGGGTATCTCAAATACCAGCCCCGTCCCGCCCCATCTTATTTTTTTTTAAAATCATTAATTTTTTTAAAAATTATAAAAATCATTAATTTTATCAAAAAAATTAAAATCATAAAAATAATTAATTTTTTTTTAAAATCATAAAAATCATTAATTTTTTTAAAAAATAATTAATTTTATTCCAAATCAATTCTCAAACAAGTACAATTAGTATATTAAAATGAAAATTAAACATGATTATGTCTAATAATAACAATATTATAATAATGTAATATAGATGGGGCAAAATGGGGCGGGACGAGGCGGGCGGGGTGGGGCAGGCACAAATACCATGCCCGATTTGCCCCGTTCGCGGGGCAGGGCGGGTCTGCCCCATTCTCTTCACGGGGCGGGGCGGGTCTGCCCCAAAAGACGTCGGGGCAGGGCGGGTCGATGAGTCACGGGTCAAATTGCCATCCCTACATTTTACAAGAAAGTAAGGGGAAACAGAGACATTTTACAGAACCATTAAAATGTTTTGGATGGAAAATTAACTTGAGTATCCAATTGCAAAATACGATAGACTTCCGTGACTTTTATAAAATTTACTCTTATATTAGTTTGCCCTTTTAAGGTAAATAGAAATATTATACATCTAAATTGATCATTAACCACAATTAATAAAATATTTAAAAATAAAAAAGTTTTAAGAACTTTTGTTAAAAAAGAGAAACCGTAAGAACTAACAAAATATTATAAAGCTTTAATAAATAATTTATTGAAAGATAATAATAAAAAAATTATTGAGAGTGACATGTTTGAATATCCTGACCATAAATTATTTTTATTTTTTATAAATGATTATGTTATTAAGTAGAGTTATTGAGCTTAGTCCTTCAAAAAAAATTTCCTTAGGCTTACGACTCTCTAAACACGACCCTAATGGATATTCTGTTCTCGTTTTAGTGTAGAGACTATCTCGAAAAAATCAGATTGTATCTAAAGATAATATGCTTGGACATAATTCGTTGATTCTACAGGTTCAATAATGCATGAGACTACAATTATTTGAAGGTTGTTGGGGGCATCTTGCAATGTAACCGGAGCATGCCATATTTTTGGCTTTGAAATAAGAGTTGCTATATATTTATTATACATGTCACTAAATGCCGATTCCCTTTATATCACCTTTAAATATACCGGTTCGGAGAGAAATGCTCGAGGAGGCTACTCCATATGATCATGGAGCTCAGTACTGGGCCGTCTAGCTATGTAGTTGACGATTCAATTTGTCTAGCGATATACATGATAAAATTTCCGCCTTTAAAATACTAAGTACACCCGCAAATGTGGTATATAATTTGCCAGACTCCCTCCCAAGTGGGGTTTGTGCATAGCTTCATTTCTTTGTTTGGTGTAGACACGACTTCTCGACTAGTTGACACATTTGAAAATATAATTAATGGTCAAGTTGAGTACATTATGTTATGAAGGTCTTCAAGTTCAAAGTTTGAAGCATTGCTAAAAGAATACAAAGAAGATGAATTCTTTTGACCAAGTGAATGAAGTTCAACTTTGAATAAAATTTTAGATGAAAATTAGGTCGCCAGTATTTTTTATATGCAACTATGTGACAAACAAAGGTGTAAGATTGGTTGGATTGAACTGGTAAGTCAATTAAATCTTATCTCAATATGAGATATTTCAAGAGAAAATACTTATTTAATAGTATAAGCTTCAGCATGATTTGTTAATTCTGCATTGTCGATGATGCGTGAGGCAGCAAACAACGGAATGCTGTTGTGACATCTTGCTACAAACTCTGTGCACAGACTTTAAAGAAAGAGGTACAATCAATATTGACAAAACAAATTCATAAAAACATATAGAATATTTAATTACAATTGTTCTCTACGTGTTTTCATACTTTGACAATTGCATAACCAATTTATTCAAAGTTTTAATTTTTATCCTTTATTTTTTAGCAATTTCTTCATACACCCAGAAACTAAATGATAAAATTAACTGAAAAACATTCACTATTTTCAATGCCGTATATGACACATAAGTAGCCAATCATCTACCATTTTCAGCTCTTTTCTGCTCTACAATTGTAGCATTACAGATAACAATCTTCCTGCAAGTAATGGTTCAAAGCGGCTAAGAATCCTCTATCCTAACGTGTGTATCCATGCTTGTACCATCAATAAGAAATTGACACGCGTGTTAATTTTTTAATTAAAAAATCTATAACCTAAAAGAAATAATGGAACCCTTAAGGAAAAAATATTTTCTATGTCCACGTGGCGAATTTTGAGTGACAGGTAATGCATGGGCACAGACGATTTTTTGCCCAATTTAGGTAGTTCAATACTTTCAAGACTTCCTACAAAATCCATAGGCAAATTCAGATGTGTATCAAAAACATGGAAATCTCTTCTCTACAACCCACAATTCATCAAAACCCACCTCAACGTCCATACCCATTACCAAGAAAAACTCCTCCTTCTCTCTACTTCCCACTCCCTGTTCACCTTAACTTTCCCAGAATCTGGGGATGGAAAAAGACTCAATCTTTCTCAAGAGAGATGCGAAAAATTGGTGGGTTCTTGTAATGGGTTGGTTTTATTTGTAGATGAAGATGGGAGTAAGTGTTTGATAAATCCCACAACTTTGAAACATTTGAAATTATCAAATTCTCCAGTGGCTCTTGATCCATTTGAAGAGAATTGATTGTTCACCTTATGATCATGCTGTTCCTGAGAATGATTCTGGGACAAGTTTTTGAATGGTTCTTTACATTGGTTAGCTAGTAATCGCTCCCCGAATTATTAGCTGCATTGGCTTACAAAAAATTCAAACTAAAAGATATCAAGTTTTTTTCTGGAATGAACTCGTTGCTTTATTCAGTTTATTATGCAATTAAAATTGTACATCAATCAATTAAAACCAGCAAGTGAGTGACAACTCATTTACAACTTGGATGCAGGTTTCTTGTTGCTGCTGCTGCGCTTCACAGAAATGAATTCTTGCCTTTTCTTGAATTGCTCTTTGCTCATCTCATCATAATATTCACGAGCCCTCTCCTGAAAAGAAACCGAAGAAGAACTTTCATCTCAAGGGATCATTACTATTTGTCATGTCCCACTTCTTTGGACACACAGTCTAGGTAATAATCAGCTAAAGGGCCTTAACCCGAACCAACAGTCAACAGAATAGGAAAATAAATATATATTGAGATAATAACTTTAGCAAAACCAGAATCCTCATTACATCAAAGTTCCAGCTAACATCATAATAGTATTATTAACACTTAAGCTAATAAACTGAAATAACTTAGAGAATGGAGATAGCAAGCAAACTCAGTAACCACTCTAAAGCTACATCAGCACTTCAAACTCAGACATCCTGCAGCTGTTCTCCAGTGTTGCAAGCTTGTCTTTAGTCTCCTGAAATCAAGGATGATTTCAGGTCAGTAACTAGAAATGGGGGAAATAACATTGAGAATTAGAGTATAATGGATGGAGGGAAAGGTGATAAGAATGAAGGAAGTAACTCACAAGAAGTTACAAGAAGGAAGAAGCTGGCAATGCTAACTTTGGGATAATTTATGATAATAATTTTCTAGATCCCTTCCTCTTTGTTGTAACTTTCTATTTATAGTTGGGGTTCATTTCCCCAAATTGATCTTCACCCTCCAACTCACTGCTTCTGACATTAATATAGGAATCAACACTGAATCCTTAAAGATGCCACCTCGGCCAATGATGTTGCAGCAACATAAAGAGAGCAGCTTCCTTCCTTTGCTTGAAGACAAATAGTAACAATAATGATGAAACTGTGTCATTTAGGGCTTAGATTTCCATTAAATGGAACGACATTGTTTTAGGTAATGAATTGGGTAATTTTTCCCCAATTCCAATTAGCCCTAATTACTCCCTTAAGTTTCAGAACATGACACTTTTGTTTCTCTTAGTGAAACTAGAAGGGGTAAAAGACGGCAAAAAATCACGTGTCCCTGTGTATATCTCCATTTCTATACCCAATCAATCACAATTCACCATGTGTATATATAATTAGAAAAAATATTCACATAGCGAATTCTAATTGGTTGGGTACAAGAATAGAGACATACACGGGGACAAACGATTTTCACTCGTAAAAGACGGAGAGAGAGTTCAGATGTAAGGGCCGGGGAGGGGGTAAATGGGTAATTGAACTACCTAAATTACCCCTGATTAAATTTGGGATAAATGTTGATTAACCAATGACTAACAGAAAAACACACGGAAAGACCTAACCTGCAAACCGTAATATGTTCTTGTATCCAACAAGTAAAAAAAATAAAAAAGCACCTAACTTGCAAGTCGTAAAATGTTTAAAGTTGAAATCTGCGATTTTGTCGTGAAAAAAAGATATAAAGTACAAAATGAAAAAATGTATTGGGATTTGGAATAAAATGGGTAAACAAATATATCCGCCTACTTTTAAAGGGATATACCTCCACAATTTTGCTCAAGAGTTGAACAAGAAAAAGCCGAAAAATATGCATATTGTTTAGAACTTCCATTCTAGGATTCCCAGAGAAGAAAACCTCTTAAAACATGGTTTTTAAACAGAAGTTCCCAGATATTTCTACCCTTAAATACACCCCCAATTTACGACGAAAATGCAGTAATAAACTTTTGGATCTTTGATTGTGCCCTCTCCTTCTCTTCAGGGCCATCTAGGTCACCAATGTTGTCGTGATATTCCTGCGACACAACAAAAATATGTCATGCGTAATTTCTAAAAGCTACATGCTGTATTTTGTCAAACACTCTAAGAAAGTAGACACGAATTTCACTTCTGTATTTGAGTGAAGATTACCAACACAAACCACGGACAATTTTCATCTAGCATTGATGTTTAACCAAAACTACTACATTTGTGACCCGGGAAGATTTCCATATGTCAAAGTGGAACATTGAAGTCATTGCTTTCCAATTAAGTTGAAGGGTGAAAAAGGGAAGTCCACTACAGGAGAAAACAGTTATACACTAAGTGGAACTTTTGATTGACCAAACCTCTCGTGTAGTGAGAATCAATGTTGAGAAATTGAACAGGTAAGCCTCAAACGGGCATTATGATAATAAAATATGGTGAAGAATAATGATGAGAAAACGTGTAATGTACTACAGAGCATAATACCCCAAAGTATATCCTCAACATCCTTCTTGGTGAGTTTATTCTGCTTCAATAATAATTCTATTCTTGCCCTCATCCTGGAGTGTCTATACCAAGAGAAAATCCAGACATCAGCACCAAGAGCAGGAACATAAAGAAAGTTAAAAAATTAATACTGACACCAGAGCTTACTCAGAAGTCCAAAGATGACCTAGAATTACACAAATCAACTGCACATTTGAAGATGAGAGAAAAAAAAAATTAGATATCAAGAATGAACATGCAAAGAAGATTATTGATCACATAAGCAAATAGTTTGTCAACAAATATATATAAAAAGGGGATTTACAAGCTAGCTTTTTATGGAAACAAGATTAAAAATTCTTTAGCTTTCGATTAGGAAGCAGATTAATCTTTAACCTGAAGCGTATAAAGGCCAGACTCCAGCTTCCTGTTATACTTTTCCTCTTCGTTCATCTGCAAGTTAGACAATGCTGTGTTGATCAGACAAAATGAAAGGCAGCAATAGTAAAAGTGAAACTATATTTATAAGCAAGGCACAACCTCCAAATCATCAAGTTCGAGTTGTTCCATTCGGTCAGTCTCTGCTTTCACTCTATTGGAATATCTGGAATAATAGGGGAAAAAGCATGTCGCATATTAAAAGTTAATCTTCGCACCATGACAAGGGTCAAGAGGGGGTCTTATCCGGCCAAGTAACAGACAGACGAAGGTTTTCTTAGGAGAGATAAGAATAGACACGTTTTCACAAACCCACCTCATATAAAGCTCCATAAGTCTGTCTATCTTTTCACACTCATTCTCCACAAATTTACTTAATAATCTTTCCCTTCTAGAACCTCTCAAGATTCCACCTGCCATGAAATTGAGAAAGGAGGTTTATAATGCCATTCATCAGGTTGCTACAAGCACAATGAAAACAATCTTGTTGAAACTTTATCACAAATCATCCAACACGGATTACATATTTACAGAGTAAATTTATTTAGAATTATGTAAAAGCATCTTGTTTTTCTAATATTTATTATGTAACTAGAAGCAGATTTCAAGAAATCAAATTTGAAATTGGAAAACTACAGAAATTTACTTGCCATCTTACCAAATAATGATGCAATTAGCGATATAAGACGCTCCTCTAGTTCCTCCTTGTAGCCCTTCTTCTTGCTCACAGGAATCTACAAAATGTAATTCAAGCAGACTAGTATTTAACCCTTTAAAAGTTACACAGTGATCATTCCAAGACATCCAAAGAAGAATGGTAATGAATTAGAAGTGTTAGGCCTTTCAATTGTAGCATGTTATTTTCATAAGATATCCATCCACTGCTTATATTATCTATTGAAAGCAGTATATAAAAACACACTACAAGAAGAGCAATTCATGTATTACTTGACATTGATAACAAACCAAGACTACCCAAAAAAGTAATACCAAACCAAATTGAGGAGAAACAAAAATTCCATTCTTATTAATAATAACAAGCATAGCCTCAACAAGATTGTTGAGATCATCCAGAAACAATTTAATACATCTGTGCACTCTCACCGTTACATCATTCAGAATGAAAACCTTGCTTAATTACGATGATGCTGCCAATTATAAGCATCAAGGAATTGAAAGGTCCCAAGTGGGTAAGCCTTTGGCTTGGGACCGAGAGGTCCCAAGTTCGACACCTTCTCCCCGCATAATGGGGCAATAATATTCTCCTCTTTATGAGGCTAAGCTCCCTCCCCAGGCATGGGGCATGCTACAATCTCCCTGATCTAGGGTACTCTCCGCTCTTCCCCTCGGGGGCAATCGCCTTCGGGCATCAAAAAGGAATTGAAAATCTAATAGTAAAATATTATCTCTGGTTAGAAGAATATCAGAAAATGTCCATTGACTCATCTCAGAATGTTAGATAGCTAAGCAGTTCTCCCTAGTCCTGTAACATATCTAGGGCTCCTTGGTGAGGCTAAATTAGTCAAAATCATGTAGAAATTTTTAAAAGGCATCAAACAGACTGTTCATTTCGCAAGGACTCCACTTTGACATATGGCCAAAGCAACAGTTTCTATCTTCTTCGGCATTCATGGAAGAAAGATTGGCAATTCTGAATTCCTTGAGAAAGAGACTCAGGTAAATTGGACTACTAGTTTAGAAGTCCAATGCAGTCAAATAATTGGGCTTAAAGAAAAAGTACCAATAGTTAAGCAGCATAACTGAAAATTCTGTCCCATTAACTGGCATAGACAAAATTCAAGATATAAGAAAATAGAAGGTTTAAAATCAAAAGAATGTCAACAAATTTGCATGTGTATTATATGCATATTGATCTAAAAGTTCAGAAGTCAGAGTGAGCACTGCTATTTGCCTCTTATTTGTCCTGTGTTCAGGATGCCTAATAATTCCAACACTATTTTAGCTATTCATACTGGGAGTGATACTTTTTACTTTTTTTAAACCAATTCTCCTTCTCGAAAATGGTCCATCAGACTCCACCTATTGTAGGGACAGGCAAATGCTAGAATTAGTTTTTCTATCGCGAGACAAGAAAATGCTTCTGTGTGTTGAAGCTGCGCCTTTTCTAGTGATAACTTGTAAATTTATCTATATTTTCTTCTAATTTAATAGTAATTTTGAGGTTCAAAAAGTATTTACATATCGAGTTTTGAGTTTAGAATGGTATAATACTCACTTCCCTGTGTTTGCATTTTTGGGGGCAAAACGGTCTTTTGAAGGGTAAAAGTGAAGTGAACTGGCAGAAAAAGAAAGAAGCTGCTGGAATTGAAAAGACATCTTTAAATACTAGAAGAGAAGATATGGCAGCTACTTAAAAGGATGTTGATGAGTTTTGGTTTATGGTAACTACTTTAAAGAATCTTGAAGAGTTGTATTTTATGTCAAGTACTTTAAATTGTAGAAATATATATATATATATATATTAAATTTAACATAAAAAAAGAAACCAAAAGAAAAAGAAAAAAGAAATAAGAAAAAGAAAACGTGTATGTACTTCCATTCTATGACATTTGCAAAAGAAAAAAAAAAGGCTTCGGGGACTTGAGTCCGTCCTCGCCTCAGAACGGAAGTGGGACTTCCGTACTCCGCTGATGTGGTAAGGCGCGTCTGAGGAAGTGCCACGTCAGCCCAGAATGGAAGCGTCCTGGACAGAAATATTACTCCCACTTTTTTGCATACCATGTCATGACCATTAGAGAAAAGTTGGGTCATACCAATGCAATCCCCCCCCCCACACACACACACACACACACACACACACACACACACACACGGCTCCCCTTGCTCCCCATCAACCTTTTCCCTTCTCACCACCTTAGCCCACTCCTGACGCACTTTTTTTTATCCATCTTCATCCCCAACTTCATCTGCAACATCACCACCATCACCGGGTGAAAATTCTCTGTCCCCGTTTATGCATGTCCCTGTGTCCCTAACCAATCGAATTTATTATATAAATATTTGTTTTAATTATATATACACAGTGAATTGTGATTGGCTGGGGACAGAGGATTTTTTGCCACCATCACCTACCTCCACCGACCACCACCCGATTCACTTTTCTATCAATCAATCTTCGATCAATCCATCGCATTTCAGAAGAATCGGTCCAATTTGTGTGAAGTTTATAGCTAATTGGCCAATGATTTCAGTTGGTTGATTTTTCAAATCTGAACTTGTTAAAGTGGTTTGTAACTAAATATGAATTATTATTTCTTTGATTGTTTGATTGATTTTCACTTTTTTGTTATTGATTTTTTTTGGATTGAATTGGACTGTTTGCTATTGGATTATCATTGAATCATGCATGGGCCGTCATCATATTATGGATTTGGATGTCGTTTTGCTATTATCAATTCTTATGTGCAAGTTGGTGAATAACTTGAATAGAATTGGGGAGCCGTGGAGTTGTGGAGATGGGATGGGGGTGAAGAAGAATTGTTGTGATTAGTGCCAATGTTCTATTAGATTGCTTTGAATTTCCTAAGTACCATAATTCTTACCCTCATTTTTGCTTTATTTTTTGTTGCTTTTGGTGGCCACAAGAGCATGATTTTTTGCTCGACTTTTCGCATTTTTTGGACGGGGAAGGGGAATGGGTATCGGGGAAGAAAAAAGGTGGCGTGGGGGTGGGGGAGGATGGGTAAGGGTAAGGTTGAAGAAGAAGATGTAATGCAAAATACCATAATTATCCCTTCAAATTTTTGATTTGACTCATTTTTTTCCAAATTAATGTTTACCTTTTCATGGTTTTGAAACCCGGACCGGACCGGACGGTCGGACCGGTCGGACCGTCGATCGGACCTCCGAGCGGTCCGGTTAGGGGCCAAAACCCGTTTTCGTCCAAAATTGCTCTAATTTCACTGACCCGGTGGACCCGGCCGGTCGGACCATCCGACCCGAAAACCGGAACGATTTTGGGAAAACCGGCCGGGTCACAAATACTTTTTTTTAAAAAAAATTCTGTATAAAACCGGCGGTGCTGGGGCGAAGATGGCGCCGGAAAAAGAGAGAAGAGAGAAGATGGCGCCGGAAAAAGAGAGAGGAGAGAAGAAAGGGAAAAGGGATCGGAGAGAAAAAGAAAAGAAGAATGACAGAAAAAGAAAAAGAAAAAGAAGAAGAGAGGTGGCGGAGGCGGATCGTCGGAGTCGCGGCTGAGGAGGAAGAAATGAGAGGAGAGAAGAAAGGGAAAAGGGATCGAAGAGAAAAAGAGAAGAAGAAGGAAAGAAAAAGAAAAAGAAGAAGAAGAGAGGTGGCGGCGGAGATGGCGCCGGAGCTGAGGAGGGAGAAGGGGAGGCGGCGGCCTCATCCTCATAGAGAAGAAGAGAAAATGAAAATAGGGTTAGGGTTCTCTCTTAGGAGAGTTTATATACTTAGGATTAAATGTGCAATTAAAGTATTCTCACATAAAGTCCTATACAATTATTAAATTACAAATAAGTCTTAAATGATCTACTTTATAGTTATTTGGACTATAGAATTAAAGAAAATACTTAAGAGAATAATTAAGATAAAATATATCTGAACTAGCTTTACATTAACAACATTTTTTATTAATAAGTATATATTATATATTTTTTAATATTTATAACGTTGACCGAGTCGTTGACCGGGTCGATGACGGTCCAACCACCGGTCCGACCAGTGACCCATGACCCAGTGACTTTTCCGGGTCGATGCCCGGTCCGGGTTTCAAAACCTTGTTTACCTTAATTGTTTAGACGGAAGTACCTTGTATATTAATAATAAATTGTTTAGAAATTCTAAGGTTCAGAATTAATTTTTAAGACCTTGAATGCAATATATAAATTGTTTAGGGACTACTATATTGACCAATTTCCCATTTCAATTTCCAAAATTTCTCTACACTTCAAGTTTCAACAAGGAAAATCAACAGTCTGCTGCAAGCAAATACATTCCCTTCTTCCTCCCATAAGCAGGCCGGAGCTTCCTTTCTCAACAATGGAGCTCTCCAACCAGGCTCCGAAACGGAAACGCGGTTCCACCGACTACAATCACGACTACGACGACCAAAACGCAGCCGTTCCTCAACCATCCGCGGCCGGAAACGGCGGAATAGACCTCTCTTTATTAGAAGCCCTAGAAAAATCGCAGCAAAATCCAGTCGAAGCACTGGACCTGAAAACGCTGAAAAAGCTCGCGCCTTTGAACGAAGGTTAAAGGACAACACAGCTGCCCGATTAAAGTACCCGGACCAACCCGAGAAATTTGCCGACTCCGAAGTTGAACTTCACGATGAGATCCAGAAGCTGAGAATCCTCGCCGGAGGTCCGGAACTTTATACGGAGCTCGTATCACTCGGTACTGTTGCTTCAATTGCTCAATTGCTTAATCACGATAATACTGATATTGCTATTGACACTGTTACCCTAATTGAAGACCTCACTGATGAAGATGTACTTGATGGGGATGAGAATGATGAGGCTGCTAATGTTCTTGTGGATGCCTTGATTGAAAACAATGCCCTCGAACTTTTGGTGCAGAATTTAGGCAGGTTATCTGAGTCTGACCCGGATGAATCAGCTGCTATTTATAGCACACTTTCGGCTATAGAAAATGTGATAGAGATTAAGCCATCAGTGGCGGAACTGATATGCGAGAGAGCTAAGTTAATGAAATGGTTAGTGGGGAAGATTAAAATTAGGGAATTTGATGGTAATAAGCAGTATGCTTCGGAAATTTTAGCTATCTTGTTGCAGAATAGTTCGGCCAATCAGAAACGGTTAGGGCAGATGAATGGAGTGGACGCGGTATTGCAGGCCGTGGCAATGTATAAGTCGAGGGATCCCAAGACAGTGGATGAGGAGGAAATGGTGGAGAATCTATATGATTGCTTGTGTTGTTTGTTAATGCCATTAGAGAATAAGGAGAGGTTTGTGAAGGCTGAAGGAGTGGAGTTAATGATTATTATTATGAATCAGAAGAAACTCTGTTACGGGTCTGCTATTAGGGCATTGGATTTTTCCATGACCAATTACCCGCCTGCTTGTGAAAGGTTTGTGGATGTTATGGGGTTGAAGACGGCCTTTCCAGCTTTTATGGGTAAGGCAAGTTCAGCTCTCCCTTTGGATTGGTATACTGAATGCAGTAGCATATTCTTTCATGCTTTGTTTCTTTACCTGTTTGCGTTTTATATGAACGGTTTGCCTTGTATTGTGTTTACATGATTTCTTACTTACTAGTTTCTGTGATGCTAGTTTACTCATTAATTTCTTTGGGAAAGAGTCAACTTTACTTACTAGATGATACGCAAAATCTATACTAGCAAGTGTACTAGGTCAAGATTGTAGTAATCAAAGTCGATCTCACAGAAAATAATGATTAATTAATTTCTAAGTAACTAATTCTACGATGATCAAAAGCAATTAAAATAAATTCAATGGTTGATGATAGTATGATTTAACTAAATTAATTAAATAAAATAAAGAAAAGAAATAACTTGAACAAGAAGTTTGATAAGAGAAGGATTTAAGGCACATGAATTCACTAAATTAACCAATATATTATCCTAACGATATGTTATTCTAGAGTGAGTTTTATTAATCGATCGATTTCCAATTATATCTAGTGCTGTCAAAGTGGGCCGAAGCCCGCGGATCGGCCCGCCCCGCCCCGCCGCGGACCAGGTATGGACTTAGGAAATATTGATCCGCAAAAATGCGGGTATTTTTAGCCCGCACCCGTTTAGCCCGCGGACCAGTCCGCCGGATCGCGGGCTTTTTAAAAAAAAAATATACATATTATATATAATATTTTTGGGAAAAGTATATATATTATATATAATATGATATATATTAGCATATTTCCTACTCGCTTGATGGTAAAAAAAAAGTATACATATTATATATAATATTTTTTGGAAAAGTATATATATTATATATAATATGGTATATATTAACATATTTCCTACTCGCTTGATGGTAAAAAAAAAAGTATAGATATTATATATAATATTTTTTGGAAAAGTATATATATTATATATAATATTGTATATATTAACATATCGCTTTAACTATTTTATGATTAATGGGTAAATCTTTATTTAACAAAAAAAAAAAAAGTGAGTGGGCCCGCGGGCAGCCCGCTAGCCCCGCGGGTTTTGTGCGGTGCGGGTATGGGCATGTGTATCAATGATCCGTAAAAAATGGGCCCGCCTCGCCCCGCCCCGTTTTGAAATAAGCCCGCGCGGACCGGGCCCGGCCGGCCCTGTTTCACAGTACTAATTATATCTAATAGCCTCTTTCAAGGCTTATCAAACCTATTCTCATGAATAAACCAACTATATGTCTATGTTGATTTTAACCCATAAAAATGCATTAACATATGAAATCATAAAGATCGCACAAACCATACAAGTATATGTCTATCTTGCATGCAATTTATGTTCAGATTATTTAACCTAATTAACAAGGTCAGCTGTCGCAAATCTTCCAAGTTAATGTAAAGACAATTTGAGTGGTAGCTAATCACACAAAAGCATTAAGAACAATACTAATAAATTAATTCCACAACACTAATCGAATAACAAAATCAAGAGAATAATATATAAAATTAATCTAGCGACATCATGGCCTTATAATAAATATTTAGCTCTTACTAGAGAAAAATTCAATAACAAATTAAAACCTAAAATAATCTAATAATGACTGAATTAATTCCTAAGACTATTAAAGAGTATTTATAGCAATAGAAATCTCCTAGCTTAAGGTAATTGACATAGATCAAAACTCTCCCTCCTTTAAAGTACTTGACATAAAATACAACTCTTCAAGATTCTTCAAAGTAGTTACCATAAACCAAAACTCATCAAACCTAAAAGGATCCCTGGTCCACATAGATTCAAACCTAAAAGGTTTGGGATAAAGGGCCCTATTAGGATTAGAGTCAAGAATAATAGGGCAATGATCAGAAACTAGGGCAGTAAGATGTACAATAGAGACCTTAGGAAATAGGAGACGCCAATAAGAATTAACTAGGCCTCTATCAAGCTTAACTCTAATGTTCCCAGACCCACCATGTTTGTTACTCCAAGTAAAATGAAAATTTCTTATGGGGATTTACAAGGATAAATGGTAATAGTCGAGGGACGTCTGGGGCCATTTTCCCTTCCTATTATACCTACACATATATCCATCGAAATTATAGGCATGTTTGTTATACTTATTGTCTAAATATTCGTATTTTCACGACACAACACTATAGAATACAACAACGCGAGTTAAGAGCTACTTATTTTTCAATTGGCAAATTGGTGTGTTTTCCCTAAACAATTTATGATTAGAGATAAAGTCCCTAATGATTATTATTTTTTTTTAAATACCCAAATAATTTTTCATTGGTATATAAGGTCGTCCAAAAAGTTATTAGTCAACAGTAAATTTAAATTTTTGGTAGGGTCAACATAAATACTTTAGGGTATAATAGGTGTAACACAATTAACTCACCCCACTCATAGGGGATTGCATTGGTATGGCCCAACTTTTCTCTAATGGTCATGACATGGCATGCAAAAAAGTGGGAGTAACATTTATGTCCAGGACGGAAGTGGGCTGACGTGCCACTTCCCCAGACGCGCCTCGCCACATCAGCGGAGGACGGAAGTCCCACTTCCGTTCTGAGGCGAGGACGAAAGTCTCAAGTCCCCGAAGCCTTTTTTTTTTCTTTTGCAAATGTCATAGAATGGAAGTACATACACGTTTTCTTTTTCTTATTTCTTTTTTCTTTTTCTTTTGGTTTCTTTTTTTATGTTAAATTTTATATATATATATATATATATATATTTCTACAATTGCGAGTCGAAAAAATTCTAAATCCTTTAGACATTATTTAATGTAGTAATATGATTATTTTAAACACATTAATTGATTTTACTCAAATAGCACTACTACATATACAATAATTTTAATAATATATTAGATAATGTATTTTAGTATACACTAAAATGAGATTGACATTTTAAAGAAAAAAACAAAAAATTGAGTCGCATCCACGGTTTCTTTCCTTTTTAATTTTCTACTTTATTTCTTATATTATTTTATTAACTAATTTCTTATTAAATTGATGTGATTTTCGATATATATTATTTATATTATACTAACTTTCCTAATCCAAATAAAATCCTAATTAATTCTAATACCAATCCCACATCTAATTAACTTATTCATCTACGTCATTTACAACTACACCCCGATTACGATACGCGAGTGAAACGCCCCTCAACAAAACGTTAATCAAATATAGCACGTAATATGTGATGAAAAAATAAATTGTCTAAGGACAAACACAAATCACTTTTAAAATTCAATAAGTAAATACAAACTACGTTCCCTAATGAACCGTTCCTAGTGGTAATATATTCTAAAAATTGAAGGGGGCATCATCATCTATTCACCTAAAACCTAAACCCTAATTCACCTCCGCAATAGTAGTTATCCATACAAAGTGAGCCTTGTCTTCTTTTAGTCCCCATGACCTGTAATGCCCTCAATGTAATAGTTATAACATTGATGAAAATAAGGTGGTTTTTATTAGTTTTAGTATAAAAAAAACCCTAACAAACTCTATTAACCATAAAAAACTTTTAAACCTTTATTAACCCTAACAAACAATATTAACACTAACAACCCCTACTAACCCTAACAAACCCTAATAACACTATTGTACCCTAAAACTCTTTCATACCCCTAAAATCTCATTAACCCTAACAACCCCTAATCAACCCAAACAATTGCAAAATTGTTATAACAAAACAAGAAATTAGACTGAATATCTGTGTGATATAGACTTAAACTACATGCACGTGCAAAATCCTAAGAAAACCTAAAAAAAATAGTGGAGCCCACAGGTGTAAAAATTTACACGTGGCAAATATCTGTTATGTGTCCCGAACATTTATTTTATTATGTGTTTAATCTTTTTTTTCAAAACAATAGTGTTTCTTTTTTAATACGTCAAATGGAGAAAAATGCTTTTTATAACAAACAAATTTTACGTGGATTAACAAAAATAAGCTTTAATTTGCATTTTTGTGATCTTTTTAAGTGTATTTTGCAGAGCCGTCTGGAACAATATTGAGGCCATGTACTAGTTATTAGATCTAGGCCCCTAATTATTATTTTTTTTTAAAATAAAATATTGTTCTAGACGGCTCTGCAAATACTATTGCGGTGGATGAATTAGGGTTTAGGGTTTAGCAAAGTAGGTCCCGTCACAACTCATATTGAGAGGGCTGTGATTTTGAACCATTTATTTTTTCACGACTTGTTACATTGACTTGAATTTATTTTGCTCGATATGTGATTTTGAACAATTTATTTTTTCATAACATATTACATGCTATATTTGATTAACGTTTTGTTGAGGGGCGTTTCACTCGCGTATCATAATCGGGGGTGTAGTTGTAAATGACGTAGATGAATAAGTTAATTAGATGTGAGATTGGTATTAGAATTAATTAGGATTTTATTTAGATTAGGAAAGTTAGTATAATATAAATAATATATATAGAAAATCACATTAATTTAATAATGAATTAAATAGGGGTTAGTTAATAAAATAATATAAGAAATAAAGTAGAAAATTAAAAAGGAAAGAAACCGTGGATGCGACTCAATTTTTTGTTTTTTTCTTTAAAATGTCAAACTCATTTTAGTGTATATTAGTGTATACTAGAATACATTATCTAATATATTATTAAAATTATTGTATATGTAGTAGTGCTATTGGAGTAAAATCAATTAATGTGTTTAAAATAATCATATTACTACATTAAATAATGTCTAAAGGATTCAGAATTTTTTCGACTCGCAATTGTAGAAATATATATTAAATTTAACATAAAAAAAGAAACCAAAAGTAAAAGAAAAAAGAAATAAGAAAAAGAAAACGTGTATGTACTTCCATTCTATGACATTTGCAAAAGAAAAAAAAAAGGCTTCGGGGACTTGAGACTTTCGTCCTCGCCTCAGAACGGAAGTGGGACTTCCGTCCTCCGCTGATGTGGCGAGGCGCGTCTGGGGAAGTGGCACGTCAGCCCACTTCCGTCCTGGACAGAAATGTTACTCTCACTTTTTTGCATGCCATGTCATGACCATTAGAGAAAAGTTGGGCCATACCAATGCAATCCCCTATGAGTGGGGTGAGTTAATTGTGTTACACCTATTATACCCTAAAGTATTTATGTTGACCCTACCAAAAATTTAAATTTACTGTTGACTAATAACTTTTTGGACGACCTTATATACCAATGAAAAATTATTTGGGTATTTAAAAAAAATAATAATCATTAGGGACTTTATCTCTAATCATAAATTGTTTAGGGACTAAACACACCAATTTGCCAATTGAAAAATAAGTAGCTCTTAACTCGCGTTGTTGTATTCTATAGAGTGTTGTGTCGTGAAAATACGAATATTCAGACAATAAGTGTAACAAACATGCCTATAATTTCGATGGATATATGGGTAGGTATAATAGGAAGGGAAAATGGCCCCAGACGTCCCTCAACTATTACCATTTATCCTTGTAAATAAATCCCCATAAGAAATTTTCATTTTACTTGGAGTAACAAACATGGTGGGTCTGGGAACATTAGAGTTAGGCTTGATAGAGGCCTAGTTAATTCTTATTGGCGTCTCCTATTTCCTAAGGTCTCTATTTTACATCTTACTGCCCTAGTTTCTGATCATTGCCCTATTATTCTTGACTCTAATCCTAATAGGGCCCTTTATCCCAAACCTTTTAAGTTTGAATCTATGTGGACCATAGATCCTTCTTCTACTGTCATTGTTTATAATGCTTGGTCCATTCCTATTGTTGGTTCTCCTATTTTCTCTTTGAGTTCTAAAGTTAAAGAGTCCAAAATTGCTCTTAAAAGTTGGAACCTTTCTGTATTTTGTCATGTGCAAACTGTTATTAAAGAATTTAAAACTGAAATTGGGATTCTTCAAAGCCTTACCCAGACTGTGGAGACTGTTGCTAAGGAGAAAAAAACTCAGTTTGATTTGGATAAGATACTGAAGAGAGAACAAATCCTATGGTGGAACAAAGCCAAAGCTTTGTGGTTGGAAGAGGGTGATGCCAATACCCATTTCTTCCATCTTTCTACTATCATACACAGAAGGCACAACACCATTGATTTCCTTCTTACTCATTCTGGTGATTGGATCTCTAACAGAGATAAGATAGGTAAGTATTTTCTGGACTCTTTTTCCAAACTGTTTGAATCAACTAAACCTGTTTTCCCAGAAAATTTGCAGGATTTGATACTACCTTCAACTACTGAGGACACAAACAAGGAGCTGTGTGCAATTCCAACCATGGAGGAGGTTAAAGTTATTATATTTGAGATGAAATCAAGTAAAAGTCCAGGCCCAGATGGTGTGACTCCTTGCTTCTTTAAACACTATTGGAGTATTGTTGGTAGTAATGTTGTTTTAGCTGTTCAACACTTCTTTACTCATGGATTTATGCCGAGGTCTCTTAATCACACTTTCATATCTCTGATTCCTAAAAATGACAATGCTCACATGATTTATCATTTTATGCCTATTTCTTTGTGTAATATCTCTTATAAAATCATTACTAAGATTTTGGCTGATAGGATGAGACCTCTGTTAGATTTGATCATTTCTCCTTCTCAATCTTCTTTTATCCCTGGTAAGAGTATGTTTGATAATATCATTGTATCTCATGAATTAATGCATCACATGAATGGTAAACAAGGGAAGCTTGGTCTGATGGCTCTTAAACTTGACATGCCTAAAGCTTATGATAAAGCGGAATGAAACTTGCTTGTGTGCATTTTGAGGAAACATGGTTTCTGTGTTTTTTTGTTAATATGTTGTATCAATGTATCTCTACTTCCTCTTTTTCTATTCTTATTAATGGTTCACATTTTGATTCTTTTAATCCTTCTAGGGGATTAAGACAAGGAGATCCTATATCTCCTGCTCTCTTCACTCTGGTTTTTTACCTGTTATCTAGAATAATTTCACAGGCTGAAATTCAAGGAAAAATGCATGGGATTAAGGTGAGTAGAAATTCTCCTAGCATATCTCATTTGATGTTTGTTGATGACCTTACCATATTTTGCAGGGCTAACGCGTAGATGAAGCTGAAGAAAATATGGAGGTTATCAACCTATTTTGCACTTGGTCAGGTCAGAGTATCAACTTTCAGAAATCTGCTGCTCACTATAGCAATAATGTGGGGCTTTCTTTGAGAGAGGAACTGGGAACTATGTTGGGCATGATGGAATGTGATCACAAAGGTTCTTATCTTGGTACTCCTTTTTGTAAAGGTAAGTCTAAAAAGGCTATCTTTACTCCTGTGATTGATAAACTTAGTAAGAAATTGTCTAGTTGGAAATTGTCTTCTTTATCTCAGGCTGATAGATCTATCTTGGTTAAAACAGTTGTTCAGGTTTTACCTATTCATGTGATGCAGAATTATATGCTTCCTGTTTCTCTTTGCCATAAACTTGATAGCATGATCAGGGATTTCTGGTGGGGTTTTTAAAGAGGATAATGGGACGCATCTATACTTAAAATCTTGGGATTCTATCTGTGTCCCTAAATTGACTAGAGGTTTAGGTTTTAGAAAAACTCTTGACATGAATAGGGCTTGCATTGCTAAATTGGGTTGGTCTATGTTAAATAATCCTGATAAACCTTGGGTTCATTTGTTGAGTTCTAAATATCTGAAAGGTAGGAATTTAATTGATGTTGATGCTTCTCAGAGTAAATGTTCTTGGATTTGGGCTGGAATATTGAAATCCACGGTTACCCTCAATAAGGGCATTTGTGTTAAGATTGGTACAGGTACTAGTGCTAGAGTGTGGAAGGATCATTGGATCCCTTTAGTGGAAGATTATAGGGTTTCTCAGGACCAGAAAACTCTTAATTCAGTTGTTTTGGTGAAAGATCTGATGTTTCACAATACTAGCACTTGGAATAGGGACTTAGTGTTTCAATCCTTTAATCAGGGAACAACTGAGGCTATTCTCAAAATCATTCCCTCGAGGGAACAGGATACTATGATTTGGTTGCCTCTTCGACAAGGCAATTTACTGCCAAATCATCTTATAGATCAATTAACATAGAGAGATTCTCTATGGCTTCTCATATTCATCGGGATAATTGGAAAAGACTTTGGCAGACTGACCTGCATAACAGACATAAACAACTGCTTTGGAAAATTGTATGCAATGCTTTGCCTAAAAGAAATAGGTTAAATATTTCTTTAAGAATTCCTGAAGTGGAATTCTTAATCTGTCATATGAAGAAGGAAACCTTGGAGCATAAAGGAATCTTGCTTCATTATAAATGGAAGCTCAAAATGGAAGATTTTCAAACTTAGAGTACGCTAACATTCATCAGGGAAGTAAGCCTAAATTCTAGTACTTTACCTATTGCAAATAACATGAGACCTGAATTTGTGAATTTTTTTGCAGTCTTTGTGGAGCAGATTTGGACGTACAGAAATGAGGTCCTCCATGGCAAACAAATTAAGAAGATTGAAGAGGTCAAATCAACAACCTATTGGGATGTTGCTATAAGTAGGAAGTTAAAGAGAGCCACACATGTGAGGGACATCTCATGAAAATTCCCTCCCAAAGATTTAATAAAAGTAAATTTTGATGCTGGATTTATTAAAGAGGATAATGCAATTAGAGCTTTCTTTATCATAAATCAAATAGGAGATATATTAGGTGTTTGGATCAATAGATATAAGGCGAGGCCGCCTTTTGAAGCTGAAGCTCAAGCTGTGATACGCAAAATCTATACTAGCAAGTATACTAGGTCGATGTTGTAGTAGTCAAGGTCGATCCCACAGAGAATAATGATTAATTAATTTCTAAGTAAATAATTCTACAATGATCAAAAGCAAGTAAAATAAATCCGATGGTTTATGATGATTAAACTAAATTAATTAACTAACATAAAACAAATAACTTGAATAAGAAGTTTGACAAGAGAAAGATCTAAGGCACATGAATTCACTAAATTAACCAATATATTATCCTAACGATATGTTATTCTAAAGTGAGTTTCATTAATCGATCGATTTCCAATTATATCTAATAACCTCTTTCAAGACTTATTAAACCTATTCTCATGAATAAACCAACTATATGTCTATGTTGATTTTAACCCACAAAAACGCATTAAACATATGAAATCATAAAGATCGCACAAACCATACAAGTATATGTCTATCTTGCATGCAATTTATGTTCAGATTATTTAACCTAATTAACAAGGTCAGCTGTCGCAAATCTTCCAAGTTAATGTAAAGACAATTTGAGTGGTAGCTAATCACACAAAAGCATTAAGAACAATAATAAGAAATTAATTCCACAACACTAATCGAATAACAAAATCAAGAGAATAACATATAAAATTAATATAGCTACATCATGACCTTAGAATAAATATTTAGCTCATACTAGAGAAAAATTCAATAACAAAATAAAACCTAGAATAATCTAATAATGACTTAATAATAATTTCCTAAGACTAGTAAAGAGTATTTATAGCAATAGAAATCTCCTAGCTTAAGGTAATTGACATAGATCAAAACTCTCTTACTCTTCTAAAGTAGTTGACATAAAATACAACTCTTCAAGATTCTTTAAAGTAGTTGCTTTAAACCAAAACTCATCAACATCCTTTAAAGTAGCTGCCATATCTTCTCTTCTAGTATGTAAAGATGTCTTTTCAATTCCAGCAGCTTCTTTCTTTTTCTGCAAGTTCATTTCATTTTTACCCTTCAAAAGACCGTTTTGCCCCTAAAAATGCAAACACAGGGAAGTGAGGATTATACCATTCTAAACTCAAAACTCGATATGTAAATACTTTTTGAAGCTCAAAATTACTATTAAAGTTGAAGAAAATATAGATAAATTTACGAGTTATCAAGCTGCCACCTTGGCAATGGAGATGCTGAGAGATTTGAATTATAAGTTCTCCATCATTGAAGGTGATTGTCTTAATGTGCTTAGAAGCTTTATGGGCCATTCAAGTGATTGACATTGGACAGGTACTGATCATATTAATCTGGGTAAAAATTTACTTGGAATTTTTAAGTCATGAAAAGTTCACTTTGTAAATAGGTCAGTAAATGGTTTGGCTCATAGTATTGCTCATTGGGCAAAGTCCAACAATGTTAGTGGACCCAACACTATTACCTCCTTCAGTTTTTTGTGATAGTGGCGGAACTTTTTGTAACTCTAATCCAATTTTGGATTCATCTAATGGTTAACATTTTACTTAGCAAAAAAAAAAAAAAAAGGGTATTTATTTCTTTCTCCAATTTTTCTTGAGTGATTTAGAAAGATAAATATATACACAAGATTACAATCACAAACACAAGAATTTATAGAGATTTTGTTCACACTGAGTTTATATTCATATCTTAAGACACACCCAATAATTTCACGATTCTGCTAAGCACTCTCTTTTCAACACATGAAGATTGGATAAATTGATGATAAGGTGGACAACTCACACAAAGTTTTACACTTTAACCACCTAGCTCACATAAAGCTCAACTCACAGAGGTACAAATGCTCACACGAATTTGTAAAACCTCACATGGAGGTGGAGTGGCGGAGTCAGTAATTTGTCATGGGGGAGAATTGCTTACTGAAAATTTTTAGAGGGAGGGGGCGAAATACTACATTTATAAAAAAATATCACAAAAATAAGTTTTTCCTATAGAAAATGTTGTTTCTGAAAATTTGGGGAAAGGGACCCCGCCCTTGGCTCCACCACTGCGGAGGTGTAACAAAACAAAATAACAAGAATATCACACTTTGATGTGATAGATAAAACTCTATAGCACATTTGGCTCTTCGCTCAATAAAAATGAATAACAAATATAGCACAAATTGAGTATGGAACGGTTTGAGAAAGATATAAACAATGAAAACTTTGATCTTTTGGGTTGTTATCTTTCTCGTATCATACAAAGCTGAGAAGCTTATACAAATACCTAAAAAATAGTTTTCTATTCAAAATGTTTGTTGAGTAAGAGCTAATTTTTTACACAAAAAGTGGTATACCGTACATACTTGCGCTCAGTGGCGGAGGCAAGGAATTTTTTTTTGGGGGGACACAATTAACATTAACAAAATAAATTCATAAAAGCATATAAATATTGGCGGAGCCAAATTTTTTTTTTATTTTTATGAAATCTTATAGATTAGAGTTATTCACATTTTGTTCACCCTTTTCACTCTACTGATCAGTGCTTCATAAACCTCCAAGTCCTCTAGCTTCATATTGTTGACTTTTTATTGTGAAATTTTTATAGTTTACAAGAGAGCCCATTGTGGATTTTTTATTAGTAATTTTATTTTTTAGTCTCTTACACACTTAAGTTTGTTACCAAATCTCAACCCTTTTATCCCTAACACCCCTTTCACTAGTTCGTTCCGAACAAAGCGCAAATTTATGTTTAATAATGAATTTATCCATAACTGTGTAAAAAAAATTGTACATATATATCAAGAAATAGCAATCATATGTATTTCACAAAAATATACATAAATAATGAAGATTAAAGAAGCATTTCTAAAATAATGGAACAGAGGGAGTAAGCAAAAATAATAATTCTCAAATTCTATAGTGTTTCATCTCTAACATTTCCCACATTAGGAAATAGCAATCATATGTATTTCACAAAAAATGTACATAAATAATGAAGATTAAAAAAGCATTAAAAGGGTTACCTATTTAATTCAAATAATGAAGGATTATGAGGATTGATAATTGAGGAGAATAGAAACTCTAATTAGATGTTGAGAAAAATATCGCCATTAGCTTTGAAGAGAATTGAGGAATGAGCATAGGATTTTTCATTGTCCAAGATAGTAGCTTTTAGCGTAATCTGCCAGATTTTGGCACTTTTGGGTCTGCCCGGATTCGGTGCAAGCGAGCAAATTGGAGGAAGCTGCGTAACGGAGTATCTTAATGCAACCTGTTAGCTACTGGACAGTTTTCACGGTGAACATTTGTTTCGCAGATCAAGCAACCGTGCGCGATGCACATGATCAGAGCCTAATGTTAGGCAGTAGCACAAGTAGTAGTCTATAAGTCGTCATAGACTTGTAGTCTATAAGACTTTAACTTGTAAACTATTTTTTTATTTTTGATAAAATCTTATATTATAATCTATTAATAATTATGAATTTTTTGATGAAAATTTATAAATATTATAATCTTTTATACAATTAAATTTGTTACAATTTTAACCAAAATCATAAGATATAAGTTGCAGTAATTCCTATAATTCACGTAATTAAAAAATCTAATTTTAAATCGTAAAGTGATTCAAAATGTTTACGGGACAAGATGTTATAAAAACAAAATTAAAATTATAAAAAAAAAAATTTGGAAAAAATTGGGAGGGGGTGGGGCAGCCCCCACCTAGCTCCGCCGGTGCTTGCGCTACTAGATTCACGTGGTCTACCGATGCAAGACTACGATTTCCATTTAATCCAATTAAAAGCAAAGTATATGCCTAGAAAATAGAGTGCTCAAGAATGTGATTAACCGACTACGAAGTCCGATTTGCCACATCCATCTGATTTTTTCCAAAACACATCCGGGATCAATATAAAAAAGGGAGAACCTGCAATGTTGGACCTTAACAATTTTTGTTTTTCTTTTTTTAGACATTAACTTTATTTTTGTACATTCTTAGACCTAAACTATTTACGGGGCACTCTGAAATGAAAAAAAAATCAAAATCCGATCAAAATGTAGCCATTGAGTAAAACGACATCGTTTGACTGAGGGCACAATAGTCAAATTACAAATATAAATAAATAAATAAGATTATATTTAAGGTCCGATTTGCTCAAGAAAAGTCTGTTTTGGCCATCAACCATAATACCAAATAAGCTCAGCTCAGATGAGCTAGAAAGCTTTGAAAATACATTTTCAACATAAAACACATTTGATCACAATGATTAAAAGTTTGAAAGCGATTTTCAAAAACTCATTCAATAAGATGAAAAACATTTTAGCTATGTGCTTTCCAAGAGTGGTTCAACTATAGAGAATAAATGTTAAGATTTACAAGATATACATATAATACACCCTAACAACTAAATATTTAATCATCAGTGCAAATCATTCAAAATATCTTCAATGTAAATTTGACTTGCTTATTTTCTTTGATAGTACTTGAATTGCTTATGCTTCCACCTTAAATGTGTATCACACTATCACAATATATAGTACTCCCTCCATTCCTAAATATAAGACTCTTTAGACAATTTGAGAAAATTAAGGAAGTTGTCGTTTCCACCTAAACTTCCAATATTACCCCACCCTCCCTCTCTCTCACTTCTACGTCATAAAAAAAAAAAGAAAGGAAAATATTAAGGGTATAATTGGAATAAATTGTTGACAGCTAATAAAAGAATCTTAAACGACAATTAATTTGGTTACCTAGATATCTCCTAAATGACAATTAATAAGGAATGGAGGGAGTATAAGATTATATACAAACACAATGTTTGTCAATGATCAAAACTAAATGGGAAAACCCTAATGCTAACAATAAGTGTATGAAAGAAGAAAAGAATGACCAGGTGGAATGATATAAGCATTGTTGTTAAAATCGCGAGTCAACTCGTAAAATCGTACGATTTTACGATTCTACGGAAGCAAAACGAGTTGAATCGGAAGTAAAATCGAAATCTGGTAGAAACGGAGTAGAATCGTAAAATCGAATCGTAAAATCGTAAAATCGTCGATTCCACAAAAATTACTTATAATATCATTTCTTTTTCTTTTCTAATTATTCTCCTTGGATACTTAACTGCTTTTGATGGATTCAAATGAAGAAATTCATCAGTATTTGATGGATTCAGATGAAGAAATTCTTGAAGAAATTTGTTATTTACTGTGTATGTGAATTGCAGCTTGGCTTTGAGTATTATGGTTCCTATATCGGTTTCTTGTAGTAGAACTGTTAGAAAGATTCAAACTTTGAGCTACTTTTTAATATTTTGGTGAAGTCAAATGCAACTGTTCTATTCCTATTTCATCAAGTTAATTTCTGCATTGGCTATCTTGTGGATTTGAAAATGCACATATTGCTTCAATTTCTTTTGTTTCCAGGAAAGAGTATCTCATTTCCGGTTCTTGAACTAATTATACGTACCTTGTATACTTTGGAAAGTCGGGATCTTTATGCAACAATATAAGGAGGGTGTACTTTGAGCTAAGAAAAATTGTGTTAGAATGGGTTCTATATATGCTACTTTATGACAAAGTTATAATTTGTGAGCACCACCCTTGTTATTCTGAACATTTTTGTTCTTTTTGCTTCTGATCTTTTAGCTGTTTCTGTTCATATGTTATAATGGATAATTGAATGATGGGGAATTGATTTTGTACAGTTTGGTTATTTCTTACTGGGGGCTTATTTGCAATGTGGTTTATTTTATTTTGATATTTTGAAATATTTATAAGTTAAGAATTATGTTTTGTCGCGTTTTTATATTTTGAAAGACTTGTAAGTTTTTTTTATTGTGAACTTTGTTACGTTATTATCTTTTGAAAAAACTTGTGATACTATGTTTTATGTATTGTTAGACCATACAGTATGATTTATATGTTAATTATTGTTATTTATATATAAAATATATATTTTAATTTTTTGGTACGATTTTACGATTTATTTTACGATTCACGATTTTACAATTTTCCACCCCTCCACCGATTCTACGTAGAATCTCGATTTTAACAACCTTGGATATAAGGGCATTGGAATCGATTCTTATGGAATGAGAAAATTTTGTTGGTAAATCTCTAGATAAGATAAGAAGAAAATATTAATAACAAACCCACATCAGCAACTTGCTACTAACGGCTCATCTCTTTTTCTCCGTCATCAAAGGAGTTGCTATACATTAATGGTTAATTAATCTCATCTTCTCGTTTGGCGTCAAACTCCGTCTTCAAAGGGTTAGAGATTTAGAAAATTCCTAAATCCTTTTCTCCATCTCATCTAGATTATGGCGCGAGCACTCGAAGACAACAAATAATTCATTAAGGCTCTATTTGGATTGGGTTTGGGTTTGAGATTGAGATTGAGATTGAGATTGAGATTGGGTTTGGGTTTTGGCGGAGAGGCTAAAAAGTGGGTGGGAAATATTCAAATTCAATTTTTTTTTTCAAAAATTTGGAATTTGAACATCTCCCGCCAATTTTAGAGGCCAAAATTTGAATTTTTACGATTATATGAAGAAAAAAATTTGACTTTGAATATTTCCCGCCCACTTTTTAGCCTCTCCCGCCAAAACCCAAACTCAATCTCAATATCAATCTCAAACCCAAACCCAATCCAAAAAGAGCCTAAATTTCTAATAATTAAAGTCGTAGACGAAGAAGAATAGAAAACAAACAACCTTTGACAATAAATATGCATCTTCTCTCATAGTACATCTTGTTAAATTGTGGAGTCTAATGTACTGAGTAAACGACCATATTCTAGACGATCAAACATTGAAATTCATTCATGTCTATGTATGCAACGCATATATCGAGTAAAAAAAAGGCAATATATTTTTTTTTATCCTTATTAAGCAAGGAAATTAATCTTAAATTCGTTATTCAGATTCTAAAGAGAAAACAATATCAAAGGTATTTTGTCGCCATGAATCATTAAATCTCTCCTCTGATTTTGATGAGATGGAGAGACGGAATTAAATTTTTTTCCTAAATTTTCAATATTTTGAAGATGTAGTCGTGAATGGTAAAAGGGGTATTAATATCGATTGTGCCTCAAATCTCATCTAAAAAAAATACAGGAAATAATGTGAATGTAGAATATTTTTAAGGACCTTGCTAGGCTACTAGAATTATTGGCTAAAAGATTGATTAAAATAGTTTTTTGGACCTTTTTGCCCTTATAGTTGGGTGAATCCTTTATACCAGCAGGGGGTAAGATAGTCATTTAACACTCTCAATTTGGGGGTTTAGGGTTTCTATCCCAAAATTCTAGTAGTAAATCATTTTCCTATTTTTAAATAGGAAAATGATTTGTTGCTAGAATTATTGGATAAGAATTGACTAAAACCCAAATTAACACTATTCACCCCCTGCTGGTGTAAGGAATTCACCACCCAATTTGAATTTTAGCCAATTTCTATCCAATAATTCTAGTAGCCTAGGAAGGTCCTTTAAATAATCTAAAATTTATAAAATATTTTGAAAAAAGTGACAAATTGTATGAATAACAAAACTGTCCTTATTTTTAAATTTTAAAGAACTATCAAATTTTCTGAAAATAACAATTTCTTTTTTTCTTTTCCATAAAAATTACTCTTTCCCTCATTTCCTTGTGAAAGAATTAGGCAGTCAATCAACCCTTAAATTGTTATCTAAAGACGGATATAATTTGAGGTGCATTTGGTTGCGTATCTTGTGATTCCTTAATTTTACATTTATAATACTATAAAAAAAGCATAGACATTTATGGTTACTTTGGAATAGAACTTGGGACGAAATGCGACATTATAATATAAGAATACTTTACTAATCGTATGTCTGAGAATTAAATGGTGCGCTGTATGTAATGAAAACCACCTCTAAACATTAGATATGGCGCTCAACATGACACATGTCATGTTGAAAGATTTGATACTTTTAACCAATTATGATTTTAAGAAGGAAAAAAATCTAAAAAAAAAATCTTAATCAAGATACACTCTTGTATCTCCCATCCTAAGCACTTCATTGTTGTGCCGGTTAAAAAGAAATCTTTAAGAAATAGGCATTATCTCGTAAAACCTCTACCCCTTTATGAAAAAAAGAAACAAAAAGACCCAAAGTTGGAACACGACAACTGTTAGAGAACCTTTGACTGACTAAATTTTAAATTGAGGTATGAACGAGTGAAAATCATCTGTCCCTATTCTTATCATCAACTAATTAGAATTTACTATATAAATATTTTTTCCAATTATATATACACATGGTGAATTGTGATTGGTTGGAAACAGTGACGGATCTAGAATTTTTTTTTACTGGAGTCATTTGATATACACAACAATTGACTGCGGTCATTTATACATTTATTATCTAAATGGAGTAAAATATATCATATATAATTAAAAAAATCACTGGGGTCATTTGATATACACAATAATTTACTAGGGTCATTTATATATTTATTATCTAAATAGAGTAAAATACATCATATATAATTAAAGATTTTTTTTTTTTTTTTTTTGAGTGGGGTCAAATTTTTTGGATCCGTCACTGGTTGAAAACACACACAAAGACATAAAATTTTTTGCCGAACGAACACATGCGACTTGACTTGAATAAAGAACCACAATACTACATATGAACCTTAGATCAGACACCCACTCTACCCCTTTGTGAAATTGTTGGGAATGTGCTCCCTCTCTTCGATTCTTCTTTTATTACCATGTTTTGCGCCTCGTTGTTAATGTTAAACTTGAGGACGGAATTTATTAAATTCCCACGTAGGGGTGAGTATTGAACCCGCGATTTCACGGTTGTGGGTAGTGCCAAACTCCACTGAGTTATGACACTTCCGATTTATATTATGTATTAGGTATACGTTACTTATTATAAGGTAATTATTAAAAAAAAAAAAACCAAGTTAAATGACTATTGTAATAAAAATAAAATTAGTCTTTTTTTATAGCAATCTCCTTTATTGATCTATCTATATAAATATCCAAATAAGTCATTTTTATTCCATTCATTCCGTGCGTATTCCCAGTAATTAATTACTCACTCCATTCCTAAATATGGTTACCACTTGAATTAAGAAATTCCTAAAAAAAATAAAACCAAAAGACTAATAAATCCTCATTAACTAAATCTTAGAAATTAAAATTGTGGTTAAAAGAAAAGTAAGAAGAGGGTAAAAATGATAAAAGTTCATTAAATTTTCATTGACTGTCCAAATGTTAATATTATTTTAGGAAAAATTTGAAGTCCCAAATATTAACATTATTTGGGGATGGAGGGAGTATTTATTAGAATGATTTATGTTTTAATTTATTTTTTAGTTTATTAAATTATTATTCTTACTTCATGAAATCAAACAAACCAATTCAAATCAATGCAAATTAAATATTATTAAAGTTTTGAATGTTTTAAATTATTTTCAAAAAATTCAAATAAAAAATATTAATTTAATTTGAAAAATGTACAAAATCATACTAAACCAAATTAAAACGTTAAACCCACACTTTTAATGTGGGGAGGATTTTATGCCCTTTTCCCATGTTTATTTATATATCGAAACTAACGTCTCCAATACAAAGTCCCAAGTTGTTGCCAACTCATATTATATTCCTCGTTCTGACCGTCGCATGTAAGTGTAACCATTTCCTACGTACCCAACTCTCATTCACCATAACTAATACTCTCCTCTCACTCGTAATCTTCAAAAAATCCCTCATAAATCGCTAAAACCCAACTTAATTCTTCTCTAAATCTCCTCATCTTTCTTTAATTTCCCAACAACTTTCCTTTAATGCTTGATTTTCTTTCAGCAATTTCAAGGAATTTGAAGTTTGAACGCATCATGCAAGAATAGGACAAAACAAAACAGCAGCAGAAGAAGAAAAAAAGTTGGGAGTAGAATTCAAGAATTCAAGAAAAGAAAAAATAATGGATTTAATCAAGGGATTTGCTCTGTTTAAGCAACAATTATTTGCTCTGTTGAAGAAAAATCTGATCTTGGCATGGAGGAGTAAATGGGCAACATTTCTTCAGCTTTTTTCTTCTTTTTTCTTCATTGCTTTATTGTTTGTAATTCAGAAGTCGCAAGATTATCGAGACTCGATTCCCTCTGTAACAGCTGCTGTTTATGATCCTAAACCTTTTTTAACCAATCCCCCGATTCTTCCATGCGAGAAGAAGTTGTTTATTGATATCCCCTGCTATGATTTTGTCTGGAGCGGTTCTGGGAGTAAAAAGATTGAGTCTTTGGTTGCTTTAATGATGTCTGATAATCCAGGGCGCCCAATTCCTGCTAAAAAGGTAAGAACTTTATGTTTCAATTTGTTGAATTTTCGTGTTTCTTTGAAGTTTTAGTGGTTTCCCCTGCTAAAATAAGGTATAAATTTGTTATTCAATTTGTGGGATTTCCACGTTTCTTTGAAATTGAAGAGGTTTTCCAGGCTAAAAAGGTAAAAAATTTATGGTTCAATTCGTCGAATTTTCATGTTTCTTTGATGTTATAGTTCTTTCCCCTGCTAAAAAAGGTAAAAAATTGTGTTTCAATTTGTGGGATTTTCATGTTTCTGTGAATTTTGTAGTGGTTTAGAGGAAAGTTTGAGTGTTTTGTCTATGGGGTTTATATGCTGGATGTTTTTTATTTATGGTTTTTTTGTAGGTGAAATCTTTTGCTACAAAAGATGAATTGAACAATTGGCTTAAGAATAATCCAATGAGGGTTCCTGGAGCACTACATTTTGTGGAGAGGAATTCGAATGAGATAAGTTTTGGGTTGCAAACAAATTCCTCTTCTTATGTGAATGTTGGGAGGGAATTGGAGGATCCTGATTTTAAATTTCGGATACCGCTTCAGTATGCAGCATCACGTGCGATTTCCAGGTCCTTGGTTGGAGGTAAATTGATCAGCAGTTTAAGAATCTTTAGTTTCAGATTTGTGTTAAGTGTAATGCAAAATGAGCCCTTTTGTTTTCACCAATTTTTTAGATCCGAATTTCGGCTTTGATGTTGGTCTCAAGGAATTTGCACATCCAAAACAGAAAGTAAGACCTGAAAGTGGAGGGCTTGGTCGTGTCGAGAATTTTGAAGCAATATTTTTCTTTGCAACTTCTATGTTTGGCTTTGTATTTCAAGTTAGTTCTCTAGTTCTTGAGAAAGAGCTTAAACTTCGCCAGGTAAATTGATCCGTTTAAATGGTAACTTTACGAGAACCATCAAGTTCGGTCTTTCATGTGCTCATTTTCATTTGATGATTTGCAGGCAATGAGCGTTATGGGTCTTTTCGATTCTGCCTACTGGTCTTCATGGTTCATATGGGAGGGATTTATGGCATTCCTTCAGTCATTACTCATAGTTGCTTTCGGGTTTTTGTTCCAGATCAACATTTTCTTGAAAAATAGCATCATCCTCGTGTTTCTTCTGTTTTTTCTTTTTATCCTTAGCATGGTAAGTAAGCCCTTTCTCTGGAATATTTTACTTTCTTTCTCAATTATTCGTGGATCTCCATGTCAAACATTATCCTTCTGAAGTACATATGATTTTTTTGTTTCTTTATCCTAATTCTAGGTTGGATTTGCCATGATGTTGTCGAATTTTGTCCGCAAGTCAACTTCAAGCACGTCCCTGGGCTTCTCCGTATTTATCATCGGGTTTATAACAACGGCAAGAGCTTCTTTGAAACTCATAACATTCTAATTCATGTTTTAGCAGAATATATTTATTCGTCTCACTTTCTTGCAGCTCTTTTGTCCCTTGTTTTACAATGGACATCCAAAAGTTATATATCGCGTCCTGTGGTCCCTTTTCCCTCCTAATCCGTTCTTCGGAGGTCTTTCCGGACTTCTATATGCATCTAGTGAAGGTGGCATTAGTTGGAGTGGACGATCAAAGTGTTTATCCGATGACGGCCCTTGTTTTACAATTGTATGACGGCTTCCAATCCTTTTGTTTTTCAATTCCAGTCCTGCTAAATTTTGTCCTGAGAATTCAAAAAATTAAAGTTATTCGGTTCATTGTGGATATGCATGCTTTTCTGCCTGATTACTAGGCCCTAATTTGCTAAAGCATCTTATATATTTGGCAGAACTACTTCTATGGGTGGCTTTTAGCGACATTGTTCCTGTGGTCTATTTTAGCAATCTACTTCGACAACATATTCCCCAACTCTGCCGGTGTGAGAAAGTCAATTATTTACTTCTTGTTACCAAGCTACTGGTGTGGAAGAGATGACCATAAACAGACAGGTAAAAGACGGAAAAAGAAAACTGCCGTTTGATTTCTTGACATTTTCAGTTATGATTTATCATCTTTTCCTTGTTTTTTTTAATTTAGTGGATATCAATACTCTTGGCGGTAGCTCCTCTATGCGGCCAAACAATTCAACTCCAGATGATGAGGACGTCCATCAAGAGGAGAGTTCCGTCAAACAAGCAGCTAGAGAAGGCGGCGTTGCAGATGACATTGCGGTCCAATTGCGTGGCCTTGCTAAGACTTATTCTAGGCGAATTAAGATAGGTTGCAAGCGACGTTGCTTTTTCTGCTGCTGCTTTAAATGCAAGATTGAGAAATCATTTGAGGCTGTCAGGGTAAGAAGCCTACTTTTTTGTTCATACATTGTTACATAGGTCAAATGCTCGAACTGATTATTTGGAAAATCAGGCGATGTTAGCCATTGCGACTTTTCTTACATCCTACCATTTATATAATAGTTCCGTGAACTTCTCAATATAGTAGAATCTTATGTAACATATTCAACCGTTAAAAAGACGCGGTTCTTCTTCTTCTTTTTTTGGGTAATATGAATATTAAAAATAGCAAAACGCTTCATCAATTTCCAACTGACATGGATATTCTATTCCAGGGCTTATGGATTAACTTCCCAAAGAATCAATTGTTCTGTCTGCTGGGACCAAATGGCGCGGGCAAGACTACAACAATAAGTTGTTTAATTGGACTAACACCAGTTACTCGGGGAGATGGTAGTAGCTTTTATTTCATCTTTTTTTTTATATACAAAACTTTTTGTTGTTTTTTATCATCAAATATAGAGAAAAACAATTACTCATCCTCAATTAATTTTGACAGCATTGATATATGGAAATTCTATCAGAAGCACCATTGGAATGTCAAATATCAGAAGAACAACGGGAGTTTGTGCGCAGGTAGCTCTTTAATCCTTTCCTATCTCTTTCCGTATACGAATCTTTTTGGAACAATTACTTCCTCCGTTTCTTAATAGAGGTCTTTCTAGGTAGTTTAGCGTAGATTAAGGAGGAGACAACAAACATTTTTACCATTATACCCTTAGATAATTTAGTTATTCTCAAACCATCCCCTTTCTCTCTATAGTAAGGGCAAGGTTAGAAAAACAACCTCAAACGTTGGAAAAGGACATAAATTTTTGGAAGAGATGAAGAGGCTAGAAAGTCATCTCTTAGAAAACGGAGGGAGTAATAAAATTGAAAAAATTAAACATTCTTCAATTTGTACTAGTTTGATGCGCTTTGGGAGGCTTTATCTGGTCGAGAACATCTTGAACTCTTCGCAAGAATAAAAGGTGTGCCTTCATCGTCAAGTAGATTGGTGAGTAGTGTACATTGTTAAAGGGATTTCTTCACTTTTTTTTTTCAATTATTATAAGAAATTTGCGTCTCTAATAGTGTAGACTTCGGGAATTTTTTTTTTCCTTCAAAATGCAGGAAGCAGAAAAGTTACTGGCTGATGTTAATCTTGACAAAGTTGCCAATTTAAGAACAGGAAGTTATAGCGGTGGTATGAAACGCCGAATAAGTTTGGCAATTGCTTTGATTGGAGACCCGAAACTTCTCATTCTCGATGAGCCCGTAAGCTTTTGATCCCAAAATAAAGAAGCCATTCTCTAGTATTCCAATATATTTGATAAGCGTTTAAATATTTTTCTGACTTTTACAGACAACTGGAATGGATCCTATAACTCGTAGGCGAGTCTGGAGTCTAATTGAAAAGGCTAAGGAAGGACGTTCAATAATTTTGACAACGCATTCTATGATTGAAGCTGAAGTTTTATCTGATCGCATTGGAATCATGGCAAGAGGTAGACTGCGCTGCATTGGAACCTCTGCGAGGCTAAAAGAGCGTTTTGGCATGGGTTATGGCACTACTGTCAAGTTCTTCAAGGTTCCTTCAAATGTTATAACTGAAGGCAGTGACCCCAATGCAAAACATCGCAACGCAGTGAAGTTATTTTTCAGACAGGTATCCTTAATTAATGTGACCCTATCAAGATGTTTTTTCTTTTTTTCTTAAACCTAATAGGCTCGATATTAACGCGAATAGTTTATCTTCAGCGTCTCACCATTGCACCAACAGAAGAGAACTCGTCTTCCTTGACCTTCATTATGCCAACTGCAAATGAAGATACATTAGCAGTAAGTATCTTACGAGGAATAACTCATTTATTGAATGAATCGCGTTTATCATAATTTACGGTAATTTTATCAGGACTTCTTTGAGGCGCTACAAAGCAGAGTAAGGGAATTTGGCATAAGAAACATCCAATTAGGACTGGGCACACTTGAAGATGTTTTCTTGAACATAGCAAAGAAAGCAGAGCTGGAGGTAGCTAAACCTAGCCAAAACACGAAAACCATAACCTTGGATTCCGGTGTTTCTCTAAGGGTAACCGCGCATTCATATCAACTGACTCATATATCCAGCTTCGGCCATATTTTATCGCGATAAAAGTCACTCATTACTATCTCACTCTACTAACTTTATACACAGATACCTCTTGGAGCAAGGTATGTAAAGATTCCAGGAACCGAGTCTAGCCGGAACCCTGATGGCCTCATGGTGGAAGTTTTCTGGAAGCAGGATGAATCAGGCAACCTCTGCATTTCTAAGCATTCTGATGAAAACCCGGTTCCTTCTACGCTTCAACCAACCGGTTCCTCCTCCTTGGGAAATGTCTCGAGTCACCGGGGTCCTGCTACCGGCATCCAGCTTGAGCAAGTTCATCAATAGTCATAAGCAAGTTAGAGAAATCGTCGATTGTATATTATATGGCATTGTTAATAGACTCAATTATGAATTCTTTTTCAAAAATTGTCAGGCAGTTTTTACTGTGTGTGTTGGCACCTTTAAAATATTAAGTTTCGGAAGTTTTTATATAATCTCTTGATATGCTATGAATAATTGATCTAGTTTCTTAACCAGTGACAGGTGTAGCATCCTGTCACCGTGGTCACATGCCTCCGCTGAAACATAATTTTTTAAAATTAAATATGGTGTATTTTGCCCTATTTAGATAATTTGTTCACAAATGACTTCACATAAATAAGGTAAATCGGCAAGTAAGACCCTACTGATCTCAAGTTCTGGATCCAATTCTTTAACTGTCTAACAAAGGTTTAAAGGAGTGGAGTTTGGCGTGTTACCAAGATTGATAAAATTCTTTTACATTTTACTTGGTGACGTTTTTTAAGACCTGAACTTATTGCACATGTTAAGTAATACAGTTTATCTCCTTATGTGGTTTGTATGTTATTGCACATGACAAAATTTATGTAGTGCACATTTTCGAATAATAGGAAAAGGAACAAAAAAGTGATCTTTCAATTAGAAATACATTTTCCCCTAGCGTAGGTCTATTTGAGTGAGAAGTGCATCTCTATCTCCCATTGTGTAAAAAAAGAAATGAAATTACAAATTGCAAATCATATCCCTCATTTTCTTTTTAATGTAATACTACAATGTGTAACTTTATTGTTGCTTTTATTCAATTTTTCCCCAAAAAAACTTCTCTTTCTTTTAGTTTTTAAAATCTATATATATAAAAGCCAGGGCAGACGCCTGTAACTTCGACACGTGGACGTTCTATGACAACGGGCGAATCAGGAGTTGACATGTGGTGGGTTTGCATTCATGAAGTTGCACCTGCATTAGCTAAGGTTATTAGTAGATAACATAAGCTTTGAACCTAATTTACAAGGAATAAGTTCAATGTATCTTTTTAATGCAATGATAATGACTATTTAATAACAAGAAGTTGAATAGCTTCTGAAAACCTTCTATATCATTATAAAATGACTTAAGCTAAACTAATTAGCTTTCTTTATTCTAATTGTTTAACAAGCTCTTAAGCAAATCAATGTAGAAGAAAGCCTGAGCTAATATCTATAGCTAATAGAGTGATTGAGGGCATATTGGGAATAACACATTACGATTTATTCATTGCTTGAGGATTAAATTCAGAATGTGAATAGTTTTATCCTATTAATGATCATTAGAAGAATATGGACAGTTTTTCCATATATTAAGGTTGAAGATTAATTATCTTCCTTCATAGGCTGGTGAGATTTTGCATTCTTGGATTGGTTCAATCTACCCGAATCTCTCAAGTTTAACTGTTAGAGGTATTAGACAAAAATATTATATTAATTTATGCTTTTTTTAAACAAGTACTATTATGATTTTGCTATTCCATTTATTTTGTTTATATCTTTGATCTATTCAGTTTAATTTCTGCTTTTCCAAAGAAGTATGATTATGATTTTGCTATTCCATTTATTTTATGTATATTTTTTTTTATATTATGTATATCTTTGTTTGTTATTAAAAGTCTTTTCAATATCAATTTTTATGCAGGCAAGGAAAGGTTTCAATTGTTCCAAGGTATACTTTCCCTACTATTGTATTCAGTTAGCATTTTTAAGTTTTCACAAGTACACTTTTCCTACTATTGTATTGAATGTTTCAATTGTTTCATCTTCATATTATTTCCCATATTCTAAGTTATCTAAAATTCCCTGAATATATTATGATTTGATCTCCGTAAATTAAGGAATAGTTCAATCTATTTCTTCCTTATTCAAATTCAAATAGCCATGTGAGAACAATTATGGTTTGTTATTTATATTCAAAATGATGCCAAAATCTATTAAAAGTTTCTATCCTATTCACCAAGGGGAATTCACATCCACTTCCAATATCAATTAATTTAAACTTAACATGAGTATTACCAAATGTCAACTATATAACAATATGTGGTCTTTTCCAGATATTCACAATAGAAATCACAATATACACTTTTTGCTAAGTGGAAATCAAAGTTAGTTCCAACATGATTTCATAAGTGAGCAATTTCATGTTAGGTTCATCCAACATAAAAATTCCCAAATGAAAACCACATAAAATCTTAAGTGATCAGTTTCTATTAAATTCATTGAACATGAAAATTTAAACTTCATTGTATATCAAGTCATAGGTTATTTGTTGGAATTGGAATTGGAATTCATTGAGATTTAATTGAAAGCAAATAGAACTTACATTTGTAGCGTATTTTAACTGTAGTTTATTCATGATGATTTTGTTTGTAAACATTTATCCTGTAAAAAAACAAAAAATGTTAATATTGAGTCCATTCTTTTGGGGTTCTCAAAGTATATTCAATTACATTTGTTTGTTCAAAAGTCAATACATAAAATTGATGAATTCACAAATGAGGCATATAATTGTTTCGCTTCTTAATTATTAGGATGAAGAAAACAAGGATGCAGTATGTATTTTTGGATCAATTGGTGAAAGGAAAACAAGAACATAGAATTCGATGTCGTGTTATTCGTTTCTGGAATACATACAATGCTACGAAGCCTGACGAGTTAATGAGTATGGATTTCATTGTATTGGATGAAAAAGTAAGTCTCTGAATTATACCTGCTCCTTTTTATGTTTAAATTTCATCCCAGTGGATTAACTATTTCGAAATGAATAAAACCAATATATAACTTTGACAGTGAACATGGGAAACTCATGTTATATTCATAAAGTTTCCAAGTGATCTTATATGTTGCATTATGTATGCTATATATGAATGCTCTGTTTTGTGACCTGGGGGTTAGTGTTTATGATTTAAGATGTTACAATAAAGGCAACTAAATGTGAAAGTCAAACAGCGAAAGAACCTCCAGTAATTAAGATAGAAAGATTAAGAGAAAAAGTAACTAATTTGAGTAAAAGAATATACATTCAATAAAACAAAGTAGAGTTCAACTTTGTTTTGTTGGGGGTTCAATGAACATCAAAAGCAGCATAAATAATATCACAAGCAAGCAGGTTAGATTCTACTCCCTGATTAGATGCAACCAGTGAAACACATATACAATAAGAGTGTTACAATAGTATTTCATTTGTAGAAAGAAAATTGTAACATTAAAAAGATTTAGAAAGAACGACCCATATATTCAGGTCTTGAAATGGATCAAAAACTTGCCACAATAACCAAATCTTAAGCTAAATAATTCATTCACCACATGATATCAATAGGACGTAAACACAAATAGTCTAGAAATTAGAGAGATGAATTATGCAAAGAATGAAAGTAGTTTGGAAATTGTTAAGCTCTCAAAGAGGGTATAGAGAGAAATAGTAAGAGAAACACTCTTTCGTTTGTGAATGTTGGAGCCATTTATAATGCACTTCTAGGTTACAGAAACATTAAGATCGCAGTTTGAGTTCATTAAACATAAACTCAAATAACTTACAAATCAAGCCAAGAACATATGAAGGTGTAACTTTAATAATTTGTATATATTTCCAATATAGATTATCAATAAAAAATGAAATCAATTCTGCAATATATACGACTCTATTTCAAAACAAAACAAATTTGAACTCTAAATGTGATCAGTTTGAATTAAAATTCATTGAACATGCAAATTTCATACTAAAAACTACATCACTTTATCGGTGACCAGTTTCAATTAAAGTTCTTTCAAAATGAAAATTCCAATAACAAAACTATGTAAATTTATGAGTGACTAGTTGAATTAAAGTTCATTCAGCATGAAAATAGTAAAATATATTCATAAGTGGCCTGTTTGAATTAATATTCATTGCGTCAAATAAGTTAATACTAACCTGATATGCAAAATCTTTTCCAGTAGAGTTCAATGCCTTCTTTCTTACATTTGTTGTAAAACCTCAATTTCTGTTTCAGTCTTCTACAACACCATAAACAAATCAAATATCGATATATAATTTCCATAAAGGATAATTTACATTTTACTTTAAAAATCAAAAGTGTCAAAAGGAAAACAAAAATGGGCATGCGTTACAAAGAGTGTAAGGATTATTCATAAGTATTTTAGAAACAAATACACACTAAATTTAACATTACAACAGCCTGAGATTTTTAGAAAACAAGATGGGAACCTAAGAGAACATCTAAGGAAAAATCGAGGCACTCCATAAAACAAAAAGGGAATAAACTAATACAAAAGTACATTAATATATAATCTGATAGAAACAATACAATTTAATAAAACATACTAAATCGTCAATGCATATTCCAATAAATTTAAATAAATTATTTTATAACCCACATATCAATTCTCAAATTTCTGACTACAAATCTCCACAAAGTTAAAATCAAAATACTATTATGAGAGATATCTTCAAGACGAACCGACAAATACTTAAAGGCTCCACAATCCTGAAACAGAACAAGGAAACCAGAAATAATATCAAAGTGGAATATAAAAGATAAATAATGAAGAAAACTCACAAGAAATATGTTCTCAGCAGAAAAATAACTTACAAACCTGAAAAACACAAAGATGACATTAGTAATATTAAAAGTAAAATTTAGCAAAACAGTATTTTCAATCAAACAAATAATGGTACTTAGATATATGACCCAGTATTATTTAAAAAACAATAGAAAAATAGAAAAATGCATGAAACGAAAATGAATGGTATATCAGATTAGATAAATTTCAGAAATCTAACTGACATACCTCTACATTAATACCTTGAATCAAGGAATCGTCAATAAAACTCTTCAATTATCAACTTTTATAACCGAAGTAGTACACCCCCTTTCAGATACATCGAATCACAAAAAACCCCCAATCTCAACACAGCAAAAACGGATGTTAAATTAAATCAAACTATCTTTGCTATTCCAAGATGGGGAGGAAGAAAAAACAGGAAAAATATTGAGCAAATTCTCAGAGAAATCAATAATACTTCGAATCAGATTTAATTAAAATTTGAAAAGGAGGAAAAATTAAAACAGGAATTTCTTTTGATGAAAATTAAAAACTTTTCTAAAGAAGATGCAAGAACATCATGGAAGAAGAGGACTTCGTTTTCTGCGAAGTACAGCCGCGTGTATTCCACTACACCGGAAAAAAAATTATATTTAAATATGAACCCAGGGAAAAAATGTATTAACAAATATTATATTAATAATATACATTAAGTATAAACACGTGTGTCACTACACAAAAAAAAAATATTTAAATATTAAACCAGGGAAAAAATGTATTAATAAATATTAAATTTTATCTCTCTATAAAATTCTAACATCACACAAACTCTATTCAATTATTTTCTAATCTCTCATCCATCCCGCACAGGAAAAACAACACTCTCAAAAATTTAAACCCTATCAAACACAAAAAGGGCAACTTTTGAAAGAGGTTTTATCAAATGCCAACGATTTGATAGCCATGGTAAATTTATTACTTCAATTTATATTTCGAACATACCTTTTATATGTTATTTACAAATAATTCTTACAATGTAACCATTAATTTATTGTAGGAAATGTCAAAGACCTTTATCATTGGACTCGAAAATAATATTTCATAAATGATTTTTCTCACAAATTACCAAGGAACATTATGGAGTGCTTACATCACCAAGTTAGAAGATGCTAGCATTCTGAATGATGGATGTGACACATTTGTCAAAGACATGAAGATAAAAAAAGATACTATGTTGTCTTCCAAAAAGTAAGAGGAATTGTTTACAATGTGGTTATTCTTGGAACTCAGAAATAATCAATTACAAATGTACTTGAAATTCTAATATAATAAAAGTTCTCTGCTTTGCAATTTCATATATTATCTCTTTATTTTTAATTACACTAATAGAAAAACTTTGAAACACGAAAATTACACAATAATTTTTCGCATGAACAAATAAAATCACCTATCGCACTATGTATCCAAATTAAAACATTTAACTCATATTATACCCATTTTAATCCATGAAAAAATATATTCAAAACATTCTGCGCATTGCGCGGGCTTAAGCAAATCCCTCAATTTTGTTTTCTTTAAGAAACCAAAGTAATAAATTTGTAATTTTATTCAAATATGATATTTTCTAGTTTGAATTAAACCATTGACGTTTAGTTTGTTTAGCTTTTTTTAAAACGTAAATAAGTTATTACTACATATTTATGGCAACTTTTTTTTTACCATTTATAAGTATGGTCTAGTTTATTACAATTATATTATTATAAGACCTCATCAGAGGAGGAGAAGTAGAAGCCCCCGTGAGGAGAGTAGTAGATGTCCCGTTGAGCGGGTGTCGTAGAAGTCCCGTTGAGCGGGTGCCCCGTGAGGGGTGTATAAGACCTCACACATGGGAACCCAAAGAAATGACAATTAAATCATTCCCCTTGTGTGAGGGAGGTATCGAATCTGGACCTCTCGGTCACAGACAGTGGATGTTACTCACTGGGCTACCATGCCTTCGATATTTATGGCAACTTAATAACTCATTTATAAATGCACTGTTTGTGTTTTAAAAAAACGTTTTTATGATGTTTTATTTTCCACATGGCTATTCTCCTTCTGCCAAGGCAAATTCCCCTCAAATGACAATATGACTTGTATATCACTAAGTTTATTTAAAATGTAAATATTACTCTCTTAAATATGACTTGTATATCACTAATTGTATTTAAAAGAGTAATATTGATACTTTGATTATAAAATCATCTTAATTATTGTTTCTTTAATTTTCGTAACATGTAATGAAAGTCTTGGGGAAGGGAGGTAGTACAATATTATAAATTATATTTCTAAAATTAATAAAACGTATAATTTGTACAAAGAGAAAAACGCTGTATATGTACATGAACTATTTCTGCTTTTCTATAAATAGCACAAAGAAAAAAATAGAGCCCACATGTACATGAACATTTTACGGGCCTGCTCTGTTTGGCAAAATAAGAATTCAGGCCAATTTTCTTATAAAAAATGCCATGTGCCGCGCACATGGCACCGGATTGAAGGGCAAAATGGCCATTTTATACAACACCACTACCCCCATCCCACCACCACCCCCCCCTTCCGCCACTCCCTCCTCCTTCTTCCTCTTCCTCCACCACCATCACTCCAACCACCCCTCTCCTTCCGCCACTCCCTCCTCCTTCTTCCTCTTCCTCCACCGATCAAAACCTCACACATCACCACCACCACCACCCTCCCATTCCGCCACCCCATCCCCCTTCTTCCTCCACTCCACCCATCACACTTCATTCTCCTTCTTCCTCCATTCCACCTCTACTTAGAACTAAGCCCTTTAAAGTTTTGAATGGTGTAATAGTAGACCAATTTTGGGTAATGGGTTTTGGGGGGAAAATTGTGTATTTTGGGTAATGGGTTTTGGGGAAAAAATTGTGTATTTTGGAGTTGTGGGGTGGCGGAAGGGGAGGGTGATGGTGGAATGGAGGAATAAAGAGGATGGAGTGTGATGGGTGGAGTGGAGGAAGAAGGAGGATGGGGTGGCGGAATGGGAGGGTGGTGGTGGTGGTGATGTTTGAGGTTTTGATCGGTGGAGGAAGAGGAAGAAGGAGGAGGGAGTGGCGGAAGGAGAGGGGATGGTTGGAGTGATGGTGGTGCGTGATGGTGGTTGAGGAAAATGAATGAGGAGGAGGGAGTGGCGGAATGGGAGGGGATGATTGGAGTGATGGTGGTCTGTGATAGTGGCGGAAGGGAGGGTGGTGGGATAGGGGTTATGGTGGTGGTGGGTGGTGGTGGTGTGAGAGGTGGAGGTGGAGGTGGTGGTGGTGGAATGGGGGTGGTGGTGCAGTATAAAATGGCCATTTTGCCCTTCAATCCGGTGCCATGTGCGCGGCACATGGCATTTTTTATAAGAAAATTGGCCTGAATTCTTATTTTGCCAAACAGAGCAGGCCCGTAAAATGTTCATGTACATGTGGGCTCTATTTTTTTCTTTGTGCTATTTATAGAAAAGCAGAAATAGTTCATGTACATCTACAGCGTTTTTCTCTTTGTACAAAACCATGCTATCTTATTGTTATTGACATATAAAGGTAAAAGTCAAGAGGTTCATAGCTCAGTGAGGCAATGGCATGCCCACGATTGTGAGGTCGAGGGTTCGACACATCTGTTAAAAAAAACATATGAAGCAAAAAATAGAATAAGACTCCTGCAGAATACATTTAAATTGAGGATTTAATTTTAGAGCAACTAGACATTCCTTACATAAAAATAGTTTCGTGTGCTATTCTTACCACGAATAATTTTTAGATGTTTTTTCTATCACACAAAAATTTCACATGTTAATGCGGCGTAGGAACGATGATTTCCGAAAGTATTTTCTCACATGTCATCCATACATTCTAATTCAGAGATAAAATTGACAAACTATTCAATTCTCCCACAAAATATCCATCCATTGGACAAAGGAAAATTTTGATATGGGACTAGGGGCCACGGTAGGGGCCCTCGGTCCACTGCGTGGAGAATGTGCCACGCCGCCTCCCTTTTAATTGCCATCACGCTTAAAATACAAAAAAAAAATAGTTCTGATATGGATACAATTAAAAGTACAAAAATATCTCTCTCCTTATTTTATAGTGATGTGACAAGTTTGTACATTTTTTGTACTTTTAACTGTGTCCATATAATAACTATTTTTTTTGTATTTTAACTGTGACTGGCAAAAAAAATTTTTTTTTAAAAAGGGAGGGCGACGTGGCACATTCTCCACCAAGTGGACCAGGGCCCTACCCCTGGCCCTGGTCCATATCAGAACTGACCTTGGACAAAGATACAAATAAGCTAAAAAAAAAATTACCAACATTTTGGAGTGATAATGTGATGGTTTGCCAATTTTACAATAATTAGAATGCAGTGCATGACATGTGAAGAGACTGTCGAAAATTACCGTCTCTCCGCCACATCATGATACTTATAGCACGTGATTTTTTTTGTGGCAAAAAATGCACAAAAAATTATTTATGGTAGAAATAGCACACTTAATTACTTTTGTGACAAAAATAGATATTTGCTCTTGATTTTTTTAAGAAATAAATAAAAAAATTCCTGATTTTGTTCGTGGAAAAACAAGAGTTGAAACTGACACATCAATAGAAGCATTTCCACAGTCCATTTCTTCAAGCTTATTATATATATCAGCTTCTCTTCAGTTTCTAGACACAGAACCAAGAAATGGGAAGTCCAAAATCTCAGGAAAGGGTCCTCATATTATGCGGAGATTATATGGAAGATTACGAGGTTCATTTCTTAAGTTTTCATTTACTTTTTATTGTGGGATTTTTATTTTTCTTGCAGAACATAATCAAATTTTATTTGTTTACCTCTCTATGTATGTTCTTGATAGAATAATTTGCTTTGTAGAATGTTTTGGTTCAGGTAATGGTTCCATTTCAAGCTTTGTTAGGATATGGAGTTTCTGTTGATGCAGTTTGTCCTGGAAAGAAAGCAGGGGACTTTTGTCCTACTGCTGTTCTTCAACTCTCTGGTCACCAGGTCTCTTTCTTGATTAGGCATGAGATTAAATTGGGGATTTTTTTAAATTTAAATTTGAGGTGTTATGGAATTGTTTTGAGGGATAGTTTAATGTTAGGGTTAATGAATTTGGCTAAAAGATTGGAACTTGGATTCTTATTGTCACGCACTGCAACGAGACACGTGGGTCTGGCAGTGCCCAGGACCACATACTTGGCAACCGGATTAGCTATGCCAAAATGGATATACTGAAGTGACCGAGAGTACTTAGGTCCGTATTACATAGCACTTAATCTTTCATTATCACACTTGTTCTTGTTTCTTTTTACTTAATTAGAAAATGGAAAAACCATGGTGGGATTGTTACATTGTGAATGTTTGTTAGTTGCTGGTCGCTGTTTAAGGAGAATACTTTGCATTCTGAATATCTTTCTATGTACTTTTGGTGATGGTTTTGGTTCCGAACAATGATCAATTGTTTGATTCACATTTTGGAAATTATTTTGATATTGTAATTTGATTTAAGCAAGCATTAAGTGTTGATAACCCTGATGCTAAGTCGTTTGAATTTTCGTTCCTTTTGATACTTTGTTTGCAGACTTATACTGAGTCAACGGGTCACAACTTCACCCTTAATGTAGGATTAAACCAAGTTTACTATATTAATTAATGTTGTATTAGTTTACTTGATGTGGTATTTATTATGTGTAGTTGGTTGTTGGTAGTTAGTTGTTGGTTAGTAGAATTTATTGTTAGTAGTTGTTGTTGTTGACTGAAGTAATTGTTAGTTGGTGGAAGTTGGTTAGATATAATTGGGGGTATTTATATTTCATGTCTATAAATAGACATGAGAAGCTTAGAAATCAGTAAGCAAACACAAAGCTTCACTGCCTTCATTTTCTTTTGTTCTCTTTGTCCGATTGGCTCTTCAATATATCAAAAGCACTTTTGTTCATTTTAGTTTCTCAAAGCCTATTGGCTCAAGTAATGTCAAGAAGCATTTTGCTTCAAAAGTAGCCGCCTCCTCCTTTCTTGTATTCTACTTTGGCCGCTTAAGCCTATTGGCTTATTCAACATATTTATTTTCATTATAAATTTCTTTCTGTTTGTTTATCTCCTAAATATATTATTGTGGGATCATTTTAAAAGTTTGAAAATTTGTATCAGAGCTAGTGTTGTGTGATGGATCCCCGAACTTTGCGTGCGTGTAATATTTTTGTATTTGATGGAAAGAAAGATTTTGATATGTGGATAAAACATATGCAAAATTTCTTCCAAGTTCTTGGAGTATGGAAAATTATTGAGGAAGGTTATGAAGAACCTCCTTCAGATACTCCATTAACAAATGCACAGGAGAAGAAACAACAGTTTAATGCGATTGCAAGACATCATTTGTGCAATCGGGTGTCATTAGATGTGGCAAGAAAATTTATCCATGCTAATACGACAAAGGAGATATGGACGATTTTGGTAAATTCCAACAAAGGGAATGACGATGTGAAGCGGGTCAGATTACAAGCTTTGAGGAAGGATTATGAGTTGGTACTCATGAAATCAACTTAGTCAATTAAAGATTATATTGGCAAAATTCAGATTTTGGCCAATGATATGAGATCAAATGGTGAGACATTGAAAGAATCTCAAGTTGTTGAGAAAATATTGCGGTCCATTAATTCCAAATTTCATACAAAAACGACTGTTTTGGAAGCTACAAAGGACTTAGAAAAATTGACAGTTGATGAGTTGGAAGGAGAACTATTTTCCTATGAGTTGTCTTTGGGTCAACAGAATGTTCAAAGTCTACCTGAGGAAAAAGCATTGCAAGCTCAGGTGGAGGTTAAAAATGAGAGAGTTGGATTTTCACATCATGCTGAATCAAGTCAGCAAGGCGCTCAGAATTTTCGCGGTAGAGGCCGAGGAAATTTCAGAGGCAACAACAGAGGCAGAGGAAACTTCAGAGGACGTGGTAGAGGTAATTTTAATTATCAGCAAAATTACCCACAATCTAATAATTCATATCAGAGAATGGATAAATCGAAAATTCAGTGTTACTTTTGCAAAAAATATGGTCATATGAAAAAAGACTGTTTTGTTAAAAAATGTCAGTTTTGACAGCCACAAGCAAAATTTGCTGAAACAAATATTGATGGTTCTGACACTATTATTTGCTTCCTCTGGTAATGGTGAAACTGAAAGTAATATTTGGTTTTTTGATTCTGGCTGTAGTAATCATATGTGTGGAAATAAAGATATGGTTACAGACTTGAATACATCTGTTCAGACTACTGTAAAATTTGGAAATAAACAACGTGTAGCAGTTGCAGGAAAAAGAAAAATTGCTATCACTTTGAATGATGGATCTTCTAGCTTTATTTCTGATGTTCTATATGTTCCTAGTCTTGGCCATAATTTGTTGAGTGTTGGACAGCTAGATATGAATGGTACAATATCAATTTTTGTGATCTAACGTGCACTGTCAGTGATCCTGCTAAGAGGCTAATTGCAAATGTAAAAATGACTAATTGTGACGACCCATAATTTCGAATATCAATTTAAAGGTTAGTATTATATTAATTTTTCACTTGATAGGGTTAAAAATGTATTTTAGATTAATTAGCAAGGGTAAAATAGCCCAAACAATAAAGTGGTAATTTCTATTAAAAGATAAGGGCATAATAGTAATTGAAAAAAATTGAGAAATAAAAGAAAAATGAAAAATATTGATCATTATCTTGTACTTGCGCACCAAGAAAGAAAAAATATTAGCGTTAATAGTCCCTGAATTATTTACATAAAAAGTCCTTACAAATACAAGAAATTACAAGAAAGGTACTTAATTACTACTATAAATAGAAGACCTTTGGCCTCCATTTCATTTGCACCTTTCCTTAAAGGGAAATTCTCCCTCAAAACTCTCTCTACTCTCCCGGTCCAAATAATAAACTTCTGGAATCTCTGGCGGTGAATTTGGTTGCGATAGACAGGTATTTTTATTTATGTTGTCATAATCCTGCAATAATAAAGTTAAGTTAATCGTGGGTCATGAAAGAATTAGATTATATTCTCTGAGATCGTCCCTACACTCCGTGACCCACCCCACTGGTGGAGACTTTTTCTAATCGGACTTTTTGCTTTGGTTAAGACGGGTGAACCAGAAGAATATAAGTCTAATTCTTGATTGATCCTAGACTAGAAAAGAGTAACATATATTTTGCATTATATTTAAAATTAAATAGACATTAAGCAAATAGAAATATCCAGTTATAATATTGGAAAGCGAACAAGAGCATTTCAATATTAGAACTTGGAATCACTTATCATCCTTAACATTGAAAATATTATTTTGTTCTAAGAATATTTTAACCTGTTATTGAAATAGTATTTTCATAGTTTCTATTTTATTGACAATCTGAAACTAGGAAGAAGGTACGCACGATAAGAGGCTAAGGTGAGTTCCCTCTCAAAACCGGAGAACTTGTTTTACAAATGCATTTTATGGAAATTGTTTTATAAATGAAAGTTGCAATATTTTTTAAAGGAATTCTGAAAAAGTGTTTCTGAAAAGTATTTATTGGAAAGTATTTCTGAAAAATATTTCTGAAAAGTAAATGAATGATAACTCTGGAATGTTATTGGAATTCTGATATTTCTGAAGAGGGCGCTTACACTGCACAAATATGGTAGCCCCTCGTCCCGACCATTGGGGGTCTGCACTGGTACGAGGCTAGTCACCCGTACAAGGGCATCTCGCACCGTTGGTTTTGGACACTCTGTTTATCTCTTGGGATCCCAAGGCCTGTGTGGGAATTGTTAGGGACAGGGAAAGCAACGGGCTGACTGTATTCCCTACGTGCACCACATATGGTTCTTAATTCTGACGGCTAACATGTCTCCGGGGTTAGGAGGTTTAACTCAGGAGCTGTTGGTATTTCTGACGCCAAGCCGCGGTACCCCGGCTATGGCTTTATAATTCTGACAAGGGGGATAAGGTTGAAAATCATAATTATGTCTGGTGTGAGGCTGGTACTGACTAAAGAGTTATTGACTTGGCCGGTCATGCACTCTTTTATTTCTGAATCTGATACCCGGAATGGTCTTCTTATTCCGGTGGATATTGCTCTTTACCCGGAATGGTCTTTTTATTCCGGTGGATACTTCTGAACTTGAAAAGAAAGAATATTCCAGATAAAGAATGTTTCTTTTAAAATGAAATAATTTCTAAATTGTTTTGGAAAAAGACAAAGAGAAATGTTTTCTGAAAGAGAATGATTTTACAAAAGGAAAAATATTTCTAAATAAAGAAAGTTTCTCCGTGTCTTCAAAATAAAATGTTTGCGAAATAAAATGAGTTTCAAAATCACTATCACACACTTCACTGGGGACTCACTGGGCTATTTATAGCTCACCCTTTCTCTGTTTTCTGTTTTAGTTCTTGCAGGATTGAAGGTTTAGAACAAGAACATTCTGAGATGTAGAGTTGAACCAAGACAAAGATTGAGTCAACGCTAGACACAAACCTATAATAGAAGATTTTGGTATCAGAGTGGCGCAGCGGAAGCTTGGGATTAGAAATCGGTACATGGAGATTCAGTCAAAGGCCGAAGTCAACGTAGAAAACATATAATAGTTTAGAAAAAAATTGTCCACATGTAAATTATATTGTGAAAGATAGAACCCAGTGCCGAGAGGCACGCGGCGTACCCGACCCGAGAGGGACGGGGTGTCACACTAATAACCATTTATATCCTTTGAATATCAACTCTGGTGGTTTACCTTGTTTAGTACTGCTGTATTTGATGATCATTGGCTGTGACACATGCGGTTTGGACATTTGAATTTTTCTAGCTTGAATTTGCTTGCCAAGAAAAATTTAGTTGTGGAACTACCTTCTCTCGATTTTGATGATAGAAAATGTGAGGCATGCATTGCTGGAAAAAAGCACAGAGATTCATTTCTTAAGGATAGAGCTTGGAGAGCATATACACCATTGCAGTTAATTCATTCTGATTTGTGTTCTGTGGAAGTTCCTTCTATTGGTGGTAAAAAGTATTTCATTACTTTTTATTGATGATTTCAGTAGGAAGACTTGGGTTTATTTTTTGCGAAATAAATCTGAGGCATGTGATGTGTTTAAAAGTTTCAAAGTTTATGTTGAAAAGCAAAGTGGCTATGTGATTAAGACTTTGAGAACTGACAGAGAAATTGAATATCTTGTTTGTGATGATTTTCTGAGAAAACATGGAATTAGACATCAGATTACTGCCAGGTATACTCCGCAACAGAATGGTGTAGCAGAGAGGAAAAACAGAACTGTGATGGATATGGTAAGATCCATGATGAATGCTAAGAATATGCCTAAAGAATTTTGGACAAAAGTTGTTACTTGTACTGTTTATGTTTTAAACTGGTGTCCTACAAGGAGCAATGATGGAAAAATTCCACAAGAGTTGTGGACTGGTAAAAAGCCAAATATCAGTCATTTGAAAGTTTTTGGTTGTGTTACTTATGCACATGTTCCGGATCCTCTAAGAAAGAAATTGGATGATAATGCAGAAAAATGTGTGTTCCTTGGTTATAGTCACGAGACCAAAGGGTACAAGTTGTACAATCCGGATACTCAAAAGGTAATTGTCAGCAGAGATGTTACTTTTGATGAGAAATCTGCATGGGATTGGTCTGGTAAGAAACCTGTTGTGCCAGTTTCATCTTCATATATCCCAGTACAATCAACTTCAGAAAGTTCACCAATTGTTCAGTGTGATAGAGAACAGATTGAGCAATCAGTGTAGTCCATTTCTGCACCTTCTTCAAGTCGCCCTCATAAGGAGACTCAAATGCCTGCTCGTTTGAAGGACTGTGTTACCGGTTCTGATTTATTTGATGAAGATATTATGAATTTTGTCTTATTTGCAGATTATGATCCTGTTACTTTTGAGGATGCTGCTAAAAATGATGATTGGATTAAAGCAATGGATGATGAGATTAATGCCATTAAGAAAAATGATACTTAGGAGTTGACTTCACTTCCTCCTAGTAAGAAAGCTATTGGTGTTAAATGGGTTTTTAAGACTAAGTATAAATCCTCTGGTGTGGTTGATCGTCTCAAAGCACGATTGGTAGCTAAAGGCTATAAGCAACAAGCTGGTATTGATTATTTTGAAGTATTTGCACCTGTTGCCAGACTTGATACAGTTCGTATGATTATTTCTCTTGCTGCTAATAATTCTTGGTACATTTATCAAATGGATGTTAAATCTGCTTTCTTAAATGGCGTGTTAGAAGAAGAAGTCTATGTTGAGCAACATGCAGGTTATATCATGAAAAATCAGGAAGATAAGGTTTACAGACTGAAGAAATCTTTGTATGGTTTGAAGCAAGCACCGAGAGCTTGGTACACTCGGATTGATTCTTATTTTCTCAGTCATGGTTTTGATAGATGTCATTATGAACATACTCTATATGTGAAGTTTAATGCTGACGGTGATATTTTTATTGTATGTTTGTATGTTGATGATCTTATATTCACTGGAAACAATCCCAATTTGATTTCTGAATTCAGGGAGGCTATGATTAATCATTTTGAGATGACAAATTTGGGATTGATGTCTTACTTCCTTGGTGTGGAGGTTAATCAGTTTGATGGAGGAATTTTTATTTCTCAAAGAAATTATGCAAGTGATATTTTGAAGAAGTTTAAGATGGATTCTGCTAATCATATCATGACTCCTGTTGAAGAAAAGTTGAAGTTGTCAATTGATGGCACTGGAGAATTAGTAGATGATACTAATTTCAGAAGATTGGTTGGAAGTCTGCGATATTTGACTTCTACGAGGCCTGATATCACTTATGGTGTGGGTTTGATCAGTAGATTTATGGAATCCCCTCGTCAATCTCATTTGCAAGCTGCAAAGAGAATTTTGAGATATGTTATAGGTACGCAATCGGATGGTATACTTTATTCGCGTACTGATGATTTTGGTATTTTAAGATATATCGATAGTGATTGGGCCGGTGATATTGTGAAGTATAAGAGTACTTCTGGATATGCATTTTATTTGGGTTCTGGTGCATTTTCGTGGTCTTCAAAGAAACAACAAATTGTAGCAGTTTCTACGGCAGAGGCTGAATACATGGCAGCTACAAACTGTGCTACTCAAGCAGTTTGGTTGAGGCGAATTCTTGATTTTCTGAAGTATCAACAGGTTGAGCCTACTACAATTTTGTGTGATAACAAATCTGCTATTGACTTGACCAAGAACTCGGTGCTACATGGTCGTAGCAAGCATATCAACATAAAGTATCATTTCATTCGTGAATTGGTTCAAGACAAGGAGATTGTTGTTGAATATTGTCCTACAGAAGAACAAGTTGCAGACATTTTCACTAAACCATTGAAGTCAGAGTTATTTTGGAAGCTGAAGAAGATACTTGGCATGATCAAGTTTGAAGAACTTGGTTTAAAGGAGGCAATGTAGGATTAAACCAAGTTTAGTATATTAATTAATGTTGTATTAGTTTAATTGATGTGGTATTTATTATGTGTAGTTGGTTGTTGGTAGTTAGTTGTTGGTTAGTAGAAGTAATTGTTAGTAGTTGTTGTTGTTGACTGAAGTAATTGTTAGTTGGTGAAAGTTGGTTAGATATAATTGGGGGTATTTATATTTCATGTCTATAAATAGACATGAGAAGCTTAGAAATCAGTAAGCAAACACAAAGCTTCACTACCTTCATTTTCTTTTGTTCTCTTTATCCGATTGGCTCTTCAATATATCAAAAGCACTTTTGTTCATTTTAGTTTCTCAAAGCCTATTGATTGGCTCAAGTAATGTCCAGAAGCATTTTGCTTCAAAAGTAGCCGCCTCCTCCTTTCTTGCATTCTACTTTGGCCGCTTAAGCCTATTGGCTTATTCAACATATTTATTTTCATTATAAATTTCTTTCTGTTTGTTTATCTCCTAAATATATTATTGTGGGATCATTTTAAAAGTCTTCACTTAATGCGACGGTTGTTGACGTTGAGGCCGGCAAATATGATGGTCTGATCATACCATGAGGGCGTGCTCCAGAATATCTTGCCATGAATGAATCCGTTACAAACTTGGATGAGAGTGTTATCAAATGGTGAAGCGTTTTATAGAGTCTGCAAAACCCGTAGCTTCCATTTGCCACGGACAACTGATTTTGGCAGCTGCCGATGTTCTCAAGGGCAAGAAGTGTACGGCATACCCTGCTGTGAAACTGAACGTGGTTCTCTCGGGTGAAACTTGGGTAGAACCCGAACCTATAGAACGTTGTTTCACAGACGGAAATTTGGTAACTGGTGCAGCTTGGCCTGGTCATCCTGAGTTCATTTCACAAATCATGGCTCTTCTTGGCATAAGCGTCTCATTTTAGTCGAATCTATGTTACTCGGACTCTCCGTTTAGTCGTGTTGTACCGTTGTCGACAGGGCACGACGTTGGTATGGGTATGGGTACTTTGACAACTCTTGAAAGCTCATCACCGCCATCGCTGGGACACCCATTGTTGCTGTCGCTAGATATCAAAGGTACGTCTATTGGAGATTGGAGTTTGGGCGGATGAAGGAGTTTGTACAAAATTCAAGCAATAAGGAGTCAAACAAAGCATCGAATTGGCTGGTGATTTGAATATGTACTAGCTACAAATTTGATAGGAAGAAGGGAAGAAATTAGGTTTACGGAGAGGGAAAGACTATGGGGGAGAGACCCGTATCCTTTATTTTAGATGTTTAAGTACCTGACACCAAAATACATACCCATATCCGACACCCGTACCCGAGTCCAAGTAACATAGAGTCGAATACCTAATCTGTTACAACCAGTTTAGCATAGGTTCTTTTGCTGCGCTATATATACTTACATATAGTATTTTTTGCATCTGTTTTTTTTATTCCCACTTAGATGTTGCTTCTCCTACTTAATGAAGATTAGGTTTATTTGATTCTTGATTTCCAGATGATGAGTGATCTGATGAACAACTATAACCATATGACCCATGATTCCTTTTTTCTAGAAAATTGAAAAGGAGATAAAACTATTAATTTAAAACAATTATTGTTTTTATGAAAGAAAAAAACAATTATTGTTATTTTATGTGAATATAAACATCTTATTAATATAAGAGCAAATTAATTAATAAAAAAACTCATTAAAACTAGTTTAAAAGAAGACTTATATTTTAAAACTAGAACTAGTCTCTCATTCTCATTCTCCTTCCCATTTCTTTTTTTTTTTTTTTTTTTGAAAAAACTATTTCTTACTTTTCTTTTACATATAGTTCAATTCGAACTTATACTTCCATCTCATTTCCATTGATTTCTCTAATTCCAAACGGACTTTGTCGGGTAAAGAAGTCGTCCATGGCCTGCCTGCCATGCTATTATCATATTCCAATAAAACCGGACAACAATTTGAAAAAAAAAAAAAGGGTTTGGATATATTATTATTTTAAAAAATTTGAATAGTTAACATTATCAATATAGACATTCATTTTCACATTACTTTGACATAATCTAAAGTAATAACGAAGTCAGAATTTTAATTTAAGGGGTTAAACTAGAAGGGCTTGGCTTGATAATGGCATGGGTTTGACATAATGGTCAAACAATGACATTCTTTTATTTTTGGGACAACATTTTAGCAAGGACGGATTTGGCGCCAAGACCCTTAGCAACAAATCCATCCTGGACTGGCAGAGACTTGTTAAAAAAATTGTCAAAGAATTCTTCTTCAATTCACCAAAATATGTACATTTCACCCGAAATAAGTTTGATTTTTTCCGACTAATTCAATAACCACTCAAAATATGTGCAATTTACCAAAATGTGCAATTCCCGCATATCTAAAACTCAAAATGAATAAAACAACAATTTCATTTATTAAATTCAAAAGCCAAAATGGTCAATGTAATACAATTGTCAAAATTATCGAGGCGTATAAGGTACTTTTATTTTGGGGTTCGAACAAAGCCAGTATCTTTGTCCATTTTTATCACGGACGACCGTACCATGATGGTTGTTCTCTAATTAAACCCCTTCAGTGTTGATAAAAACTTGATCCTCCGGTGATAGTGGCGGGTGAAGTAGAGCCTTTTGTTGTGTTTGAGTCTGATCAAGTTCTAAGGAGTATGAGGGTAGGTCATCCATGTTATCCGCTTGCAAACCCGATAAAGACGCACCTTGATGAGCGGCTTGATTGGTGAATGGAATGCCGGTTGAAGTCCAATCAAAGTTGTTGGGAAATTGAAAATCTCCCCACTGACTACGTAGGAAATCATCCAGAGTGGACGATGAAGGTTGTGTATCTCCGTGACTAGCTTCAATGAACCAAGTAGGGTCGGTATGTGGCTGGGACGGAGGGATGTAAGCGTCCTAAGGCCCGAGAATCTCTCCACCGGCTTGTGTCCGCTGAATGGAGTGATAATATGCATTTGTCTCCTGGCGAGACCGACGACCACCCTGTCTAGCACCAACTTGACTCCGGCCTTCCACATAGTTTCTAGGTAATGTCAATGGACGTTCTATCACCGCCTCTGATATGTCAAATGACCGCGGTCTGCAACTCATAACTCTTTCATCATCCTGTAAAGCACTCGTCAATTAATTAGATGCCCAATTTTGGAAACTTTTTGTTTCTAGATATAAAATGTTGTTTGCTTTTTATTGCAAGGCACCCGAGACCTGAGTAGACGCTAAAGCCTGTAATAAATAACAAACATAATTAAAAATTATGATAAAATTAAAACATTATTATATAGTTCATAATAAAATAAAACTCACCAAAATTTGTTCAGCTATCGCGTTCGATTGAAAACCCCGGGTAAGGTTTGAAGGGTCCTTCTTTGGGAGTTATTTATAAGCAAGAGTGAAATGTTCTTGTACCACTCTAATCATCCCGGGGCACAAAACATTATCCGTCTGAACACCCTCCACTACATACTCCGTTCTTTTCCGCCACAACTCGATGTATTCCTTGTGCACTGTGAACCAATTCTTACTTGCCACAAGTTTAATCTTGTGGAGAACATCATCAACAACAAGTCTATTAGTCCTAACCACTTCTGGTATAGTATGCTCATATCCAAACTGCCTCAAACTCGATTAGGAAGATGATACTCCACAATGTCAGAGCAAATCAATGGGACTCGGGCAACCACCACTTCCCGAAAGTTTAGCTCCTGAGCCACCTAGACATCTATCACTTGGTCTATACCCACATAAACTACACAAACAAATAAATATATTAACTCACATTTAAATACAATTTATGGAATAAAAAATACAAAAAATATTAACTTACCCCTCGTCTCTCATTCATTCGATCAAGTTTATCCCGACATACTAGGGATGGCAATGGGGCCGGGTGGGGGCGGATACCATGATCTCCAGCCCCAGCTCCGTCTCTTTCATCGTATCCACATCCCGACCCAGCCCCATCACTGGGATGGATGGGCATCCCATCCCCATCTCAAGTGGAGGCCCACCCCCAACTGGGGGAAAGCGGGGATTTTTTTCCTCAAATTCCCACTTTCGTCCCAACGGAGGCTCAACTTCGACTAGAAAAAAATAGTGAATTTTTAACAAAAATCCTCAAATAAAACCTTGAAAAAAATGGTATAGAATTGTAAAATAAAATATTTAATGTCTGTAAAATGAAACAACATAATCTAAATTAACACTAGTTTGCTCACTAAATGATACTAGTTTGTAGACACCGCTCATTTGCTGCCCAACATAATATAGATCACTTTGCAAGACATGTGACATATTCCCAAGAACCAAAGATTGAGAAGTCGAAAAACTTGTTGGTCTATTTGGTTGCTTCTCATTTTTTGACTTGTACTCATTAAACAAATTAATACAAGACTTTTTAACTTTATCAATCCTATTAGGAGATTCAACATCACCATATATTTTATGAAGAGGAGTCCCAGAAAGAATTTGATTCACGCGATCTTCTCCAAGTTAGATGTCTATTTTATTTTTTAGTTATTTTATGCTCTTTCTATTTAGTATTTTAGACGGGCCATACGAGGTGGAACGGGCCGGTCCGGGATGGGGACGGGGACGGGGATATTATTTCACCCGCCTCCCCATCCCCCATTCCCCACCCACACCCCCAACTTAAACCGGGGAATTCTCGGCCTAAACATGACCCAATACGTCCATTCCTACGTGAACCAATTCTCGGTATAGCTTTTGTCATATTTTATCATCTCGTAAATACAAGTCAGAGATATATTAATATATCCATTTCATGTTAAAATAGATTCCTTATTTATGTATCGTTTCCTTTAGCGAGTGTGATTATCCCTGCCTTTGTTTATGTCTCGGATTGGAACAAATTTCTAGAATTCGCCCCCGCCTTTTGGCCAAATTGGAGCCTGTGCTTGATTTGTCCATTTTGCAGCTAGTTGGGCCGGTCCGGATCTCCAATTCACCCGCCCTCATTGTCATCCCTACGACATACCAATAATTGATGGCTAAGAGTTACTCGAAAAGTCCTAGGGCACTTCCATCTTGCTTTGAAAGCAACACCCACTGGTATATTCGGCCTTGGAACATCTCGATTTTGAGGTCAGAAAATGGATAGACGCTCCCATGCCCACAACTGTTGAATAAAATCTAACTAAATTACCAATGACATTATCAGAAAATAATTGACATTATCGGAAACAACAAAACCAAAATTAACTATATTCACAATATTACAAAATTCACTAAATTAACTAAATTCACAATATTCACAATATTCACAAGGCTTTAACAATAATCCAATATTCCAATATTTACCAAATTCACAATGTGAAAAAATTCACATTACTCCAATATTCCAAAATGCAAATTACATAATTCTAAATTATATTTACGCTATCCAACTTTCAAAAATTCACAAAATTCACAAAATTCAAAAATTGAAAAAAAGAAATCCAAAATTAACAATATTCCAATTTATATTAACAATATTCAAAAGGATTTCACAATATTAAAAAAATTAAATAATACACAATTTAAATAACAAATCCGAAAAATAAAAAAAATCAAAAAAAAATTAATGGGGATTATACCTTCACTTGTCCGAGAGAATGAGGACTGGCGATGGTGCTTGAACGGATGTGGAGTTGATTGTGGGTGGAGGTGACCGTGGGTGAGGCTGGAGTTGATTATTGCGTTTTTATTTTCGCCATTGTCACCTTTTCATTTTTGTATTTTGCTGCAACTGCTAAGGAAGGGGAAGGAGAAGAGTTGCGGGAAAAATTAGGTCAAGTCCAGGACGGATTTGGCTGAAGCCAAGACGAATTTGGGAAATTCGTCCTCAGCTGACATGGCAAAAATTATATGTGGTTTGACATGTCAGCTAAGGACGGATTTTCCAAATCTGTCCTTACTAAAAATGTTGTCCCCCAAAAAAATAATGTCATGGTTTGACCATTATGCCAAACCCATGCCATTCTAAGGCCAATCCCAAACTCAAATTTATTCACGTTGTATAACGTTATATTTACGAAATAAAATTGATATAAATATTAAAAAGAAGAAAACCCGACTAACTTGTAGGGCTACTAGTATTATGGACTCTACTTTAAAATAACATAAAAAAGTTATAAAAATTGTTATTTAATTATTATATAAAAATTTATGTATTTAGAACATTGTATAGTTTGAGTTTTGTAGCTACATGCGCAAATCTTTGTATTTAACTATTTTGTGATCATCTTATCTGCAAAGAAAATAACAGTGAATTAGTGAAAGATAAAAAAAAGAAACAAAAAAAAAGTATCCTGGAAAAGAATAGGTGGCTTTTTGACGACAAAATATGAAACGAAACCGGGGGTTGCAAACTAAGTTGTACTACCAGTTTTTCGGTGGAACCATATTTAAATCAGAGTGAGCGTCCCCGACCCGCCCCCACCAATACGGGCTTTCTGTCTGAATTACTCGCTGATGGCCAGTCCGGATGCGAAATAACTTTTTTCAATACATACAAAATGTCTTAGATCATATGTTATGAGGCTAAAAACACAATAGATTAGATATTCTAAGGCTAAGAACAAATTTCCGTTGTAAATCAATATTAACCGTAAAAAAATTAAACCAACAAATAAAAAAAATTGTCCATGTACGGAATAATCCTCGTTCTCAGTAAAGCCACCGTCGTTGATAGCCTTATCCATTCTCATACTTCTTTTTTTTTAAATTTTTTTCTGAATAAGAAATTATCCATTAATAATAAAATAATCGAGGTCATTACAATCAAAAAATAATCTGAAAATAAAAGAAAATAAAAGTTATACAATGGTTTAGATAACAATGATAACAGATAAAATTCTTCACATCATCTTTTTCGAAATTCTTGAACAACGGTAATAAGAAAAGCTCAATTTCAACATCCTTCTTACAAATCAACAATTTACAAGACCATGGGCGTCTACTTTTTGTTTGAATTACTAGCTGATTTCCTTATCCAAGAGAGCGACTCAGAATCGGAAGTGTCATAACTCAGTGGGGCTTGGCACTGCCCACGACCGTGAAGTCGAGGGTTCGATACCCGCCCCCTATGTGGGGTTTAATAAATTCTGTCTTTCTTGAACTCCTCCTCCTGTGAGACCGCCTCACTCAGTGAGGTAAAAAAAAAAAAAAACGACTCAGAAAAGTGTTTTTTTTTTCACATTTTACAAAATTAAGAAAAATTATTGAGTTATTTAATCCAATAATTATAAGTAAAATATTAATTTTTATATCAAATAGATATTTTTTAAATTAAAAATAATTATTTTTAAATCAAAATAATTCTTTTTAATTACATCTGCAAATCGAGTCATTCAACACCCTTTTTTGTATTCCCCACGCGGCAAGAAGGGCGTGGGGAAGGACAGAGTTATTAGGTGGGGAAAGGTAGGGAAGTGGGTAAAGGGGACAAACAGACAAAGAAAGAGAAGAGAAGTGGATAAGTCCGAATCTTCTCATCTTATAGATAGATATACATCCCTCCACACCACTAAGTTCGGTTCCTGTGCGAAACAGTCAAAGTTCTGCACGTGCGGAATGATTTTAATTGTCTGATGAGATTTTGAAAGGTTCAAATCTGAGAGAGAAAAGTTGCGATTGTACTTAAAATATTTTTAAAAAAAAATTTCTCTTTTCAGATCTTAACCGTTAAAAAATATCATCCGACGGCTGGGAGCGTGTCCCGCAGTTGTTCCGCTGGGAGCCCACACCACAATATAAATAAATAAACGAATGGTCCTTTGTTCTTATCTTTTTCTCCCCGACCCAAACTTCTATTCTTAGCCCATACTTTCCATATCCCAATTCCAAGTTTTTTAGGTGTATTTTCAATACCTATTTCTTCACCCCATTTTTTTCCAATTCAACAGTCTCTACCTTGATTTTCTTGAAGATCAAGGGTTGAATTTGAACTTGAAGATGGATTCTTCTTCTTATTTCGACGAACAACAAAACAAGAATGGTAAGATCGTGGATGATTCGGATTCGTCTGATGAGGAGGTTTCAAGCGTTGTTTCCTCGGATCATGAATCGGATCTGTATGAAGAAGTAGATTCTTCTTCTGGATCTTCTTCACCTACTTCTGGCCCTTTGCACGATATGTTCTCTCTACTTCAACAACTCCCTTTTAAGTAAGCTTTTTTTTTCCCCTTAATTTCTTGATCTTACTTTTTTATTCTGAATCTTTTCTTTTACTATCAATAGAAACTTTTTCTTGTAAAAGTTTATAATTGTTTGAAAATTAGGTTATATCTCGTAAAAATTGAATTATTTGTATGATAAGACGTGTATATTCTGAAATCTAAGAAATAATATTCCCAAATATACCTTAAAAAGGAAATCCCTTCTCGTGTCAAATCAATAAGAAATTGTCATGTGATGTTCTTTGAGCAGTCATTTTCAGTGTTAGGTTAATCTCTAATCCATCTGTCGTTCATCCTCCAATTAATAAGAAATTGTCATGTGATGTTATATGATGTATTCTTTGAGCAATCACTCCATGCATTCATTTTTCAGTGTTAGATTAATGTTCCAATCCATCTGTTTATGGGTTCTGTCAATACACTTTGTGCATATATTTTTAAAGGTTGTATATCTCATATCCATCATAGCTCGTACCCCTAATTATTTGGGACTTAATAGATTAATTTTATGCACATCTTGACATTGGATTATAACTTAATGTGGTGGTCTTATATATTCTTATTATAGGAGAGGGCTTTCAAAGCATTACAATGGGAAATCACAATCATTTACATCATTGGCAAAGGTGACATCTTTGGAGGATCTTGCAAAACCAGAGAATCCTTATAACAAGAAGCTCAAATCAAGCAAAAGCTATGGAGGATTATTATTGTGTGAACAGAGCCATAATATTAATGGATCATCAACTCATCATCATCAGCATCAGCAACAGCAGCAGCCTCCTCCTAGTAGAAGTCATAGTTCTTCAAGGCTTTTTTCAAAGAATAAGGCATCATCATCAAGAGGGTCTTGTTGTTCTTCACTTGTAAAGAGAAATCCTAGTTTTCTAGGAACTTCTTCTTCTACTAGTAGGCCTCCTACTATTCCTCCCCCTCCCCATAGATCTTCTAGTAGGAGTAATTTTACCACTCAAACCCCTTTATTTGCTTTAGGGATTTAAAGCTATATTTGGATGTGATCTACTATGCTTTTTTTTTTTTGTTGTTACAACTTAAACTTGGACAGTGGTCTGTCCACTTTACTTTACACGAGAACCTTTTTTTAAGGATCAATGTATGTTTATGATGGGTAATAAACATGAATGAGATCCCTTGATGTGTGAAGTGGATTCATGGGCTCAAGATTAATGATTCTTTGGGCCTTGAGATCAAAATCTATTCTATATTAGTTGGTCAAAAAAACAAGGATATCAATATCAAAATTTTAACTCGAAAGGAAAATGGTCTAAAATTTTGACACGTGAATTATAATACTGATTAAAAAGATCTTATGAAAATATTTAAATAATATTTTATAATAAATTTATGTCAATAATGTTTCATGTACTGACAAAATCGTTAAGGAATTCTAACTATTTGTTATATACTATTTATTTTAAGAGCAAATCAATGTCAAAATAATCGATAGTTGTGAAGGGATGACCGAGGGTTGATGAGTTGGAAATGAATTTGAAAATAGGTTTTTTCTATTACTGTCAAACGGATCGAAAGTTCACAAATCGATTCGTAATCCGCAATAAATGGACCAAGTATGGACATAAAAATAAAAATTCGTTTAAATGCGGGTATTTTGGGTCCTAATCTGTTTGGATATGAACTTCGTGGATCGGACCCGGACTATTCCGCGGATTAGTTTGCAAAATTAAAATATAAAAATGGACCTGGAGTTTGCAGACCAAATCCCGACTTATATATATATATATTATAATTTCTTTTATTTTTTATATATCAATATTAAAGATTCAAAGTTTCTCAACCCTAATCTACTCAAAATCCAAATATGAAACTTGAGAGAGTGGGAGAGAGAACATAAAAAACAAATTACAATTCGTTTACTTTTTTCTTTAAATTTCAAACTTAACATCTCATGACAGAAAAATAATTAACTTTTATAAAATCATTAATCACAAGTATCTTGAGTTTATCATTTACTAGCTATATGGATACTGAAGTTAATTGGGATGTAGACCAGTATTGAGTTGTTACTTTTTGGTACATTGATATGATGAATTTTTTATTATTAACTTTAGGCCGGTCCGTAGTTTATTGAGATGCAACCTTCATTTTTTTTTTATTTTTTATTTATTAGTTTCATTAAAATTGTCAAAAGAAATTGAGAAAGTCCGTGAATTAAGTATGAACTTATCATTTTAAGGTCCGCAAAAAGTGGATTAAATTCGGTCCGTTTAGAGTTAGTACGTTGCGGATTTGGATCGGACTGAACTGGACCAGTCTGTTTGACAATGCTAGTTTTTTCATTCAACTAAATCATTTTAATTTGATACCCCGAACTCAAAGCGAATCGATCCGATCCAACCGACAACCCAACTGAACAGAGACGAAATTATCCCGAACCGAATATTACTCATTTTCTCCTCTTCTAAACTCCCAGATACAATTGGAGGTAAATTATCCCACATTCTTTCCTCTCATTTTCTTCCATAACTTAAAGACTTCTCCTCTTCTCTCTTCCCCCATAAACTCCCAAATGGCCCTAAATTAAGGGACCTATTGTAAGAATAATGATAAAGAAAAATATCAAAGTCAAGATTTATATAACTTTAGTTTTTTATTAACATGTTAAAAGTCTTAAACCACTAAAATCTTTTCTAAACAAATTATTAATGTAAAACTGTAAAAACTTAGTATTATGAGTTTGTAGGCTCGTGCGAGAATAGGTAACATTTAATAATATATACTAATCAAAAGATACGTACTTAAAAAAAAATTCTCCTCTGAAAACGGATAAAAGATAGGTACTTTGCACATGATAATTTCACATTAAAAATTATAACGGTAAGAATAGTTTTCACTCTGAAAATGAAATAAAGGAAAATATTTAACATTATCAGCACGTTTGGTACGCTGGAATGGAATCCCTTTCCAGGCAGAATCAGTTTTCACTCAGAATGATTTCGGAATCCTCTTTCCATTCCAGCGTTTGGAAGCCAAAGCCATAATGGAATGTCGATTCATTTTCTGTGTTTGGTAAAACTATATTTTAATGTCAGAATGGAATGGAATTAAACAGAATATTACCTAAATTCCCTTTTTAATATATATATATATATATATATATATATATATATATATATATATAGGGCTTCACTCAAGAATGGAGCCCTTCCAAAAATTCTCAATGGCACAAGGCAAAACCAAGGCCAAAGAGGGAGTTTGGAAATAATTTTCAACCATCAATAGACGTGCCTCGGTTAGTACCTCACTAGTTGCGTCATTGCCCCAAGCGCAAAGATTTATTTTTTGAAACATAATTTTTATTAAATTGTCAACATAGTAATAAAAATATCTTTACTTTTAAATTTAAAAATAGATTAAAACTACTACCAAGAAAAAAAATATTTATAAAATTACCATCTATGAAATTATACTGAGTGAAATAGAATATTTAAGACTAAATATGAATACGTTGCTATGCAAAATAAACTTAATAATTAATTAAAAGAGGGGTATAAATATCAGTCACTGTTTATTGATGATTCCAACTTCTCTTGGAAAGGCCATTCCATAGTTTTTGGTGTGGAATGCCCTTTCCCACTTCTTCCTGGAATTGTCATTCCCGAGGAATGATCATTCCCACTTCAAATTGTCCAACCAAACGCCGAAATGAAAGAGAAGTGGGAAAGTCCTTTCCATTCCTGCGTACCAAACACGCACTAAAGGTCTCAAGAAAATTTTCTCAAAACGTAATTATATTTATCCTACCCTATGTAGAATTAAATACTAATTTTAATATAAAAAGAGCAAAAATTTAGAATCAGATTAAAAAAAAAAACTCATAATAAGTCATTTCATTTCCTAACTTTGGTAGATTCCCCTAATTGGAAGGAAACTTTCTCAAATGCATATATAATATTTTCACATTATGAAAGGTCTAAAGCTTCTTCTGAGAAAATAATAAATACATACACACTTGTTTGATATATGATTTAAAGTGACTTATAAAACATTCAACCCCAACTATTTACACATAAAAATAAGGGTAAATGGTGTATTTAGTCCTGAAACAATTTTCGCTTGGCAAGTTTAGTCCCTAAAGATTGTTTGCAGCTTTTTAGATCCTCAAACAATTTTCGCTTGGCAAGGTTGGTCCTAAACGATTGTTTGCATCTTTTTAGGTCCTTTTGTATTTGTTAGTCAAGTGTACATGGGTATAATAGGAATTTCACATATTTTTTAGATAACTAATATCATTTGTACTCAATTGTAAATATAATGAAATATAAATACCTAATTATAAAACTAAAAAATAAAACCATCATTCAATTAGGAGCAGCAGAGGGAGAAGGGAGGAGGGAGGAGGGAGAATGAGGGAGGAGGGAAAAGAAGGGAGGAGGCGGCTGGAGGGAGAAGAAGGGAGGAGGGGGAGGAGGCGGCTGGAGGGAGGAGGAAGAAGAAGGGAGGAGGAGGCGGCTGGAGGGAGGAGGGGGAGGCGGCTGGAAGGAGGAGGGAGTGAGGAGGCGGCTGGAGGGAGGAGGAAGAAGGGGGGAGAGGAGGCGGCGGCTGGAGGGAGGAGGGAGGAGGGGGAGGGAGGAAGAAGAAGGAAGAGGATGAGAAATTTTTTAATTTTGCAATTAGGTATTTAATTTTAATTATCTTTACAATTAAGTCCATATGATATTAATTATCTAAAAAAATGTGAAGTTCCAATTTTGCCCACATCACTTGTTGACTAACATTCAATATTTCAAAAAAAGTCAAAAGGACCAATTCCTGGCCCATAACTTGATTGAGGATCTAAAAAGATGCAAACAATCTTTAGGGACCAACCTTGCCAAGCGAAAATTATTTCAGGACTAAATACACCATTTGGCCTAAAAATAATCATACTTGAATTTGAAATTATAAAAGAAAACATTGTCTTGAAAAAAGAAAGAATGTTCTTCAAAATCTGGAATAAAAAGCGAAAAATAAAAAAGGTGTTATAAAATGGATGAAATTCTAGAATGAATTTCACCACAAAACTAAAACATAAACTAAAGAGAATGAACAAAAGACAAGAGATAGTATAAGTGCTTCTATATTATTCTTCTATCTCCCCTTTACATCAACAAAAGCTCTCTATTTATAGGGATGAAAAACATAGGTTATGAAACCTCTCATCAATAGGTAGGTTAGTGGACTCCTTGTAACTCCTCTATCAATGGGGAGTTAGGGGATCCATAAAGTAGAAGGGGTTATGGAATCCATAAGGACTCCATTATTTGATATTTCATAACACTCCCCCTTGGAGTCCTTAACATAAAGAATATGCCTCGTTAAAACCTTACTAGAGTAAAAACCCAGTGGGAAAAAAAAACTTCTCTAGTGAAGGAAAAAGAGTACATCATTATTTATATTTTACTCCCCCATTGACTAGATCTTTTAAGAATTAAGATCATTGTACCGACACATGCCAATCTTATAAGTCAACTTCTTAAAAGTTGAAGTTGGTAATGTCTTAGTGAATAAATCTTCTGGATTATCACATTATAGCAAATCGATTTCACCTCCTTATAAATGAAAACTTAGTGAAATTCGATCTTGTCATATATCCCTTCATATATCCTCTTTTCAATTAAGTTATACAAGCTGCATTCTTCTCATACAATATCATAGAGATTCCCCCTGATGAATCATCGAATCTCAACCATAAGCGTCATCCGCTTGCTTCATAGAAAACTGTGATATAATGTTTCTATCACATATCAATGTCTTGAATGTGCGTCTTATGAAGATTAGATAAATAAAAAATAAAAAAAATTGTCTGGAGATATCAAATGATCTTTTTAATGTCCAAATATGTCGTCGAGTAGAATAAGAACATTATCTTGCAAATAATTTCACTACAAATGAAATATTAGGACAAATAGTATTTTCAAGATACATTAGTGCTCCAATAGCACTAAATATGGCGCTTCAGGACCAAGCAGCTCTTCATTCTTCTTTTCGCAATAGCGAGTGATGTTTAGTAATATCTAACGATTAGACAAATACTACTTTGTCCATATATATCATCTTCTGGATGTCTAATTGTAAAATCAAGAAAAATCATGAATTTCTAAAACCCGAGATCATAATTTTTCCTTCAGCAATCACTTGCTACTATAACATATTTAGGAGGAATATCTTGGTAAATCTATAGTCATTTCTTTCAAGGATCTTATATGCTAAGACTTAAGATATCAATTACGCTTCAGACATGCTTCTTAGCTACATAACTCATACGTTATCCTACTGGAACAGATTCCACATATGGAGACATCTACTTATAGAGTCTATAAATGCATTAGGCTATCGTAGATTAAGATAATGATGTTCCTAAATAAAGTCTTTTACATTGCCGATTTTCTCCCCCTCATATGGAAATCACTAACTAATAATGTTCATTAGCAAATTAGACATTTAGGCATCTTTCGTCAATAGACAAAGAATTGTATGTGGCAAATAACTAAATCCGATCCAAATTTCCTTATACATGGACATTGACACTATCATATAATTTTTGATAGATTTTCACTAAGGAAATAATGTTATGTTCTTCTGGAATAATTTACGAAAGCATATCAAGTCATTCAAATACTTCATATATGTGCTAAGTATTATTTATGCTATTAAAACACAAACATACTTGCATCCACCACCTGAAAATTTCTTTCTTTCTAACCATTGCCAGACTTTTAAAAAGAACATTTTTGCCACTAGTAGTGACATTTACATTTTTATAGTTCGCATTGTTGTCCCGCTATCCATACACTTCAAGTGTATCATCCATACTGAGAATAGCATACACTTATGGTGTACTTGTTAATTGTCCGGACTTTTCATAATTCTCATGCGAACTCATATATAATCTATTTTGGCTAATTTTCTCGAATCTCAAAATTTTGTTTCTGCAGACTTTGAATCTAGATCCTCATTTTAGATTCACATTTTATGCGCTTTAATACTTATCATATCTTACACTTTCGCAGTTCCACAGTTCCCAATCATGACATTATGTAGAGATCTCATTATCTCAACTTTCAGGTACCTGAATCTCTCCTAGAGATATTACATTAATCATATCTAGGGAATCCTCGACTTTAACATATATATGTCTACCATATACAACCATCTAAATCTTTACTCCTTTTTATATGCGAGGATTTTTTTTTTTAATATTTGGAACCGTCTAGTCTACCACACTTCAATTGTGTCTCATACTTATCAGCCGTGGTAGATCGCCCTTCAAGGAAGTCAAATATGAGCCTTCTTAGCAGGATTTTGGTCAGTAAATATGTCTGGCCTATCCTTTGAACTTCTGGTTCAAAGTATGTGAGGATCAAGATGAGACACAAGCTCATATTTTTATCCGGTTATACATTAAATCTCTTATCTTGAGATTTCATACTCAAGATATATTCTTAACATCTTTAAGGTCCCATATTACTATTTTACTGGTGGTGATTACTACTTTGTAGCGCACATTTAACTCTTAGATGGGAGAGGAAAAACTTTAGTTCCTGACCAGCAACTAATTTAATAGATGAGAATTCACAGTATTCTTGTTGGAAAAATACGAGCTAATGCTACAAAATAATTCGTATCAACAAGTTCAAGGCACTTATGGTTCTACCAGACCATTTAGTGTATAAAAATATTCTACCAAATTTTCATATGATGACACCAGTATAGTCGAGACAAATTATGTCATTTGTTGAATATAAAATTTGAGCTCATTATCAATATATCACAAACTTCAGGTTGCGAGTCGATCGACTATTTATTCAATTCTATGAACATGTTCAACCCCGAGTTGTACTGGTTATATCCTTATATCAAATTTTCTTGAAATAAGTAGCACAAAAGAATTCATCTGATAAGGAAACTTTTGGTTCCTTCGTATTTTTGTGACCCGGGATGGTCTAACCGGTCATGCCAACAATTAAATCGGTAATCTTCAGTTTTACTTAATAAAATATCTTAACTAAATAAATTTTGTGGCAAGATAAGAGAATAAAGAGAAATGACGATTTCTCTAATATAAATTTATTCTCTTAAATAATATTAGTAATACACAAAGATTTAAAACTCTACTCAATCCAATGTCTCCAAATAATCTTCACTATGAAAAATATCAAAATAATTTTCTAAGAGACTTTATGGAGAGTCGTGTATTTACAGGTTGATATGTAACCCTTTAGTTCAATTATCTCTTCTGGAGCCTTTAAACAAATAACTCTTTTGGAGTTGTTTAATCAAGTAGTTCTTCTAGAACTTGGTATTTGACACTCATCCTGAATGTGTACATATTATATATTTATTATTCTTGAATGTAAACAAACAAGCTAAAATAACATGATAATATATGCAATTGACAAGTTCTAATACAAAAATAAAATATCAAGTTATATTTTTCTGAATAATCAAAGAGATTGACTACATTTACATATGCCAAAATTAAAGTAGCACCATTATTTTTAGAGAGAAGCAAAATGACATTTTTTTTCTTTCTTTCTCAAAGTGATGCTTAGTAGAGGGATTCAAAAGATGTCCAACATACAACAGGTATGTGACAAAACTTATCTTATCAATTTTTTCATTAAGTGTTGGAATCATATATTCTCTTCCATCTCTAATTATTTTTTCACTTCGGGTGAAAAATTATTTTTTATTGAACTCAATGAGTCATGTTTAACATGGTCTACTAAAAAATAATGACATGAACCAAAATTATTTCATAAATGAATCATATATTCTAATTCATTCACTTCAGGGAATGACATAAAATAAGATGGTCGAAACTTTCAATATATCATCGATAACTCATTTTCTCAATTAATCTCAATAAGATATACTCATAACACTTTCATATTTTCTAAAATATTTATTCTCAATATTGCTACTTCTGGAGCATGTTTGAGGTATGAGAAAAAAAAATTACATGTCATATTTTCTCCAACATGAAGAAATTATATACATAATAAATCTTGATATATTCAAAATTATGATCTACAATGATATTTGTTCACAACTAGCATTTTGCATCACAATCAACTTCTTGTGATTGTATATTTTCTCAAGATTTGTTAGTAATCAATTAAGTGGCTTTGATGCTTTCCAATGGTATCTTCAAGACCCATTTTCTCCAAATGGATTTCATCATCCATGATATGTAATATCTCTCGTTGATCTCAAGAATTGTAAATTCAAGTTTAGCAAGATTATCCATTAAATTAACCTTTAGAATATAAACAACTTACCTTAACCTCTTCCCTCAAGTCTTCAACCTCAATAATAGGTCCATTATATTCAAGATGCAGAAAATCATATACAAAACTCAAATACATATGAACATAACGATTCGGACTGAATATCTACCAAGGAGATAAAAAATCTCACAAATCTAATCAGCTAACGGTAGAGGCTCGTGCTGATAACGTGTTATAAAATGGATGAAATTCTAGAATGAATTTCACCACAAAACTAAAACATAAACTAAAGAGAATGAACAAAAGACAAGAGATAGTATAAGTGCTTCTATATTATTCTTCTATCTCCCCTTTACATCAACAAAAGCTCTCTATTTATAGGGATGAAAAATATAGGTTATGAAACCTCTCATCAATAGGTAGGTTAGTGAACTCCTTGTAACTCCTCTATCAATGGGGAGTTAGGGGATCCATAAAGTAGAAGGGGTTATGGAATCCATAAGGACTCCATTATTTGATATTTCATAACAAAAGGCAAAACTTAATAGTATTTCGCATTTCAAATTCAGCAAAATTAAATATATTTACTCAATAAGCCTTTGTTGTAGCAAATATGAATTCTCTTACAACACTCATACACCATTTTTTTATAAAAAATTATCACTCAACATCGTTTCCTATCCGTTCCATAATAAATGTTTATTATTGTTATAATATTAAGTGGAGAAAAAAAAGTGAGAGATTTTTAGAAAAGTAATCTGATTCTACGTATATTATGATGTGAATCAAAATTCTCCATTTATAAATGTTAAGCTAGATAGTTTCATGGGTCTATGGGGCTTCTAGTGAATTAATAGCCAAATTAGTCATCAACTAACTTTCGTCCTGCCACTTTCATCATTTTCAAGTTTTTTTTAACTTTTTTGGTCATCAAATAATTTTCAAGCAGCCACTTTCATCATTTTTAACTTTTTTTCAGCCACTTTCATCCCCAAAGATTTTACGAGCAGCCATTTTGGTCATCAAATTATTTTCTAGCAGCCACTTTCATCATTTTTAACTTTTTTCATCCCCAAATATTTTACGAGCAGACATTTTTTACGAACAGTAAATGAATTTCAAGATCTTAAGTTTGAGTTTGGGGTGATAGATGGTGATTTCACTCCAAGCTGCAATGTTGTGGATTTACAATTTCATTAATTTTGACTGTTTTTAGACAATTATTTGACAGAATGATAAAAATGTCTGCTCTGCTCGTAAAATCTTTGGGGATGAAAGTGGCTGAAAAAAGTTAAAAATGATGAAAGTAGCTGCTAGAAAATAATTTGATGATCAAAATGGTAGCTCGTAAAATCTTTGGGGTTAAAGTGGCTGAAAAAGGTTTAAAAGAATGAAAGTGATTGTTCAAAAATAAATTGATGACCAAAAAAGTTAAAAAAAACTTGAAAATAATGAAAGTGGCAGGGCAAAAGTTAGTTGATGACTAATTTGAGCTTCTAGTATTAGTAGAAGAGTCATTCATTACATATTTATACCAATTATTTTATTAATCAAAATATTATTCAGCCTACGTCACATCCGACGGCTCAAAGCATAAAAAAAAAGACTAGAGAAAAATTGGTGAATCATGTGGTTCAAAATTAATCACATCACTAAAAAAAAATAAAGAGGGAGACAATTCTGTAATGACGTGACTAAATCTAAATCACAAAGTAAACCTGGCCCATATCAAAACAAATCCGTGAAAAAAAAAAGAAAGCTTAATTGAACACGCACTTTCTATCTCTTCTTCCTTCCCTTCGGTCTAATTACAGCTTTCCTCCTCTCTTCAGTTGATCCTTCACCGGCCGATTCTCCGATTTCCCACCAAACTATTCCGGCGAGATCTTCCCCTCTCTTTAGCATCTTTAATTTAACCTCCATACATATCTCATGGCTTCCAGCGGTTACAATAATCTCAACGCCAAACTTGTAAGTCCAACCATTTCTGATCGCCCAATTGACTTTTTTGTTTCAACTTCGATTTTTTTAGGTTATTAAATCTCAATTTTCATTTTCAGGTTTTATTAGGGGATATGGGAGCTGGTAAATCCAGTCTTGTTTTGCGGTTCGTCAAGGGTCAATTCCTCGAATTTCAAGTCCGGTCATTTCTATTTATTTTTTGGGAATAGTTTGATTTTTAGGGCTTGATCAAGTTTTTCGATTGTTGAATTAATATGTGCTGTTGTTTGGTTGGCGATTATAGGAATCGACGATCGGAGCTGCGTTCTTTTCCCAATCTGTCTCTGTTGACAATTCGACGGTGAAGTTCGAGATCTGGGATACGGCCGGTCAGGAGCGTTACCATAGCTTGGCTCCTATGTACTACAGAGGCGCCGCTGCTGCTATTATTGTCTACGACATTACCAGCCCGGTATTGTTCTCTCTTACTTATGTCTATATGTAATTGAACTATAGACCTTATGTGCAGAAAATAATGCATGCTATTTGATTCTATTAGTACCAACAAAAAAAAAAAGATTCTATTAGTATACTATGTTTGTAGAATGGCTTCGATGTGTTGGCGAAACCCTTATTATGGGTGATAAAATAAGGAGAGCTCATGTTTTAACTCAAAAGTTGACCTCTTTGGAAGTTCACGAGGAATATTTATACGGTTATCAGGGAAAATTTATGTCAGAGTCAATTTAGTTTTATGTTTGGATTAAGGAATATTTATGCGCTTATCAGGGACACTCTTAGACATTGCTCTTCTTCGTCACTAGACACACTTTTTTTGTTAAGAGTATGTGTTGTATTGTAATAGTATGTTGACATTTTGGCATTATGATTGAGAGCGTTTAAATTAGGGGGTTTCTTTAGGTGGGGTTGTTTTGGTTCTGATACGTTTGTTAAATGCATATTATCCATTATATTTGAGGTCAAGTTATTTATTTGCTTTTTAACGCCCAATTAGGATTCATTTGCAAGAGCTAAAAAGTGGGTGCAAGAACTTCAAAAACAAGGTGATTCACTCTGAGTCCTTTCACTTCTTAGATTGTGTTGTGCAACTTGGAAATAGTTTAATATGTTTTTTGTTCGGCTTCTATGGATTTTCTTCCGATAATAAAAAAAAACCGCAAGAGGCAAGAGCTGTCAAGCTTTTTTAATTTGAGGTCCTGTCATTGTCGTTAAGTGATGCTAACAATTTTCAGTTATATGATTGTCTTTTGGTTGGTTCTTGCAGGAAATCCAAACATGGTTATGGCACTTGCTGGAAACAAAGCTGATCTGGAAGATAAGCGGAGAGTGACTCCAGAAGTGAGTATCTCTTGTCGTTCAGTTATTATTTGTCAAATTACGTGTTCTTTCTTTTGTATCAATATTTGTCCACCATATTTTTCTTGATTTTTTATTGTCGGATTCACGAATATGAACTGTAAAAAACTAGAGATCAATCAGTACTGCAGAAGGTGATGCTAAGGCTAAAATGATGATGACTAGATTGGTCTTTCTTTGTCCTTTATTTCCGGAATTGGAACCACAGAAATCGATTCGAGCTACAATGAATATAAGTTATAATCATATTGCTAAAATGCAATATACACGGTATTAGGTGTGATCTTAAATTAAAATAGAAATTCTCGGGCATCTATTTTGGGTTTTAAGAATGCAAGAAAAGGAAAAAGTTTAAATAAGAAATGGAGTGCTTTGTAGTTTCTCAATAAACAAGATGACGTTTAGTGAACTTTTTCGACTCTTAGCTTAGTCTGGAGATGATTTCTTGCCATCCTTTTAAGGATAGTTTTAATTCTTTCCTTAGATGGGCCTTGTGCAGTTCCAAGAACAAGTAGTTTTCTTTGTCTAGCCAGTTACTTTCGTCATTTTTCTTTTGGTGTTGAGTGGAGAGGTTTATGTTTGTATAACTAGGGGAGATCTAGGATTGAATTGACCTTTATATCATTTTTGTAACTTTTTATTAATTCTTTAATTTGTGCTTGATTTATTGTTAGGCATGCTCTTGGTAGAGAGGCCCAGATTTCATGATATGATTTTCTGGTGTAGTTATTCTGCACTTGGTTTTGAGTTTCCTTTTTGCCCTCTAACATACAAATGATTTTGCAGGAGGCACGCACATATGCTGAAGAAAATGGTCTTTTCTTCATGGAAACATCTGCTAAATCTGCTGCCAATGTCAATGACATATTCTATGAAATAGGTTTGGCTTTTGTGTTTACTTTACCCTTTTGTTTCTTGTTGAGTTTTTCGATTTGAAGCACAAGGATAATACTGGTTCTGCACCATGTTACTGAATATTGTTGCGTCACCCCTTTCACAAAAACCTAAGAAAAGGCATATTCGTCTCTTCTTTCTTTGTGCTAAATACGACTAGCTGCACAACATGGCTCTGATTTCTTGGCGTTCAAATTCTATTTTTTCCGAGTTTGTTTGTGCTTCTCTTTTGTTGCATTTTACTTGTTATGAAGTTGGATTGGTGAATGGTTTTGAGTATCTGATCCAGATATATTCATCTTGTGTTCCCTTTGGAGCCCATGATTTTTGAAGGTCATCAACAGTAATTCTTAATTTTGAGGAAAAGATCATTGGTGGATACACTATAGAGAAAGGAGAGTTAGAATGGTAAGTCCTACAATAGCTGGAGGAAAATCCACCAGGATACTGTTTATTAGACAATTAAATGGATTGGAGGCTTGGAGCCAATAAATTTAGCAGATAATAGGGAATCTACGCAATTTCCTGACATGATTTACGCTGGTGTATCTGCTTTCTTAAAATCAAGACTGATGACATCCTCATAAGGGCTTTAGATTTGTTATGACGGCTGCATAGTTTTTTTTTTGGTTTGGCCACCGGGGGGGGTGGGGGGTTGCTATTTAGGAAGAATAGTTTCTGTTTATCCCCAGGCCTCAAGACTCAGAATACCTTGAGAGAGGAGGCTATGCAGGATACAGCTATTTTTAGTATACAAGGCGTAGGTTTTGCACTTGAACAAGATATTCCGTTTTATATTCAAGGATGCATTCAGTTTTTAGGAACATATATTGATTGCTTAATTTTGAGATATCCAGTGAATTCATTTTTTGGGAACATATAGTGATTGCATATTTAGTGAAATCAGTATTTCCATGGGAGAAGGCACTTTTGGTATCAAGTCAAACAAATATGGACCATTCAATTCTGTCTAGTGTGAGCAACTAATCAGTTCACAACCAAGTTTTTACCCTCCACACACACCTGTCCCCCGCAGGACTAAAGCGAAACTGGTCTACCTTAGTATTGTTGAACGGAATCTGGCAATTGGTTGTCCCCTGGTTCGGTAAAACATGCATCTGGATATTAGTTTGTTACCTGTTCATTGTTGCACATACCTAAACTTTTTCCGTACTTGAAATTAGATTTAGCATTCATCATCTAATTGGAGTATCAAATTTGTGCTTTAAGCATGTATTGATTTCTTTTTGTAGTTTTAGACTCATCATCTAGTTCATTCTTCCAATTGGAGTAATCAGACTTGCAGTTTGATGTGAAATAATTTGTTTGTGGCCCTTGCAGCCAAGAAGTTACCTAGAGCTCAACCTGCCCAACCCCCGGCAGGGATGGTTCTCGTTGACAGACAAGCGGAAGGGACCCGTGCTTCATCATGCTGTACATGAGTATTACCATATGGTCACCTACGTTGAGATGTAATTCTCGCCTTACCTTGTTTCTGTTAGAATCGTCTGAAAGTCTGCCCTGATCGTCATACCTACCTATCTTTTGGTGCTTTGAATAAAGATTCATTATTTGTTTCCAGAGAAGGTATAAATATGTAAATATCTTTGGTAAATACACTTTCACTCATATGGACCTTCTCATTTGTTGTGTTGATTGATATATATTATCAAAATTTCAGATATTGAAGGATTGGAATATGTATCCCCTTGGACCGTCTCACTTTGGCATCAATGAGATATTCATGTTCAACACTTGCAATCCTTAAGTTTTACTTAATATGGTTTTAGGTTATTGGGGAATTAGTTTCGAATGATTAACTTGAGATTCCGGATGGATGGGCACGAATTGGCTCAACTGCCAAATTATGTCATCGGAAGCTATTGTTGGATTCTCTGATTTCATAACTAAAATTGCGAAAAGGGTCCGTTTGGGGGCCATTTAAGGCATAAACGACCTGGTAAAGCTTCAAGTAATGCGTTTAGAAATTTTTGGCAACACAAGTTTAAAACACACTTGTAGTTGTGGACCATATTTTCACTCATAAAAAAAAACTTCGTTTAGGGTACATGTGGATCCCATCCTATATTAATGGATATCATACTAACTTATTCATACTTATAATCAAACTACTATTTTTAATTCTTGTATAAATTAAATATGTACATTCAATTAGAGATTGAATAAAAATGTTGTCATTTTTTAAAATCTTGAGACTTGAGTGCTAATGAATTACTCCCTCAATTCATTAATATAAAATTTTCATTACATTTTGCGAAAAATTAAAAAAGGCAAAAAACAAAATATTTTGTTAGTAAAAATATAAATATTATTCTCTTAAATATTACTTGTATACTACTAATTTTATTTAAAAGAGTAATATTAATATTTTAATTAAAAAAATATTTTAATTTTTTACTTCGTGTAAATGACTATTTATGTTACTAAACTATTTACATATTTCTATTTATGGTAATAAATTATTTTTTTAGTTAATTATATCACTTATCTATTTGCGAGTGTCAAATAATATACAACTACCTTTTTTAGGGGTTTTTTTCGGCAAAAGTTGGCATTTGACTTTCATGTGCAGATTATTGAGGGGAAAAATTAGAACTTCACAATAACTCAGTGATTCGTGGATTAAAGATTTGACCCGCAAACATAAAATCTACGGTCAAAATCATGTCAAATATTTAACTCACGGATCACTGGGTTATTGCAAAGTTCTAATTTTGCCTCTCAGTAATATGCATATGAGAGTCACCTGCCAACTTTTGTCGAAAAACACCAAAAAAATAGTGGTTGTATATATTATTTAACACTCACAAATAAATGAGTGATATAATTAACTAAAAAAATAGTTTAATAATATAAATAAAAATATGTAAATAGTTTAGTATAATAAATAGTCATTTACACTTTTTACTTTTTAAATTTTGGCAAGAAAGTCTTATATTAAGAAATGGACGTAGTATTTAGTTCCACCAAGAATTTTCCATTATTTGTATATAAAGAAAGAATATAGTCATGTTAGAGAAACTCTAGATTTTGTTCTGCTCCACTAGTCTACAACTTCAAAAGAAAGCAGAGGCAGATATGATGAAGAAATTCAAACAAAAAGACATGAAGATATTCGGGAAACATGTTCTTCCTCGACAAATCGTTCTGTTTGCTTCTGGGTAATTAAATTAATAAACCTCTCTCATTACTATAAACTTTGCATTTTTTTTTGTAAATTGTGATGACAATGAAATGGGTTGAAAACGGAACAGGGCTTTGTTCTTAGCAGCAACAACATACGACGTTCACAGATCAATTAAGAACAACCAAACGCCGCCGTCCAAGGAACAAATTCAAGCCTTGGACGATTACGTCAACTCCGTTCGCCGCCGCAGCCCACCTCCATGATGATTATGTATTGTGTATTTAATTTGGTCCTAAAAATAAAAAAAAAAAAAAATTTGGTCCTTATTTTGCCACGTTTCGGGTTCCACAGCCACACTTTGATGGAAAAATTTCAATATGGACTGAGAGCATCTAGTAGAGGCTGCAGTCACACTAACTAGTAAAGCAGTACGCATCATCATCCCTCCTCACAATTTCTATCGATCACGATTAAAATATAAAAAAAATTGTTCTGATATGGACACAGTTAAAAATAAAAAATTGTCTCTCTTCTTATTTTATAGTGATGTGATAAATTTGTACAATTTTTTTACTTTTAACTGTGTCCATATCAGAACAATCTTTTTTGTATTTTAACAGTGAATTTTAGGAGAAGGGGGGGCGACGTGGCTGTTTTACAGGCCCTGGTCCATATCAGAATTATCCCACTTTGATGGATCTTTTTTTTTTTTTTGATGAATAAATAGATCTCTTAGTTCGTTTCGTTGATTTGTTGATGTCGGAAACTTCAAATGAAGTAATCTATTATAAAGAAATAAAATATAAAATATTCTGTTAGAAATTGTTTTTCCTTTTTTATCATTCAGAATTCATTATGTGTATATTTCTTCCAATTTCAAATAAATATGGCGAATTGTAAGTGGTTGAAAACATGTATGTGAATAGACAATTTTTTGCCAAAAACTTTTTGAGGCGTGTATATTATTTTTTTAAGGTTTTATTTGTCTCTACTACAAGTATTTGTTAAATGGTTAAAACAAATTATTTCTAAGATATAATAAATATTCTGATTTCTCATAATAATTACTTAGAGTTACATTGTTAAGTAAATTCCTTACTTCTTAGGACTAGTATTCTATTTGTATTTATATGAGCAATTTTTCTTAGTTCATTAAATCAATTAAATTCATTGATTCCATATATTCTTACAAACTTAGCACACATACGTTTAAACAATAATTTAACAATCAAATATCTGATCATTATTTAAAGCACTGAATGTAAAATCTAACCATTTAATAAAATAAAAAAAAGAAAAGATTATCACAAACCTAGAAAATTCAATCCAAAGATCGTCTTTGTAGGACTGGTCTCACAGTACTCTCACATGATTTAGTCAGGTCTACTTGCAGTTGTAGGTTTTACTCAATTCATGTGAGGTTACTGTAAAGTCAATCCCAGAAGAACGGTTCTAAGATTGGGTGACTCCACAAACATTTTTTTTTCCAGCAACCTTAATTCTTCCCTCACCAGAGGAGGAGAATTTTATTACGCCACGTAGGAGAAGGGTGTCAAAGCCAGGAATCTGCGATTACGGGTAGAGACTTTCTTTTGCATTGAAATTTCTGCGCTCCCTTGACACTCTACAAACATTAAACACCCCCAAAGCTTCATCAAACATTACGATATAGTAAGTGGATCAATTTAACCATTTATCTTAATCAACTCCATAACCTTCTTCCACGAGGGCCGACTCGAAATATCATTCCACCATGAATTAACATATTTCCTTTTTATAATCAAATCTCCAAAACCTCCATCATCACTCATTAGGAACGTAATTGCCGGAAGGTGACACATATCTGCAATCGTGAAATCATCTCCCGCCAAATATTTGCTTTCCGACAACCTTTTCTCGTACACGTCGAGCACGGTTTCGAGCCTTTCCACGCCGTCTTTGACTAATAAAAAATCGGTCGGTTTTCCCATTCTGGGAAAAACTTCAAGTTGAAGAACTAGATTTACAATTTGTTCGTTGAAGTTGTGTGATTCTACTTCAATCCATTGGTCTACTACAGCTTTTTCTTCCAGGGTTTTTTCCCACAAGGTTTGGACCACGTTCGGCATATTTTGTTGCGTAGTACCTTATTATAGCCCTTGATTCTGTTTAAAATAATTAACAAAATTTTGCATTTATTTTTATTGACAGATACTCTTAATTCCTTAATATAAATAGTTTAACACACGTAGCAAAATCAAGAAAGTAATAAAAAAAAGTTATTTTTTAAATCAAAACATTAATATTCCTTCTTAAATATAATTAATAGTATACAAATTATATTTAAGGAAGTAATATTGATATTTTGAAAAACAAACTACTTTTTTTTCTTCCTTAATTTTTGTTACATATCCTAAACAGCAAACAATTGTATGTACCCGTGTATGTACCTCATTCATGTGCCCAACCACTCACAATTCATCATGTGTATATATTATTAAAAGAAATGTTCAAATGCAAATTCTGAATGATTTGTTACAAGAATGAGAATATATACGGGTACTTATGATTTTCACCCATATTATGGAATGTAGATAGTAAAATGCTGAGGATTATTAGCTAGGGAATATTTTTGTTTATATTCTTAGTTAGAAATTTCTATTTTTGATTCTACAAAAGTGAATTATCCGTTTAAAAAAGAAAAAGAAAAAGAGTAAGGTATAAACTACTAAAAGTGAAATATATTTACCAAAAAGCTTGAAGTCACCGTCCTCTATAGCAGGAACTTGTCCAAAAGGCTGCAAAGCAGAAACACAGTTAATTAACACAAACAAAAATCTCAGCACACAAAAAAAAGTGCAAATTAAACTTGTAAATTTTTTTCCTGGTGATTAATTTTATCAAAAAAAACCCCCTATATTTTACTCCCTTTGCTCATAAATCAATGTCCGTGTTTCTATACAGAAAGAATAATAATGTAGATATCCAATTCTAAATAGACAAAAATGAATACTATATATTACCTGACGCTGAAGAAATTCTGGTTTTTTTTGCTCTCCGGTCTTAATGTCGACATGTACAATTTCAAAGTCTACCCCCATCTCCAAGAGGCAAACCAAAACTCTTTGAGGACACCCAGCATAAATTGGACCATACACTTTAACTGCCATTTTTTTTAAAAATAAATAAATTATATTATTAAAAATCAAACACAACTTCTTAATTCCTCTAGAGAAATTTTGTATAAAAATACAATTTTTGATGGATAATTTCCCTTTAATATTTATAGTCCAAATCTTAATCATTTGGCAATTCAACAAACTGGTGGTTGTCACGAGAAAATCTTTTTCCACCAATGTGACAGTACGTTCCTTTTTTCCCCCCTGAAAAACAATACTTTCCATTTTAATCATTAAATACTTTCCCTTCATTCTTTAATATAAGTCGTTTAGGATATATATCAAAAATTAAGGAAGCAAAAAATACTTTTTTTTATCAAAATATCAATATTACTCTATTAAATAGAATTAATGGTATACAAATCTTATTTAATTGTAATATTTATATTTTAACTAACAAAATACCTTACTTTTTGCTTCTATAATTTTTGCTAATATCCCAAACGATTTATATTAAGGAATGAAAGTAGTATTTTTATCCTTCGTCAACAGGTAAACCTTAATTTTAATTGATTTTAATTGTTTAATTTTCTTTGAATTTTATATGTTCATGATTTTTATTTTTTCTTCTTTTTTCCTAATAATTTGTGGGCATTTTCTGGTGGGTAGCACGTGGTGGAAGAAACTGGTGATTGGCATAAGCTATTTGACCCCTTTGCTTACCAATCCTAGTTGGAGCTATTGTTTCGGGAAATTCTTGATATTTTTTTTTTGTTAAATAAAAAATTATTCATTAATCATAAAATAGTCGAAACTTGATTGAGTCTATAAAAGCCTTAATTTTATGATTCATAACAGTTATAATCTTCCGAACAGGATCATTTTTTGAGCAACAAGTGAATGTAGTTGTTTGTGGGCCATGTATGTATATTTCGGAAGGTTTCATTCAAAAGTATTTTCATTTTAGTTTAATCTCTATTTATAGAAATTTTATACAAAATTCAGACAAATTTTTTCCAAATAGATACAATTACATTCTAACACTTTTTTTTTTCTATTGAAGATTCATCCTCCAAGAAAGATGCTGGATAAAAGTAGTTTTTATTTATTTTTCAATTTTTGTCAGAAAATATTTAGGTAAATTCAGCTTTGGTCATTATAAGGACATATCATCAAAATCATAAGTCGCTCACAATTGGCCACCAATAAGATTTTTCTTACAAACAAAAAACAAAATTGTCAGGGTAGCCTTTTACCGGCATATTGGTATAAATAGTCCCCAAACTATTTTAATCCTGAGATAAAGTCCCGAAACTTTTTTTTTTGTTTTTAAAACCCTCAAACAATTTATATTTGGTGATTAAAGTCCTCCCGTCTATTTTTTGATGGGTCAACACAGATGAGTGAGAAAAATGTGAGTCAAACATGGAAATGGGAGGGGTATTTTTGGAAGTTTTGGATCACATACCCCACCCACTCCCTTCAGCCCCCCACCACCGACTCCCTCTGGTTTCTTCTTCTCCGATAAGCCCCACCCCCACCCCGCCTCCTCTCCTCCTATCCACCAGTCACCACAAACCACAACTCCAACCACCCTAATCACCACCGTCCACAATTTTTAAACTAGTGTTGGGAGTAATTAACAATTCCTCCAAAGTAGAGAAATGAGATTCAGTAGCTTTATTCTTTATCTTATTTTTTGACTTCCACATACAAGTAGTAGTTTAGGAAAAGAAAAATAATATGAAAAGAAATAAGCAATATAAACACAAAAGGGTCCCAGAACAGAAACAAATATGCTGCTTCACCTTTTTGGATCAAAACGCCAAAACTTCACCATCTTCGTGATAAACATATAGCAAGAACACCAAGAAGCTTAAAAAATCCACCATGTCAGATCATAAAATAACTTGGATATAAATGTTCCCCAAGCTCCCAATAGCCGCAAAAATACAATATTCACCCCGATCTGTTCCGAAAATTTTCAACCAAGAAAGAAGAATTTATGACGGGTTGTAGGCAAACCTCATAAATTTACTTCTTTTACCAACCAATGAAGACCAAGATCTTTGAATTTAATATGTCAGGAACATAAGCATCATGAATGGGTTCACTGTATGACGTCCCAGTAAAAACCCAAAGTGAAAAAATCTCCAATCGGATTCGTCAGATTTTATGGTGATGGTGGTGGTGTTGGCCGGCGGAGCTCTGATCGGAAATTGCAGAAGAGGGAGTGGGGTGGTGTCGGGGTGCTGAAGGGGATGAGGAGTATATGTGTGATGGGGCTAGGAATGGGCAAATTCCTAAAATGCCCATGAAGTTTTTGCATTGACTTGGTCAAAAATTTGACTTAATACTTGACTAATGATTTTTTTGACGGAAGGACTTTAATCACCAAATATAAATTGTTTGAGGGTTTTAAAAACAAAAAAAAAAGTTTCGGGACTTTATCTCAGGATTAAAATAGTTTGGGGACTATTTATACCAATATGCCCCTTTTACCTCCTAAGGTTCCAAAAATTTCTTTAAATTAAAAGAAAATTACAATATAATAACTTAATAATAACGAGACACGAGATCAAAAAAAAAATATATATATATAATAACGAGACACAAATATAACATAAAATTGCACTTTATCCCAAGTCAACGCATGCAGTTGTTATATAATATGAAAATATCCGAATTCACATATAGTGTTGAAATATGAATTCCAACATCATGTGTGGACTCATAATGTCGAAAGTGGGCTCTAATTGTTCCTGTACGATCCAAGAAGGGCCTTGAATTTGACTCCCACCTCGATGTGAGGGTGAGTGTTGAAATATGAATTCTCACATCGAGTGCCCTGAGGAAGATACAAATAACTTATAACCCCATGGGTTAACACCACACATTACCAATTGGTTTTGAGATAATATATAGGCGCAAGAGCTAATTTTCACATATAGGTGTCAATACTTTTAAAGCATATTTAGATTCCTACTCGAATTTGATATTTTCGAGACGAAACTGAAATTCCAGTTTGAATAAAACTTCTAATTACGTTCAAATAATAAGGTATCCGACTCATCAAAATTAGTGATATGCTAATTCTGAAGCACATAGTTACTGTGGACCTAGTTCATATCAGAAAAAATCCCTAACTAAAATTGTCCTTCATTAATAATAACACAAAACATTACTTTCTCCATCCCATTTATACTGACATTACTACTATTAGAATTTTGGGGATAGAAATCCTAAACCCCCAAATTGAGGGTATTAAATGACTATCTTACCCCCTGCTGGTATAAGGGATTCACCCAACTATAAGGGCAAAAAGGTCCAAAGACACTATTTTAGTCAATCTTTTAGCCAATAATTCTAGTAGCCTAGCAAGGTCCTTTAATTTTTTCCCAATATTTTTAACGTTTTCTTTAATTAAAATTATATTTGTTTTTAAATTCTAAGTTTATCCTTGGCCCAATAATCTACTAATTATTGTAATTAATACAACTTGAATTTTCAAGATAAGTGCAATTGTGATTTTTTACATAGTCACGCCACTAATACTTATCTTTGTGTCAAGTCAAAACAGGGTCACTGAATTGGGATGGAGGGATTACTTTCTTTTGATTTCCCAACCAGCACAGCAGGAGTTGTAATTGTTTATGGCAAGATGCAATTATTCTCCCCTATATACATACACATTTCAAAGTTTCTTCATGAATACTTCTACTTTCTTTCGGTATACACAATCAATATACGTATTCGTTTTAGAATCTACAACTAATTCAATATAGTTTTAGAACGGTTAAGAACTCAAGTTGAAGATAGAGTGGGAATTCACCATCTATTTTGATTCTCACTACACATACAGATGTACAAATATTTGGTTTTCTTAGTAACTTTTGAAAATGTATACTCTTTAAGATATTAGTCTAAATCATGCCTTAGCTAGTGAAGTTCTTGATGGAGAAACAATAGACTTAGCATATGCAAGAGGTAAAGCAAGTATCTTCTTTTGTTTGCTAACATAAGCTCTCCTTGTGAAATTGTTGTAGTCATTGGCCTCTATCTCATCCAGTATTTGCCGATACAGAAGTAACGACGCCCATACCTGCACCAACGAAGATCAGTATGTAACGTTATATATAAATTAAGGACGGATCTCGTGGAGAAGGGAAGGAGTTGGTGGCGGCCGCCCCACCAAGATTCTGAAAACTGAAACTTTTTTTACACATTTTAGGCTAATTGGTGAAATTCGTCCCTAAACAATTTACGATTGGTGACTTGGGTCCCCAATCAATTTTTTTTTTATTTTAGATCCTCAAACAATTTGCGGGTTTGCACCATGGGTCCTTCTGTTAAAAAAACCGCTAGTCAACACGAATTTAAAAATTTCACTCAAAACACAAAGGGTATTTCCTATACTAACTCAATCCAAACCCACCCACCGGCCTCTACCCACCCATTCCCTCTTCTTCCTCTCTTCTTCAACCTCTATTTTTACCAAACTCCCATTTCATAACCCATTTCCATAATTAACACACTATACAAATTCAATTACTCAATTGCATACTTGTCTTCTTCCTCCTCCCTTTCTTCTTCAACCTCTATTTTTAACAAGCTCCCATTTCGTAACCCATTTCCATAATTTGTTTAGGGACCCAAGTCACCAATAATAAATTGTTTGGGGACGAATTTCACCAATTTGCCTTAAAATTAAAACCCATATTTTTTTCCAACCTTTTTTGTGTGTTTTATTGGTTGTGAGATGGTTTGAATTTTCTGAAAGGTGGGTTGTTTATAATGAGATTTTGGACTACAATTTTCTATGAGTTAGTAAGACTTTAAACAAGTATTAGTTCTCGTAGGCTTGCTTTACTAAGAAATTGTGGTCTTGGTCTTTCTTTATAGTAGGTGAATCCGAGCTATTTCCATAATTATAAAATTAATACATGTTAATTTTTATTAATGAAATAGAGAATAAAACATTATATTAAAAAAAAGAATAAAACATTAAATGCAGACAATAGATTCTTATCACTCATAGAAAATTGTAGTCCATACAATAGATTCTTATCACTCATAGAAAATTGTAGTCCAAAATCTCATTATAAACAACCCACCTTTCAGAAAATCCAAATCATCCCACAACAAATAAAACACACCCAAAAAGTTGAAAAAAATATGGGTTTTAATTTTAAGGCAAATTGGTGAAATTAGTCCCCAAACAATTTACGATTGGTGACTTGGGTCCCTAAACAAATTATGGAAATAGGTTACAAAATGGGAGTTTGGTAAAAATAGAGGTTGAAGAAGAAAGGGAGGAGGAAGAAGACAAGTATGCAATTGAGTAATTGAATTTGTATAGTGTGTTAATTATGGAAATGGGTTATGAAATGGGAGTTTGGTAAAAATAGAGGATGAAGAAGAGAGAATGGGCGGGTGGGTGGGTTTGGATTGAGTTAGTATAGGAAATACCAAAAATACCCTTGTGTTTTGAGTGGAATTTTTAAATTCATGTTGACTAACCGTTGATTAGCGGTTTTTTTAACTGAATGACCCATGGTGCAAACCCGCAAATTGTTTGAGGATCTAAAAAAAAATTGATTGGGGACCCAAGTCACCAATCGTAAACTGTTTAGGGACGAATTTCACCAATTAGCCCACATTTTATAAAAAATTATTAACAAAATTACCCACCCACCCCCAAAAAAAAAAACACAGTTTCTAGCTTCGTCCCTTATAAAATGGCTGCAGATATACCAGCATGGATTCCTATCCCATCAATAGAAGTCGAAAGAACAAAATGCTAATGCATATGGTAAAAGGTGATGGCAATAGGAATATAGGCATCTGAACTTCAAGACTCCAAACGCGTCACTAAAGAGTAATATAAGTCTTCAATTCATGAAAGACTAGGTAAAGAAAACCTTGATTTTGAGAACAAAACCTTAAAGAAGCGACATGATGTCACGAGTGGATTGAGAAGAAAAGTTCTTGAAGCATATCGTAACCTGATTTGGTAATTTTTCACCTCTGCTTTTGTAAACTATATGATGAAGGAAATAAAGAAGAAAAATGTACTTAAAAGGAGGTTTGGAATAATATTATTGATGAATGCTTACCGGCCATCTACTAGCTGAACTGAGGTCCGTGACTCCACTCTCCGCCTCATCAAAGAACTTCCTTGCCCTTTTAATTTGTTTTTTCATAAAGTTCCGCCATTTATCTGTCACTCTTCCAGCAAAGATGTCCTCGTCTGAAAGCCCTGCTTGCGCCAATTCATCTTGAGGTAGGTAGACCCTTCCTCTTCTTGCACTGGACAAAAGCGACATAAGAGGTAACTTTTGAAGTTTAGAACCTTTTATTTTGTAAAAGTACAACTGAAACGATGCAAGTTCCTGTTAAGGGAATTTGGCCAGTCCTATTCTACATCTAGCAATTTGAAAGTGAGAAGAATTATAGCAACAGAATTTCACAGGACCTCTAACCCTTTGAAAACATATTTTGTGTTCACATTTCTTTTTATACATCCCCTACACATCCTTGTCAAGAAAAGCTTCTTAGAAACAAAAATAAAACAAGAAAATATCATCTTTTGGTGGTAATTCGGGTTTCAAACAAAAGTCTTTATGAGTTTTATGCAAGTCATCATAGGCTCAATAATGTCAAATTGGTGTCTATTACTTGAAATTATTTCATGTTCACAGGAGGAGATGATTGTACAGCGCAGATTTAAAGAATAAACCTTCAATGTTAAAGCAATGATATTCAGCTTAACAAATGGATGGTAGAAAATTATCGCCGAAAGCTTGGGTTAGATGGTCAGTATGATGGACTAACACAATGCATATCAAGAATTTCACGTGACAGAAGAATTGATGTTCAACTTTTAAAATTTTATCGTGTAGATTTAGTACTTACTCCTCTCCAACGTCCCTTAGTATGTTAGTCAGCTGGTTGGCAATCCCTAATGCTAAAGCAGCATTGTAGACACTCTCAGTGGTTGCCTTTGATTCAGGTGCAATGCCCATCACAGGGACACTCATCAACCCTACCGTCCCAGCCACATAGTAACAGTAGAGATATAACTCATCAAAGTTTTTGTATCTCGACTTTCTTAGGTCCATCCGCATTCCTTCAATCATATCTCTGAATGGCTACAAAAGATGGCATCCAGACATCAGATAAGACGATAAAAGAATCTAAAAAGTACTAAATATATAGTGAAGCGGTAATTTGAAGAAGGAAGAGGAACAAGATGCCTCAGAAGGTACAGAGAAACCAAATGGACAATATACAGAATGATGAACCCAATAGTTAGCAGGGTCCAATTATGTACAGCTTAATGCACACAGAAGGTATGACAACGAATTTCGCCTCACTTGAAAGGCTTACTTCAAATTAACTGTTGCATTCCGGCGAAAGGTGACAGGTTGGAGGATGCAAAAGGCGCATCTACGGCTATAAAGGGGGGAGTAGAATCGTAATCTTAACAAAAAAAATGTCTCCAAAAACACGCACACACAAATTCAAAGGAAAACATAAGGAAGTCTTAATCGTTTCCATCTCCAAGGTAAAGCATTTATAAGGAAATAAAGACACTAAAAGCAAATTTGCTTGGCTCCTAAACTCCAACTCTTACAAGTAAAAGGAAGGGGTGATTGAAGGTACTTTGGGCTGAAGTGACACTAAAGTATCAATTTTCCTACAATAGAGAAGGCCTGCAATAAGAAAAGTACGACCAAAGGATCAGTTGAGAATATCAATTCTAACCTGGATATCAACTCGGAATTTGGAAACAGTATCAGATAAAGCAGCATCAAGCATATCGAAAGGTCGCCCTCTGAAAACATCTTCAAGTCTTGCTTCCCATCTATCCAATGCACTAGGATTAATATGTGAAGCATTGGGCCCATCAACGAGCTCATCTGTTCTCCTGCACCACACTAGTAAACAGAAACCAAACAAAGAACGTCTCATTATTTGTTCCAGGATGTCTTTAGTTTTGTCATCACACCATAATTTAATTGAATATAGAAGATAACATAGTTGACAGAAGAAAGGTCTCTAGAGAAAACAAAAGTACCAGCTAGAATACTAATCACAAGCTAAGGTTGATGTCAAATATATAATATATTAAGTTCTAGGCTATACTTATAGCTGGTGCTGCTATCATCGAAAATGAACGTGACTGCAAAAGTGATTGAACGAATAACCAGAAAAACTTGAGGCTGAGTGAGGGAACAGAGAAGGATAGTTTACCCTTTTGAAATAACCTCTTCAAATTCAAGAAATGGGTATTTGTATTCATAGTGAGAGCCCTATAGTTATCGGTATGCATTTCTTTGATGATAAATTATCTAAACAATAAGGATATTCTAGTCGTAATATCTTCTACCAAATGAAGTTTGAAAAAACGTGAACACTCTAAAAATAAAATAGGGAAGATATGGGGAACAAAAATTGGCTTCAATTGGATACTCTATATCGTAGTGTCTTATACAGAAGTTCAATTACTATACATATACTACAAGTATTTGAGAAGAAAGATTACAATATATTGCATATTCCGTTCTTCAATTTGACTTTTTAAATCACTGCAAAACAAACTTTGCATAAAAATTACTATTCTCTTACTACATTTCGAATCTTTACCTGTTGTTAAATTCCATGATAAAAGGGTATAGAATAAATACTCACCATATATTGCCCAAATAGCCCTCCGCCTTTCAGGAGTCATTAGCAGTGTTCCTGAAAAGGTAAAAACAAAGTTTGCAATGATATATTTCAGTCAACACAATAAGAGAGTTAATAGTACCAATTAATAATTTAACTCACTTTGTTAACTAAAGAACAGAAGAAAAAGAGGGCTAACCCAAGTAAAATGTCTTGGCATATACTGCACATACTTCTCCGCAGCGATCATAAGCTTCACTCAACACGCTGAAACTTCCTGGAAGAGCAATTTCCGGCTTTACCTCAAAATCCGATTTAGATCCCAACTTCCTATTAACCAAGGCTGCCTGCTTCAGAACAACATCATAAACCTTTTGCTCCGACGACATCCTCATTTCTCCAACTGGGGCAGCTATAATAGTAGAAAACACAGAGAATTTACCCCGTTTCCCTAACCCAAACCTTCCGAAGTTCGAATCTTCATTTAGATAACTATAATTCCTCCTTTGTTGCCTACCCTTCTTCAGTCTGCCGTTGGACAGCACTCTATTTTCTCGCGCTACAAGTCTGGATGAATCTAAAAGTCTGTTACCCTCTCGAAGCGGTTCCAAGAATGTGGTACTTGACACCTCAGAACTAGGTGAAACAACCCATTGCAAGGCAACAGACATGCTGGTAATTCTTGGGAGGGCTAAACAATGTCAATATTTTTTCTTTATTTGTATACACTTCTTTCCTCTATCTAAATATATTACTAATAAAAATCCCACTTAAGATTTATCAATCTTTAAAAAATTCCCACTTCACCTTTACACAATCAAATCAAAATAAACCTATAATCACAAGCACTTCTTAAAGCAGCAACCCAAAACCAGTTTCTAGTTCTTCTGCAGTAAGTCAAAATTCAAAGTAGAGTTAGCAATCAATAAACCTAACACTGAACTATATAACATCTCAAAGTTTCCAAATATAGAATTAAAAAACCCCAAAAAGAAATACACAAAGATTTTCAAGAAACTGTATTAGATATGTGATGAAGACAGAAAAATATTAAAAAAAGTTTTTGAGGATTAATATGTATCACACTTCTTAGAGTAAAGGCAACTTTCCATTTTTAGTCAACTTTGATTAAAATAATCACATTTTCTACCATTGATACATACGTAGAACCTAACCACAAAAGGCAAAAAAAAAAATGGATCTTGAATATTAAATCGAAGAAAAGCATAACCTGATTCTCACCTGCAAATTCTTGAAGAATCCCTCTTCAACTAATTAGTTGAAGGAGGGTTTCAAGATATCAACATCAAAATGGAAAAGATCCTTTCACAATTTGACACCAAATTTTAGGCTACCTCTATAAGTTTCCAGAATGCTTGAAAAGAAAAAAACAGTAAGCAAATTTCTACTTTTTTTTTATTTTTATATTTCAGTTTTAAGATGTTTATATAATTCTCTCCGTCTTCATTATGTACCACTCACATTTTTTATTGTTCTCATTTGGGTTGTGCAGACACGAGAACAAATTTGAGCGACTCTTGCTCATAGTTGCTCTTTTGTACTGGTATTTAATACGCATTTTTCCTTTCCTTTTTCCAGGTTTTTCTTTTTGCTAAAATTAACAGATTAGTCACACCATATTTAACAACTTGTAATTTAGCTTATTTTTTCTATTTTTTCTACCTTTTGCATTTTTAATCATTTTACGATTTCTAACTTAAGGGGTGTATATAATTATGATTTTAGAAGATTATCTATGGATAAATAAGTCCACTGAATTTTAAAAGACTATCTAAGATTTTAAAAGGATCTAATGACATATAAGATTTTTTTTAAAAGATTTTTTATACTCAAGATTCTTATGTTCGTATTTTAAAGAAAATACCAGAAGGACTTTTTATTTGTACAATGCTAACCAACCAACTTATGATACGTATAAGGTTACTAGGCTGCGGACACTTGGTTCAAATAATGGAATGAAATCATAAATATAAAGCCAATAAAAGTCAATTGTTTAAAGTTGTGGGCACTTGCATCTAGGGGTGAGCAAATTTGGTATTTACCAAATTACCAACCGAATTCGAATTCGATAATTCAGTGTGAATTCGGTAATTTGGTTACATCCGAATTCGATTTGGTCAAAAAATGGGACGGTTTGACTATAATTGAATTCGGCCTGACCGAATTCGAATTCATTTTTTAATAATTTTTTAATTTTATTATATAGTTAATATATAACGTAAATAGACCCTAAAATTGTTATTTTGGGGGGTTTTGCTATTAATTTTCTGTGAAAATATGGTTGAATTAAACGATGACTAATTTATTATTTCGATTATTTTTCTGAATTTATTGTTAGTTTTGATTTTGGTTTTTTCTTGATGTTCAACTAGGGTTCTTGTGAAATCGGTCAATTCGGAAAAAAAATCGAATTCCAAAATCGCCAATTTGGTCAATTCGAATTCCGTAATTCTAATTTCGAATCCAAATTGGATCCGTTTTTTAGGTTCTAAAAAATTGAAAAACCCGAATTCAAATGAGGTGCTCACCCCTTCCTACTTGCATCAGCAATAACATAAACGGTATCAAATGGAATGGAACAATAAATAAAAGCAAACATTCAAAGTTACAAGAGTCAATAAAAAAGATAACAAAGAAACAAATAATGAAAATCCCACTAAAAAGTCTTATGGGTTAGGGTGAATTTTTTTAAAGGGTTTGGTATTTATACTTTTCACTAAAAAATCCCACAAAATTCTAATTAAAAAAAAAAAAAAAAAAACTTCGGAATTTGGAAGTTTTTTAATACCAAATCCTTAATTTTCTTTTTGTTTCTGTCGTTCTCATAGTCACATACACATTCCCTCTCCACTTCTCGCCTCACACTCAACATAGGTTAATGAGCATGGTACTTTTCTATGTGGACCCGTAAATGTAGTCATATTTTTAGTTTAAAGTCGTATTTAATTTTGGTGAATAGTTGTTGTTTTTCTAATTTTTGTTACTTTTTATTAATGAAACAATCCAATTTTGGTTGCTAGTTGTGAAAATTAATAGGGAAAAGAATATTGAAAAGAACTTTCGGAATCTCTCTTTAAAAAAACGGAATATCTCTTCAAAAAAAAAAAAAAAAATTGGAATATCTCTTCAAAAAGAAAAAAGAGCTTTCGGCGTGAATTGTTGGCGGTTTTATTAAAATAAATTACAAAATAAAGTGCTAATAGGGTATAATTAGATTGTGTCTCACTCTAAGATTCATTATCTCAACCTCAGACTAGTCCCAAACCCAAATCAATTTTTTTTCTTGAATTAGTGCTTAAGTTTCATTTACAAACTCAATATAAATAGAGTTTGAGTATCAAAGACAAACCAGGCTCGATCCAAATACATTCATAATAGAGTCTTTCCATTTACAAAAAGAAACATAACACTATCCGAATGAAATTAACTATTGTTGTTGTGGATTACTAACCCAACTTTATTTTATATGCCCATTACAATAAGTTAATCGTTAGGACAATATCTAAGTCTGCTGTTTTTAGACCATTTAATTTATGTTAAATGGTCAAAAAAAACACGCGTTAATTAACATAAAATAAAATTAATTACATTTGATAATTCAAGTATATTAAAATTTAAATTTTCATTAGAATGAAAAACTTTAAAAAAAAATAAAAAATTTAAAATACTATTCCCTTCGTCCCAAATTATCTATCCACATTTTCTTTTTAATATGTCCCAAATTATTTGTCCACTTTTTAAATAAAAGATTCATTAATGGTGATTTTTTCAATCCTACCCCCATACATTAAATGTTGGAGAGAGAAGAATATAGAGAGTAGAGAAAGTAGAATTCAATTGTGACTAAAATTAAAATAGGGTTATGTTTGACATTTTACCATACCTCATTATAAAATTTGATGAAACTTTAATTTTCTTATAAAATATTTTCTTATAAAATACAAAGTGGATAAATAATTTGGACGGAAGAAGTATATAATAACTTAATTTATATTAATATTTGTCCCGAAACATGTGTTGGGAAAATCCACGTTAAATATAGATGCATCCTTTCCTTTAAAAAATAAGAAAAGCACATGACCGACCAAAAAACCAAAAGATTATCATACCCAAAATCCACGTGTCATGATAGCCCAATCAGCGGAAGATAACGTTATCAAAATGATCAGTTATGTTATGGACTTGGCCTACCAAGTGGACATGTATCACTTGGTTCACATTCAGCCACATCACAATTTTGATTAAAATAATAAAAATATTCCCCTTTTTGGTGCATTGTTTGAGGCGTTTTATTTATTTTTTAATCAAAAGAGGGGATGTGGTTGATTGTGGATCAAGTGGTCTATTTCCCTACTTGTAGGCCAGGTCTATATCAGAATTTTTCTATCAAAATACTAGTGCGCGGAATGGTTAAGATGTACACTTATTTAGCAAAAAAATGGTTAAGATGTACACGTGGCCATCGATGAATGGAATAGTTCCAATTCCCTTTTTTTGAGTCTCTGTGGTCTCCTCTGCGCTCCCGGCTCCTATGCGGGACATCTTTTTGTTCCGCACGTGCGGGACAGCTTTTTGCTCCGCACGTGCAGGATAAGTTACCAGCCGTCGGATGAGATTTTTCAACGGTTCAGATTTGAAGAGAAATTTTTTTAAATATTTTAAGTCCAGCCGTAACTTTTTTCTCTCCAGATCTGGACCGTTAAAAATCTCATCCGACGGCTGAAATTGTTCCGCACGCATAGGAGCCTCCCGCAAAGTGGTGCTTAAAGTGGGTCCTGGGAAGACAAAGTGCCAGATAATGTACACTTTCAACGCCACTGCTCCATTGCAGAACATGGTAAGTTTCACACGTGTGAATTTTTTTTTCTTTTATCGGATTAAAATTTTAACAGTCAAAATTAATTTTAAAATGAACACATATCTTGATTTAGGACACTTATCGTGCAGGACACCAGTCATGAGCTCACTCAAAACACATATCCCTATATAATTTGTATGTGCAAAAAAATTGTTTTTCTGCATAGGATTTGGACTACACTTTCAATTTTTCTAAGGGTCATATACCTGATTAGGAATGGCAATTTGATCCGTGATCCGTTGACTCGTTCTGCCCCAACATCTTTTGGAGCAGATCCGCTCTGCCCCGTATAGAAAACGGAGCAGATCTGCTCCTCCCCGCGAAAGGGGCAAATCGGATTTGGTATTTGTGTCTACTCCGCTCCGCCCCGTTTTGCCCCATATATATTATATTATTATAATATTGTTATTATTAGGCCTAATTATGTTTAATTTTCATTTTAATATACTATTTGTACTTGTTTGAAAATTGATTTAGTATAAAATTTATTAATTATACTTGTTGGAGGCTCTATTTTTATGAATTTTAAAAAAAAATTAATGATTTTTTTATTTCAAACAAAAAAAAATATTTTTTTAAAAAAATAAAATAGGACTGGGCAGGGCGGATCGGAGCTGATCAGATCTGCCCCGTGCGGAGCGGATTGCGGATCATAAAATTTTGATCCGGGGCGGATCGGAGCGGAGGTTGGAAAGTGCGGAGCAGATCAAATCATACAGATATCCGACCTGATCTGCCCCATTGCCATCCCTATACCTGATCGGGGTCGGACCGAAAGACATAGTAAATACGTCATATATAAATAATAATAATAAATTATATCAAGATGAATATCATGCTACGTCCCAAACTTAATAAAAAAAAATACCAACAAGTTCTTCTCACAACTAAATCAAAATTAAGAAAGATTAATTTCATCCAATAACATGTATATATAAGTGTTATTTGCATTTATATCCACATGACTCCAACAAACAACAATTAAAGACCCACACAAGGACGAACACATATAATGCAACACTTGAGCAATTAACAACTTTTTTCGCACCTAAACGATTATATAACCGAGTATACGACAAGCAACACGTGTTGCCCATCCGGTACACCCAATCACATACTTGTCTTAGATACTTAGAACATCGCTACGACTATGATACACTCCCACCACATGAGTTCGGGTTTGAGGATCCATCCATTACATTGTTTCATCATTCCCCCACGGGAAACTCCACAAAACTACTACTGTATATGATGATTTTCCCCATCAGATGTGAACCCCGAACAGAAGAGAGCAGAAGACCACTTGGGTCACAGAACAAATCAGGACAGAAGGAGGACATAGACGAAGCTCGATATGGGGCGACGACTCGGTCGACCAAACCAATTAGGACAAAACAAAGACTCTCAATTAAGACGACTCAATTAAGATGCAAATAAGGCAATTACAGAAATGACTTTGGCAGTCCCAGAATAGTACATATAAAGTGCAGAGACATTTTATAATATTTTAGCAATTAATGAAAGCGATTGAAATCAAATTAGGACATGCTCAAAAATCCAATTAACAACGAAACACCCAAATATCCAGGAATTGATTAATCTAGCAGTTTATGCAATTTATTATTCCCGAAACACAATAAACATGTCAGAATAGTATTTCAGCAGTATACAGTATTTCAGAAATAGAGGAAAAGGGGGTCCCCACCTCTTACGAATGCGAAAAGGAAGATAGAAATGCGAAAACCATCATTGCGGTAAATCACTCTCGGGGCAATAACTCGCGATCCAAGTACTCGGTTGGCGGCGGGGACGGCAGGGAGGGAGAGGCGGCATTGGCAATGGGGGAGAGAGGTTTTTGTTTTGCCTTAGGATTTTTTGTACTTGTGAAACGAGAGAGAGGAGAAGAGAATGATGGAATTGTTTTATGCCAAATGAGGACGGAAGTAGGGCTGATGTGGCAAGGTGTGTTTGGGAAATGCCACGTCAGTCCAGGACGGAAGTGGGACTTCCGCCTTCCCCCAAACTTTCGTTTTAAACAAAAATGTTATCTAAAAAAAACATTGTTATGGTTAGCCCTTTCTGCTAAATTATGGTCAGACTAATTAGTCCGGCTCCTAGGCGGAACAGGGATTGTTCCCGCACGTGCGGAACAATCCCAGCCGTCGGATGAGATTTTGAACGGCCCAGATCTGGAGAGAGAAAAGTTGCGGCTGGACTTAAAATATTAAATAAAAAAATCTCTCTCCAAATATGAACCGTTAAAAAATCTCATCCGACGGCTAATAGCTTGTCCCGCACGTGCGGAACAAAAAGCTGTCCCGCATAGGAGCCGGGAGCCAGACTAATGCAATGCCCAATCTTTTGTTTCCTTCCGCGGCTACTGCCGCTGCTTTGTCCTTTTCTTCGCTTTTGAATTGGGCACGTTTCCCCATGAAGAACATGACAGCATATTGATTGTTGCCCTTGATTGGCCTCCAATTTCTTTATTCTTTTTTTCTGGTTACTGCGCCACTGATAGGGGAGTCCCCCCTTCCCTTTCCTTCTCTCTCTTTTTTGGTCTATTCTGTCATGGACCAGGTCCATTGGATCATACGGTACAGATTTGGCCACATCACTGCATTTCCTTCTCTCTTCTCATTCTGTAGGGATGTGGCCAAATCTGTACCACATGATCCACATAGACCCGGTCCATATCAGATATTTCCCTCTTTTTTCTTGTTTTGTTGCTTGGACGGGTTTCTGTTCCCCTTAAATTCCTTTTACTTTAATTCTTTTATATTATATTATATTTAATGGTAGCTATGGTACTCACCCACTCTCAATAAAATTCTCAATTCAATTTCCCATTTAAGTGAATTGTGATTAAATCCCTCAACTGCGACATGCGTGCAAAACGACTTTCAATAAAACGTACATATAATAAAACATGTATTTCCTCCATTCCTAAATAAGGTTAACATTTGGGACTTTAATTTTGTCCCAAAATAAGGTTAACATTTGGATTATCAATGAGAATTTAATGAACTTTTACCATTTTTACCCTCTATTTACTTTTCTTTTAAACACAGTTTCAATTTTCAAGATGTAATTAATGAGGATATATTAGTCTTTTAGCTTTACCTTTTTATTGTTTTTAGGAATTTCTTAATTCATGTGAAATAGTCAAATGTTAACCTTATTTAGGGATGGAGGGAGTAACATATTATAAAAGTAAATGGGCACATAAGCACGTAATCACACGAAATAAATTATGTCTACATAATTAATTGCGAAAAATTAATTTACATGTCAAATATCACATAAGTAAAAGTTACGGGTTTCACACATAGAGACACAAAAGACCTCTCCCCCATTTTCATCAAATTATTTGGAGTTTTGTTTTAGTTTACCTTGAATTTGTAGTAGTTCTTGTTGTAGCAATATATGAGGTGTTATGCTTTTTGCATGTGGGTTAGCTCACGGCATGCATCATTTTGCAATCAACCTCATTTTTTAGGCCCTTCCAAGGTTTTTTTTTTTTTTTATTTTATATTTCTTCTTTCTTATCTTTATACACGCTTGTATTACTTCTCCTAGTTATGATTTTTCTTGAAGATTTACGGACTTTCATGGCAACTCCAAGGTCGAGCTTAAACTGTAATAGTAATTTTTGCTTTCTCACCTATGTTATATTAACTCTCTCACATGGTTCTGTATAGGCGATTTTAACAAAATAATTAATTAAACTGAAAAAAAAATGATTTTTTCCAACGAAGCCACAGACAAATACAAAATTTCAAGGATGTTATTACAGAATGCAATTTTTGTGATATGTGGTATAATTTTAGGGAAGGGATCGACGAAGTTTTCGCTCGATTAGATTAGTGATTAGCTACCCCTTCCTAGACACAACTCTTCCCTAACTTAACCATCCAACACTTATCCTCTAAATAATCTGACAATCTCATTGTACTGTTAGCTCTTCCACCTCGGAAAAATAAAATGCGGAAGAGGAATTTGAAGTCCCGTCCTCTTGGAAGCCTCCAGCTGTATTATCAGCCATGGAGATGTCCGAAGCTCTTTGTAACTTCCGCGCTGACCTTATTAGTTGGAGCTCAAAAACTGTAGGTGACTTGAATCTTTTTATTATAAAGAACGAACACGAGCTTGAAGTTATTCAACAAATACGAGATCTCCCTTCCTATTCTCTTAAGGAAGAAATCACTATCTCTAATGAGATAGGTAAAATTCAGGATATGATGGAAGTTTATTGGAAAGCTCGTAGTAGAGTCATTTGATTTACTGAGGGAGATTGCAACACTACTTATTTTCATTATGGAACCTCTCAAAGACGGAAGAAAAACACTTTGTCATGTGTTATGGTACTAACACATTATTAGCTAAGTTAGTGTCACAGTAGCCATATAACATGTGGTCTAATCTATCATTTGATATTATCTGTCACTGTTAATTTATTATCGTAATACAATTTTAATGAAAAAGCAACTTATGATTCAAATATCTTCCAAAATATATAATCTATGTACACAATTTTGAGTAGCGATTAAGTGCTAATTTTTCTGGGATTGTCAAAACACCTTCTGTCAAAGAGGAAGCTGCGGGTTCAAGCCCCATCAGTCCCAACGCTCATGTCATGTCGAGGTGCTGCAAAAGAAAAAATTGATAAATCTGAAGAAAAAAAAAAGACTAGCAGATGGTACAAAACTACTTTTAAAAAAAAATCTTCTTCCATCTAGAGGATATGGTCGAAACCCAATGGTCATATTTTTCTCCAATTTGAATTTTACTAACATCTCGACAAAATAATCTTAATAATCTTATACACGAATTTCCGTGTAATCTAAAGTTTTAGGCAGGTTTGCACTAAATAACAGAAAAATGTGCGTCTCTTATCCTCTTTCATTTTCTAATTTGATCTCCTTTTGACAAATTCTGGAAAGTTTCGGAAGCTGAAATTGCACTAAAGTTTCAATTGATAGGTGGCTCAAAGTCTACCAAGGATTCTTACTTGGAGAATGCATGAACAACAAGACCGTTTCCAACCCCCTCTCAACCCCACATTAAAAAAAAAGGGGAAAATAGACTACTCATTTTATATACCCAATATATTGTTTATTCTAGTATCGAGGTCAGTAACATCAAATTTAAAATTTATTGTTTTGAGTTAGATCTTTAACATATTCTAAATATTTGTTGCTTTTCTTCTAAATTTTTAAGAATTATTTTTTTTTCTACTCAGTAGAATAATCCTTATATATTATCAAAAGCTGTGGGTTTACTCAGAAGTAGAACTAGGAATTTGTTATTTGGGGTCGGATTTTTTACTAATTTATTTTTTGAAAGTAAGAAATGTAATATTTATAAGAAAATTGTAAAAAAAAATTATAAAAAATTCATTATTTTTGAAAATATTAAAGACGGTTGCCACCATACTTAAAGGCGCTAATGGGTTTATTGATATGACGGGTATAGCATATTTTCACATTCATTGCATGGTTTTCTGTATAATAACGAATTTTTATTTTATTTTATTTTATTATGGATACCGAATTTGATTCATACATTACGTACATTTACTATAAAGTCTTACTTAAGGTCAAAGGCTTCATGGTCTTTAATAATACTAATGTGAGGGGTTTCTTCTTTTTTTACTTTTTAAGTTATGCTTGCATATTGTTTTTTTTAGAAAAGAAAAAAATAAGCATCATGACGTAGAGATAATTAATTCGAATATGTTTACTCACTTTTTAAAATTTTATATTTATTTTTGTAATAAATAAATTGCTCTGCCCGATAAATAAATAAATAATTTTTAAAAAAAGTACACAAAATATGTAAATGGAATTCGAATATTTTTGCGTGTAGATGGATAGTCCTTCTAACCAATTGGTTATTAACTTGTTAATTATGCTTTATCTACCTTATCAGCATCAATTAGGTTTCTCATTTATTTCAATTAAATTAAACTCAAGTGGAGCACTTTTCTGTTTAACTATTATTTTCAGTAATATTTTAAATCAATAAATAAAATAGACGGCATTATTATAAATTAAAATATAGTTAAAAGTCTCCTAAAAAATATAAGTAAAGAAATGCGAAATATCATTATAAACATGAATCACGTGAACTTTATTTAGATCATTCATGTAGGAAACGAAGATTACGATAGTTCATGTAAAATGAAAAGCAACCTTTTTATCACACGAAAAGAACGAAAACAGAAGAAAAATAAAACTTCATTAAGTTTTTAAAACTAACAGAAATAACACAATTAACATTGGTCTAATTTGAATTCCTTTCGTTAAACCGTCTCCGAATATTAACTCGACTAATCCAATAATCCAATAAAAAATGTATAAGATAAATATGAACATGACAAACTCATGATGTAAAGTTAGAGAAGGTCATTATATTTTGACAGATTGCAATTCAATAATTTTAAAAAGTTTAGGAAGGATCAAATGAGATGCTCATAAGGCTAGTAATATATTGTCAAGGCAGAATTGTATTCAAATGACCAAATTATCTATTTTGGTCAATATTAACATCTCTTAATTATTATATTTTTTTAATATTTTTTTCCCATAATTTATTCACACTCAATTTACAATTTTCTCTCTCTTATCCAAAAAGTAGCACACGATCTCTGATCTCTCTAATATTTTCTTCAATAATCTATACCCACTCAATATCTAATTTTCTCTCTTATAGTAGTAGAAGTTCACCAAAAAAAAAAAAATCAAACAAACAAACACTATAAATTCTTCTTTTACTTTGATTTTTTTTAATACTTATACTTTGATATATTTTTCACAAATAAAATAGGGAAGATAATCAAAGTCGTATTACTCAAACACTATAAATTTACAAGGTTATTTAGCCAAAAAAAAATACTCAAACACTTTTATGATTAATACTCAAAAAAAATACTCACACACTATAATTCTTGGCTATTTTATGATTAATGGTTAATCTTTTATTCAGAAAAAAAAAATGTAAATAGATTAGGGAAGAAAATATTGGAGAGATCAATGGCTGATTTTTAGATAAGAGAGAAAAATTAAATATTCAGTATGAATAGATTAGGGAAGATAATCTTGGAGAGAGAATAATTGAAAGAGGAAAATTTTGACAAAAGAGTAACTCGGTCATGTAAATATAAATTGCCTTGGTAGAAGAAAATCTGCTTTGGAAATATCATTAGCTTACTCATAACGTATCAAAGACCTACTATATATACAACTCAGCCAAAAGAATAAAAAAAAAAACCTATATATATATATATATATATATATATATATATATATTGATTCAACTTTAGAGTTTGAATGTTGTAGCCTCAGTGAACAGGGGCGGTTAAGAGGGTGTTCGAGGCGCTCGATCGCGCAGAGCATCAAAAAATTTTGGGCCCCTAATTTTATGTTATATATATATATGTGTGTGTGTGTGTGTTTGTTTGTATTTTGTTGAAGAATGATAAAATTGTTTGTATTTTTAAAATTATGTTTAAAATATTTTAGTACATTTTGGAGAACAAAAATTATGATACAATTGTAATGATTTTTTTTTTTTGTTATATTTGGATTGGGTTTGGGTTTGAGATTGAGATTGAGATTGGGTTTGGGTTTTGGCGGGAGAGGCTAAAAAGTGGGCGGGAAAAATTCAAATTTTTTTTTTCAAATAATCGTTCAATTCCTATTTTTTTTTCTCAAAAATTTGGAATTTGAACATCTCCCGCCAATTTTACAAGCCAAAATTTGAATTTTTACAATTATTTGAAGAAAAAAATTTGAATTTGAATTTTTCCCGCCCACTTTTTAGCCTCTCCCGCCAAAATCCAAACCCAATCTTAATCTCAATCTCAAAGCCAAACCCAATCCAAATAAATATTTATATGAAAGTCATTTTTCTCTAATTACGTAGAGTCTCATTTTAAATTTTAGCACAGGTCATCCCCGAGATTTTAAAAAATACTATTAGATATAGTAAATTTTATATATAATTCAGAATAGTTGATCAAATTCGCCCCCAATATTTTGTACGGCATGCTGCAGGTGCCGAGACAGGCGATGCCGAAACGGATAAACCTCTCTGTCGTTGAGCTGCCAATGCCAACGCTTGGCTAGAAGATAACCAAGACAGGCGATGCGTAGCTTTTTATCTTTTCTAACTCATAATCTTACCAAACGCAAACCCTTAAATTAAATGTGTAGTCATCTGAGCTAATCCCACTTTTTCTTTCCATACCAAGTTAAACAAAGCTCACACAAATGATCTGACTCGTAGTGGTGACCGGAATCGAAACCCAGTCAAACTTTATTTTTTTACCAAAAAAAAAAAAATGGCCAGAAAGACAAATTTGGGCTAATCTTTTTTATCAATTATATGAATATCCCCAAAAATGATTAAAAGCCCAAACATTAGCCTCCTTCAACCTAAAAGCCCATGAAATATTTCCTTTCGGCCTTTTAGAATAGCCCTTCAATGTTCTTGAAACTCAGTAGTAGAAAAGTAATGGCGGAAGCAGAAAATCTGGAGAGATTCCTGAAATGGGCGACTGAGCTGGGAATTTCAGACATTGATCCTTCTTCAACCGTTTCCGAAGAAGAAAAAAGGCGTCCGCCGTCGTGTTTGGGCCGCTCTCTGATCGTCGCTGACTTCCCCAGTGCTGGCGGGTACTCTATTACTTCCCCTTCTCCGGCGTTCCAATCTCTGAATAAAATTTCTCTCATTCTTTATTTTGTTTTGATTGTGTAATTTTTGGAATATGAATTATGGGTAGGGTTATTAGCTTTTTTTGTCAGTAAACTATTTAAGCTTTGCAATTTTTGTCATTCAACTATTTTTCCTTGACTAAATATATCCGCATAGTATTTACATTTGCCTAAAACAATAAACAGCCTAGCATTTCTTTGATTTACTGCCGAGTTAGACATGTGTCCAGAAAATATATGGGTAGGAAGGTAAAATCACTTTAAATTTATTTAATCGCTCTTAATCCTGAATTTAATTGTGGGTCAAAATTCGATCCGGAACCATAATTAATTACAGTAACCATACTTAAGTGAGTTTAGAGTGATTTTACTTTTATACCCCTATATTTTCAGTCAAATGCTCGACACATGTCTAACTGAGCATGAAACTAGCGCAGCAAAAAATGGTGGCAGTTTATTTCTAGCCAAACTTAAACAACAGGTGATATATTTAGCCAAAAAAATAGTTGAGTGTCAAAAACCGCAAAAAATAAATAGTTTAGTAACCAAAATAGCTATTAACTCATTATTGGTATGAGCAGGAGGGGTTTGGCAGCAGCTCGTGATATTAGAAAAGGGGAGTTAATTCTGAGAGTTCCAAAGGGATTTCTGATGACAAGTGAGAGTTTGATGATGAAAGATCAAGAATTTTCTGCTTCTGTTAAGAGACATTCTACTCTTTCCTCAACACAGGTGTTTTTTTTGCTTTTCTCCTTTTCTTTAAGCAAAGTATGTACCTCTATGCTTGCTGGAAAGTAAAAAATAAACAAGCAAGGGAGTAACTTTTAAGAATTAAATGAAATTATGCAATATAAGTTTCATAAAGAAAAGCTCGTTTTTTTTTTTTTTTGGTTTTCTTAACTGCAAGTTAATTTCTTTATTGTGTAAAGTTGCTTTGGTTTTGACGATTCCTGAGAAACTTGAATATTCTGTTGTAGAATGGAAATAAAAAGTTGTTTAATGCGGTTGATGAAAATAAGATAGTAGGAAGGGTCAAGTCTAAATTAACAGTAGTTTTTCAAATATTTTTCTGTTGAATTTTTTTACTTATTTGAAAAATATGGGGTTGTGAATTTTCGCAATCTTTGGTTGTGGTTTTGGCTTGAGGGTATGATCAAAATTTAGTTTGCAAGTTTATAGCTATTCTATAACAAAGTTTCTAGTTTTTGGGTGTTTGAACAGCCATATTGTTTAGGTGAGGTGAAATAAACAAAAGTTGAGTATAATATGAAAATGGTTAAAGAATTTAGCTCTTTATTATCTATAACAAACTAAATGGAAAAGAAACTGAAACATAAGAAGGATGTCTTTTTTCTTTCTTTCGAGAGACTGTTCAGGCTTATACGTCCATGACCTCTGCTCTTAATAATGCTTCCTTGAATTCTTGGATGGTGGTGAAATTGACGACCACCATATTTCGGAAAATATGCTAATGCTGTCAAAACTGTATCTGATGCAGATTCTATGTATTTCATTACTGAACGAAGTTAATAAAGCGAAACGTTCGTGGTGGTATCCTTACATAAAGCAGCTGCCGCGCAGCTATGACATACTCGCGAGCTTTACTCAATTTGAAATGCAAGCTCTGCAAGTTAGTTCTGACCTACTGTTACATTCCCCTCACAAAAAAAAGTTACATTCTTGTTTTGCAAACATTTATCTTTTTGTGGGAAAATATTTGAGGGATGATGATGGAGATTATTTTATATTCTGTTCATGTATCAGATGGAAAAAGGGTTTTTGATGTGAAGTATCTAAAATGAATTATAGATGGATGATGCAATCTGGGTTGCTGAGAAAGCTGCAGGGAAGGCTAAGTTAGAGTGGGAAGAAGCTACCCTTCTTATGACTGAACTCAGTTTCAAACCTGCTTTCTTGACTTTTACGGCATGGCTTTGGGCTTCTGCAACTGTAAGTGTATCACACCTCCTGTCTTTCAAAACTCTTTGCAACGTATACTTAGAGCCTTAATTGGTTTGTTGTGTGAAAATTGAATAAATTGGACGATCTCACTCCTACGTGTGTCTTAACATATTCATGTTGACACCCCCAACCTCACCCTGAATCATCTGCTTCTTGTGATAATAGTCATATTCTTCTTGATTGTGCTTTCTGTGTCTGACATTTTGCATCACACTTGAAGATATCATCTCGTACGATGCATATACCTTGGGACGATGCTGGTTGTTTGTGCCCTGTGGGGGACTTTTTTAATTACGCTGCACCTGGAGATGAACCTTGTCATCTTTATACGTTCGGGACCTACACATGGCAGATTGAATTATTTGATGATAATGCACAGAGATTAACAGATGCAGGATATGAGGAAGATCTTGGTGCTTATTGCTTCTACGCTAGAAGAAACCATAAAGAGAAAGAGCAGGTATTTCTTTAGTGCTTCAATGAAAACATTTTTCTACATGAGTGGCATTGGTGTTAGGGATGACAATTTGACCCGTGACCCGCCGACCCGCACTGCCCCAACGTCTTTTGGGGCAGATCCGCCCCGCCCCGTAGAGAGAACGGGGAAGATCAGATCCACCCCGCGAACGGGGCAAATCGGGCATGGTATTTGTGTCCTCCCCGCCCCGATCTGACCTGGATTTTTTATAATATTATTATTACTAATCTAAACCTACCCTTACTATTCTCCTCCTTCTCATCCACCGACCTGGATTTATTTTCATTCAGTCCACCGCCTATTTCTGTCACTCTCCTCCACACTCTCTCAGCGACTCCGCCCGTCCTCCGCCGCCGATTCCCTCCTTCTCACTCCGCCGTCCGCCGCTGACTCCCTCATATCTATGATCTATCGATGGCTTGGATAATTTGGGCGAGTTTTTGAAGGTCCGATTCATTTTTTAGTCTAAAAGATTGGATCTTTTCTTGATAGGAAGTGAATTTCTAAAGTCCCTTTTGTTTTTTAGTCTAAAAGATTGGATCTTTTCTTGATAGGAAGTGAATTTCTAGGAGAAAAAATGGCTTGCCAAGCTTTTATGGCATCAAAATTTCTTGAATTTCTTGGGTTATATTTGTCATGTCCATGTGATGGGTTTCTTGTTGTTAATCCAAAAAGGAATTATGTAACTTGATTGAAAGCAAATCAGGCACCAAAGAAATGGTTGGTGGAGAAGAACTTTCAGATTCTGAACTTCTATGAACTACAATCTCATTTGGGATTTCCCACCTCTTTTTCACCCTTCCCTCAGTACCTAAATTCTTGATTTCTGGCTGCGTTGGACGCGATTTTCCTGCAGATAAAGAACATTTCTTGTTCGTTTCTTTTTTGTTTTGTTAGTAAGCTAATAGATACAAAAAATTCCATTAAAAAAAAAATACATGGGGCAGGGCGGGTCAGATCCTCCCCGCGCGGGGCGGGTCACGGGGCAAAAAAAAATTGATCCGGGACGGATCACGGGGCGGGGAGGGTCAGGGCTTCACAGTCACGGGGCAGGTATGGTATTTGAGATACCCGCCCCATTGCCATCCCTAATTGGCGTACTACTTCTTAGTGGCCATTATATTGAAATGATATTCTAAGTTCAACCAACAAAGTAACAAGTTTCTTTTCATACATTCTTTAAGAGTTGACCTTAAATATTCTAAGAAAAGTTGAAGATGGTTGAGAAACAAACTAATAGATTATAAATTCTATACGGTTGTTGAATGTGATGTGCAGAATATTTTCCCACTCACAACTGTTTGTTCCTCTTTCTTAACCAAGTAAAAGGAGTATACTAATTTTTTGTCATTATGCATATAGTCTAGCATACAAGATCCGAAATACTGAAATTAGCGTTGTCATCTTCCAAACAGGTTCTTTTAAGCTATGGAATGTATACTAATTTGGAGCTGCTTGAACACTACGGATTTCTTCTGAATGACAATCCAAATGATAAGGCCTTCATTTGTTTGGAACATGACATGTATTCCCTCTGTTCATTCCCTCAAGAATCGCTATACATTAACCAATATGGTAAGCCATCCTTTGCTCTACTCTCTACATTGCGTTTGTGGGCTACCCCTCCAAACAGACGGCGTTCTGTTGGACACATTGCTTATTCAGGGGAGCGACTTTCAGCTGAGAATGAGATTAGTATCATGACTTGGATAATAAAGAAATGCCGCTACATTTTAGAGAACTTACCAACAACCGCGGAACAAGATAAGTTGTTGCTTGAGACCATTGACAAAATGCAGGATTTTCTTCCAGTGGAGATGCAGAAACTGCCTTCTACTTGCATTTCAGAGCTTCATGGTTTCTTTGAAAGCAATTGTATGTCAGATTTAGAAAACCTTGCAGACATATGCAAGTCTAGGAAAGCAAGAAAATCCATATATAGATGGAAATTAGCTATTAATTGGAGATTTGAGCATAAGAGAAAACTAATGCATTGTATTACACATTGTACTCAGATAATTGATGATTTAAAGCTTAGTTCAACAATGAGAATGAGATAGATTTGAAACCAGTTTCTCATGACATTTAGTTGGTATTTATTGTTTTAGGCCTTGTTTTGATCACTTCTTTTTTACAGTATTACCATAGCAGTCCAATTCCGGTTAAAAATTATTTTGTTATGACATTTGGATTGTTGTGTCCTTTCAACCAAAGGCTAAGGTGGCAGTTTATGAATAACTGTAACAACCCGTCTCTTAATCACCTCAGGTAGGGGTGAGCAAATTCGGTTTTTGCCGAATTCCGACCGAATTCGAATTGAATTCGGCAATTTGGTTTCGGTAATTCGGGCATGACCGAATTCGAATTGGGTGAAATTGGTGCGGTTTCGGTTAGATCAATTTCGAATTCGGTCAGACCGAATTAGAATTCAAATTTTTAAATAAATTAATAATATTATAATATAATAAATATATATAATAAGTTATAAAAAATCTCCCCTCACACACAAAACACACCCCGCTTCCCTCCATCTCCCTCTCCCTCTCGGTTCCAGTGTTCCACCGCTTCCCTCCACCGGCGCCGACTCTCCTCTCCTCTATCCATCCATCCATCGCCTCCTTCAACCGGCGCCGCATCTCCTCTTCCATCCATCACCGCCTCTCCTCTCCTCTATCCATCGCCGCCTCTAAGATTTAATAGGTAAATCCCATCTTTGTTTCTTTTTTGAGTTATTGAGGATCATAGCGTGGGAAAGATGATCGGTATACTATTTCGTTTCTTTTGAAAGCAAGTGCAAATGTGGTGAGTATCATAGCAAAATACGCAGTACAGGCCGGAGAATGGCCTGATTTTTTGTCGTTTCTGTTCCAGTGCAATCAGAGTATACAAGAAGACCATAGAGAAGTATGTTTTAGTTTGCCTCAATTCTTCAATTTAATTCTTTTACTATTTTTTTTGTCTAAACAAATCTAAATCTGCTCCAACGCGGCTAATTCGGTCGAAATCGAATTCCCAATTCACCAATTCGGCCTATTCGAATTCGGTGAAATCGAATTCGGTTTCGAATTCGGTCGGTTTTTTGAGGTATGAAAAAAATGAAAAAACCGAATTCGAATTGGACCGAATTGGCCAATTCGAATTCGGTGCTCACCCCTAACCTCAGGTGTAAAAATATCTCAAAATATGGTTTAGGAGTGTGCAACTGCTTGAGAAATAACTTTTGACTTGCAACTGCTTAGATGATGTTATTTCGTTTGATATGTACTCCCCCCGTCTCAAATTATCTGTCCACATTTTTTTTAATTTTTTTTTTCAAATTAATTGTCTACTTCCTAAATAAATGACTCATCAATGATGATTTTTCCAACCCTACCTTTTGCATTAAATGTTTGTAGGAGAAGAATAAAGAGAGAAAATGAGGTAGAATTAAATTGAGAATAAAATTATTAAATAGAGACATGTTTGACATTTTACCATTTTTTCTATAGAATTTGATAAAACTTTAATTCCCGTGTAAAATACAAAGTGTATAGATAATTAGGGACGAATGGAGTATTAAATATTTTTTTGGTTTACAAATATGTTTTAATTTTTTAAAGGTGGTATATATTTGGCTGATTTTTTTTGTCAAAAGTTCCCTAACTTTCTCTAATCGGAGTTGACCAGAAGCCATGATTTGTTAAAAAAGTACCGCTTTCCCCCAGTTGAGGATTCCCGCCAGATCCAGGGATGGGATCCCTATCCATCCCCAATGATGGAGCTGAGTCGGTGCAGGGCTGAAGATTATGGTCTCCGCCTACAACAGGTCATCCTTACAAGTGAATCATTTTCCTATATATAAATAGCACATCCTTTTAAAGCATAGTACATGTTTTCGAGCTTCTTCCAAAGAATGTGTGGATAAGTTTTTTTGGAAATATTATTGAAAATAAAATATCGGCATTTTGGCGTATGGTGCCGAAAGATGTGTAATTCCATGAAAAAAGCACCAATAGTTCCAGTAACATAAGTTACAAATTAGCCAATAAATGAGAAGAATATTAAATAGCACGATACATGTGTAACAACTACGAATACATGTGTTTATCCCTTACCAAAACGGTTCAATCTGCCAAAATCGGTGCAACCTATGTTGTGATACCAGTTGCTGGGTGAATTAGAATTAATATGATAATGCGTGCAGCAGAATAATAATAATGTAAAAACTGAACAGAAAATGAATAAAGGCACCGAGAATTTTTAACATGGATTCCCTCTTTGAATTAGAGGAAAAACAATGAGGCAAACTCTGAAAAATATTTCACTATGTGGTAAATTGAATACAGAAAATATTGAATGTCTCACACTCACAATTAATCCACCGTACCTCACAATTTTATCACTTCAATACTCTCAAAATGAGTACTATTTTTTCCACACTTAACTTGGTGTGACCTCAACAGAGAAATCCTCTTTTCCATCCAGAGCATACAAGTCAGTTGCTCTTCTTGGTGCATTTTAGCCTTCAGCAAATGCTATATTTATAGTAGTTGAAGAGGAAACAATGATTCATGAATTATGGCGAGCAACACTATACATTCTCAGATTTAACATTGCCAATTCAAAGAGTCAAATTGGCCATTACACCATTAGTAATTTCTCTTACATAACCACTACCAATTTCACTATTTGATGAATAACGCATTTGACAATGAGCTGAGAACACACATCCCGAGAGTTCAAAGTGTATTGTAACAGCCATTGCATAAGACATGAGAAAACAATTTCTGACACTCAACAACAGAAAGAACCGAACAATTGTAGAGAATGTTAGATTTATGCTCAAAATGGGAACCTATCAAAATCATCTTGGAGAAAAGCTTTCAATAATGTGATCTATCCGATAAATAGGTTACCATCACCTGACAATGTTTGGATGCAAGGCTTTCATGCACGTCCTAAAGGAACAGAGATCGAAGTTTGATGGCAAAGTAATTCCATGTATCTTTGTTGGATAACGATAATTAGAAATTTGGATATAGATTATGGTATCCAAAGTTGAACAAGTCAATCAGAAACAGAGACTTGATTCTCTTTAAACATCAAGAGATAAGAGACTTGGAGAAAAGTCAGGAATCCAAGAGAGCTTATGAGACAGATATTGTCAAACAAATGCCAATGGATACTCCATTCAAAAGTGTCACTGAGGAGATGAAGCCAAAGATTCGAAACAGGAGATGTCAAATGTAGATGGAAACAATCCACCAGAAGGTGATGAGCAAGGGAACAGACGCAAGAAGTGGAGCCATCATAACAGGTGAAACCTCAACCGAGGAGATCTATTAGACCACTCAACCATCTACAAGATATCTTGATAAAGATTATGTTCTGATTACTTTTGTAGGGGAGCCATCTCATGGCAATCAAAATTGCAGAAATGTGTTGTCTTATCTACAACTAAAACTGAGTATAATGCTGTTGTTAAAGCAGGGAAATAGATTCTTTGGTTGAAGAGTTTTCTTCAACAATTGGGAAAGAAGTAGAATGAGTCCAATTTTTTATGTGATAGTCGAAGTATTCTGGATTTGAGTAACAATAATATGTATCATTCACGTATAAGGATGGCAATTTGACCCGTGACCCGTGACCCGTCGATCCGCCCTGCCCCGACGCCTTTTGGGGCAGCCCCGCCCCGCCCCGCGAACGGGGTAGATCGGGGCATGGTATTTTTTTCCGCCCCGCCCCGCCCCGCTTTGGCCCATCTATATTACATTATTATAATATTGTTATTATTAAACATTATCATGTTTAATTTTCATTTTAATATACTAATTGTATTTGTTTGAGAATTGATTTGGGATAAAATTAATTATTTTTATGATAAAATTAATGAGTTTTTGGATAAAATTAATGATTTTTATGATTTTAAGTTTTTTGATAAAATTAATGATTTTTACAATTTAAAAACAAATAATGATTTTTTTTAAAAAAAATAGGATGGGGCGGGGCGGGGCAGAATTTTTTGATCTGGGGCGGGGCGGAGCGCGGTATTTGAGATACCTGCCCCATTGCCATTCCTATTCATGTACAAAACATATCGATATCAGATATCACTGGTTACATGATGCCGCAGAGAAAAAACTGTTCAAGTTGAAAGAGATTCGTAATGACAAGAATGATGCTGATATGCAAACAAAACATGTTCTTTAAGAAAAGTTCGAGTTGCCGACATGGACTTTTTTTACTATCGTTGGATTAACTTCCCTTAAATGAGCTGAAGAGAGAGATGGTCAGAAAATTCACCTTATTCTCAAATGCACTATTCATCAATTGTATAATTGGTGGCGGTCAATGGAGGTATGACCAATTTGACTATTTGAATTAGTTTTGAATTAGCAATGTGAAACCTGAGAATATACAATGTTGCCCTTCATAATTCATGAATCATTGTCTCTTCTTCAACTATTATAAATATAGACGTTTGCTGAAGACAAATGCACCAAGATGAGCAAATGATTGTATGCTCCGGAGAAGAAATTTCTCTATGAGGTCACACAAAGTTGAGTGTGGAAAAATTAAAACACCAGTTGTCCACGTGGTGAATTTTGAGTGATGGTACATGCATGGGTATAAGAGTTGGGTACAAATGATTTTTTGCCACATTAGACTTGTCATTATCAACTAGACAATCAAAACACCAGTGCGGCTCCTATGCAAAATACTTGTAATTGATATATATGAAACACCAATCTAGTCGTTGATTCAAAAAAAATTTGTTTCGACGGGCTGGATTTAAAAAAGACAGAAACGTAGTTTGAAAAAAAAGGGAAATCGAACATTCCCATCAGTTCGGCATCCCCAATGTTCACGATATGTGAAAAGCCCTTTGCCTTTCCATCTTTCCTCCTCAAAAAGATAAGTCATCAACGAAGATTTAATAACTAACATAGAGATTCATCAAGAAAGTCTAAAACTTTTAGACAATGCAAAAAATAAATTTAAACTTTTAGACCACACCGCCTCCCACGCTGACTCCTACCTTTAACATTCTGTTTCGGTTGTGTCAATGATCACTCAATGACAGCATCTTAAATGTCAGTAGAGCGCAGTCTGCACGAAATTGCCTTCTCAACCGCCTCAAATGCATCTTTGATGACTTTGCTCTTCCAGGTGATCATACTTTTGTAGTTGCTTACAGAATGGTCTGTATTTTCAGATTTCTCGAATGTCTAAAAAATTCTTCTATTTGACGCCACTTGTAATTAAAAATATTACACAAACAAAAAAGTAATTTAAAATTTATAACAATACTATTTATTACAAAAGAAAAATTAACGTACCAAAATTTGTTTCTCTATGACGTTAGGTTGAAAACTCATCGGGGGTACGTTTGGGTTGCTAATAAGGAGAATGGTAATGTTTTTGTACCAGGTCATTTATTCAGGACTTGGTAAAATAACACTGCCTTCCACGATTCTATCGAAGCGTTCATCCCATAAGTTTATATATTTTTTGTGGACACTCTCCTATTTCCTGGTCGGTACATTTGTGGACGTCCTCACTCTTAACTATCCCGTGCGTCCCTGCCTCAACTTGTACCACATGCCCGTATCTAAGTTGCCTCCTTACCCTATCAAGCAGATGATACTCCACTATATCAAAACATATGAGCGGTACTCGGGTAGGCACGATTAAAAGGAAGTCGGTATCCCTAGCTACTCTCTCTGTCTCTCTAATAACAGTGTTCGGATATGGTCTCCACACAAACGATAAAATAACATTAACGATTATTTAATTTAAAAGAAAACAATTTAATTAACTAAATAAAAAAGTACGACAAAAACTAAATTTAACTTACCCCTTGTGTCTCGTTCATCCCGCCCAGTTGATCACGAAACACAAACAATTGATTTTTTGGAGTATTACAGTAATTTCGGGATACATTCAATTTTTCTCCGAAAGGAGCAACGTCGGGATACCATTTGCAATTTCCCCTCCGGACGGAGACAAAAAATGCGCTACCATTCCCACAACAAAAAATAGTATTATTTATTAAACATTCAATTTAAATATTAAACACAACAGCTTATAGAATTTGAGTTATTAAAGATTAAAATTACCTGAATGAGCCAACAACAGTCGGAGATGTCATTTGAATCAGCCATACATGAAATGCACATCTGGCGGTACAAATATGCTAGGACATCACTAGCCCAATAAGTCGTATCATTCCCAAGATCCTCGAGTACGAGGAGATAACGCAAATTCACTCGGGAAACAAATTTAACGACGAAAAGTAAATTACCCATTATAATGAAAATCAAAGCCCTTGCCCTCTGCTAAACCGCCAATGGAGTAGCATCATACTTTTTTTAGGTAACCAAAGCATATATATATATATATATATTAAGCAGTAGTCGTTACAGGATTATCAAAACACTGAACAAGTCTAGAAAAATAAGCCTCACGGGCATCCCTCACCACTAGATGGCTAACAAAAGAGGGTACAAAAGCATAATAAACTAAAGCAACAGAAAGACAACTTCCACCAAATTTCGCCAACCCATCAGCACAAGCGTTGGCCTCTCTGTAGACATAACTGAGGCTACTCTCCGGTATCCTCCTGATCAATTCACTGCAATCACAAATAAGAGGAGATAAATAATGTGTATCAATATCAACTCGCTCCATAAGATCAATAATAATTTGCGCGTGTACTTCCACAGCAAGTTGTTTGATATTAAGAATATTCGCAACAGTTAATCCCTCCTTAAGGGCCCACATCTCCGCCGCAGCGTTGGAACAGATCCCAAGATTTTTGCAAAATCCTGCTATCCATTCGCCCCTATGATCACGAATAATTCCCCCCGCTCCCCCTTTACTCGGGTTCCCACTAGAGGATCCATCGACGTTGAGCTTGAACCAATTATAAGGTGGTTTCTTCCACTCCACAGTGATCAGCTTTTTGGTATGTTTGGCAGTACCAGATTGCCCAAGAGCATTAAATTTCGTCGCTTACTCTAGTGGGTCACGAATGTAGGCATAAACTTTAGAAAGATTGACGCAGTTTTCTTTAATAGAATCATTACTAGATTGGAAACCTAAAAGTGTCAATACAATATCATACCACTGTCATATTGTATTCACCACCCCCACATCACCCCACTTCTCATACTAGGTAATCCAAGAAGACATCATACGTCCTATAAAGTGATGGTGGTCTCTCCTATAGGTATGTGAAATGTATGCATCTATGGGCGCCATCTCTCAACTAGGGCAGTTAGTATAGCGTGATCTACCTTGATAAATTCAATCCTACACATTCGTCCAAAACCTACATCGTCTATACGCTTAATGAGGGTAAAGTTCGTTTCTCTCGTATATATGTGTAGACATTTATAAAAAAATATATATAAACATAGATTTTATCAGACAACTACACATTTATTCACGAAATTTAACATCAATTTAATAAAAATAATATCAAATTTACATGTATTCCCAAAATTAACATAAATTACAAATAAAACACCAACTCTCTGGGTATAACTTTTTTTTAATTAATGGCGTTTTACTTTTACATTTAATTTATGTTAATTTTGAGAATACATATAAATTTGATGTTTTTTTTTTTTTTTTTTTTTTTTTAAATTGATGTTAAATTTAATGTTAAATTTTGGGAATAAATGTGTAGTTTGATAAAATCTATGTTTTTTTTTATCTTCATCATGGTCCTTTAGATTGTCGTGTTTTAACCAAACAGTCATATCATAGATCATTAGGAATATTGCACAGTACCAACACACTAAATACTCTTATAAAAATTATTTAAAGTGACAGACAGTTTTATAACAAGTATACGAGAGAAACGAACTCTATCCTCATTAATCTTATAGGCGATGTAGGTTTTGGGAGAGTTTGTAGGATTGGATTTATCAAAGTAAATCACAATCTAGTAACTGCCCTAATTGAGAAATGGCGCCCAGAGACGCATACATTTCATTTATCTACAAGAGAGGCGACTGTCACTTTAGAGGACGTAAGATATTCTCTTGAACTACCTACTAGGGGAAGTGTGGCGATGTAGGGGTGATGAATACAATATGGCCGTAGAACAGTGGTCTGGTATTGTATTGACACTTTTAGGTTTTCATCCTTATAATGATTCTATTAAGGAAAATCGTATCAATCTTTCTGAAGTTTATTCCCACATTCATGACACACTAGGGCAGGATACAACTCCGTTGGCGATTTAGCTGAGGGCGAGAGCTTTGATTTTCATTATAATAGGTAGTTTACTTTTCGCTGATAAGTCAGCTTCCCGATTGAACTGTGTTATCTCCTCGTACTCGAGAATCTTAAGAAAGATATGACTTATTGCACTAGCGGTGTTCTAGCATATTTGTACCGACAGATGTGCATTTCATGTATGACTGATTCAAAAGACATCTCCGGTTGTTGTTTGCTTATTATGGTAATTTTAATATTTAATAATTCAAATTCTATAAACATTTATATTTAATATTTAATTTGAATGTTTAATAAATAATACTATTTTTTTTACCAATTGTGGGCATAGAGCGCATTTTTTTGTCACCGTACAAAGAAACGAGGCAAAATTTCAAATGGTATCCCTGACGTTTCTCTATTCGGGACAAGATGTAATGTAGCCCAAAGTTACTTTAATACTCTAAAAAATTAGTTGTTGGTGTTTCATTATCAACGAGACACAATGAGTAAGTTAAATTCAATTTTCTCGTACTTTCTTATTTAATTAAATAACTTGTTTTTCTTTAAATTAAATGATCGTTAATTTATTTTACAATTTAAATGAAAACCATATCGGACGCTGTTATTGGAGAGAGAGTACTTCGGATACCGATTTCCATTTAATCGTGCATACCCGAGTACTGCTAATATGTTTTGATATAATGGAGGACCATTTACCTAATAAGGTAATGATGCAATTTGAATACGAGCATGTGGTACCAGTTGAGGCAGGGACTCACAAGATAGTTGAGGGTGAGGAAGTCCACAAACACAAAGGTGTCTCGACCAGAAAATGGGAGAGTGTCCACAAAAAATATATAAAGTTACGGTATAAACGCTTTGAAAGAATCGTGGAAAGTGTTTCAGGTAATGATGCAGTTTGAATACGAACAGGTGGTACCAGTTGAGGCAGGGACGCACGTGATAATTGAGGGTAAGGACGTCCACAAACTCAAAGGTGTCCCGACCAGGAAATGGGAGTGTCCACCAAAATTATATAAAGTTATGAGATGAACGCTTCGAAAGAATCGTGGAAAGTGTTTCAATTGTACATAGTGTTGTTTTACCAAGCCCCGATTACTGATATAAGATCATTATCGTCCTCAATAAAAACACAAAAAATAAAGACATTATGCACATCCCGATAAGTTTTCAACCTAGCGCCACAACAGAACAAATTTTGGTACGTTAATTTTTCTTTTGTAATAAATATTATTGTTATAAATTTTAAATTACTTTTGTGATTGTGTAATATTTTTACTTACAGAAGACGTCAAATAGAAGAATTCTCGAGACATTCAAGAAATTTAAAAATACAGACCATTCTGTAAGCCACTACATAAGTATGATCACCTGAGCGAGGAAAGTCATCAAAGATGAAATTGAGGCAGCTGGGAAGATAAATTCGTGCAGTCCACGCTCTCCCAACATTTCAGAGGTGAACATTGAGTGACCTTTAACACAACTGAGACATCATGTTGAAGGTAGAAGTCAACGTGGGATACAGGGTGGTCATCGATCTCATCGGGGTACGCATAAGTATTATGATAGATTATGACGCACGCGGCCCCAATAGAGATACACGAGTTCCTCAACCACCCGAGGATTAGGCTAAATTTCGCAGTGATACGACTGAAGTACCCTCCAAATGGGTCTATGAGTCCCAAGCAACGTCGGTTGTTCAGCAGGCAATGCAGATCAACATTACTTTCAATTCGGGGGATCCTGGTGCTGGAATCTCTACATCTGAACAATCGGGTGATCAATTTAGTCCAGGGCTCTCATTCAACCTAGGACTTGATCAGACACAATCTCAGCAAGAAAATCTACTGTTCCCGCTAGTCACCCAAGGATTCTGTATGTATCGACACTGAAAGCACGAAAAGTTCATGAAAATCGAGCATGAAGTGCCCTAAGAACGATAGATTGCCACACATATTATCTGAAAAAGAATGCACAAAAAAGAAATTTTTATATACAACGACAGACAAGCAGATAAGACAATAAATTTAGTTTAAAGATTTTACTTTGTTACATACGATTCGTTTGTACGTTGTTAAAATTTATTAATAAAACTAACATTTTTCAATTAAATTTGTACACTTTTTAGTTAATAATACTATTTGAGAGATTTTGAAGCTTGTTGTATAATATGGATTGTACAATTTTTAGATCAAACACAAAAATGATCATGGCCACTGCAAACAAAATTTAAAGTGTTTTTGGCAAATAAGTTCTGCCAAAAATGCAAGTGTTTTTTTACACAGCTACTTTCGTTTGAGAACAAATTCCCCAAATCCGTTTTGGATTGAGAACAAATTTTGGGGAATACATTCTCGGTTGACGTGGCAATGCGCGTATAAAATATCACATCAATCAAGAACGAATTCCCTAAATCTGTTGTCAACCCAAATTGTTCTGACCTAAAATGTTATTAAAAAAAGACTGTAATAGTTGACCCAATATGTGAAACCATAATCAGTCCAAAGCTAAGCCCTATAAATGTATGTTCACAACCTACTCAATAACCCAAAACAAAAAATCTCTCTCCAAAAAAATTCTCTCAATAATTGAAGAAAAAAAAATTCTTAAATTATTGAGAGAAATTGTTTGAAGAGAGAAAAATATCGCATGAGTTATGGAATATGGGGGTGTTTACTTACATTTATAGGAGTGTTAGATTCCCCTTTGGTTTTCATTCAAAAATTTGCTTGATCACTTAAAAAAAAAATCATTAAAATTCCTCTGAACCGGTTCTAATTGACCACAACACCCAATATTCCGAAAAAATGAAAGTGAACCAAATCAAATAATTTTGATAGCATTGCACCCTTTGCAATGCCTATTTTATAACACTAGCTAAAACCTAGAGGTCAACCGGTTCTAATACTTTTACAACCCATCAACATATGAGTATTTAAAATATCAACTCCATGACCCATAATCAAATTACCCACAAAATTCAAATGTTGACATCTAAAATTGACGAGAAAAATTCAAATTCAATTTTTTTTCTTAAATATTCGTGAAGCTCAAATTGTGGCATCTAAAATCGACGAGAAAAATTTAAATTCAAAATTTTTTTGGTGAGAGAATAGTGCTTTTAGTATTTTTAGGTAAAAAAATATGTATTATATCCAGATTTATTGAGTCTATATCCAAATCAAGGTTGTGTTTGAGTTTGACACCAGACCAGACCAAACCCTTGTCCAAGCACACCGTCTGGCCCACATGGATTGGGTTATGAGTCTGGTTTGAATTTTGACGGCAGAAGCTAAAAAATTGGCGGAAAAAATTCAAATTAAATTTTTTTTTCAAATAATCATTCAATTCCAAAATTTGAACTTGAACGATTATTTAAAGAAAAAAATTAAATTTGAATTTTTCCCGACAATTTTTTAACTTCTCCCGCCAAAACTTAAACCAAACCAAACCCCAATCCAAGTTGAGCAACACTACTAATAAAAGGATGAGCAATGTCTGCCTACAAGGGGCAAAATACATATGTAAGAGACACATCAGCCAAGATCCATCGGCATCGATCCCAAGCATACGAGGCTACTAGGGATTTATCTGAACAATTCGGCAATTATTCAAACCAAAACTACACTTTTTGCTCTCCAACACCAAGTTTGTATAGGGTAAGGAATCTAATATATTAGTAGACCAAAAGAAGCTACAAAAGAAGTGACAACATACCCAAGTAGAAATTAAGCGCATAACACACTTTTTCCAGCAAATAATGTCTACATTATGTATGTGGAAAAAATGTGTTTCACACCTAATCCATTACCAGAATATCCTGACCACCTGCGATTCATGATGGTACTATTTCACTAAGGTGTACTTTACTAGTGCCAACAACTACATTACCATTTTGTAGCATTGGCTACCGAACCCGACTCTATCATTGGAGATAGTCAAAGAGTTTGATAGATTGTACACCCAAATTTTCCTACTTCAATTTCAAACTCTACATAGGATCAGGATTCAAAACTACCTCTTTAATCAATTAATTTGGAGTTCTCCCAATTTCACTCAACATAGTCCTTTGAAAACTAAGCTTTAACTAAGTTAAGAATTCAAGTACTACCAAAGCTAAAAAGTAACTTGTCTCTAGTTCTCTCTAATTTAATCCAGTCGAATGAGAGAAATAAGGGATACATAGACGTTTTGTCCTATAACACCTAATCACTATTTCCAGAGGCAAAAGAACTCTAAACTATAATAACTAATGGAAATGTCTGATATGGACTTGGCTGAAATTAAGCCACGTCGCCCCTTCCTTTTAAGAGAGGGAGCGACGTGGCCGAATTTCAGCCAAGTGGAACAGGGCCAGGGCTGCCCTGATCCATCTCAGGATACTCCACAACTAATGGATTACAATTCTGGCTTAGATTTCTCAAAAATGAGAAATTATTAGTAGCACAGTATAATCAGCTTCGATCATCTGGAGAAATAATCACCATATCCATTACTTGAAGAAAACAAAAAAGAAACATTATTCGTGCTCTAATCTTCAGGTGATGAATGGTGAGAATATACTATTTAAAAATATATGTTTTTCAAATAAAATTGAAGTTAATAAAAATCAATAGAGACGGATCAGACAAATTTGGCTTGGATTTTCTCCAAAATTGAAGAAAAAACAAAAAAAGCGCTCAGTAATTTCAGTTTCGATCATCTGGGGAAATACTCATCACATCCATCTCTATCAAATTTGATTTCAAAATCGAAAAAAATAATAGGAAATTCAATCCAAAGACAACAAAATTAATAAAAAAAAAAAAAAAGGAATCAATTTTTCCGAACCTGATTGGAACATTGAAAGCAGAAATTGGAATTTTTGAAAGCAGAAACGGAGAATTGATATGGCGTCGGCTCATACACAACGCCCATTGACATGGCGCTGGTAATCAGTATTTCGACGCGATTACAGAGAATTTCATAGGAAGATTCTTATAGATTTTTGAAGAAGTTTGGTGAGAAGGGAGAAAAATCAAGGGATTGAACAAGACAACAAGATGGTAAAAAGGTTAGTGAGGACTGAATGGAGGTAGGAGGTAGGACTGAGGAGTGATAGGTTCTTATTCTTATGCTTATATAGGACTATAGTGAAGTTGCTAGGGTTTTTAGAAAACCCTAATTTCACTTTGAGGAGAGTCGAAAGTCACGTGCAGAAGAGGCCTTCACTCGCGTGCTCCCAGTTTTGGGGGTTGAGGGGCCATTGTGATATATTCTCCATTTGACAACTAAGATTGAAAATAAAAAGAACACTCCCCTCCTTTCTTAAATATAAGACTTTTATTAATGTTTCGAAAAATTAAGAAAATATAAATTAATATTTTTAATATTTAAAATATTAATATTTTTTAATATTTAAAATATTAATATTTTTTAAAAATAGAATTAGTACTATAATACAAATATTATTTAAGAGAATAATATTAATATTTTAATTACAAAAATATTATATGTTTCTTCATTTAATGAAATTCTTATATTTAGGAATGAAGGTTGTACTTTTTAAATAGTTTCTTAAACATAATGGTATTTGCCATTATTTTCAAGCCAACACTAAATATTTCCATGCGTTATGTAAGAATAAAAGAAGGCGAATGGAGATTATGAAGTTACAGACGGATCAAGGGGGTTGGATTTCGGATGATGTGGCGATTGGGGAAGAGGCCCATCGATTTTTTGGCAATTTATACTCGGCCAAAGATTCCGGATAATATTGATGATCTTTTGGAAGTTATTCCGAATATGGTTAATGACGCAGCAAATCGTCAGCTTTCAGCTCTCCCTTCTCTTATGGAATTGCGTGATTCGGTCTTTTCTTTGGATAAGCATAATGCATCAGGTCTATATGGTTTTTCTGGTGGTTTTTTTCAAGATTGTTGGGGTATTGTGGTGGGTGAGGATGTATTGCAAGCTGTTAGGGATTTCTGGCCGGGTCTTCCTATGCCTAAAGCAATGGCGAGTACTACTATTGTTCTTCTTCCTAAACCATAGTGTCCTACGCATCTAAGTGTCTTTCGACCTATCTCACTTTGCAATTTCACGAATAAGGTGATTACTAAGGTAATGGCTTCCCGTATGGAAACTCTTTTACCTTCTTTAATTTGCACAAATCAAACTGGTTTTGTCAAAGGACGTTCTATCTCAGATAATGTGCTCTTGGTAATGGAAATGGTTCACTCTATCAATCACAAGGTTTGGGGTGGGAACTTGGTCATTAAGCTAGACATGATAAAGGCTTTTGACCGAGTCTCGCATTCTTTCCTTATTCAGGTTTTGCTCCAATTTGGTTTTGATGCTCATTTTGTGAATTTAGTCAACAATGTGCTGCGATCTAATTGGTTTTATGTTATGATCAATGGTGTTTCTTATGGTTATACACATGCTCGACGTGGTGTGAAATAGGGTGATGCGCTTTCCGCACTTCTATTTATTATCGCAGCTGAAGTGTTTTCAATGGGACTAAACAATTTGTCTTCAAATAGCCTTCTATTACCATATTATATACCGAAGCAACCAATCATTGTCTCTCATCTTGCCTTTGCGGACGACATCATTATTTTTACAAATGGTCAAAAGAAGAATTTTCATATTCTTGTTGATTTTTTGCTCAAATATGAGAATGATTCGGGTCAAAGGGCGAATGTTGGAAAATGTTCTTTTTATACTTCTACAAAAACCACAAGTATTCAGAAGTCTATGATACAGGGAGTCACCGGTTTTGTTAAGGGGGGGGGTTTCCTATGACATATCTTGGTTGTCTTATCTTTCCAGCACGATCTAAAGTGCAATATTTGGATGGTTTTGTGCCCAATGTGGCGGCTAAAATAGAGGGGTGGCAGCGTAAGTTGTTGAATATGGGGGGGGGGAAGAATTGTGCTCATTCGGTCTGTTTTAAATTCAATGCCTTTGCATTCCTGGTCTTATGGCTCTAGACAAAAGCAGGATACCTTATATGCGCATTAGATAGAATGTTGCATTATTTTCTTGTTTTGCACTGTTCTGTTTCTTGTTTTGCATTTAGTTGCAGGTATTATGTATCACCTATCTCGTGATATACATGGGATAGCTTTTTGCGTCGTTATGAATTTGTATGGAGTGGATTTGTTTCCACCATTTAATTGGAGGTATTGGTATTAAGTCCCCCTTCTTGTATAATTTTTGCCTTTTCGGCTAGATTAATAAATGGGGGTCCGCCCTACCACAATGGTGGTTAAAAAAAAAAAAAAGGGCGTCCGCCGTCGTGTTTGGGCCGCTCTCTGATCGTCGCTGACTTCCCCAGTGCTGGTGGGTATTCTATTACTTCCCCTTCTCCGGCGTTCCAATCTCTGAATAAAATTTCTCTCATTCTTTATTTTGTTTTGATTGTGTAATTTTTGGAATATGAATTATGGGTAGGGTTAATAGCTTTTTTTGGTCAATAAACTATTTAAGCTTTGCAATTTTTGTCATTCAACTATTTTTCTTTGACTAAATATATCAACATAGTATTTACATTTGCCTAAAACAATAAACAGCCTAGCATTTCTTTGATTTACTGCCGAGTTAGACACGTGTCCAGAAAATATATGGGTAGGAAGGTAAAATCACTTTAAATTTACTTAATCGCTCTTAATCCTGAATTTAATTGTGGATCAAAATTCGATCCGGAACCATAATTAATTACAGTAATCATACTTAAGTGAGTTTAGAGTGATTTTACTTTTATACCCCTATATTTTCAGTCAAATGCTCGACACATGTCTTACTGAGCATGAAACTAGCGCAAAAAATGGTGGCAGTTTATTTTTAGCCAAACTTAAACAACAGGTGATATATTTAGCCAAAAAAATAGTTGAGTGTCAAACCCCGCAAAAAATAAATAGTTTAATAACCAAAAGGCAAATTGGTGAATTTCGTCCCTAAACAATTTCGAGATTGATATAAGGTCTCTAAACATTATTTTTTAATTTTTTTATCCTGAAACAATTTACGTTTGGTGCATAAGGTCCTTCCGTCCAAAAAATGACGGGTCAACTCAAATTCGAACATTGACGTTTGGTAAAAAAAAAAGTAGAAAGGGCATTTTGGTAAAAGAATACAAGCCCAACCCCTAATCTCCACCCATCCCACCGCACTCCACCCCACCCCACCGCCGTGTCTACACAGTTTCCGGCAAACTGCATTGACCCATGGGCCATGGCTGCGGCAGCAAGGGACATGCCCTGTTTGCAAATTTCAAGCTGCCCCTGGATGGCATCAGAATGAAGATGTGGATGCTTCATATATAACTAAAATCCCATTGTCATAAATAAAATCAACAAAATTCAAGGAACCCAATTCTTCTTCTTCTAAATCCTAATTTCCCATCTTAATTTTTCTTGAGAAAAATAGTTTCCCATATTCTTCAAGAAATTCTTTGGTCCTTGGGTTAAAAAATTTTACCTTCTTTAATGAATATAGAATTCACATTACAAGATGAGGCAAAAAAGTCCTTGGAGAGAGAGAGAGAGAGAGATGGGATTGGTGGAGGCGGCAGCGGTGGATGTTGGTGGCCGGCGGTGAAAATGGTGGAAGGAAGATGGTGAAAATGGGGGAGGCGGAGGATGGGGAGAAAGGAAGAAGCCTGGGTAGTGGGGGGGGTTGAGGGTAGGGTATTATATTAGTAATCTACCAAAAATGCCCTTTAACTTCTCGGTTTGACCCGATCAAAATTTTGAATTCACGGTTGACTAACAATTTTTTTGACGAAAGGACCTTATGCACCAAACATAAATTGTTTCAGAATAAAAAAAATTAAAAAACAATGTTTAAGAATCTTATATCAATCTCGATAGGAACGAAATTCACCAATTTGCCTAACCAAAATAGCTATTAACTCATTATTGGTATGAGCAGGAGGGGTTTGGCAGCAGCTCGTGATATTAGAAAAGGGGAGTTAATTCTGAGAGTTCCAAAGGGATTTCTGATGACAAGTGAGAGTTTGATGATGAAAGATCAAGAATTTTCTGCTTCTGTTAAGAGACATTCTACTCTTTCCTCAACACAGGTGTTTTTTTTGCTTTTCTCCTTTTCTTTAAGCAAAGTATGTACCTCTATGCTTGCTGGAAAGTAAAAAATAAACAAGCAAGGGAGTAACTTTTAAGAATTAAATGAAATTATGCAATATAAGTTTCATAAAGAAAAGCTCGTTTTTTTTTTTTTTTGGTTTTCTTAACTGCAAGTTAATTTCTTTATTGTGTAAAGTTGCTTTGGTTTTGATGATTCCTGAGAAACTTGAATATTCTGTTGTAGAATGGAAATAAAAAGTTGTTTAATGCGGTTGATGAAAATAAGATAGTAGGAAGGGTCAAGTCTAAATTAACAGTAGTTTTTCAAATATTTTTCTGTTGAATTTTTTTACTTATTTGAAAAATATGGGGTTGTGAATTTTCGCAATCTTTGGTTGTGGTTTTGGCTTGAGGGTATGATCAAAATTTAGTTTGCAAGTTTATAGCTATTCTATAACAAAGTTTCTAGTTTTTGGGTGTTTGAACAGCCATATTGTTTAGGTGAGGTGAAATAAACAAAAGTTGAGTATAATATGAAAATGGTTAAAGAATTTAGCTCTTTATTATCTATAACAAACTAAATGGAAAAGAAACTGAAACATAAGAAGGATGTCTTTTTTCTTTCTTTCGAGAGACTGTTCAGGCTTATACGTCCATGACCTCTGCTCTTAATAATGCTTCCTTGAATTCTTGGATGGTGGTGAAATTGACGACCACCATATTTCGGAAAATATGCTAATGCTTTCAAAACTGTATCTGATGCAGATTCTATGTATTTCATTACTGAACGAAGTTAATAAAGCGAAACGTTCGTGGTGGTATCCTTACATAAAGCAGCTGCCGCGCAGCTATGACATACTCGCGAGCTTTACTCAATTCGAAATGCAAGCTCTGCAAGTTAGTTCTGACCTACTGTTACATTCCCCTCACAAAAAAAAAGTTACATTCTTGTTTTGCAAACATTTATCTATTTTGTGGGAAAATATTTGAGGGATGATGATGGAGATTATTTTATATTCTGTTCATGTATCAGATGGAAAAAGGGTTTTTGATGTGAAGTATCTAAAATGAATTATAGATGGATGATGCAATCTGGGTTGCTGAGAAAGCTGCAGGGAAGGCTAAGTTAGAGTGGGAAGAAGCTACCCTTCTTATGACTGAACTCAGTTTCAAACCTGCTTTCTTGACTTTTACGGCATGGCTTTGGGCTTCTGCAACTGTAAGTGTATCACACCTCCTGTCTTTCAAAACTCTTTGCAACGTATACTTAGAGCCTCAATTGGTTTGTTGTGTGAAAATTGAATAAATTGGATGATCTCACACCTACGTGTGTCTTAACATATTCATGTTGTTGCCGAACCCCCAACCTCACCCTGAATCATCTGCTTCTTGTGATAATAGTCATATTCTTCTTGATTGAGCTTTGTGTGTCTGACATTTTGCATCACACTTGAAGATATCATCTCGTACGATGCATATACCTTGGGACGATGCTGGTTGTTTGTGTCCTGTGGGGGACTTTTTTAATTACGCTGCACCTGGAGATGAACCTTGTCATCTTGATACGTTCGGGACCTGCACATGGCAGATTGAATTATTTGATGATAATGCACAGAGATTAACAGATGCAGGATATGGGGAAGATCTTGGTGCTTATTGCTTCTACGCTAGAAGAAACTATAAAGAGAAAGAGCAGGTATTTCTTTAGTGCTTCAATGAAAACATTTTTCTTCATCAATGGCATTGGTGTACTACTTCTTAGCGGCCATTATATTGAAAATATATTCTAAGTTCAACCAACAAAGTAACAAGTTTCTTTTCATACATTCTTTAAGAGTTGACCTTAAATATTCTAAGAAAAGTTGAAGATGGTTGAGAAACAGACTAATAGATTATAAATTCTATACGGTTGTTGAATGTGATGTGCAGAATATTTTCCCACTCACAACTGTTTGTTCCTCTTTCTTAACCGAGTAAAAGCAGTACACTAATTTTTGGTCATTATGCATATAGTCTAGCATACAAGATCCGAAATACTGAAATTAGCGTTGTCATCTTCCAAACAGGTTCTTTTAAGCTATGGAATGTATACTAATTTGGAGCTGCTTGAACACTACGGATTTATTCTGAATGACAATCCAAATGATAAGGCCTTCATTTGTTTGGAACATGACATGTATTCCCTCTGTTCATTCCCTCAAGAATCGCTATACATTAACCAATATGGTAAGCCATCCTTTGCTCTACTCTCTACATTGCGTTTGTGGGCTACCCCTCCAAACAGACGGCGTTCTGTTGGACACATTGCTTATTCAGGGGAGCGACTTTCAGCTGAGAATGAGATTAGTATCATGACTTGGATAATAAAGAAATGCCACTACATTTTAGAGAACTTACCAACAACCGCGGAACAAGATAAGTTGTTGCTTGAGACCATTGACAAAATGCAGGATTTTCTTCCAGTGGAGATTCAGAAACTGCCTTCTACTTGCATTTCAGAGCTTCATGGTTTCTTTGAAAGCAATTGTATGTCAGATTTAGAAAACCTTGCAGACATATGCAAGTCTAGGAAAGCAAGAAAATCCATATTTAGATGGAAATTAGCTATTAATTGGAGATTTGAGCATAAGAGAAAACTAATGCATTGTATTACACATTGTACTCAGATAATTGATGATTTAAAGCTTAGTTCAACAATGAGAATGAGATAGATTTGAAACCTGTTTCTCATGACATTTAGTTGGTATTTATTGTTTTAGGCCTTGTTTTCATCACTTCTTTTTTACAGTATTACCATAGCAGTCCAATTCCGGTTAAAAATTATTTTGTTAGTAACTTGCTAAACCAATTTGGATTGTTGTGTCCTTTCAACCAAAGGCTAAGGTGGTAGTTTAAGAATAACTGTAACAACCCGTCTCTTAATCACCTCAGGTGTAAAAATATCTCAAAATATAGTTTAGGAGTGCGCAATTGCTTGAGAAATAGCTTTTGACTTGCAACTGCTTAGATGATGTTATTTCGTTTGATATGTACTCCCTCCGTCCCAAATTATCTGTCCACATTTTTTTTAATATGTTTCAAATTAATTGTCTACTTCCTGAATAAATGACTCATCAATGATGATTTTTTCAACCCTACCTTTTGCATAAATGTTTGAGGGAGAAGAATAAAGAGAGAAAATGAGGTAGAATTAAATTGAGAATAAAATTATTAAATAGGGACATGTTTGACATTTTACCATATTTTTCTATAGAATTTGATGAAACTTTAATTCCCGTGTAAAATACAAAGTGTATAGATAATTAGGGACGAATGGAGTATTAAATATTTTTTTTTGGTTTACAAATATGTTTTAATTTTTTAAAGGTGGTATAATATTTGGCTGATTTTTTTGTCAAAAGTTCCCTAACTTTCTCTAATCGGAGCTGACCGGAAGCCATGATTTGTTAAAAAAATACTGCTTTCCCCCAGTTGAGGATCCCCGCCAGATCCAGGGATGGGATCCCTATCCATCTCCAATAATGGAGCTGAGTCGGTGCAGGGGCTGAAGATTATGGTCTCCGCCTACAACCGGTCATCCTTACAAGTGAATCATTTATATATAAATAGCACATACTTTTTAAGCATAGTATATATTTTCGAGCTTCTTCCAAAGAACGTGTGGATAAGTTTCTTTGGAAATATTATTGAAAATAAAATATCGGCATTTTGGCGTATGGTGCCGAGAGATGTGCAATTCCATGAAAAAAGCACCAATAGTTCCAGTAACATAAGTTACAAATTAGCCAATAAATAGCGCAATACATGTGTAACAACTACGAATACATGTGTTTATCTCTTACCAAAACGGTTCAATTTGCCAAGATCGGTACAACCTACGTTGTGATACCAGTTGTTGGGTGAATTAGAATTAATATGATAATGCGTGCAGCAGAATAATAATAATGTTAAAACTGAACAGAAAATGAATAAAGGCACCGAGAATTTTTAACATGAATTCCCTCTTTGAATTAGAGGGGAAAACCACGAGGCAAACTCTGAAAAATATTTCACTATGTGGTAAATTGAATACAAAAAATATTGAATGTCTCACACTCACAATTACTCCACCGTACCTCACAATTTTATCACTTCAATACTCTCAAAATGAGTACTAATTTTTTCACACTTAACCTGGTGTGACCTCACAGAGAAATCCTCTTTTCTATCCAGAGCATACAAGTCAGTTGCTCTTCTTGGTGCATTTTAGCCTTTAGCAAATGCTATATTTATAGTAGTTGAAGAGGAAACAATGATTCATGAATTTTGGCGAGCAACACTATACATTCTCAGATTTAACATTGCCAATTCAAAGAGTCAAATTGGCCATTACACCATTAGTAATTTCTCTTACATAACCACTATTTGATGAATAACGCATTTGACAATGAGCTGAGAACACACATACCCGAGAGTTCAAAGTGTATTGTAACAGCTATTGCATAAGACATGAGAAAACAATTTCTGACACTCAACAACAGAATGAACCGGACAATTGAGGAGAATGTTAGATGTATGCTCAAAATGGGAATCTATCAAAATCATCTTGGAGAAAAGCTTTCAACAATGCGATCTATCTGATAAATAGGTTACCATCACTTGACAATTTTTGGATGCAAGGCTTTCATGCACGTCCTAAAGGAACAGAGATCGAAGTTCGATGTCAAAGTAATTCCATGTATCTTTGTTGGATAACGATAATTAGAAATTTAGATATAGATTATGGTATCCAAAGTTGAACAAGTCAGCCAGAAACAGAGACGTGATTCTCTTTAAACATCAAGGGATAGACTTGGAGAAAAGTCAGGAATCCAAGAGAGCTTATGAGACAGATATTGTCAAACAAATGCCAATGGATACTCCATTCAAAAGTGCCACTGATGAGATGAAGCCAAAGATTCGAAACAGGAGATGTCAAATGTAGATGGAAACAATCCACCAGAAGGTGATGAGCAAGGGAACAGACGCAAGAAGTGGAGCCATCATAACAGGTGAAACCTCAACCAAGGAGATCTATTAGACCACTCAACCATCTACAAGATATCTTGATAAAGATTATGTTCTGATTACTTTTGTAGGGGAGCCATCTCATGACAATCAAAATTGCAGAAATGTGTTGTCTTATCTACAACTAAAATTGATTATAATGCTGCTATTAAAGCATGGAAATAGATTCTTTGGTTGAAGAGTTTTCTTCAACAATTGGGAATGAGTAACAATGATATGTATCATTCATGTACAAAACATATCGATATCAGATATCACTGGTTACGTGATGCCGCAGAGGAAAAACTGTTCAAGTTGAAAGAGATTCGTAATGGCAAGAACGATGCTGATATGCAAACAAAGCATGTTCTTTAAGAAAAGTTCGAGTGCCAACATGGACTTTTTTTACTATCGTTGGATTAACTTCCCTTAAATGAGCTGAAGAGAGAGATTGTCAAAAAATTCACCTTATTCTCAAATGCACTATTCATCAATTGTATAATTGGTGGCGGTCAATGGAGTTATGACAAATTTGACTATTTGAATTAGCAATGTGAAACCTGAGAATATACAATGTTGCCCTTCATAATTCATGGATCATTCTCTTATTCAACTATTATAAATATAGACGTTTGCTGAAGACAAATGCACTCAAGATGAGCAAATGATTGTATGCTCCGGAGAAGGAATTTCTCTATGAGGTCACACAAAGTTGAGTGTGGAAAAATTAAAACACCAGTTGTCCACGTGGCGAATTTTGAGTGATGATACATGTATGTGTATAAGAGTTGGGTACAAACGATTTTTTGTCACATTAGACTTGTCATTATTAACTAGACAATCAAAACACCAGTTCGGCTCCTATGCAAAATACTTGTAATTGGTATATATGAAACTCCAATCTAGTCGTTGATTCAAATTTCTTTTGTTTCGACGGGTTGGATTTAAAAGAGACAGAAACGTAGTTTAAAAAAAAGGGAAATTGAACATTCCCATCAGTTCGGCATCCCCAATGTTCACGATATGTGAAAAGTCCTTTGCCTTTCCATATTTCCTCCTCAGAAAGATAAGTCATCAACGAAGATTTAATAACTAACATAGAGATTCATCAAGAAAGTCTAAAACTTTTAGACAATGCAAAAAATAAATTTAAACTTTTAGACCATACCGCCTCCCACGCTGACTCCTACCTTTAATACTATTTGTTTTGGTTGTGTCAATGATCACTCAATGACAGCATCTTAAATGTCAGTAGAGCGCGGTCTGCATGAAACTGCCTTCTCAATCGCCTCAAATGCATCTTTGATGACTTTGATCGCCCAGGTGATCATACTTTTGTGGTTGCTTACAGAATAGTCTGTATTTTCAGATTTCTCGAATGTCTAAAAAATTCTTCTATTTGACGCCGCTTGTAATTAAAAATATTACACAAACAAAAAAGTAATTTAAAATTTATAACAATAATATTTATTACAAAAGAAAAATTAACGTACCAAAATTTATTTCTCTGTGGCGTTAGGTTGAAAACTCATCGTGGGGTACGTTTGGTTTGCTAATAAGGAGAATGGTAATGTTTTTGTACCAGGTCATTTATTCAGGACTTGGTAAAATAACACTACATTCCACGATTCTATCGAAGCGTTCATCCCATAAGTTTATATATTTTTTGTGGACACACTCCTATTTCCTGGTCGGTACATTTGTGGACGTCCTCCCCCTCAACTATCCCGCGCGTCCCTGCCTCAACTTGTACTACATGCCCGTATCTAAATCGCCTCATTACCCTATCAAGCAGATGATACTCCACTATATCAAAACATATGAGCGGTACTCGGGTAGGCATGATTAAAATGAAGTCGGTATCCCTAGCTATTCTCTCTCTCTCTCTCTCTCTCTCTCTAATAACAGTGTCCGGATATGGTCTCCACACAAACGATAAAATAACATTAACGATTATTTAATTTAAAGGAAAACAATTTATTTAACTAAATAAAAAAGTACGAGAAAAACTAAATTTAACTTACCCCTTGTATCCTTGTGTCTCGTTCATCCCGCCCAGTTGATCAGGAAACACAAACAATTGATTTTTTGGAGTATTACGGTAATTACGGGCTACATTCAATTTTTTCCCGAAAGGAGCAACATCGGGGATACCATTTGCAATTTCCACTCCGTTCTCGGGACGGAGACAAAAAATGCGCTACCATTCGCACAACAAAAAATAGTATTATTTATTAAACATTCAAATTAAATATTAAACACAACAACTTATAGAATTTGAGTTATTAAAGATTAAAATTACCTAAATGAGCAAACAACAGCCGGAGATGACCCGGATATGACATTTGAATCAGCCATACATGAAATGCACATATGCCGGTACAAATATGCTAGGACACCGCTAGCCCAATAAGTCGTATCATTCCCAAGATCCTCAAGTATGAGGAGATAACGCAAATTCACTCGGGAAGCAAACTTAACGACGAAAAGTAAATTACCCATTATAATGAAAATCAAAGTCCACGCCCTCTGCTAAACCGCCAATGGAGTAGCATCATACTTTTTTTTTTGGTAATCAAAGCATATATATATATATAGCAGTAGCCGTTACAGGATTATCAAAACACTGAACAAGTCTAGAAAAATAAGCCTCACGGGCATCCCTCGCCACTAGATGGCTAATGAAAGAGGGTACAAAAGCAACCGAAAGACAACTTCCACCAAATTTCGCCAACCCATCAACACAAGCGTTGGCCTCTCCGTAGACATGAGTGATGCTACTCTCCGGTATCCTCATGATCAATTCATTGCAATCATAAATAAGAGGAGATAAAGGATGTGTATCAATATCAACTCGCTCCATAAGATCAATAATAATTTGCGCGTCTACTTCCACTGCAAGTTGTTTGATATTAAGAATATTCGCAACAGTTAATCCCTCCTTAAGGGCCCACATTTCCGCCGCAGCGTTGGAACAGATCCCAAGATTTTTTGCAAAATCCTGCTATCCATTCGCCCCTATGATCACGAATAATTCCCCCCGCTCCCCCTCTACCCGGGTTCCCACTAGAGGATCCATCGACGTTGAGCTTGAACAAATTATAAGGTGGTTTCTTCCACCCCCACAGTGATTAGCATTTTGGTATGTTTGGTAGTACCAGATTTCCCAAGAGCATTAAATTTCGTCGCTTACTCTAGTGGGTCACGAATGTGGGCATAAACTTTAGAAAGATTGATGTGGTTTTCTTTAATAGAATCATTACTAGATTGGAAACCTAAAAGTGTCAATACAATATCATACCATTGTCATATTGTATTCACCACCCCCACATTACCCAACTTCTCATACTAGGTAATCCAAGAAGACATCATATGTCCTATAAAGTAATAGTAGTTTCTCCTATAAGTATGTGAAATGGATGCGTCTATGGGCGTAATCTCTCAACTAGGGCAGTCAGTAGAACGTGATCTACCTTGATAAATTCAATCCGACAAATTCGTCCAAAACCTACATCGTCTATACGCTTAATGAGGCCCAAGAGCATTAAATTTTGTTGCTTACTCTAGTGGGTCACGAATGTGGGCATAAACTTTAGAAAGATTGATGCGATTTTCTTTAATAGAATCATTACTAGATTGGAAACCTAAAAGTGTCAACACAATATCATACCACTGTCATATTGTATTCACCACTCCTACATCACCCCACTTCTCTTACTAGGTAATCCAAAAAGACATCATACGTCCTATAAAGTGATAGTTGTCTCTGCTATAGGTATGTGAAATGTATGCGTCTATGGGCGCCATCTCTCAACTAGGCAGTCAGTAGAGCGTGATCTACCTTGATAAATTCAATCCTACAAATTTGTCCAAAACCTACATCGTCTATACGCTTAATGAGGGTAAAATTCGTTTCTCATATATATGTCATAAAACTGACCGTCACTTTGAATAATTCTTAAAGGGTATTGTGTGTCGGTATCGTGACATTTTTCCAATGATTAATGATGTGGCATTTTGGTTAAATGACCGAGAAGATCGGTATGTGTAGACATTTATACAAAAAATAAATAAACATACATTTTATCAGACTACACATTTATTCACAAAATTTAACATCAATTTAATAAAAATAACATTTATTCCCAAAATTAACATAAATTACAACGACAAAAAAGAAAGTTTTATATAATACAAACACAGACAAGCAGAAAAGACACTGAATTTAGTTTAAAGATTTTTTTTTTTTTTTTTTTACTTTGTTACATATGATTCGTTTTTACGTTGTTAAAATTTATTAATAAAACTAATATTTTTCAATTAAATTTGTACACTTTTTAGTTAATAATATTATTTGAGAGATTTTGGAGCTTGTTGTATAATATGGATTGTACAATTTTTAGATCAAACACAAAAAGGATCATGGCCACTACAAAAAAAAAATTGAAGTGTTTTTGGCAAATAACTTCCGCCAAAAATGTAAGTGTTTTTTTTACATAGTTACTTTCGTTTGTGAACGAATTCCCCAAATCCGTTCCGGATTGAGAACGAATTTGGGGGAATACATTCTCGGATGACGTGGCAATGCGCATATAAAATGCCACATCAATCAAGAACGGATTCCCTAAATCCGTTGTCAACCCAATCCGTTATGACCTAAAATGTTATTCAAAAAAAAGATTGTAATGGTTAGCCCATTATGCGAAATCATAATCAGTCCAAAGCCAAGCCCTATAAATGTATGTTCACAACCTATTCAATAACCCAAAACAAAAATTCTCTCTCCAAAAAAATTCTCTTAATAATTCAAGAAAAAAATTTCTTAAATTATTGGGAGAAATTGTTTGAAGAGAGAAAAATATCGCATGAATTATGGAATATGGGGGTGTTTACTTACATTTATAGGAGTGTTAGATTCCCCTTTGGTTTTCATCAAAAAATTTGCTTGATCACTTAAAAAAAAATCATTAAAATTCCTTTGAATCGGTTCTAATTGACCACAACACCCAATATTCCGAAAAAATAAAAGTGAACCAATTCAAATAATTTTGATAGCATTGCACCCTTTGCAGGGGATTGTATTAGGATGACATTTGTTTAGTAGAATAGTCATGACATGGCATGTAAAAAAGTGAGAATAACATTTCTGACCAAGACGAAAGTGGGACTTCCGTCCTGGGGTGACGTGGCATTTCCCAGACGCGCCTCGCCCACGTCAGCGGAGTACGGAAGTCCCACTTCTGTCCTGAGGCGAGGACGCCGTGAACCTTTTTTTTTTTATGAATTGTGATCTCTCACTTTTTGTCTTTTTCTTTTATTTTCTTTTTATGTTAATTTAAAATATATATATATATATATATATATATATATATATATATATATATATATAAAGAAAACAAGAAAAAGACAAAAAAGTGAGAGATCACAATTTACCAAAAAAAATCATCAAAAAAAAAAAAGGTTCACGACACTTCCGTCCTCCGCTGACGTGGGCGAGGCGCGTCTAGGAAGTGCCATGGACTTCCGTCCTGAACAGAAATGTTACTCCCACTTTTTTACATGTCGTATCATTACCATTAGAGAAAAATTGGGGCATACCAATGCAATCCCCCTTTGGAAGGCCTATTTTATAACACTAGCTAAAACCTAGAGGCCAACTAGTTCTAATACTTTTACAACCCATTGGCATATGAGTATTTAAAATATCAACTCAATAACTTGTAATCAAATAACCCACAAAATTCAAATTCAAATTTTGACCTCTAAAATTGGCGAGAAAAATTTAAATTCAAAATTTTTTTTGCAAGAGAATAGTGCTTTTAGTATTCTTAGGTCAAAAAATATGTATTATATACAGATTTCTAGAGTCTCTATCCAAAACTGGTTTGAGACCAGACCACAAACCAAACCCTTGTCCGAGCACACCGTTTGACTCAACTTGGATTGGGTTTTAATTTTGGCGGCACAAGCTATAAAATTGACAAAATAAATTCAATTTTTTTTTCTTTCAAATAATCATTCAATTCCAAAATTTTAACTTGAACGATTATTTGAAATATCAACTCAATAACCCATAATAAAATAATCTACAAAATTCAAATTCAAATTCAAATTTTGACATCTAAAATTGGCAAGAAAAATTCAAATTCAAAATTTTTTTTGGCGGGAGAATAGTGCTTTTAGTATTCTTAGGTAAAAAAATATATATTATATCCAGATTTCTTGAGTCTCTATTCAAATCTGGTTTGGATTTGAGTTTGCATTTGAGACCAGACCAGACCAAACCGTTGTCCAAGCACACCGTCTGGCTTAACTTGGATTGAATTTTGGTTTTGGTTTGAATTTTGACAGCAGAAGCTAAAAAATTAGCGAGAAAAATTCAAATTCAATTTTTTTTTCAAATAATCATTCAATTCCAAAATTTGAACTTGAACGGTTTTTTGAAGAAAAACAATTTGATTTTGAATTTTTCTTAACAATTTTTTAACTTCTCCCGCCAAAACTCCAACCCAACCTAACCCCACTCCATGTTCAGCAACACCACTAATAAAAGGGGTGGACAATGTCTGCCTGCAAGGGGCAAAATATATATGTAAGAGACACATCAGCCAAGATCCATCGGCATCGATCCGAAGCATATGAGGCTATTAGGGATTTATCTGAATAATTGCCCAATTATTCAAACCAAAACTACATTCAAGCCACCGCAATATTTCTTCTGCTCTCAAACACCAATTTTGTATAGGGTAAGGAATCTAATATATTAGTAGACCAAAAGAAGCTACAAAAGAAGTGACAACATACCCAAGTAAGAATTAAGCGCACAACACACTTTTTCCAACAAATAATGTCTACATTATGTATGTGGAAAAAATGTGTTTCACACCTAATCCCTTACCAGAATATCCTGACCACTTGCGCTTCATGATGGTACTATTTCACTAAGGTGTACTTTACTAGTGCCAACAACTACATTACCATTTTGTAGCATTGGCTACCGAACCCGACTCTATCATTGGAGATGGTCGAAGAGTTTGACAGATTGTACACCCAAATTTTCCTACTTCAATTTCAAACTCTACATAGGATCAGGATTCAAAACTACCTCCTTAATCAACTAATTTGGAGTTCTCCCAATTTCACTCAACAGTCCTTCGAAAACTAAGCAACTAAGTTAAGAATTCAAGTACTACCAAAGCTAAAAAGTAACTTGTTTCTCTAGTTCTCTCTAATTTAATCCAGTCGAATGAGAGAAAATAAGGGACACAGACGTTTTGTCCTATAACACCTAATCACTATTTCCAGAGGCAAAAGAACCCTAAACTATAATAACTCATGGAAATTTCTGATATGGACTTGGCTGAAATTCAGCCACGTCGCCCCTTCCTTTTAAAAAAAATTGACTAAGAGAGGGAGCGACGTGGCCGAATCTCAGCCAAGTGGAACAAGGCCAGCCCCCTGGTCCATATCAGAATACTCCATAACTAACGGATCACAATTCTGGCTTAGATTTCTCAAAAATGAGAAATTATTAGTAGCACAGTATAATCAGCTTCGATCATCTGGAGAAATAATCATCATATACATTACTTGAAGAAAACAAAAAAGAAACATTCTTCGTGCTCTAATTTTCAGGTGATGAATGGTGAGAATATACTATTTAAAAATAGGACATTGCTAGGCTACTAGAAGTATTGGCTAAAAGATCGACTAAAATAATTTTTTGGACCTTTTTGCCTTTATAGTTGGGTGAATCCCTTATACCAGCAGAGGGTAAGATAGTCACTTAACACTCTCAATTTGGGGGTTTATGATTTCTAAACCAAAATTCTAAGAGTAAATCATTTTCCTTAAAAATATATGTTTTTCAAATAAAATTGAAGTTAATAAAAAATCAATAGAGACGGATCAGACAAATTTGGCTTGGATTTTCTCCAAAATTGAAGAAAAAACAAAAAAAGCGCTCAGTAATTTCAGTTTCGATCATCTGGGGAAATACTCATCATATCCATCTCTATCAAATTTGATTTCAAAATCGAAAAAAATAATAGGAAATTCAATCCAAAGACAACAAAATTAATAAATCTCAAACCAGCTTTGGATTGAGTCTGGGTTTGAGTTTGAGTTTGGGTTTAGGCGGGAGAGGCTAAAAAATGGGAGGGAACTATTCAAATTAAAATTTTTTTTCTTCAAGCCAAAATTTGAAATTGGATGATTATTTGAAAAAAAAAATTTGAATTTGAATTGTTCCCGCCATTTTTTAGCCTTTCCCGCTCAAACCCAAACCCAATCCCATACTCAATCCAAAGCTGGTTTGAGAGTGGGTTTGAGACCAAAACCCAAACCAATCCCAAACCAATCCCAATACAAGTAAACCCTATGTATGTGGAAAAAATGTGTTTCACACCTAATCCATTACCAGAATAACCTGACCACTTGCGCTTCATGATGGTACTATTTCACTAAGGTGTACTTTACTAGTGCCAACAACTACATTACCATTTTGTAGCATTGGCTACCGAACCCGACTCTATCATTGGAGATAGTCAAAGAGTTTGACAGATTGTACACCCAAATTTTCCTACTTCAATTTCAAACTCTACATAGGATCAGGATTCAAAACTACCTCTTTAATCAACTAATTTGGAGTTCTCCCAATTTCACTCAACATAGTCCTTTGAAAACTAAGATTTAACTAAGTTAAGAATTCAAGTACTACCAAAGCTAAAAAGTAACTTGTTTCTCTAGTTCTCTCTAATTTAATCCAGTCGAATGAGAGAAATAAGGGATACATAAACGTTTTGTCCTATAACACCTAATCACTATTTCCAGAGGCAAAAGAACCCTAAACTATAATAACTAATGGAAATTTCTGATATGGACTTGGCCGAGATTTAGCCACGTCGCCCCTTCCCTTTTAAAAAAAAATTGACTAAGGGAGGGAGCAACGTGGCCAAATCTCAGCCAAGTGGAACAGGGTCAGGGCTGCCCTGATCCATATCAAAATACTCCATAACTAATGGATCACAATTCTGGCTTAGATTTCTCAAAAAATGAGAAATTATTAGTACCACAGTATAATCAGCTTCGATCATCTAGAGAAATAATCATCATGTCCATTACTTGAAGAAAACAAAAAAGAAACATTCTTCGTGCTCTAATCTTCAGGTGATGAATGGTGAGAATATACTATTTAAAAATACATGTTTTTCAAATAAAATTGAAGTTAATAAAAAATCAATAGAGACGGATCAGACAAATTTGGCTTGGATTTTCTCCAAAATTGAAGAAAAAACAAAAAAAGCGCTCAGTAATTTCAGTTTCGATCATCTGGGGAAATACTCATCACATCCATCTCTATCAAATTTGATTTCAAAATCGAAAAAAATAATAGGAAATTCAATCCAAAGACAACAAAATTAATAAAAAAAATAAAAGGAATCAATTTTTCCGAACCTGATTGGAACATGCTGTTCTGAGAGAGCAAAATTGGAATTTTTGAAAGCAGAAACGGAGAATTGATATGGCGTCGGCTCATACACAACGCCCATTGACATGGCGCTGGTAATCAGTATTTCGACGCGATTACAGATAGTTTCATATGAAGATTCTTATAAATTTTTGAAGAATTTTGGTGACAAGGGAGAAAAATCAAGGGATTGAACAAGACAACAAGATGGTAAAAAGGATAGTGAGGACTGAATGGAGGTAGGAGGTAGGAGTGAGGACTGATAGGTTCTTATTCTTATGCTTATATAGGACTATAGTGAAGTTGCTAGGGTTTTTAGAAAACCCTAATTTCACTTTGAGGAGAGTCGAAAGTCACGTGCAGAAGAGGCCTTCACTCGCGTGCACCCAGTTTTGGGGTTTTTTTTTTTGAAGCCCGAGAGCGATTGCCCCCGAAGGGGAAGAGCGGAGAATACCCTAGATAGGGAGATTGTAGCATGCCCCAAATCGGGGAGGGAACTTAGCCTCACAAGGAGGAGAATTTTATTGCCCCATAAGGGGAGATACGGGAATCGACTACGAGACTTCCGTCTCGTGTCCGAGTAGCCTTACCACTTGGGCTACCCAGTTTTGGGGGTTGAGGGGCCATTGTGATATATTCTCCATTTGACAACTAAGATTGAAAATAAAAAGAAGGACCTTGCTAGGCTACTAGAATTATTGGCTAAAAGATTGACTAAAATAGTTTTTCGAACCTTTTTGCCCTTATAGTTGGGTGAATCCCTTATACCAGCAGGGGTAAGATAGTCATTTAACACCCTCAATTTGGGGGTTTAGGGTTTCTATCCCCAAAATTCTAGGAGTAAATCATTTTCCTAAAAAGAATTACTCCCCTCCATTCTTAAATATAAGACTTTTATTAGTGTTACGAAAAATTAAGAAAATATAAATTAATATTTTTTTATATTTAAATTATTAATATTTTTTTATACTTAAATTATTAATATTTTTTTAAAATAGGAATTAGTAATATAGTATAAGTATTATTTAAGAGAATTATATTGATATTTTAATTATAAAAACATTATAAATTATGTTTTTTAATTTAATGAAATTCTTATATTTAGGAATGAAGGTTGTACTTTTTAAATATTTTCTCAAAAATAATGGTATTTTCCGATGTATTTGTTTTCTAAATTATCAATGACTATTTTCCCATTCAACATATGGACATCAGCTCCTCTTATTTTAGCTATGGTTTTGAAACTCGATTTGGCTGGTTTTACCAATAATTCGGTAACTCGATCTTAAAATAATCTTAATTAAATTTCAATTTTAGTAGGGTATAAAAAAGGCTCTATTTTACAAAAATCAGTTGACCCAACTTATCGGACCGGTGATCTAGTACGGGTTTCAAATAACCGATCGGGTCTCGTAATTAAGTAAAAAAGTTCACCAAAATGGTTCCTATTTTGTAAAAAAAAAAATGAAGTTATTATCTGAGCAAAATGTTGGAGCTCCCTAGGAATTTATGATACCATTGTATTTCTCCCTTTCTTATTTTTTTCCCTTAAATATCAAATTTATAGATACTACTATAAGAAAGAAGATTTAGGATTTCTGAATGAGCAAGATCTTTTTGTAATGTTGCTTTCCAATGGAGCAACATTTCTCATTTATTCTTGTTCTTCTTGACAATGCATATACCCCAAGTTGGAAGAAACAATTATACTTATACTTGACCAATCCCCATAAGATATTCACAAACATTTGAGAATTTCCTTTGTCTCCAACTAGGAATCTCTTGAAAGAAAATGTCCCAATAATTCCTTTCTTTAGCCAATTTCCTTTCTATAATAAAAGAATCTTCTTTCTCTTCTTCTCCTCTCTACACCTTCCTTTCCCTCCTTTCATTGCATTGCCAACAAGATATCCCAAACAATAAAACTACTTAATCTCTTCATCTTACTCAAACATAACTACACTACAAATCATCTATAAATGCCCAAAAAAACTCGAATTCAACTCACAAATTACGTAAAATCTTTAAGTACTATACATACCTTCATTACTTAGAAAAACTCTTGAAAATGGCTGCTACACCGTCCCTAAAGAGATCAGAATCGATATTAGACACAATGCCGGAGGCCTTAAGACAAAGCAGATATCATATGAAGAAATGCTTTGCAAAGTACATCGAAAAGGGCAGGCGTTTGATGAAAATTCATCATTTGATGGATGAAATGGAGAAAGCCATTGATGATCATACCGAAAGAACTCAAGTTTTGGAAGGTTTACTTGGATATATCTTGTGCACTACCAAGGTAAGAGATGAATAACAATTGTTTCTACTTTTAGTGTTTTGATTATTACTTATGATGTTTTTTTTCTATTAAAAAAAATTCACAGGAGGCTGCAGTGAATCCTCCATATGTAGCCTTTGCAATAAGGCCGAATCCCGGATTCTGGGAGTTTGTTAAAGTGAATGCAAATGATCTTTCTGTCGAAGGAATCACCGCCACAGAGTACTTGAAGTATAAAGAAATGACCGTGGATGAGAAATGGTAAGTCAATTATGTTTTGGTTCTTGAAAAGGTAGCAGAGAATAATAACATAACACTGATTTCAATGGCAGGACAAATGATCAAAATGCATTAGAAATTGATTTTGGAGCAATGGATTTCTCTACACCACATCTTACCTTATCTTCTTCGATCGGGAATGGAATTAGTTACACTTCCAAGTTTCTTACTTCCAAGCTGAGTGGTGGTGCTTGGAATGCACATCCTCTTGTGGATTACCTTCTTTCCCTAAACCATCAGGGAGAAGTACGTAGTATTCTTTCCCACGTCTGAAATATATGAGATTACTGAATAGTATATGACTGCGTGTTTAGGCATGTTTTGTCAACGTGTGACAAAGTATGCCAAGACAAATCTTAATGCAGAAATGGAAAAATTAAAATTAAATGCTATTGTTTTGAATTTGCAGAAACTTATGATAAATGATACCCTCAACACACCTTCAAAGCTTCAATCAGCATTGATAGTAGCTGAGGCAGCCCTCTCTTTGCAACCTAAAGATACACCATACCAGGCCGTTGAGCTGAGGTGAATCAGCTGCATCTCTTCCATTTCCTGCATTTTCTAGCATGGCTTAGAAGTTAGAAAACTAATGCAAAACAATTTCTTCGACAGGTTTAAAGAATGGGGCTTCGAGAAAGGTTGGGGTGATACTGCTGAAAGAGTCAAAGGGACAATGAGATCACTTTCTGAGGTTTTCCAGTCTCCGGACCCATTGAACATGGAGAAGTTCTTGTGCAGACTTCCAACTATATTCAATGTGGTGCTATTTTCCGTCCATGGATATTTTGGTCAATCTAATGTCCTTGGCTTGCCAGACACTGGAGGACAGGTAGGCTCTTCTAAGCGCACGATTTCATATTTGGGACCTGCATTTTCTCTCACAAGCACAATTCAACTTTTTACGAATCCTATTTCAAAATTTTCAACATCAAACACTATCTGATCCCCACCCAACTATGAAAACTTGTTACATTAGCTTCTACAAAAGTCGAGTTCTTAATCAATTTTGTTTTGCACAACAGGTAGTTTATGTTTTGGATCAAGTGGTAGCCCTGGAAGAGGAATTGCTCTTAAGAATTAAGCAGCAAGGTCTTAATGTGAAGCCTCAAATTCTTGTGGTGAGTTAATTAGATGGCAAGAAAAAGTTGTCAAATTAGCATTATATAGAGAATAACGTCGAATAATTACTTTATTTTTCAGGTTACAAGACTGATACCTGAGGCCCAAGGCACTAAATGCAACCAGGAACTAGAACCAGTGAACAACACAAAGCACTCGCATATTCTTAGAGTTCCATTTAGGACGGAAACTGGAGAGGTCGTTCCTCAGTGGATTTCTAGATTTGACATTTATCCTTACCTTGAAAGATATACTCAGGTTTGAAAATGGAAATCCTTGCAAGATTCTTGGTATTTTATTAGTGGATTTTGAACCGCGATTCTTAACTGGAAGTTTTCGTGTATAATCAATAGGATGCAAGCAACAAAATTGTAGAGTTGATGGAAGGGAAACCAGATTTAATAATAGGAAACTATACTGACGGAAATTTGGTGGCGTCACTGATGGCTAGCAAGCTTGGAATAACACTGGTATCCTATCATTTTCTTGAGTTTAATGCGGCGTTATAAACGTACAATATAAAAGAGTGTTTATTAAAAAGGAGAATTTTGATCTAGGGAACAATTGCTCATGCCCTGGAGAAGACAAAATACGAAGATTCAGATATCAACTGGAAGGAATTGGACCCTAAGTACCATTTCTCATGCCAATTCACAGCTGATTTGATTGCAATGAATACGGCTGATTTTGTCATTACAAGTACCTATCAAGAAATAGCAGGAAGGTGAGAGATTTTGTCATTTCTTTAACTTCCATGTAAAATTTGATTCGCGTTATTTTAGAAACTAGAAATTTCAGCTCAATTTTGGAATTTTTAAGTTAGTCATGATTGTTTTAAATTTGCAGCAAGGATAGGACAGGCCAGTATGAGAGCCATGCTGCATTTACACTTCCAGGGCTTTACAGGGTTATTTCAGGAATTAATGTCTTTGATCCAAAGTTTAACATTGCATCTCCTGGAGCAGACCAATCGGTCTATTTTCCCCATACAGAGAAACAAAGGAGACTTACACAATTTTGTCCTGGCATCGAAGAACTTCTCTTCACTAAAGTAGACAATGATGAACACATGTAAGTACATTTAATCTAGTATTTTTTTTTCCTCTGATCTAGAATATTCGCATAAAGTTTTGATGTTTCTTGGTGTGTTTTCCCCGAGGACAGTGGTTACCTAGATGACAAAAAGAAGCCGATCATATTCTCTATGGCGAGGCTTGATACAGTCAAGAATATAACTGGATTGACTGAATGGTACGGAAGAAATAAGAGGCTTAGGAACTTGGTTAATCTTGTTATAGTTGGTGGATTCTTTGATCCTTCAAAATCTAAAGATAGAGAAGAAGCCGCGGAAATTAAAAAAATGCATATGTTGATAGAAAAATACCAACTAAAGGGTCAAATAAGATGGATAGCAGCACAGACAGATAGGAACAGAAACAGTGAACTTTACCGAACTATTGCTGATACAAGAGGAGCTTTTGTGCAACCGGCTTTATATGAAGCATTCGGTTTAACTGTGATTGAAGCAATGAATTGTGGATTACCAACATTTGCTACTAACCAAGGAGGTCCTGCTGAGATCATTGTTGATGGAGTTTCCGGCTTTCACATCAATCCCAACAATGGCGATGAATCAAGTAACAAAATCGCAGACTTTTTCCAGAAGTGTAAGGAGGATCCTGAACAATGGAACAGAATTTCACTCGAGGCTCTTAAACGAATAAATGAATGGTAAAAAAACACTTAATTCATAACCATTTTAAGATTTTTACCCAAATGGAGAATGATAAATTTTACTGTCTTTTTTTGCAGCTATACATGGAAGATTTATGCAAACAAAGTCTTAAATATGGGTTGTATCTATAGCTTTTGGAGGCAATTGTACAATGAGCAAAAACAAGCAAAGCAAAGATACATTCAAGCCTTTTACAATCTTCAATTCAGGAAATTGGTAAATTATACCATATCATTTTAATGCTTTATACACTTTTTTTTTTTATCAATTTAAATTTTAACTGTTATTTTGTTACATTCTTGCAGGCAAATAATGTCGCTGTTAAGAAGGAAGAAACTCCAAAGCCAGTGATAAAGGAGAAGCCTAAAACACAACTCTCAATAAGGCACGTTCTTTCCTAAAAAATTCAGAAAATTTTCTACATTTTTAGAGCTAACTAACCTGATTAATTGTTTTTTTTTTGGGCACCAGGCGCCGCCCGCAATCCAGGCTGCAAAGGTAGGATTACAGATCAAGAATTCTTTTTGTAACGATGTAAACGTTTTATGAGGCTAACATACTACTGAAACTTACTCAACTTCCAGGTTGTTTGGAGCTTGAAGTTTTCAGAATACGGGGGAGCTTGGCTAGGATATGGAACTACTCTTCTTGACTGCAAAATATATCAAATTGATCAAAGTCTGCTGTTTTTTTTTAAAATTGTGAAGTATAAATAACAAGTGTAAAGGAAATGGAATATGTGTGTGAAAATTAAAGTGTTTGTTTGATTCAGACGAATCACCTGTTCAACGTTGGAAGCTTTTGAGTTTCAGAATTCTTGAATGTGATTTAGTGCTAAGAGCAAAACTCTCAATCTGCTAATTGTTGAAATATCGGACTGGGTCATAGTTTCATCTCAGATAGGACCAAGTCCGGCATTTTAACATACTATCAGAGCAACTTAGTTCAATGTTGATCACCTACATGTAGTCCTGCAAACTTTAAGCCCCAGATGGGTGTGAGCAAGATGTATTAAGTTTATCAAGTCTCATATTGACTAGCTTGTTTGCAAATTTATTCCTTCTAAAACTAGGACAATCGTCCCTTTCTTAAGGTGCCTCTAAGAGACGGAATCAGGTCCAAATCCAAATTTTCAATGCCTAACATCGTAGCTTGAAAAGACAGAAAAATCTTAAAGATACATGGATAATCTCAAACCATTTCACAACCAAAAAGAAACAGCACTAGTATAAGCCTTATGAAATCTAAATGTTCCATGATTAAGACACGCAAAGTATCCAACTTCTGACAAAATCTCAATTGCAATTTTCATGTTAAAGTAATACTCAATCTTAGTTCATATTTTTGTCTTTGCCTGTTACAAAGACAAAATATTGAACAAAAAAGCGACTAATATTTAGCATTCAAGAAAGACAATATAATCGTAGATGATGGATGTTGGATCTAATCATAGATTATAGACGTTGGATTCTTCAACTTCTCTAGTCACATTGAAAAACTTCAACACATGAGACCAATGTTCCCATCTTTTCAGCCGGTGAACGGCGATTGTCTCCGGGATGAGCTCATGAGAGCACCTACCATTAGTTCCAGGGTAATCATACATTGCAGGCTTAATAGAAAACCTGTTTTTTGCCTTCTTCCCCTTATCAAGCCATTTTCCTACCTGCTTATCTTCAGGACCATACGTATCATTTGCCGGGATTTCGGAGACTCCAATCCACTCAACAAGATCCCAAGACAAAACAAATCCCATCCCAGACATGTAATGCACAAAGGGATTCATGCTAGGACAAGGAATCACAAAACCATAGTACAAATCTGATCTTGGTAATGGCTGCAGAGACGATGCTAAAGGCGCAAGCCTTAAGTAAACATCGTCGTCTGCCTTCATAACATAGTCATATTTCTGGGACAAGATTCTAGGAAGGGAAGAGAAATATGTATAAGTTTTTCCATTGTTCATGTTTTCTGAGCAATTCAGAATGATAATGTCGTGAAAACGCATTATCTCAAGAGATATCAGAATCCTCTGTTCAGGCTTGGTGAGTTTGCAGAAAACAAATTTGATATCAATCTTGGCTATGGGAGAGGATTGAATCCCATATATCAGGCGGAGGAAATGGCGGCGATCATAGTTGTCAGCTCGAGTAAGGATTCCTATCAAGAGGCTAAAGTTTGACCGCGAATGAGGGGTTTCATGAACTGTAATGGAACTGTTTGTTAAAGTGACTAGAGGGGAATTTAAGTGAATGCTGAACAAGAAGATGAAGATCAAGAGGACTATAGCAATGGAACACAATGAAAGGACAATTAACCCTCTCTTTGGCATTTTATTGAGTAATAGTACTTGTACACAATAGATATAAGCAAGGGAGAAGAAAGAAATGGTAGTTCATGGTAAATTTCATGGAAGAATCTTATGCTTTTGCTAGTTTTCTGGGTACTACTATCTTAAAAGTCACCAGCAATTACCCATGGTCATGCTAGAAATGTGAAAAAGGTTTCAAGAAACTGATCCAGAGCATGCTTTATATGCAAGAAGTTACTGAACACATAATATTAGCTACAATAAATGTGAATAACTCATCATTACTTTAACCTCGATTTCAGATAGCTAATACCACATCAGGGACTAGATTTCGGATCCCCTTGATGGGATTAGTCACTCATTTCAACTCTGGGTGGATGGTGCCATGTTCAAGAGCTCTAGGGGCTAGCCGTACCCCGAGTAAGAGTCAAGACTCTACGGGTATTCCACAGGCCGAGTCCGGATAAGTCTCATCACCAGGCGCCCCACAGGGGAAATGAAAAAACTCATCATTAATTTACCGACAAACTTCAGAAGCCAACTATCTAGAATTTTTAACAATTTTTCTTTCACAAATTCTTACATATAATAATTATGAAATATACACAAAAACAAGTACAACAACTAGAATATGCAAATGAGAAGCATTTTCACACGGGAAGTCCATAAAAGTAACTCAAAAAACACACAAACTTCTTCATTCTTCACTACCTTGTCTAAAGCAACATTTTCAATTCACTACAAAAGAAACTATTATTTCATACTCAAGAATGTTTTAATTATAGAGGTAGTATACCTATAGTACAAACCATTTCATAAAGATCATGGTTTAAACTATACAATATTGAAAATCTGAATATGACCAATTATTCTGATAGAATCAAGTTTGTAAAAGAATGTCATAAAGAATCTTGAAATGTTAAATATGTTAGTAGCAAGCTACCACAATGGGATCCATTGCAGTCGAGCTTTCCCTATCGCACACTTCAGGACCAATGTCAACCATTTCTTCTCCCTGCCATCATGGATTTTTTGAATTAATTCATGTGAAGGAAATACTTATGCAGGTTTCTTTTGTAATAACCCAATTAAGCATAGATCAATATATGTTACCTTAGCAATATTTCTGAAATATGTTGTTGTGTAATTTCCCTGTTGGAAAGAAGGCTTCGATTAGATCAGCCAGGACCAGTTGAGGCTGAGAGATTCCTCCATCATACCAATCTTTCAAGAAGTTCATTAGCAGAAAGAAAAGAACAATCAGGAACAAGATCAATTGACCGATGGAAAGTCCTACTTCTCCGACGAATAAATAACGATATAAAAAGTAAAAATGGAAGAAAAAAAACAAGAAAAGATTGAGAGTAGTATTGTCTTGAATTTATCAGATAAAAGGAAGCGGAACAATACACAATCTTGACAATTGAGGAAACAGGAAGATCGGGAGATGAGAAACCAAAGAATGAAAAAAATATTGAGAAAAACTAATGATGCTCACCAAGAATGGTTGAGTTTTGGATTCTTTTATCATATCTCCACAGGCTTTGATTTGTTAGGAATGCAAAACAAGATTGATCTTCTACACCAATATTTTCGAGAAAGTTGGAGACGTTATAAGAAAACGGATCAGGCGTGTACGTTTCATCGACCACTACATCCACAGTCTATGCAGAAAAAATCTCAGAATTAGTATAAGCTGAAAGGATTATCTAAACAATTTTTTTTTTTTTTTGCATATAACAACAAACATAAGTCTCTCACACATCCACAGTTTTCATGTAGCAAGAACGAAGTTCAAATAAGTTAAAGATTAAAGTGATATCGGTCAACTTACACATAAGATGGCATGAAATTCTTCCAAGTCGTCCGGTTCTGAGATGTTGTATGTCATTTTGTTGATGGAGTTATCAATATTACCTCCACCTGCATCCTCCACATACTGCATTCAAGGTCGATCATATAAGAAGTAAATTAATCTTTCATTTCATATAAAAATTCGTCTAAGTTAGACCTCGGTGGCTTTCTTTCATTGTCAAATATATAGGTAAAAGAGGGATTGTAGCTGCACATAACAAGATAAACATTAGTAATTACACCGTTTGGCAGTAATTACCTAAAAGCATGATTTACTATACTGTGGAAGTTTCATCATACAATAGCAGGGCAATAACAGGGAAAGAACAAGAGGAAAAGACTAGTCTGATGCCTAATCCTTCAAAAATTATGTCATAGGATATTCTTGCCGAGTTTAATGCTTTAAAAGTTACGCATAAGAAGGAAGAGTCCAAAGACAAAGGAAACAAGTCAAAGCCAAATTGTCTCCTTAAAAGCACAAAACTTGAAATGGAAGTAAGACACTGAATGGTTTCTGGATAATTCCGGCCAGTTAGTACCTTCAATTTGTACGAGTCTTTTGTGAATGACCAGGCACCCTGCACAATTGAAAAATGCAAGTTAACAAACTTTAAAACTTGGGTTAAAAAAAAATGTAAACTGATTCACATGATTCCGGGACTAGGAAAACACCAGCTTATTTGCACCATGGTAACTGAAGGTAAACATTAGAGGACCATTACAATCTTTAAACAGCTAATGGCACTAGAATTTAATGGAAAATAAATCACTATTCAAAGCAAAAGACAATAAAAAATAAGTTGTGTAGTTCACATACATCATTGAACTCCATCCAAGCTACTACAGGTTTAAAGGATGAGGCCTTGCTTACTGCATCTTTACTCAAACACATGTAGTTCTCCTTAATCTGCAAAATAGTAATGTTAACATGTAATAACTTCCCGACATAAAGAACACAAGGAAAAGAAAGAAAAAGAAGTAAAATTAAGAGGAGATAAGTGCATTTGCTATTCCATGTTCGAAAAAAGTAAACGATTCCTAGTATATTTGTCAAATTTCACATCAAGAATGGTAGGAGTACGAACATTAGTAATGTTAGTATATGATCGTCCTTCACTTACTGTATCATAGATGTGATTTGCTCTTGTTTCCAGATTCGCGAAAACTCCCAAGTACTTGATCCACTCTGCTCTCTAACATAGAAATGAGCAGCTTCATAAATTTGTTAAAGCAGTAAGGAAAAAAACATGTGAAAAGAAATGCTAATAGACATGGTATTTTGAAACATCAACGGATTCATCATACTTGTTTAGCTTTTTAGCATAAGAATGCTATACTGCCAGAAGCTGGCTGCAGTTTAAGACTGTTTTATCAAACTCATCTTCGAACTTAAGATATGATTAACAACAGCACATTTTCCTAAGTTTTTTACAATTTTAAATTTAAATTTAGAACATACTTGGAGGAGGAGGGGGGGGACCCTCTAATAAAGGCAATTGAGCATAGTATTTTTTTACCATTTTCCAATGAACTAATGACAGAATCAAAGGAATTCAACAGTCAAGTGCTTCAATAAGATCCCAAGTGGACTTGATCATGGTACGATACTTACTTGTAGAGGAGCATCTTCACCAAATGGAAGAAAAGTCGCGTAATTGCAGGCCTGTGCTTGGTCAGTATTGCTAATGAAGTGAGCTGAAAATTGTGAAAGCTCAGTACTATTAACAATATCAACTTGCCCCTCATTTTGTAATTTTAGCACGCATGGAGACGCCACCATGCCTGATGTAATGCCCTTCAAGTTTGCTAATAAGCCTAGAAGCTGTCGACAAAGAGCTGTTAGTCCACGTAATCTCGAGAGAAAAATAAACCATTTAGTAACACCAGATGGTGACATCAAGAAAAAAAAGAGAAACTAGGATAGCGTATCAACAAACTGAGAAAGACAATAATTTGGAAAAGCTTTCGGTCTTCACCTCGAAAAAAGAAACTGCAAATACAAAAATCAAGAACAAGGAAAAAGTCAAGTCATTACAAGAGGTACCATGAGTTAAAAGGAGGAATTTCATAAACAGAGAGATAGTTTCATATACCTGGGAAGTAATAGTCAGTTTGAATTGAATAGTTTGCCAATGGGATAACGAAAGATTTTATTCTTGAGGTGCAATATTTTGTTCTAGATGCCATTCTTGTATTGTTCTGCAGCAATGATAATTAATAAGACAGTTATTTGTTTACAGAAACGTGAGAAAGTTCGGAACATCCTTAAACTGCAACATTGCAAATAAACAAAACTGAGCAGTCCCTAGCTCCAATATACATATGCTAAAAGGAGGATGCAAATTTCTATTCTGAGTAAGGAACAAATCGATAAAGAATATTAGAAGTAATACACTATCCATTCCAACTAGAAAGTAAAAACCAATATCAAGAATTAAATTCTTAACCACAGAACATCATCAGAATCACAGAACATTTCCATTGATCTACCACAAAATTTTATCAGGGGAATCATTTGCTGATGATTTATCCATTCCAGTGACCAAATAACATATGTGGTAATATCTTAAGAGTAAAGGCCTTCAAATTTTGGTCCATCTCAGCCAGTGTTATCAATAGCAGCGCTATAGCGGAATAGTGGTGTGGAGCGGCCATATGCCGCTATAGACCCATCCATAGCGTCGCGCTTCAGCGTTGCTGGGAATAGCGACGCTATTTGGATAAGAGCTTAAAAAACCCCTTTTTGCCTTTTACAATAGTAAAAAATTTATTGGTAAATTGGGGATTTCTTGGATTTAATGGCTTTAGTTATGTTTTTATTTTGGATTTAATGACTTTGGTTATGTTTTTTTTATCTTGGATTTCGTTTATGACTTTGTTTTCCTTGCTGTCTTGAGTTTTTGTTAATTATTTATATTAAATTTCGCCGCTACCTCTATATGATATCCCACTATACCACTTTTAGGGACGGCCGCGTATTGACGCTATCCGGGATTGACAACACTAATCTCAACTTCAAAATACATCACTGGAAGCTCAAAATTGGTGAGAATATCAGTTTAATTATCTCAAAGCTGAGGTTCAAGAAAGTTAAGTTTGGTTTGTGGACCTTAAGTAGGACATGGACCCTCAGTTTCCTCTCAATCAACTGAACTGAAATAAAAGGCACCCTCTTTACATGTTAAACAGAAAACTTTAACAGTAGGTGAGCTCTGATATAGCCAAAGGACAATTAGGAGGAATTTTTTTACCTGAATTAGAAGATAACTCTTGCCATCAAATCCATTCTTGATGACCTTGAAAGTCTGTCCATAGTATAAATGAAAATATACAGCATCATCAACTTTAGAAATGTTCCCAACTTTAACAGTTGGAATAGCAGCAGCATTAACAAAACAGAACCAACCCAAAATCAAGAAAAAAACTAGCCCAAAATTTGATAATGAAGAACACATTGTATAATACAAATGAAGCCACTAACTAAGAAATTCTTGCTCTTATCATGCATGTAGAGGAGGAAGAAGAAGAAGAATATAAATCAGCAAAAACCCACATAAAAGATTGAAGCTTTTTCATAATGGTTTTGGCATGTGGGTATAATATGGGGATAATGGTGGGACATAAAAAGTTTGAAAAATTGGAGGAAAAATAGTCAACTGGTGTTATCATTCTGTCTCAATAACTTATAATTCGTCACGTTAACGACTAAACAAGTGAAATTAGAAAAAATATCCCCATAGCAAATTATGAGTGATTATAATAGATATATAAACACGAATTGGAGACCGACAATTTTTTGCCGAATTGTTGAATTATTTGATTTCAAGTATTGTAAGCATGTAAATGGGGGGTTGTCTTTTTACCTTTACTGGTGAAAAACCATTCTGAACCCGTGAACCAAAAATTTTTGCCTTTTTATTTGTCATCTTCTTTTCATCTCTTTGTTGTTTGTTCTTGCTCTTCCATCCACCATGTGCTGTGCATTCCTCCTCAATCCCAAAAGTGCAAAAAGTAGATATCACTTTTTTTCTGATATCTTCCCAATTTTGCAGATCAAGAAATTATTGTACATAAAATAACTCATTAAGTTTTCAAAAATTATGATACATGCGGAAAATGAAGAGGACATAGACATATAATTTGGCAATAAATGTATAAATTGATTGCTATCAGAATACCACTGAAATAGATTAATTGGAGACTGATCTATCCTTCGACAATAAATGCATACAATGATTATTTATAAAATATCACTAAAACAGTAGATACAAAAATGATTGTTTATACAATGAATAATTTACACTGAAATGACAGCTACTTTAAACAAAAAGAACACAAATTAGATACAAAATTTGTAAGTATTTGCAATTTGATTAGCATTTTCCAATGAAAATAGTACTCCTTCATTCCTTAATACAAGACTTTTAAAATAAACAGTGAAAATTAAGGATGCAAAATTTAAGGTATTTTGTTAATAAAAATAATAATATTAATTTCTTAAATAAATTTGTATATCACTAATTCTATTTAACAGAATAATATTTATTTAATTAAAAAATAATTTTTATTTTTATTTTTTTAATTTTCGCTATTTGTATAAAAAGTCATATTTAGGAATATAGGTACTACCAATCAAAGGATAATTTAGGATGGGCAGCAGGGCACGTTGATACCACTTTCGCGGCTCTTTTTTGTCTCAAGTTCATAGGATAAATAGTCTTGGACGTGCCTATAGAATTCCAGGATCAACAGACTTCACATGATTCATAAAGTGGGGAAAAAGGCAAATCTCAAGAAGATTGAAGATTCTTGCGATTGTGTGAAAACCTCTGTCTCCATTGAGTATCTTATTCACTATTCCAACTAATAAGAAAATTGACATGTGTTAATTTTTAATTAAAATAATTATAAATTATAAGAAATAATGGAACACGTAGGGGAAAATGAACACGTAACAAATATCTATTCGTGAGATATAAAGTCTACCCATTTTCAAAAGGATGGAATTGAACTCAAGACCTCACACATGTATGTTGTATAGTTGATTGTTGTTCTACGTTAATTTTTTGTTAATTATTGTTCCTATTATATTTACTATAATGAAGTTTTTTTATTTTAAACTTTTACTTATTTTAATTTCTCTTTCTGTTTTGATTTCTTTTTTATGTGAATCAAATTAAAATTAAAAATTATTTTTAGGACGAAACTTTTCGTGACAAACATGTTTCAACCTTTCGTGACGAAGCAACTACTTTTCATGACGAAAAGTTTCGTCGTAACCGGCATTTTTTTGTAGTACAAATAATCGTTTGTACGTGTATGTATCCATTTTACGTGCTAAACCACTCACAATTTACCATGATATATATATATATATATATATATATATATATATATATATATATATATATATCCACATGACGAATTTTAAGTGGTTTAAGCACAATAATGGATACATACATCGTAGATCAGACAATTTTCACCCATATAGAATATGGGGGACACATGATTTTTGCGCTATTTGATATTGACCATATTGCACATCTGATTAATGACCTTTCATAACTGAAAAATGACTTCGCATGAAAAGTTCAGTCCCTAATGAGTAATTTTTTTTTGTAGTGGAAGTCATGGAGATATAGGAAGTTCAAGTCGAATGAGCTCATTAATTATGTATAACATCTACTCCTAGAAATATCTTTTTTTGTTATGTCATTATGTCTCAAACCCTTATAGGTCAAGATGTAAACTGTGTCTGTTTTGTTTTACCCTAGCAATGAATGAAAGAGATCTCATTCCTTGTTAAGAAAAAAAGTGTAGAGCTTAAATAACTCATTCAAAACGCTTTTAAAAGATTAAGTGGTTTGATTAGATTAAATAATATGACCTTGAATTAATATCCAGTTACTTGCAGATCATTATATACTGTTTTATTCAATGTTTGTTTAATTACTCTTTACCCATAAACGGAATGTAAGTGTTAGGAATGTAAGTGTTAGGTTCGACAATAGTGATATCACCCAACATATCAAAACTAGCCATCACATGTTAGCACTAAATTTTACTAAATTAAAATAATTACGATTTGTTAAAATTCGATTTAGAGATTAAAATAGTATAGTGTGGCTTTAAAAAATATATTAAAAATCGTATAAAAACTGAATTAGTAAACTGATTTTCACTCAACGGCACCAAATGCACACCCCTACTTGTATGTAAAGAAAGAAAAGTGGGGGTCTAAAAGTATTTTATCTTGGTCCAATAGTAAGTATAAAAAATTTACTCAGATCAATTCGTGGAATATATGTAGACCAAAAGTATAACTCACCAGAGAGAATTGATTTTTTTATCCTATGATATTGCACTCTGAGCCGGTTAATATGCGGAATAAGAAAAATTCCACACATGTGGAACGCGGAACCGCCGTTGGACTGGCAAAAATGACTTTCATTATCCTTAAAGTATTTGCCATGACACAATAAGATTTTTAGTATTTTTTACTTTCTGGTAGGTCCAAAACAAATTTTGCGTTTGTTAAGTCGTCCCACCACCATTGTGTGCGGTGGTTTTCGGCTAAAAGTAGCAACACTTCGACTAATTTTGACCGAAAACCACCACTGACAATGATGGTGGAACTATTAACGCAGTGAAATTTGTTATGGAATTCATTAGAAAGTAAAAAAAAAAGTATGATCTTATCGTTTCTTCTAAATGATTCATATCATTTTCCTTCCAATCTTAAAAAACTTTAAATATATAAATCTGACCCTCTTCAAACAGATTTTAAAGAAAAATGGCAGCCCAAAATGTGGAGCTTCATATTCAAAATGGAGAAACTTTTGCAAACTATGGATTCAAGAAAAAGACATTATTCTTTTTCACTATCCGTGGCAAAAGTTGCCGACAAGCAATTCATATGGATTTTTCTGGTATGGATCAAATACACATGAATCTTGTGATTCAAAATTAGTCACGTCATCATATAATTGTCTCTCTCCTAATTTTGTAGTGATGTGGTGAATTATAAACCATATGGTCTAATGGACATTTTTCATATCAGAACTATCCATTCATATGATGATCCTATTGGTACTTGTAAATTGTAGTATTATTTAATGTTTTGACGTGATTTTCTTATACTTAATATTCAGTCTCTTGATTTCTTTTGTTTTGTAGAAATTTGAAGTAATTGTCATTTTGGTCATCAACGTAGATCTAACTTATCTACGCTTCATTATTTTCATTATTAAGTTTTTTTTATTTTTCGCATCCCTAATATATTTTTGAACCGTCAAAATCATCATTTCGTCCAAAAAAAAGCCTAGAAATCGTCAAATATGTTGACGTGTGATAACATGCAATTTTGTTTCTCTCACCTCAAGGGAAAACCTATCCAAAAAGAGTGATAATTCCATCTTCCATTATTTAGTCCTTATGCCCCGCCCCAAACACCCGGGGTAAATTCTCTGTCCTCATCCCTGTACCCATCACTATATAAATATTTTTTCCAATTATATATACACAGAGTGAATTATGATTGGTTGGGGATAGGAATGAGAACAGGAACGGGAACAGAAGATTTTTTGCCATATTTTTTGCTACTGAAATTAGGGGTGAGCAAATTCGGTTTTTGCCGAATTCCGACAGAATTCGAATTCAATTTGGCAATTCGAATTCGGTAATTCGGCTTGAATTCGGTAATTCGGTCAAGACCGAATTCGAATTGGTCGAATTTGGGACGAATTCGGTTTGACTATTTTTGAATTTGGTGTGCCGAATTCGAATTCGATTTTTTTAATAATTAAATATTATTATTATTATATAATTATATATGTATAATTAAATATTATTATTGAATTTTTAATAATTGAATATTATTATTATATAATTAAATATTATATAATTAAATATATTATATAATAAAAAATATACCCTCCAATTCGGTCGGCACCGAATTCCGAATTCACCAATTCGGCCAATTCGAATTCGGTGAAATCGAATTCGGTTTCGAATTCGGTCGGTTGTTTGAGGTATGAAAAAATGAAAAAACCAAATTCGGTACTCACCCCTAACTGAAATCCCCGAGACGAATACAAGGCCTTCGATAACACTATTGTTATATTCTGCATTCATCTTCTCTAATCTTCCACAAATGTGACAATTTTTAATCTCCTTTTCATCAACCTACATGTTTTAACAATATTTAAAAAGTATGTGAATTGAACATATTAATGGAAGAAACAATACTTTCATTCTCCTACACGGGTTTGGTTTAATGGTAGTAATTTTTTTTTCTCTGAAGATCCCATGTATTGCAACTTGAAGAAATGTAAATCTCCATCGATGACCCTAAACTCAAACTCAAGATCTTTAAATTATTCACCATTATATTTTGTGCCCTTTCTTGGTGTTCGGCTATCACCATACCTCATTTCCAATTGCCTTTGTTGTGCAATTAAAGAGTGAGCTGGAGGAAATGAAGAGAATAAATGAAATATTTGATGTCCAATTTAGGGTTTAGACCTCTCAATTTTGAGGGAAACTGGAGATGAGGATGTGTTTGTGGGTGTTTGGGCATAAAATCGTCTGTCCCGAAATCCTGTCCCACCACTAAAAATGTGACACATGTCTAATCATTCATAGCACAACTATCTCATGCATTGTAACATTCTCCTAATTTCTCTCTCCTCCTACCTCTTATTCTCTAAGTGAGACATGAGGCACATTTTTAATGGTGGGACAGGGAAAGAGACATGATTCTGGGACAGACGATTTTCTCCCCTAAAAAATATGCCAAAATAACAGGAGGATGACGTCATTAACCATTCAAAATAAGAGTATTTAAGATACAAAATGAAGCTCTTGTGATCATACACAGAAAGTTGAGTCAAATATTACAATATGAAGCATCATGTCTTGTTTGGCTTGACTCTCCTTGAGTTGATCCCTTAGGAAATAGTGGACAACTCCTTGCATTGTGGCCCAAACCCTTGCATTTTCTACACAGGTTGAAAGTCTGGTGATAATGATCATCTCCCACTGCAAGACCTTCAGCTTTCTTGGGACATTTTCTTGAGTTATGACCGGTTTGGCCACAACCCGTGCACCTACTCACCCAAAGTGCATTAATTGGGACTTTATGGGGAACTGCAGCAGCTTCCTCTTTTTCTGTGGCCTGCCAAATAGTCTTAATTTTAATGGAGCTGAGACAGGAGTTTTGTCACTCTTGGGCCAATTATTAGACCTATTAGCAGGGTTCACTATTGGCTCATAAGCCAATTGAATATGATTCATCCAAATGATCTTCTGGAACTTTACCCTCATTTTCAAAGAAGCAATTGCATGAGGGCATGGTATCTCACTCAACTCCCAAGCCCTACAACTGCAAACTTTTGCAATTGTATTGATCTTCCCCCTTTTAACCTGAAACTTAGAACCTCCAGAATAAGCAGCATACCAGAACTTTACTTTTTTTCATTTCCAAATTCTTGGTAATCCCATGGCAGATTTGGCCTCTCTTTCTGCTAAGTCATTCCCTCATAGATTGTAGACTCGGACTCTTTCAAGAATTTGCTTGTTTCTGGCAGATAAAATGCACTTCGGAATGATTGTTGAGTAAGATATCATAGGAATTGTGAGTGTGTTTTTTTCGATTCTTTTTAATTTCTTTTAAATAGATACAGTTGGATTACAATATGGATGGATTAGTCTGGTGCACAAAGCAATTCCTCAATCAGCTGTATTAACTATAACCTCTATAATTTAATACTCAACAAATTAATAATCTCTCTAAATTCCAGAACGCTAGCCATGGTCGTATATCCAGCTCAGGAATCGAACTACCGGGTGAGTATACACTTGTCTGTTTTGTAGAATAATACATGTAGAAATTTCTTCTTTTGTGTGCATTAGGTAGGATTAAAAGGATGTTGATTATTATCGTAAGAAAAATGATAATGGGAGTGGAAGAATCCTTTTTTATATATATATATATATATATATATATATATATATATATATATATATATAATGTTAATTTTGTCAACGTCAACGTGGCATTGATCTAGTGATCAAAATTCCGAAATCTCAATGTGTAATATTTTTTAGTTCAAATATACACTCTCCATTTTTTATGTTTCCACCCTTTCAAAAAAAATGTTTATTTCGATGAACACTTGTCTGTTTGCAGTGTGATGTATGACACGAAGCTGATCGCTTCTGCTGATACGTCTTACTGATCCATCCAACTCATGTCAACACAACAAACAAATGTAGAAGTTTGGTACCCATCTTACTTACTTTCCCCGATGAGGTAAGATTGTACGCTTAAAAGAACAGTTGTTTTGCTTCAGTTGTTATATACAAAAATATTAAATGTTTTGGTACAAAATAAGGCAAATTGGTATAAATAGTCCCTAAACAATTTACCGTCAGAGATAGAGTCCCGAAACTTTTTTTTGTTTGTTTTTAAAATCCTCAAACAATTTATATTTGGTGTGTAAGGTCCTCCCGTCTATTTTTTGACGGGTCAACACAGATATTCAAATTTCGGAATGGTCAATGGAATTTACAAGAGGGCATTTATGGTACATCACATTAAAATTAACCTACCCAACCCCCCACCCATCCCCACCCCCACCCCCACTCCCCACACCATCCCACCCCACCCCCACCCCGTAACCCTTCTTCCTCCCCCTTCCCCACCGCCACTGCACCATTCCAAATCCTCAGGAACCCTAAAAGCTCCATGAGCACAAACAAGAGCAACACCAACCATAAGAGCCGAGACAAGGACGAGATCCAACGCTCGGTGAGAAAGATAACAACAATTGTAGCTCCAACCAGTCCCAATTAGTGGTTTCTCTATCGGAAAAATTGACGGCCGAAGATCGTCAATGGAGGATCGGAAGAGATAAAGAAACAACCAGAGCAGCGAGAAGACCGGAGAGTACGATTAGGGAGAAAGGATTCATCGAAGCGAGATCGCCGGGGACGCCCGGTGATTACGGTGAGGTAATTGACACTGAAGTAGGTATAGTTCTTGCGGATCCGCTGGGTGGCTTTCGGAGATAGATTCCGGCTTGGAAATGGCGGATCGGTCGATGAGTTCTGACCATGGACGGCGGCTAACGAGTCCGTTGCGAACGGTGTCGGAGATGTGGTTGATAAATGCGCGGCTGTGGTCCGGAGGAAATCTGGGTGGAATCGGAGGAGATTGCGGTGGTTGTGGTGGTTGTAGTGGGAGGAATAAGGGTTACAGGGTGGGGTGGGATGGTGTGGGTGGGGATGGGCGGTGGTTGTATGTGATGTACCATAAATGCCCTCTTGTAAATTCCATTGACCATTTCGAAATTTGAATATCTGCGTTGACCCGTCAAAAAATAGACGGGAGGACCTTACACACCAAATATAAATTGTTTGAGGATTTTAAAAACAAAAAAAAAAGTTTCGGGACTCTACCTCTGGCGGTAAATTGTTTAGGGACTATTTATATCAATTTGCCTACAAAATAACAAGTGTAAATTTACTTGTAATTAATATTTTCAACATTTTTTAAGCTCCAAATTGTTGTTCCCCTTTGATATTCGAAACCAGATTTAAAAGATATACCATATCAATATAAAAATCCATTTATTGAGATTGTGGCTTATGAGTTCAACTGTAATGGCCAATTGCTATTATTTTAGAAAAGGGAAAAAATGGAAGAAACTACTAAGCTTGACAAAGATTTTTTTTTTCTCTTGAGCAAAAACCAACCAAAATTCTAATACTATAGTCTATAGATATTATACATTTATACTTATACTTAGGGTGTGCATTCGGTATTCGGTTCGATTTTTTAGCGTTTTATGAAAATCGAACCGAACCAAAATTTTATGAAAACCATATATCGAATACCGAAATTATTTCAGTATGGTTCGGTTCGGTTTGTATCGAAATTTTATATTTTTCTTGTGGAGCTCAACTTAATAAAAAATAGACAACCATAACATTATAATGCACAATTAAAATAAAAACAATAAATTGAAAATTAAGAATAAAAATAAACATTTACAACAATAATATAACTCATTAAGTCCCCAATTATTCGGGTATTGGCAATAACATTTGGCAATACATGTACAAAGTGTCTGCTCCCCGAATGTCATTGAAACATATGTATTGAAGACAAATATAAATAATACTAATAATACGTATAAGTATAATACTTTTTTTAATAATAATAATATTAATAATGCGTATAAGTATAAAACATTTTTTTAATAATAATAATATTAAAAATTGGTCTATTCGGTATTTCAGAAATTCGATTTTTAAAAATTAAAAACCGAATTATTTTGATTTTTTCAAAATCGAACCGAATAAACTAAAATACCGAATAGACCGAACCATATAATAAAATTCGGTTTGATTCGGTATTTTAGTTTAGCCGAATAGTGAACACCCCTACTTATACTAAAAAAAACATTAGTAACTAATTCAACTTTTCCATTTTTTTTGGGATGAATAGCTTTTCATTTCTTCAATATCTTTAGAATTCAACTACAAATTACCAATCAGTTTTAAAAATCACCAAAAGCTCGTCTTCATAACGAAAAATTTCTCTCACAGAGACAACAAAATTTCTCACATAAACCACTACATTTTAAGGTCAGTAAGTTTTTATCTTGATTCAATAATCAACAAAAGCCTTTTCTTATGGCCATGACTCTAACCAAATTAAAAAAAAAAGGCAGAGAAGATCTGTAATCTTCATATTTTCGTCAGTTTTTGAAGTGTCGATACGCGAATCAGATCTATACCATGCGGGAAAAAATCTTGAGAGATCTTCAGGTTTTTCACCGTATTGTCCATGCCTCCCGACGAGTTTTTCATATTTTTCGGCGAGATTTCTAGAAAATTGAGTGAAAAAGAATGAGAGAGAGAGAGAGAGAGAGAGAGTTTGATGGAGACAATTGAATGAAATTAAATTAGGGTTTAAAGGAAATAAAAGAAATTTGGAGTTCAAAAAATACCCTTGAACTTCTTTGGCCATTAGATAAAAAAAACAAAGATGATCCAACGACGTGGAATGGTGTCCTACATATGCGGACTGGGACCCCATCCCGCATTCTAACCGTTTCGATTGCACTTATTGGTTTGAGTAAGTTTTTTAAACTTGCTCATGGATCAAGATAAAACTATCCAGTCTATAATAAAAAAAAGTATGTTCGAGAACGTGAGAAAGTGTTACACAAATGCACAATATTCTTGGCAAGATCCTTGTCTAATGCTTGTGATTTAGAATTTACTATGTCATCACATAATATATAATTGTTTTTGCTGCTTATCTTTTACATAGCTCAATTATGATATGGACATGGTTCATATCTTCACATATGAATCTTGTGGTATAAACTATAAAAAATTTCATTGAAGATAAACAATTTAGAGAAATTATTTTTTCCTGTCTTGTGATATTGTGAAGAATTCTTAACCAAAACATTCATTAAGTCAGGTATATGATAAAGATATTATTTAATATAAAGGGAGAAATGAAGAGGGGCATACTTCAAATCAAACAAAGGAAAAAATAAAAGAAGAACAATATGACTGTGATGGATTTTAACTCAATTGTGTGTGTGTGTTTTTCGATTCTTTTTAATTTCTTTTAAATAATTACAGTTGAATTACCACATAGAGGGAATAGTCTGGTGCAGGGAACAATCCCTCAATCAGTTGTATTATACGTCAAAGAGGCCGCAGCCCAGTGGGGCAAGTATCGACTCATGACCGAGAGGTCCCGAGTTCGACACCTTCCCCATACATGGGAGCAAGCTTAAAATGTTTCCTTTTCTAGGGCTATCTCCTCCTCCTGTGAGGCAGTTCTCTCCCTTTCATAGAGCAACCGCCCAGGCGGGCTTCAAAAAAAAAAAACAGTTGTATTATACTATAACCTCTATAATTTAAGAAAAATTCTGATATAGACCTGGGCTATATGTGGGGTTGTGGACCACTTGGTCCACAATCAACCACATCATCTGTTTTGATTAAAAATAAAAAATAAAAACGCCTCCAAAAGGGGGAGTATTTTTATTATTTTAATCAAAACTGTGATGTGACTGAATGTGGACTAAGTGGTCCATGACCACTTGGTAGTACAGGTCTATATCAGAATTGTTCATAATTTAATACTCGGCAAATTAATAATCTCTCTAAATTTCATAAAGCTAGCCAGGGTGGTGTATCCAGCTCAGGAATCGATCTACCCGATGAGTATATATTTGTCTGTTTTGTAGAATAATGTATGTAGAAATTTCTTCTTTCGTGTGCATTAGGTAGGATTAAGGATGTTGATTATTATTATCGTAAGAAAAATGACAAGAGAGTGGAAGAAGCCCGTTAAATATACAGTTTGAATTTTATGTGGAACAACAAAAAATACACAATGAACGGAACGTTTCAGGACAGGTGTCTTGAGACACGAAAAATAAGACACGTGTCCTTAAAAAATACGAAATGTGTCCGTTTTAAATCAATTTCAATCCGACGGACGAGGGTAAGTCCCGTTGATAACTCGTAAATTCATCAATATATTCTTTTATTTTTATAGTGACTTTGTGCTTAAAAATGTATTTATATGTCGAGTTTTAAGGTTAGAATGGTATAATCCTCACTACTTTGTGTTTTTATGATTGTAAGGTGCTTATTGAACTTTTATGGGAATTAATCGTAAAATCTAGAATTTGATTGGAAAGCTGTGCGACTTGATTGCAAAATCTGAAAAGTTGTCTTCTGATCAAAGCTGGTCAACTCAATTCAACATTGAAAATATGGCCACCCATAGAGATTTTTTAGACTTTAATATTATATTTTTTTGGAATTAGCTATTAGATACAAACATAGAGACTTTTGAGACTTTTCTATTAGTTTTCTAATTTCTTTTAACTTTTATTATATTTTCCTAAAGCTATTACGAGTCCTAGCAGTATAAATAGCCCTTGAAGATCCATGATATGAGACCTGATATCATACATCTTCTATCATCAAACAAATTACCATTATTATTCTAGACCTAGAATTATTGTTAGAGAATTATTGGAGGATGTGATACCCGGGACTTTTAGAAAAATAATTTTGCATGTCTTGCTTTAATTTTTCATGTATGTGTTTATTATTTGTCATAGCATGATATATGTGACATGTAATGTGATTATGTGCCAATTATATGTACAACGTGTTTATGTGTTATTTTGGTACGTTTAGTATGAGGGGTGATTTGGTCGTGATTGTAAGTTGAGGGACTTAAGTAGAGGCTTTGAAAACTTTAGGGGCTAGAGTGTAAGGGAGTTGAAGAGTTAGGATGGGAGTTATGGCTGAAAATTTTGAAAGGAAAGAAAAAACAAAAGTAACGGTTAGTAAGAAGGGAGAGAGTGAACAGTGTATATTTTTGGAGTGCTGAATGGTCTTTTGAAGAATTACCATATCTACAGTTATCGGAATTGAGTGATTCCAATTGGGTTTCTAAGCCAACTGACGGAGCTACGCGTAGGATTTGATGGAGTAGAGTTTCGAGTTCTGGAGTGAAAGTAATTGCAGAAACAGTGAGTTTATTTTTGCCAGATTTTGGTGACTTGGTAAATTGAGAATTTTTGGAGTATTTTGGTAAGTTTGACAAGTAAGGATACTTCATTTTTACTAAGGTTTCTGTTTTTCCAAGTTATGGTTTTTGCGTTCATGATTCACTGCATTAAAATTCGGATGAAGTGTTGATGTAAATTGGTTAGTTGTGGCTATGTTATAATTGTGAATTGCTGCGTTTGTTAATTGCTACTTGTTTGTCTATTTGTTGGAGTCTTGTATTTCATTCCCAATTAGGGCTCTACTCTGTCGATAATCCTATTCCAGGACATTGTCTAACTTAATCCGTTAAAGTGTCCGGGAGCACTATCAATCAGTATAGTATTCAGACTCGATTCCTAACGAGAATAATAAGTAGGACTGTTAACTGTCGTTGTCGAGTTCACAAGGGTGAACGATGACATAACAGATGTGCCCTTAAATTTCAAGTCCTGTCGTTCAGAGGGTACTAATATCCGAATCCATGTTAAGATCAGTCAGACCCTTCTTAACGGGTAACTTAATAGTTAAGGGCTGTTAACAGGAATTTAGAATTGTTGCCAGACTTTGAGCTCAATTGCGTGGATATTATGTGATTTGATTGCTTAGATTATATCCGTTAAGTTTGACACGAAAATCCGTTTAAAGTGTATGAGTAGTCATGGTGCTCGTAGCTCAAATTTCCAATCCGTTTGTGTAAGATTGTCGGATATAGTTGAAGCATTATAGTTGTTTGTATTACATTTGTTTTGATAGATAGTTTTTTAGTCAAAATGATGAATTTCTGAGTTTGGAAAAGTGTGGTGCAGAAAGTGAAATTTTGTGTACAAATTTGTACATGATAATTCGTTTTCTGCAGCCCACGGACGAAGCATTCGTCCGCAGCTTCGTCCACGGGTTCGTCCGCACAACTACTAGGAGTAACTTTTTGGCGGACGATTCATTCGTCCGCAGTTCCTGGCAACATTTTGCGGACAATACTGCGGACGAAGCATTCATCTACAGCTTCGTCCACAAAATGTGGTTGGATTGTTTTCTGTTTTGTTCCGTTTTCTATTCTGATTTTGTTTCATTTCAGTCTAGTATTGTTTCAAATTGATTTCCAAGCTATTTCAGTTCCGTCTATATTTTAAATGCTTTGGGATTCGGGAAAATATTTTTGAGTCTACTTGATACTTCATCCCAAGGGTGATCGATGCTTACTGGGCTTTTAGGCCATCCTTATTTGTTGAATGCTTTGCATATGAGTATGTCGAGGGAGCGATAGATGAGAACTACGAGGAAGAATATTTTGATGAGGATGCCTGATGTATGTATCCTTGTAATAGCAATTTGGGAACACTTACTGTTTTAGTATTTCTTTTCGAACTTGGTAATGCCTTTTTATGTAATAACTTAAGGATGATGTAATATTTCCCTTTTAATCTATGAATACTGTTGAAGTTTCCTTTTAGTCAATTGGGTTCGGTGTTTCATTGACTTGGAACACTGCCATGTCATCACTTGGAGACGGGGTGTGACATAGTCTCTGTTCAACAAAGTTCTACGAGACAAAACTCACCATCATCAACGGTTTGAAGACGGAGACACTCTAAGATTGAATCTTTCTTGAGAATGGGTTTTCTTTCTTTATCGCTTTCAATAAATTCTTTTATTAATTCTAGCGTTATGGATAGCTAAATTTTTATTACTTGTTGGGATGAACCCTAGACTTATATCTATGTGTTGATTTTATGGATTGTGATTAATTCATATTGAACCCTGTTTTGATGTTTATTATGTGTTTTCATTGTGTTTGATTAATTTGTCTAGAGTATTAATTCATATTTGATTTCTTATTTGAAATTGAAAAATGAAGAATTTGAATAGATCATCGCATAATAAAAAGAGTTACATGGTTTTCTAGAAATATAAATTACATAAATCTTCGAGATTATGGTCAAACCTAATAACGAATTTCATATATCTTAATGTATCTTTGGGAGTTTTAATTACGAAATAAATTTCAATTAATCAACTCAAAGGTATGAGCTTTAAACTGTTGAAAAATAGTAAAGCTTCATTTTCTTGGAATTTTCACTGCTTCAAAATAAGTTCTTTTGAATTAATCCATCCATTAATATATATATATATATATATATATATATATATATATATATGTATATATATATATATGTGTGTGTGTGTGTGTGTGTGTGTGTGTGTGTGTGTGTGTAGGGGATTCTTATTCAAGTATCTCTTCCCATCTCTATTCTTATAAGACATTTATTTAGTTTTGTCGATGTGGCATTGATCTAGTGGTCCAAATTCTGAAATCTCAAAGCGTAAAGGTTTTTTAGTTCAAATCTCACTCTCCATTTTGTTTGAGGTCAGGTTCTTCTTTGTTCGTTAATTTTAATAAAATGCGGATTCATTCCACGAGCTAGATTTTAGTTCCTAAATTATTTTTCAAGTATTTTGAGTTGAAAAATACTCTTTAAATTAATGGTTTATTAATTAATTAATATCTCTTATATTAATAAAATTTATTGCTCTCAATTAGTACTATCAAAACGGGTATGCCCGCCGCGCCCAGCTCCGCCCCGTCATGGGCATGTCTTAAATGGGGATGGGCGGGCATGCCCGCTTTTTTCACGGGCCATCAAAAGGGATACCCGTACCCGCCTGCCGAATACCCGTGGGCAAATGGGCATGCCCGCAACCCTTATTATTAATTTTGTTTTTAAAAAAAAAAAAATAGATTAAATCCGAAAAATTCAACAAAATGTAATTCTTTCTCATTCACTTGCAGTTTATAGTCCTGTAGAAGGTAAATAAATATCCAAAATAGTTCAAGAACAATCAAATAAAATCCACAATATCCAAAATAGTTATAAAAAAACAATCAAAATCCATAATTTCAAAAATAATTCAAGATCAACTATCCAAAATTAACAAACATATTGCTGAAGTCAAAGCAACAAAAAATATATACATTTTTTTTAATATCCTCTGTCTATTTTTCTAGATCTTGAACACTAGAAGTATTATTTGAATCCACCTTAGATAATGTTGATTCCTCCTCATCATCTCCACCTATAAAACACACGCAACTTGAGAAGTTAGAACTTAAAATATTATAAATGGTAAATGATAAATCATAAGTTATAACATAATTTAGTTACCTTCGAAGATGAAACCGTTAATATTTGGGTAATAGAAGTATAGAACGGCTTCAAGGGGCTTTGCCCAAGATATATAGCACAGCTCAACTTTTATCTTGGGCTTTTAGGATTTTTTTATTCTTTTGGCTATCAAGTCTCAACTGTGAAAATTAATCCATATCCAAAATTAAAAAAGAAAAAAGAAAACAAAGCGGACATGCCCGGTTGCAACCCGCCCATATCCGCATTGATTGTTACCCGAACGGGTATGCCTATTAATACCTGCATTTAAATGGGCATGGAATTTATAGTCTCATACCCGCCCGTTAAACTCACGGGGCAGGCATGCCTGCGGGCATATGCCCATTTTGACAGCTCAGGAAAAAAAAAAAACACAGTTGTATTATTCGAAGTTTTGGACTTTAACCAAAATGTTTATAACCCAAATCAAAACCTGAACTTGTATACTTGCGGGCTGTACCGGATTAAGAAACGTGGAGGAATGGTGTAACTGGGCTGGACTTCCAGTTGCATTTATGTTATATGAATTTTGGACCCATTTTTTTGTTTTGGAATTTGGTTGGAAATTTTCTAAGTGAATTGTTTGTAAGAAAAAATTATTTTAGAAAAATAATTAATGGTTAAAATTTATTGGATAAAATTAGTTAAAATAAAAAATAAAAACTATTCATACTCTGTTGCTAGGAGTGTTTATTATTCGATTAAACCGAAATATCGAACCAACTAAACCAAATTTCACTACAACTTTGAGATTTGGAATATGTATACCCACTACCAAATCAACTTTAATAAAATTCAATGCTAATACACCCACGACAAGTGGAGTCCACCATGGTACTTGATGTCCAAAGTATTGCTTGCTGATACAACCATGCTGTGTTAATTAATAGTTACTAAACAATTGTTCTAACAATGTCGCGGAATTATGCGCTTTTAAAGACGGATTAAATATGGCCAACAATCTTAAAATTCAAAAGTTAGCGGTGAAACTTTATGCTAAAGTTATTATTCATCTTTTACTATATGTTGATCTTGCTATTCATCATTTATCTACTCTTATTATTGACTGCAGGGAGTTACTGAAGGCCATCCTAAGACTATATCTCTCACATATAAATAGAGGCAAACCAATGTGTTGATGGGTTTGACAAAGCTGGAGGTTCCATGACCTCTTCTGACTTCTTTATTTTTCAGTTTTTACCCCATTTTGTTAGCCAATTAATGGTAGAAAATGCCTATAGAATTTATTTTACTAGATCTATTTGTAATATCTCTAACTCTACTTTTATTGACTATCCTTTTAATTAGTAATATATCTTGTTTTTACCACCAAAAAAACCAAACAATGGGAGGTGTTTAGTTGGGGAGAGGAAGCGGGTGGCAGGTTGGGGCACGGAGTAAATATTGATCTTCTCTATCCGAAGATTATTGACACTCTTACTGGTATAAACATCAAAATGGTAGCATGCGGTGATCCTACTCACAACTGTGGATTGCTTGGACATGGAAAGCGACGTTAGTCACTGGCAGGTACGATTCTAGGGGCAGGGTGGGGGGTGGCAGTCGCCTTCAAAAATTTTAAAAATATTAGTGGATATAGTAAATTTTATATGTAGTTTAAAATATTTGATCAAATTCGCCCTTCAACATTTCTTTTACAGTTTTTATATATAGTTCAATATACTGTTACAATTTTTCGCCCTAACAGACAATTTCTGACTTCGTCCCACTGGATCCCTAAGAAAGTAAGTGGTTTCTTTGAAGGCTTACGAGTATGTTGAGTTGGTTTCCCTGAATCAAATGCTGAGTTGCAGACTGAAAACAAAAATGTTGAAGAAGAACCCAGATTTTAGTTGCCAGAATGAAAACAAAAAAATGTTTAATTCAAAGTTGATTACTTGAAAAAGTGATTGCAGGGTTAATGGATCAATTGAAGAACTCATGTAAGTTTTTGAATTTTGAAAAATTACGATAATGTGCTTTCAGGAATTCAAGAAAGCTTGAATATTTAATTTATTAGTTCTGCTAAATCTTGATTATGTGACCAAGATTACATTTGATTTGGTGGGTATGGTTATTTGAAGAGAATGATTTGATGGGTGGTTGTGATAGAATGTTGGTGGTGATGGAGGTGAGATGGTGAAGAAGAAGGGAGGTGGTGAATGATGAAAATGATGGTGGTATAGAGAGAGGAATGGAGAGGAAGAAGACAACAGTGGATGCTAATTTTTTGGACGAAAATACCCCTCACGTGCCGGTTTTTTATTTTTATTTTTAAAAAAAAAATTCGGAATTCAAAACTCATCACCTGTAAAAAATTTATGGCCAAAAAGCGCAAGAATAATTGTTTAGGTCCAACATATGAAATGTCAAAATAGTTTATGGTCATTTACTGCATATTACCCTTCCTAAATATAAGACTTTCATTATATGTTGCGAAATTAAGATGTTTTTGTAATTAAAATACCAATATTACTCTCTTAAATATGATTTGTATACCACTAATTTTATTTAAGAGAGTAATATTCATATTTTGATTAAAAAAAATCTTAATTTTTACTTCATTAATTTTCGCAATATGTAATAAAAGTCTTATATTTAGGAATGGAGAGAGTACAACTAAGCAGTACTTAGGATTCAAATTACAGTTTGAAAGTCACAAATTAGTAAACAGTTAAGTTAAAAAAATTAAGACAGAAAAATATATATTTCATCCGTCCAAAACTAGCTGTCGTAACGGAGATTTGGAGAGATAATTGTTTGCAATTATTTGGTCTTAATGTTTGAGGTCAAATGACTATATTAATGTTGATTTTACTTTCAAATTGTGCAAAATATAAAACTAGAGACATCTTTATATTCCAAAATTCAATTATTGCTTTAGTGTATTAAGAATGTAGGTCATAGGTGTAAGACTTAACAAAATTCAATTAAAGTTTTATTGGGTTGACAAATAATTTCGAACAAAAATTAAATGTGTGAAAGTAATTTGTAATGTTGGAATAGCTCCTAATTAAACGTTTGTCAAATAAGTGATTGTAAATTTTGTCAGACTTATAAACACGTTTCGTATTTACTGGTACTGCGCGTGAGAGGTCACGCCATTACCAAAACCTCCGTCATACTTTTCCTTTTCATCAATCCATCTTTTTGTGCTTTTCCCCTTGTAGAGAGGTTCACGTTTCTTCTTCCTTTTTCTTTTGCACATCTTTTCTTTCTTTCTTTTTAATTAATTTTGGCTTCTATTATACTCCCTCCTAGGGGTGTCAACGGCGCGAACCCGGCTCACATAGCTCGAAAAAATGTGAGCGTGAGCTTAATATTCAAGCTCGCTTCTTATGTGAGCTGAGCGTGACCCCGCTCAGCCCGATAAAAGCTCGAACCCGAATAAAATTAATAATATAATTAAATTATTATATATATATATAAAATAATAATATTATTATTATAATATATTGATAAACTCAATACTCAATACCACAATTTAATTATTCTCTCCTTCACAAAACCCTATTCAGTATTCACCGAGACCAACTCATCATCTTCCATCACCATCATCAGTCATCCTTATTCTGTCTTCAACACGTTTACAAGGTAAAATTTGTCCTTTCTTTCTAATTGCACTATGCTACTGCATCAATTGACAATTAATCCAAATCCTATTCTATATTTATGTCGTTTTGTCTCTTTTGCTTCTTTTTTTTTGTATTCTTGTCCAAATTTAATTTTAATGCTCATTGTATTATGCTATTCTTAAGGCAGGATTTTCGGTTTTTTTTGGCTAACTACATCACTTGGGAAGCTCGTGAGCTAAGCTCGAGCTCGTGTTAAAATATGAGCTGAGCGTGAGCTCAAGGTTTATGAGCTTTTCCGGGCTGAGCGTAAGCGTGAGCTTTTCAATTTTTATGTGAGCTGAGCGTGAGCTATGCCAAGCTCAACTCACATAGCTCGATTGACACCCCTACTCCCTCCATTCCTCAAAAATGAAGTTGAAATTGTAGGCCCCCAAAAGAAACAGGATGTCCAAGTGAAAATATTTGGCAACAAGAACAAGTTTAAAGCTTATACATATTGGAATGTGGATGATAAGTTTTAGAATGGTTTAATAGCAAGTGGGGTATTGACTTCCTTATTAAATTGGAGTATGAAAGTTGACATTCATTTTGAGATTACAGAAGTACTAATTTTCAATAATCATATGTTAATAATCACACCAAGATTTCTCATTAATACATTTTTCGGAGGATTCTCAAGAATATTGATGAATTATTTATGAGAGAATAAGTAGAATAGTTTATCATCATCTTAAAAATTACTTTTGCATCAATGAGTATAGTATATTTGAGCGAAAAGAGCAAACTCACAAGAAAGAAAAATTGCATAAGTTAAATTTTTAACCTACGTGAATTACACGTATTGGTTCAAAAAATAACTTTTAATATGATAATAAATTGTTCCTAAATAAAGATAAATATTTTTGAATACGTTAGATCATACAAACATTAGTGGATCAAGGGACGTTTAGCGATTGCCGCCAACATTTTTCTACACTACAATTTTCTATAAAAAAGATTTATTTTGTGAAATTGCATGAGTATTTTGATTGGTCGTCAATTCTATTACTCCATCCATTCCTCAATATAGGCCGTTTAAGACATTTTGAAAAAAAAATATTAAGGAACTCATACAAACAATAATATTTGCACCACAATTCCAATAATACCCCTTCCTCCTTCTCTTTCACTTTTCCGATAAAAGATATGTTGATGGTATAATTAGAATAAATTGTTGACACCTAATAAAAGACCTGTAAATGACAATTAATTTGGATATATATTTATCTCCTAAATGACAATTAAATGGGAATGGAGGAGTAATTTTCTTGTTTCTTCTTTTTCCTCTTGGCTAACAACTTGATATGAGTGATTCCAAGGATTGAGGGTGTTAACTTATAAGAGCTCATTCTTAGGTTTCTTTATTGTTAATTATATTTAATTTTCAAACGCTATTCAGAATGGTCACATAGTGCTTATATGTTTGAAAGGTGTCTATAAAGTATAGTAAAGCATAACCCCCACTAAGTATTGTTTTGATTTTGGATAATTTGGTTCTTTTCTGAAAAAACAATTCAAATTCATAAGAGTGACTGAATCATAATCATAATTATAACTATATTACATTTTAAATGTTGAGTTGGTAATTTAGTTTTCATGTCTCAATAACATCATTGAATATTTATAGATGCTACCCAAAAAAAATCATTATTTAATGCTACTTTTAACATGTCAAAAAAGTTAATTAATGAAGATTGACATAACATTGGAATTTTCAAAATCAAACACTATCCAATCTTCCTCGTTTTGGGCAAGAACTACTCAAGTTGCAGATGTTCCTAAACTTGCACCATTTTTTCTAGTGATTGTTCCCACAGAATACCAGTGAAACAGATGGATTTGAGATTGACATAACATTGGCAATGTATAAACAAAGTAGCTGCACACAAAATACCATTACGTTTGCTATTGAATTATTCCCTCAACCTAAAGCCAAAAGGCATCAGAGAAGTAGTTGCACTGAAACAGATGGATTCGAGATGGACATAACATTGGCAATGTATGAACAAAGTAGCTGCATACAAAATATCACTACGTTTGCTATTGAATCATGCCCTCAAATTAAAGCCAAAAGGCATCAGAGAAGTAGCTGCACTGAAATAGATGGATTCGAGATTGACATAACATTGACAATGTAGGAACAAAGTAGCTGCACACAAAATACCACTACGTTTGCTATTGAATCATGCCCTCAAATTAAAGTAAAAAAACATCAGAGAAGACAGACTCAAGAACCATTTTGATTTATGTACACATTACCATATCTCTTTCATTTAGTATCCAGAACACTTATGCGCACTGTACATCAGTTTTTGATAAAAAAATTTAGATACATCAACATGTTAGTAAAGTTATTACAGTACTAACATATAAACACCTTTTGATTACTCCAATAAGGAGACCACAAGTACCAAATGCCTTTGTGTTCTTCACATGTCATATTCAGTTAATCCACCCTTACTAGTCAGTGACGGATCCAGGAAAAAATTTCACTGGGGTCATTTAATATACACAATAATTGACTGTGGTTATTTATACATTTATTATCTAAATGGAGTAAAATATATCATATATAATTAAAAAATTCACTGGGGTCATTTGATATATACAATAATTCACTGGGGTCATTTATACATTTATTATCTAAATGGAGTAAAATACATCATATATAATTTAAAAAAAAATTTTTTTTTTTTTTTGAGTGGGGTCATTTGACCCCACTCAGCCTGCCTTGCATCCGTCACTGTTACTAGTAACAGTAACTTGGCCTCAAATGTACAACTCAAAGTGCAGAAAAAATATCATGAATTAGTACATATGCATCTATTTTCACTTTTCATTTTCATTCTTGAACAGATTTCGCGGTTATAATTTATTATTTATGTTTTTTTCTTGTTTTTCTTTCTCGGGGGCGGGGGGAAGGACGTGAATGAGACCGGACCAAACTCAGATAACGAAGAAGGATAGAAGGCTATAGAGTAGAGAGAAAACGAATGCCATTTATGAAACAAAATTGGATAAACTTACAGTATATATGTACCACATCATGTACATCTTATAACCATGTGATGTGCCTTTTGCATTTCCAACATTTTACGCGATTAATTACTAACGGAACTAAGTACAAAATTATGTTGACAAGTAAAACCAAACCTTACCTTAAGATGCCATTATATCCTGATCTGATGTTACGTGCTCGTTAATGTCATATTTTTCATAGACTAGTAGTTGATTCTCATCCCACCATCTTGCTGCGTCTGTTTCCGTGAATTTTTTCCGACTGCAAAATATGTAGCAAGGAGTTTAATTAAAGAACTTGGATTAAAGGAAACTATTTTCTTTCTGAAGGCACGGGTCTGACATAGACAAGGTTCTCGGAGGAATGCAAGAGAAAAAACCATTAAGCTACCTAAATTTGTTCTATTTTCATTCCCCGAATATATGTAAAAACTATGAAAGAAATCCTAGAGGAAGGAAAAATTACCTGAATCGCACGCGCCTGAGGCCCTTCTGCCCGTTTGGCAAGGTCATAAATGTGAAGTAGACACCAGTTTGATACTGTTCAACCCATGATTTTCCAACTTGTCCCGAGTCTGCTAGTCTGTTACAAGAATTCTGTCTTGATGCTGTATTCCCCGTGACGTCTCTATCGCGCGTATGTTTGAGCGTACTGGAAAAGACAATAGGAGAACTACACAGGCTTCCGATTCTTCTGTCTTCAATTTGCCCCGTTTCAGGAGCCTCGTGCTGAGTAACAACGGGGCAGAAGTTCTTCATACACGGGCTTTCAGCATATGCAGACGTTGTATGGACTAGATTTGAACCAGCATGCTCACTGCTTGCCCTGCTAGAAGTAATTAGGACTAATTCTCTGCCAGCTTTATTATTGGCATCCCTTCCCACAGAAATCTTCTGAGACATTGTTCGAAGCTGCACTCCACGAGATGTGCATCAGATGATGCTTTACCATATTAGTAGCAAGAATTATATTTGTCATCGTCTTACACACCGAAAATTGCAATACAATTGAAAACTGTCATTTAAATAGCAGTCTTTGAGGGGGAGCGGAAAATTTACCGGGACAGTCAATTCGAATAAAGGGAGTATATGATTTGCAGTTACATATGATCAACAAAAATCCATGGAGTTGATAAGAGAAGCGTGTCTTTAGTTTCTAAGCAAACAGTATACATTTAACACGAATTTGAAGTAAAATTGAGATAAGTGCACGAAGAGCAGTGATGGTATAAAGCATCAACGGATGAATTCGACACAGGTGAACTTACCCTTGATGTCAGAGCCTTTATAACTTCCTTTGCCGCTTTATTCTTCTCGGATTCCTCCGTTGCCACTGACCATGCTTCCTCAGTTTTCTTTTGACATTCTTGAATTTTCTCATTTCTTGTTTGGCAAAGCTTTTTAAGATTCTCGACCTTATAGAAGCAGAAAAATCTCAGAATAAGAAAAATGTATATAGCTTCTATTTTGTTTGAAATACAAAGTTCGGTAATTGTTATATACTTCAAATCAGGAGAGAGAGAGAGAGAGAGAAGGAATATACTTGAGCTCTTAGCTTATGTACTTCTTCCACGATGAATTCATCTGATTGCGCCAAGTCTCTCTCTTCCTTGAGAGCAGCGAAAGACGAAGATTTCGGTACATACGGAAGCTCCCGGAAATAAACAGGAGAAAGTGGAAGTAGTTGATTCCTCGAAGATGACTCCGAAGATAGACGAAAAGTTGATCGTTCACTATAGTCTGTTCTGAAAACTTCAGGGCAAGATACTTCACCCCATCTTTGCAATCCAACCGATAAAGATGAGGAGTCTATTATTGGCTTCTTCACGCAATTATTTTGCTCATCTGAGTAGTTTCTTGACGATAAAATCCGACTCCAAGCGGTACTTCCCTCTCCTTTTTCATGCTTTTCATCAGATACTCTTCTTTGTGGTATCGATAATGTTCTTGGGCTACGCATTTCTGTTTTGAATACTTCACCAAATTCAGCCATTCTTTGCAGCTTTTTGAAGCATGGATCACAAACCCGAAAAGGCTTGATTTTGTTGGGTGCAAGAGATGCATTAGTTGCTTTCTTGCTGCAGCATGCACGGCAGAATAGAAGACCGCAGTTATAGCAGTTTTGTTTTTTTCTAGTAAATCCAAAAAGAGTTCCACATTCTTTACAAACTGATTGATCAGTAGTAACAGTGGATTTATGCAAACAAATAGCAGCAGTACAACTTGATCCGCAAGTAATATGTTCTACCTTCCGGTCCCTTAAGGCCTCAACTAACGTAGGAGAGTTTCGGTCCCCTGTATCCCCCAATCCTAATTGTCCATTTGTACCTTTTCCCCATGTAAAGACATTACCCTTTGATGTTAAGGCGGCAATGTGATAAGAACCAACCGAAATCTCTTTCACATATTCATCTTTAAGCTTTCCTTGCACAACCGTAATCGACTTATCTCTTGCATGAGGGTGTCCGAGTTGCCCGTGAACTGAACTCCCCATTGTATATACCTTACCGAATTTTGTCAATCCAACGGTTAACACTCTTCCGCATGATACTTGAATAAAATCATGATCAACAAGCTCTGCAACACATGTCGGCAGAAGCTTCCTCGCTTGATCTGAATGACCGAGCTTTCCTTTATCCCCATCTCCCCATGTAAACAATTTTCCACATTTGCTACTGGATTTAGAATGATCATTCTTGACATCCACTACCGCAGCAGTATGCCACGCTCCACATGCAACAGACTTTACCGATACACCCCTAAGCGACTCAACTTCTTTAGGGAAACTAACACTTAGGAGATTTCCGTGGCCAAGTACTCCAAATGTTCCATCACCAAAAGTAAATAAATGACCAGTAGATGACAGAATCCCCGTATGCCATTCCCCACAAGCAACAGAGACTATTGACACACCATCCAAACAGCCGGAGAGTTTGTGTGGCAGCCAATGACTTTTCCCTCTATCCGCAATTGCTAAATCCGAACTACAACCAATGTCGCCCCAAGTGTATAGCTCGGCGGAATTTGTAAGAGCACATGTTTGGTATTCACCACAAGTAACAGATTCTATATAGACTCCGGTAAGCGAGTCAACAATCTTGGGACAGGTGGCATCTATATCAAGCTTATGCCCGAGCCTTCCCCTCTTTCCTTCACCCCAGCAGAAGACTTCGCCTTGCTTTGTTGTCAGGGCTGCATGTTTTGCTCCCAGTGATATTGATTCTACGTCCAACATCATGGCAGAATCCATAACTTTTGGTAGTAATGCATCACATTGCATTTCACCACCACCCACAAAACATCCTCTTTCGGCTCCTTCTCCCCAGATTAAAAGATCCCTTAGCACAACTGAACCCGATTGAGGTGACTCGTAGCAAGGCGTTTGACCTAAAATGTGTAATGGGGGTTTTGCATTTGCACAAACCATTCTCCTCTGGTTTGGTTCATCTGGTTTAAAATAGGGAGAACTCGGGGTCAAGATATCCACTACATTATGCATACTGGATAGATTTGATTCCGAATAAAAGTTATCAGAAAAACACCTCTCTGGAAATGATTTTTCAGGACTCCCATTGACACTGTGAACCTTCAGAGAAAAAAAATTTCACAGAAAAGAATAAGGAATGAGGAATAAATCGAATCCAGGTAACGAGTATCAATAGCTTTAAGGCTATTTAGCCTCATTTTTTTCACAGAAAAGAATGAAGAACAACCAAAATCCAGGAAACGAAGCATGAAGAAAGCAGAAAAGTTGAAAAGACGATATTCCATTAGAAGTATTAAGAACCTGAGATGATCTAGTCGTCTCGTCCTGCAAGTCCCAGAATTTGTTTCCGCCGCATGAAACTAGCAGGACTACTGACACAACTTTGTGCTCCTCTTTGCGTTTTCACTTTGCAGAACAACTTAGAATGGTGACTCTTGGATATTATAGCTTTCAGTCCTAAGAACCAAGAATCGGCCTGTGCTTTGTCCTTGCATATCTGCATGCAAATGAAAGAGGTATAATGATGATGCTATACAAATTTTGTACATTAATGTATGTAAGAATATAAACAAGTAGTAGAGAAATATAATCTGTACCAGATGAAGAGAGCGTTCGCCGTTTGCATAAATTAGAGAAAAGCTTTGGCTCTCCCTTTCAGCTTGAATTTTTGTCTGAAAATTAAAGTCAACAAATAAATGGACCATAATATGACTAGGGAAGTTTGATTACATCAGAAAATGCAGGCTTGTTATCTACTTACAGTATTTCGGGCACGAATAATATCAACAACCGAGCTTAATCTCAATTGCTGTTCCTCTTGACCAGAATACCAAATTAGAAACTGCTCATCCTGGAATATAACAAATAGCCTTCAGGAAGATACTACTAAGAAAGGAATTACAAAATCGTCAATAAATTAAAAACAATCATGAGATGAATTCATAAAGTCGGTTGAGCAACATACGATCACGTTGCGGAAAATGATATACATTTTGCGAATGTTTAGTAAATTAAATATTTCAAGGTGACTTACATACACAGCAGCACTTTGCTTAGACAATAAGACGATGAGTTGATAATTTTTACGCGTACCATGGATAACCTAAAAGGGCAGAATTTCGGCTTCCCATTTCTGCTGCACTTGAGAAGATGTGCACCTTTCTTCAATGCCACAATTGCCTGCATAACATTAAATATTTACAATGTAACTTCAAAAAAACGGAAAATTTAAAGGAGAATGTTGCACAACATTTTCCTTTTTTTCCAGGTAACTAGGAATTCAAGATTATAACTTTGCATCTTAAAAAAAAGTGAAACTAAGAATATAAGTAAAAAAAATAAATCATAACAATGAGCATATTTCAGGTCAACTCAGACATATCGAAAAGGATTGATCGCCGACGAGTAGGGAAAGCAATGAAGAGTAATTTCAGGTTTTAGACTTTTGATTCAAATAAAACCTGAAATTGAAAAAATCAATCAACAAAGGAGCTTGCTTGTAGCCATTCATTTAAAAGGGACATTTAAGTCTACCAGCTTTTCAAGACTTCTGCAAAATGCAATGCTATAGCAAGTAATATGTCCCAAAAAAAAATTGAAAATTTTCATAATGCAACTTAGATTTATAATTAAATTAAATAACTCTATCCATCTTGTCATTTTTGCCCTAATAAACAGCAAATGTACATGTTCTTAAGTTCAGGTGTGAAAACAGAATATTTTACAAATATAATATAATGTAGTGCCTCAAAAAGGAGATTGCCAGCAAGTACTCTCAAAAAATAAGCAAATCCTATTGTACAAAATCAAGTACCTTGACCATAAGCAGATATATATAGCACATTCAACATTAACTCATACTACCTTCATTCCATAATATAAGTCGTTTAAAACATTTAGCAAAAAATAAAGAAGCAAAAAACAACGTATTTATTAGTCAAAATATCAATATTACTCTTTTAAATATGACTTGTATAACACTAATTCTATTTAAAAAAGTAAGGATGATATTTTGATTAAAAAACATTTTTTTTGCTTTCTTAATTTTCGCAAATGTCATAAACTACTTATATTAAAAGAATGGATAGAGTATCACATTTAGCAAGAACACATGCACAAATTTGCAAGCAATTTTTATAAAATGTTTTTCCAAAAAGAAAAAGAAAACAAATAGCACTATTTCTAAGTAAGGACCAAGAAGAAAGCAACTTTTTGCACATTCACACTAAAATACCACAAGAAGAATCTCATGAGACATTGACAGCTCTCCAAGAAGAATTGTAAACAACAACAAACCTGGTCCCAATTTTTGGATTTTGATTTCTAATTCCAATTCACAAACAACAACAACAACAACAAGAACAAAAAAATCCAAATTCCAAAAATTCATCAAAATCACAACAATGGCCTTCATCTAAATATCTCAAGAAAAGGGAGTTTTTGGGAACCTGTTCAATAGCTCTAGCAGAAGGTTTCAATGCTAAATGATCTTCTTCTTCACCCATAATTCTTTTCCAGAGAAATTCATGCAATTTTGCAAGAAAATGTGAGAAAATTGGTGCAAATGGCTATCTTTAAAGAACAAAGGGAGACAAGAAAAGCAGAAAAGGAAGAAGCTTTGGTTTACTTATTTTTTTTGATTGATTTGTGTACAAATGGCTGTCTTTCTTTGTCTAGTCAGTCCTTTTTTACTTTTTTTTCTTGGTTTGGTGAATGGTGATTCTTTTCTTCTTCCATGATTACTACTGTTTGTTTGTTTACTCTGTGTGCTGTGTAGAGAGATGAAAGAGAAATTTACTGTAACAAACCGCACGTGTGCACCCCATCAAAACCGACGCTGGTGCAGTGCAAAATGGGATTAATTGTGCACGTTCGCAATTTTTTTCACCCGTTGGATTAAAATTTTAACGATTAAAATTGATTTAAAAAAATACATGTTCTAATACTCAAGACATCTGCTCTTTTTTTATCGCACTAAACAGTTGTTCTGAATCTCAGAACACCTATTTTTTAATATCAAAACATCTATTTTTTAATATCAAAATACCTGTTCTGAGGCGTTCCGTAACAAAAAAAAAACCGTTCTGCATAGGGCCAGTACTGCAAAACGTTCCCAGCTCCTATGCTGGACAGCCTTTGTTCCGTACGGTGCGGGACACGCTCCCAGCCGTCGGATGATATTTTTTAACGGTTCAGATTTGGAGAGAGAACAGTTTTTTTTTTAAGTCAGCCGCAACTTTTCTCTCTCAAGATCTGGACTGTTCAAAATTTCATCCGACGGCTAAGATTGTTCAGCACGTGCTGAACTTTGGTTGTTCCGCATAGGAACCGGACTGCTGCAAAACATGCAAAAAAAATTGTTCTGCGAAATCTACACCCCATATATATATATTAATTACTTACCATTATTGATGTGTATCGCGATGAACAGATGTTCTATCCACACACTGTCAAATTAATTAATTTAATAATTTACAGGTGTTTTACATTCAACAATAATTACTAGTATAGGAAATATACAAAAATATATCTCAAAAGACTCAAGTACTTTTAGTTACCTTAGAGGCAGAAACGAAGACATGATTTTTAGATTTGGGGTAAAATATTACAACAGTATATCAAATTATATATAAAAATTGCAAATAAAATATTTGGGGGCGAATTTAATCAAATATTTCAAACTACATATAAAATTTACAATATTTAGTATAAAAATTAAAAATCTCAGTGGCAACTGCCCTCCCGGCCCCTGTGTTCGTCCCTGCTTAGAGGCCTTATCTAATTCCTATGTATAATGTAAGACTATACCCAATGGTGGAGGATAGTGAGAGCAGGAGGAAGCCCCCCACCCCACCCCACCCCTCTCTCAAGATTTTGGAAATTTGCACATTAGTACTATGAATATTTTTTTTGTATAAATAAGTCCTTATAATATAAAATGTCTTGACCCCCTAAAAAAATTGAAATGTAATAGTAGTACTCTCTAACACATAGTTTCACCACTAATTATCATAGTAATATTGTTTATTACTCACTCTATTCAGATTTGAATGTACGATTTTCATTTTTTGACGTCCAAAATTAAATGTCTCATTTTCTAAAATAGAAATAATTTTGATTTAAACTACTATTAGTAGTCACACATAATCTAATAGAATTAAAATTGACTAGTATATTGGTCCCGCCAGTTTCTGAATTAAGTAGATTAAGCTCTACTAAGTACTAACACGTAGTTCAACCACTAACTTTCTTAATTTCATTGATTAAACTTTATGAACACATTAATGATGACGGTTTATTTTCTTCCAAATGTAAATACTATGGTGATGTAGTTAGCCAAAAAAAAAATTAAGTAACAAAACCGCAAAACGTAAATAGTTTAGTAACCATCATAGCTATTAACTATTCTATAAAAAAAAAAAGGCATACATTCAATCAAATAATATTTTTTTATAACTTTCTCGTGATATTTTGAAGTATGGTATGTGACAATTTTATAAGGAATGAATTCCTACTCATAACAGTTTCTACTAGTATTTATCCCTTAAATTAAGAAGGTCTTTTAGGCTTAATCACGAATTTTAGGTAAAAAAAAAATTGCCCACTTTATTCCATAAATAAAAAAGTGTTATCTGTTGAGGTAGAAGTTTGGATTGAATTCTATAAAAGGAGCTTGTCCAATTAACTAGGTCTCATCAAGATTTTGAGAAATTTCTATTATGAACTTTTTTTTTTTTAAAGAAATAATATCATTAATAAATATCAGGAGTTACATGAGGGAGGTGGAATTCGATGGATCTCGTACCCTTTGAAGTGATGCATCAAGTCTTAGAAAAAATCTAGCTAGCCAATGAAGCAGAACATTATATGACCTGTGGGCATAGAAAAAACTAGAGAATATGAACCTGATCATATACTTAAAAGTGGTTATTGATTAAGAATTTCCAACTAAAGATATATACTTGAGAAAAAATTTATCGTCTCTCCATTTTAAATTATGTATTCACTTTTAAGACGAAAATAAACATTTAATTTTTTATAGAGGATTATTGATATTATTATTTAGAAGGACCATATAGAAAGGTCAAGAATTACATGTACATACATTACTATATACTGTACTATCTATATGTATTCATAAGTATTGTAGTGTATTATATATTCGACAGAACACATGAAAAAATCTCAAATGTTGCATCACAAGTTCTTTTTGTTGGGGGTTCTCTTAATAAAGTAATTTGGGAAGAACTCCCTATAAATAAGGAATTTAAATATTAGGATTAACCGTGCCTTTGGGTGGTACCAACTCAGATTGTAGATTTTTTAAGTTTGATTTGTCCGATAATTTGTAATTTGATCTGTCCCTAAAAATTATATAGTGAATTTTTTTGCTTTCACCGAACTACGTTAAATATTAGTATTATTTGTCTTAATTATTTATTCTTCTTTTTCTCAATGTATTGTCTTTGTGCATATTTTTATTGTAATTTGGGAAACTTGAGAAAATTGAGAAATTGATTATACATTCTTAAAATCTTGATTGAGGTATATCTCCTTATTCTTATGTTTGGAATTCTCTCAATATTTCACATCGGGAGTTTTGGAAAGTAGTTTGGGAGAAACTCTTTATAAATAAGTAATTCCAATGTTAAAATTCATTGCGTCTTTGGGTGCCACAGACTCATATAGTAGACTTCATGAGTTTGGTTTGTGCTATAATTTATAATTTAATCGATTCAAAAATTAAATAGTAAATTTTTTTACTTTTAAGACCGTGTACGTATATTGAGAGATCAAATCACATTAAATATTTTTGTCTTAATTATTTATTTTTCTTTTTCTCAATATATTGTCTTTGTGCATACTTCTGCTGTCCAACACGTTCTCTTCATATTTGTCATTTAATCCATTATAAATTAATCACGTGTAACTTACATTAAAATAACTTAGCAAAAAAAAAAAGGGAAATCAGCCTATTTAGTCCCCCAAGAATTTTCATTTAGCCTGTAAAGTCCCCAATGTTTAATTTCAGCCTGTAAAGTCCCCCAGGAATTTTCGTTCAGCCTGTAAAGTCCCTTACCTATTTAATTTCAGCCTGTAAAGTCCCCCATGAATTTTTGTTCAGCCTGTAAAGTCCCTTACCTATTTAATTTCAGCCTATAAAGTCCCTTATCTATTTACAGGTTGCATATAGAGGTTCCCAGGAATTTTCCTGGGGGACTTTACAAGCTGAACGAAAATTCCTGGAGGACTTTACAGGCTTAAATTAAACATTGGGGACTTTACAGGCTGACCTAAAATTCCTGGGGGACTAACTAGGCTGAAATTAAACATTGGGGACTTTACAGACTAAACAAAAATTCCTGGGGGACTAAACAGGCGAATTTCCCAAAAAAAAAACTTACATTAAAATTACAAAGCTTTTGGTGAAGATGAGTTTTGTATAGAAAATATCTTAAGAGACATAATGTGTACCGGACAAACGGGTTCTAATCTCTAATTTTCGCCTTCTTAACATGCAAATAAATCTTAAAAAAAAGAGTAACCTGTAAACAAAACATAATTAAAAAATGGTAAAAATATTCCCAACCACTCTCCGATTCTATTAACAGAAGTGATTGAATTATCAAATTTTACAATTATATATACAAATACATAAACTATAAAGATTCAAGATATTCTCCAATGGGCATCGTTTTTCATTATTAAATCTTGACACCCCGATAAATCCAAAACTGAAACATATCATTATTGGATTATTTGATTCTTATGATGAGCTTTCTGCCATTTACCTAATAATTCCTCCGTTCCATAATATAATTTATTTATAACACGTAACAAAAACTAAAAAATAATAATATATTTTTTAATTAAAATAACAATATTACGTCCTTAAATAGAATTAGTGGTATATAACTCATATTTAAAAGAGTATTATTTATATTTTGATTAAAAAAGTACCTTATTTATTACTTCCTTAATTTTCATTGCATGTCTTAAATGAGTTATATTATGTAATGAAGGTAGTATCATATATGGGGTGAATTTCATTTTGATCCCTATAAATGGCTCGCAGTGCCAAGTTCCTCCCTGAAATTTCATAAATGTCAACCTCGTACGTGTAAATGGCTCGCAGTTTCAAGTTCGTCCTTTAAATTACATAAATGTCAACCTCGTCCCTAGAAATGGCTTGTAGTGTCAAGTTTGTCCCTGAAATTTTAGAAATGTCAACCTTCATACCAATCGATGTGCATATGTAAATACTTGATTGAAAGGTGATTATCTTCTAAGCAATCCTATGCTTCACTTCAAATTAATATCTCGCTGTCATTCATAGTTGAGAGTATGTATGGAAAAAAATTTATAAGAAATTTCAGCTATTTGGCCGCCAAAATCGATTAGAATTTATTTTCAGATCTCGCCAACGGTAAGAACAAAGAATGATTGGGATTGAGAAATTGGACTGAACTCAAAATTAAGTTTTTTCATTCAACCGGATCTTTTTTTAATTCGGTTCCACTGAATCCGAACCGAATTGATATGTCGACCCGACTTAACATAGATAAAACCAAAACGCATCGGATCATCCGATCCTCTCCTCCACTGCAATTTTTACCCATCTTGGTTGACATTGGTACTTCACTTCATGTTACAACGATGAGAGAATTCTTCCTTGGTGACTTTTGCAGAACTGAGAGAACTAGCAATGATAGTTGTCAAAATTTGTTGGCATTAGTAAAGACAAGTAATCACATTGATGGACAAGACAATAAACTAGATAATTCAAATTTCGATAGCCCTAGTATACTTGTCACTTTTAAAACTTTTACAAACCTCCTGCATCAGTAGGTTCTGGGAATGCCCTGATGTTTTTACGCTAATTAATAAAATCATTAAAGTTGTTTTAAGGTTAAAGGACTAAAAACCCATCTTGAAACTTGAAAACATAATCAATGTTAATTTTGGTGGATTAATAAAATAGTGGTGAGTTTGAAGGCAAAAAAGGCAATACAAATTGACAAATAATTTAGAATAGAAAGGCAAATTGGCTCTACAGGCCCAAAAACAATTTAACTTTGGTGATTTTTGTCCAAAATCTATTTTTTTTTTTTTTGTGGGGAGGGTCCAAAAACAATTTATGTTTGGCGGCGTAGGTCCTTCCATCCAAAATTCCGTCAGTCAACCGTTTATTCAAAATTTGAATTTGGTCAAACAAAAACTAATGAGGGTATTTTGGAGATTTTACACCCTAACCCCCTACCCGACCCCTGCCTCTAGCCCTACCCTACCCGACCCTTCCATTCCCCTGACCCCTAACCCGACCCATCCCCCCCAACCCAGCACCACCACCACCTTCATCTCCCTCCCCCGCCACCTTCACCGCAGCACCACCGCAACCACCTTCATCCCCATCCACCATCCCCCACCGACCCTACGCCTCTCTCTCACCTTCACCGCAACCACCTTCATCCCCATCCACCATCCCCCACCGACCATTCCCTCTCCCTTCACGCACACCACCACTACCACCTTCATCCCCCTCTCCCGCCACCTTCACCACCACCACCGCAACCACCTTCATCCCCAAAAGCAGCAGCCCCTCCTTTGATGAAGAAACAAAGACTAGATATTGATGGGTTAATCAATTTCCAGGTAAAGATTCATGGGTTTTCTTTTCTTTTTTTTTTTCTAATCGTTTCAAAGGTGAGGGGGAGGGAAGGGGTCGGTGGGGAGGGATGGATGAGGGATGAAGGTGATGCGGTGAAAGTGGCGGAGAGGGGGATGAATGTGGTAGTGGTGGTGGTGCGCGTGAAGGTGAGAGGGAAGCGGTCGATGAGGGATGGTGGATGGGGATGAAGCGTGGTTGCGCGTAGTGCGCGTGAAAGTGGCGGGGATGGAGATGAGCGTGGTGGTGGCCCTGGGGTCGGGGAGAGGGATGGGTCGGGTTAGGGGGTCGTGGGAAAGGGAAGGGTCGGGTTAGGAATGGGGTCGGGGTAGGGGTAGAGGTCGAGGGAGGGGGTCTGGGTAGGGGCAGTGGGTAGGGGGATTAGGGGTGTAAAATCTCCAAAATACCCTCATTAGTTTTTGTTTGACCAAATTCAAATTTTGAATAAACGGTTGACTGGCGGAATTTTGGATGGAAGGACCTACGCCGCCAAACATAAATTGTTTTCGGACCCTCCCCACCAAAAAAATAGATTTTGGACAAAAATCACCAAAGTTAAATTGTTTTTGGACCTGTAGAGCCAATTTGCCGAATAGAAAACATTTAAAAAATGACAAGTAATTTGTGAGGGAACCAAAATCTCAAATGAAAATATACTAAATTCACTCGAAGTTTACATAAGTTTCTTTCAACAAAAAAAAAGTTTAGATGAGTACAATTACTTCGAGAGGGGATTAATTCTAGAACACATGTACCCTTGTTTAACATATTACTCCCTCCGCCTGCATGCGGCAAGCTTTAATATCCCTTTCTAGGGCTATTTCCTCCTCGTCTGAGGCAGTTCTCTCTCCCTTATATGGGGCAACCGTCCAATCGGGTTTTATAAAAAAAAACATATTACTCCCTCCCTTCCTAAATTTGAGACTTTCATTAAATGTTGTAAAAATTAATAAAGTAAAATTAAAATATTTTTATAATTAAAATATTAATATTACTTTTTTTTTTGAAGAAAATATTAATATTACTTTCTTAAATATGACTAATATACCATTAATTTTATTTAAAAGAGTAATATTGATATTTTGATTAGAGAAATATTTTAATTTTTTACTTTATTAATTTTCGCAGTATGTAATAAAAATATTATATTTAGAAATAGAGTGACTATATTAATGATTTAGCAAAAAAAAGACTATATTAATGGGAATCGGGTAGCCCAAGTGGTAAGGCTACCCGAACACGGGGCGGAGATCCCGTGTTCGATTCCTATATCTCTCCATAATGGGACAAATAATTCTCCTCCTTATGAGGCTTATCTTCCCTCCTCAGGCATGGGGCATGCTTCAATCTTCCCTATTTAGGATACTCTCCGCTCTTCCCCTTCGAGAGCAATCGCCTTCGGGCGCTAAAAAAAAATGGGGTTTGTTTTGTCTTCTCATTCACATTCTGACAAAATCCAGTTGCACATGGCCACCTTTGTCCGACTTTTTCCAATTTACCGCCTACTTAACGGACTACCATTCTATGCCATCTCATCATGCTAGAATGCTAGTTCAACAAAATACTATTGGACATGATATGCTTTTCGGTAGATCAGTAATTCGAATTTTGTTGACTAATTCATTTAAAATATAAGTAGAATAAATTATGGATAAGTATTTGAAATTAAATGTGAAGCAGTTGAGCTTTTACTTGTTGACTGCTATATTTTAGTTGTCTTGATCTAAATGGTACTCTATCTTTCACAAATTGAATGTCATATTTATAATTTATTATGTACCATTATAAATGTATACTTTGTCATTTAACTCATATAACTAACTTTATATATTTATAGATTGAAGCTCCATTAACTTATGGGTCTTACCATTAATATTAATGAATGATGATATTGTAGTAGCTCACTTCTAGTTAAATCGTTCTCTTTAGTTATGACAAAAGTTAAAATATGGACATTAAATTTGGGACGACTAAAGTATTTTTTTCTCATTTTATTATTGTTGTTGTCGTCAATTATTAGAAACTTAATGAGCTGTGCTGTTATTAGTTGTCATTTTACACTCTCAAATCTAGATTTTACAATGTAGCAAATATTTTAGAACATAAAAAACAACAATGTTCTTATTGCTGCTTCCTCCTCCTCTCACATTAGTCGTCTAAAACTTATCTTTTTTGGGTCCAAAATTAGTTATCTTCTTATAAATTTAAGACATTATTTATTTATTTTTCCTATCGTGGCCCTTAACATTTCTTAATTCAACAAAACAACATTTAATTTATTTGAAGTTTCTAGATGATTTTTGGTCATTTCATTCAAAAAAAGGGAAAAAAAAATCTAATTAGGTTGAAATTGGATACCATATTAAATCTAAGACTTCACTTTCATTTTATTTGTGTGAAAAATTATAAATTTTGATATTTGAGATGTTTTCCATACTCTTAATCTTTTAATCTGTGTAAAATTTGATCATAAAAAGGGGGTATGAGTACCTATGAATCTAGCCATATTTGTAGAGGGCATAAACAAGCAAACTTCAAGAAACTCACTTAGAAATTGATGAAATTGTGGGCTACCCCTTCCTAGGTCCATGCCATGACAATAAACCCTAGTAATTTCTCCAACAATGAATTTATTATTGGTACACTCTTCTATAATCCTTCTATAGATTATTTATTTCCCAGTTTCATTTTGTATCTCATTCCCTGTACCACAAATAAGAGATTGACATATATTAATTTTTAATTAAAAGTTTATAACCTAAAAAAAATAGTAAAACTCATAAGGAAAAAATAAACACTTAACAATCATCTATTCGTGAGAAATTTTTTTTCTCTAGATTAGATTTTAAACACTCCAAAATGCAAAATAACTACAATAAATAAAAAAGGCAAAAAATTCTTTCACCTTCATATTTTTCTTACTTAGGCACATATGTATGATACAAAATCGAACGAGATATTTTTTCTTTAGATATTTTGATTTCATAAGTTAATCAAATTGGATCCCTTTAAAAAGAAGAAAAAAAGTTAATTAGATTAGACATTTTGTTCTTGATTGCAATGAATCTTATGCTTGTAATAGCATATGTACATATTACATCCCATATAATTAGAATTAGGACCAAGGACAAATCAACTAATCACCAAAAAAGCAAGAAGAATTATTACTTGAATTTTTGGTGTAGTTGGATTGAGTCTGTTCCGATTTTGAAACTCAATTTGAGATCATAATTTTTTTGAATTTAGTATGTGAATAAAATCTGAAAAATTAAATGTTGAAAATTTTAATTTGAATTTAAAATTAGTGTAAGATTGAGATTATAAATTTGAGAATGAGACACAATCCAATTAGATCGTTAGTATATAGAAGATGGGGGGTATTATATAAGAGAACAAATATTGGGAGCATGTGCATGAGAGAACAAAGGTCAATGGCATATGATCAGAAACACCTAACTTCTTGGCAGTGTAGGGGGCAATTCACATGAGGGATGTCCCAATCCTATGCTCCATGTGAGAAGCATGAACCACAAATTCCATTTTCTTGATTTAATTGTCTAACTTAATGGGGGGGGCTGCTTTAGGTTTCACACCACCACATGCTATTGGAAAAATGTTAGTACAAAACATTAGGTTCCCTTTCTTGACAAACACTAGGAGACATGCTAGAAATTTGCCCATGATTCACTCACTATACCCCAATATATATATATATATATATATATATATATATATATATATATATATATATATATATATATATATATATATATACATTCATGGAAAAGGTGATGTGTTCAATCTTTTAAAAGGGCTCTTAATAATGCACAAATTAAAATCTAATTTTTTCTTATTTTGTACTATTAATATACTTATGACTTAACACGAAAGTGATATAGTTTTCTCAACAATTTTCTGTAATCAACCATATTTCGCTTCTCGTTGATTATGTTATTTGTTCATTCATGTACATGAGGACATAGCAAAAAAAATAAAAAAAAATCATGTACATAAGGTGAAGCGCGATATAATTTCACATTGATATCTCAATATTTAACTCATTAAATATAGATAGTTTTTGTGTTAATTAACCTTAATGCTTACCATGATTGAAGTTTAGCCTAAGGACTTGTTTGTGAACCTTAAGGAATTGAACCTTTTGTTTTCTCTCTTATGATGAGTAAATGAGTTGACCCTTATATATAGACAGATCAGTCTTTTAATGTCTTAGATAGGACAATTCCTTTCTGTCAGGTTATAGTGGTAGCTACTTAGACTTGTGCTAGGCCTTATTGGAACAACATGGTCTCGTGTACATTAAAGGTCATACTCACCCCCAATGTATTCGTCTTTCGATCCGATAGAAATTGTGGAGGATGTTAATCAAGGTGACCCAGCGGCTCAACTGGTGGAGGCCTTATCTTAGTCCACCGCAAAAAGCCACCCCCACATTGGAGAGTTGAAACTTCCACACTGCGCATACCAAAATTCGAACCTGCACCCTTTTACACATGAACAACATGTCTCAACTCACCTCTTCCCTTACTTAGCAAAAAAAAAAAAAACTCACCTCTTCCCTACCACTTTGTAATATGGCTAGTATATTAGTAAATTGGATTTTAACAAAATGCAAACTTAAAATTTTACCAAATTTATTTCACAAACAATTTAAATTTTACATAATTATTACACTTTATGTTAAAATCAAACTCTATCAAATTCCTCCCAAGTCCCAACATATTCAAACGAGGTTTCCATATGAAACTTGATGAGCTTTTTGCTTCGATTCCTCTTCCACTCTCACGAATAATTCAATTTTTATAAAATTTAACATTAAACTAAGAGCAAATCGCCTATTTTATACCTTATCCATTTATACTTTTCGTTTATTAGACATACGATTTTATTTGTTCTCGGTATGGACTTCAACAATTTACGATTAGTTCGATATGGATTTTTTACAAAATTCCGACAAAAAATTGTCTTCAACAATTTTGCCCTTAAGCAAAACGTCAATGTTTTTTATTCAAGACACTTTTTGGTCAGAATATTGAAAAAAAAATCATATTAGGCTAATCGTAAATTGTTAAAGTTCATTTCGGAAACAAATAAAACCTCATGTCTAATAAGCGAAAAATCATAAATTATTGAGGTTTAAAAAATGCGATTTGCTCTTAAACTAACTTGTGAAATTTTTATTCAATCTCAGCTCATTAGCAGGTAGGGTATAGTGTTCGAATTCGAACTTTATCAAACCTCAGGCTCAAATTATAGCCTGAGCTCGAAATTCGAGCCAAGCCCAGTTCGATAAAAAACTTAATTGGATTAGTCCTATGGTTGATGGGGGAATTAATAGCTAAATTAGTCATCAATTAACTTTCGCCCTACCACTTTCATCATTTTCAAGTTTTTTTAACTTTTTTGGTCATCAATTTATTTTTGAACAACCACTTTCATCATTTTTAACTTTTTTCAGCCACTTTCACCCCCAAAGATTTTACGAGCAGCCATTTTGGTCATCAAATTATTTTCTAGCAGCCACTTTCATCATTTTTAACTTTTTTCAGCCACTTTCATCCCTAAAAATTTTACGAGCCAAAAAAGTTAAAAAAGATGAAAGTGACTGCTAGAAAATAATTTGATGACAAAAAAAGTTAAAAAAACTTGAAAATGATGAAAGTGGCAGGACGAAAGTTAGTTGATGACTAATTTGACTATTAATTCGTTGATGGGGGATATGAAATGTGGTTTCTATCTCTCACAATGACAAAATGTGAACTGTCACGGACTTTGTAACACCACTGACTGTCACGGACTTTGTTTAATGGACCTTGTAGTTCATGATTGTTCATATTACTACAAAATGAAAAAAAAAGGTAATCATGTGATGATACGAACCGTCCTAAACCACTAAATCCATATAAACAGTCACATATAAGAATTTTCCCATATTTTATGGTTTTTGAAGATAGAGTCATATTGATTATTTCAGTCAAACAATGTAAACTTTCTTTTCACTATGCTGTTGATTTATTATAAGAAGTAGAAAGGTTAAATTGAACATAAACAAGAAAAAAAGATATGAAATAGGGATTTCATGTTTGTATCTCAATAATCATTGGAGGTTAGTAAATCTAGTGATATATATATATATATATATATATATATATATATATATATATATATATATATATATATATATATATCACTTGAATAAGTAGTCTTCTTGTTGACAAGAGATAACTTTTTCACAAATTTTGAATAGAAAAAGAAGCATCCATGTAAAAAATAAAGTTAAATATTTCCAAATGTATCTGAAATAAAAAGCAAGAGCCAAAGTGGAAGCAGATTTCACTGTATAAAATCAATGATAACACAGTTAAAGTTGAACTGGAAATTCCAATACCAAATTAAAGACATTATTCTCCATACATCCAATCAATACACAGCAAAACATGAAAAGAAAAGCTAGAACATGGATAATGATTATTCTCAGATATTTTTTCCAATCATATCCAACTGATTTTGCATTAAAAAACCCCAACCACAAAATAGAAAATTACTATAGATTAAAAAAAAGCCCAAGTTAAAAAATTGATCTAAGGTGTCCTATCTCAGTGGGGTAGGCACCTGCTCACGACCGTGAGGTCGCGGATTTAATACCCTCCTCCTACATGAGGCAAGCTTTAAAATCTCCCTTTTTAGGGCTACCATCCTCCTTCTGTGAGACATCTCTCTCCCCTACATGGGGCAACCGCCCAGTCGGACTTTAAAAAAAAAAGTTAAAAAGCTGAAAGCCTATATTCATCTATAGGCTATTCCAGCTGCAATGTTTTTTCTTTTTACTCCATATTTTATTACACTGTACAATACACTAATAAAATTGACTCACTTGTGGCAGGCAATACAATTTAGACTAAAGAGAATCTATGAATTTAGCCCAATCACATTGCTTTACATGTAACAGTTTTATTGATGTACTAAATAATAATGTACTGTAAAATATATTAGAGGATCCAAAATTTTTTTTAGTCAAGGCCATGCATTTTCCTTGCCATACCCACAAATTCACATACTTTTTCAAGTTCAGGAAGAGTTTTGGAAAATTTAATCCTAGAATCGTTCTTATGGGACTGGTCCCGCAGCCCTCTCACATGAATTGAGCGGGGCTTACCTGTAGATGTGGGTACCGCTCAATTCATTTGAGGGGACTGTTCTCACAAATGACGGTTCTAGAATTGATTGACCCGAGAGTTTTGGCAACAGTTTCTCTTAGCATACACTTGTTAATCCAAGCTGTAAGTTTTGGGGTTTCTTCCTCAACTTTGAAACCACCATATCTTTCTCAAGTCAAGAACCATATGGTCATAGGAATGGCTATGATGTCAACAAGGCCAAAATTGTCACCACCAAAATATTCTCTCTCCCCCTTGAAGTTTCTTTAAAGTGTCAATGAAGTCCTTTGCAGCCTCTACTTGTTTCTCACCTTTGCTCCTCCAAATTTGGCATCCCTAATCAAACACCTTCAACCAAAAAATAAAAAATAAAATAAAAAAAAGAATTGTCACCAGCTGAAAGCATTGAGTAGCCACAAGCTTAGGAGACATATGTAAAGTTGTGATGAAAAGTGAAGTTGAAATTGTAGCCCCCAAAAAGAAACAGGACGTCCAAGTGAAAATATTTGGCAACAAGAACAAGATCAAAGTTTATACATATTGGAATGTGGATGATAAGTTTTAGAATGGTTTAATAGCAAGTGGGGGTGTTGTTAAGGCTCACGCCTCAGGCTCCAGGGTTGAGAGATATCGCCTCAAAATCTCAGGCGCGCTTCAAATTAGTGAGGTGCGCGCTCTAATGAATGGGCGCGCCTTGTAATTAATCCGATTCTAATGAATGGTTGCTTAGAGAGTTAAAAAATGATGAGCGAGCATTTGAAGATTCTAATTTAACAAACCTTTACGCCTTTCATCAACACCTCCTCGCTACATCAATCTACCTTGATCAGAAAATACTAAACGACTTGATCTTTTTTAAGTACAATAGGGATTTACTTTGTTGGCACGCATTGAACGATTAGATAAACCCTATGATGATTCAGATTTTCCTTGGTTTGAGGTTTCTAGAGCAGCTGGAGTATATGAACCACGCTACCCGTCTAGGTCAAGAAAACTAGTATTTCTCATTCTCACCATTCACCTCCTAATTTAAGATCATTATCTTCTTCATATGTCTCTAGCTTTGATGAGAATAATGAAGATGAGTAAGAAGATTCTCCCTTGGATAAAGAGAATCAAGATGAAAACAATGATCTTGAAGATGATTCTGATGATTAGGGGTATTAACTTTTTATTTGTTTTGCTTGATCTAATAATGTTTTTTTTTTGGAGGGAACTACATTATGGTTATTTATTATTATGTTTTGCCTATATTTGCATGCTATTAATATATCTATAATAATATTTATTCAAGATGCGCCTTTTTTCGAAAGGCGTTCGCCTTTTTTGCGCCTCAAGGCTCCAAGCCCCCTTTGCACCTTGGCGCGCCTTAACAACACCGTATTGACTTCCTTATTAAATTGGAATATGAAAGTTGACATTCATTTTGAGATTACAGAGTATTAATTTTCAAGAATCATATGTTAATAATCACACCAAGATTTCTCATTAATACACTTTCCAAAGGATTCTCGAGAATATTGATGAATTATTTATGAGAGAATAAGTAGAATAGTTTATCATCATCTTAAAAATTACTTTTGGATCAATGAGTGCAGTATATTTGGGCGAAAAGAGCAAACTCACAAGGAAGAGAATTTGCAAAAGTTAACTTTTAACCTACGTGAATTACACATATTTGTCCAAAAATAACTTTTAATATGATAATAAATTGTTCCTAAATAAAGATAAATATTTTTTAATACGTGAGATCATACCAACATTAGTGGATCTAGGGACGTTTAGCGATTGCCATCAACATTTTTCTACACTACAATTTTCTATACAAAAGATTTTTTTTGGTGAAATTGCATGAGTATTTTGATTGGTCGTCAATTCTATTATTTGTAATCTCAGAGGTAGAAAATATAAATTATATGTGAGAATAGATGTGAGATTCAAAGTAAAAAATTTATGTTAGAAAAATGTGATAAAATTTGACTTTAATGCAACTAAATATTTTTTTTTGCCTCCTCTTCAAAAAATTTAAAATTATACTATTTTTTTTTTGCTATATACAGTATGTCTTTATATAATTTGCTTTTCGAACATATAAGTTCTAGATCCACACCTAAACCAGAATGTGAATGGACATTTTTGTCAATAAAATCAGCCCAAAATCGAGCCCGGGACAGTTCATAAGCACAAGTAGTAACCAATATTGGACGTGAATCCCAAATTCTTTTCAATGAAGTTCACAAAAATCCAAAAGGAGAAGATCGTCTTTTGCCATTTTCTTGATTTTGATAAATTCTTTGGTGATAAGAAAAAAGGAGAAAGTTTCTTTAAGGTGCATTCATATTTCTTTAAGGTGAACCACATCATAAGTGTAGTCCTCACAAACTATAGTAAAATCTTTGTAAATTAATACTTGATATATTAATAATCTTTGTAAAATAGTATTTTTTTTTCTCAGTTCCAACTCGGGCTAGAGTAATAAACAATACTCCCTCCATTCCTAAATATAAGACTTTTTAGACAATTTGAGAAAATTAAGGAAGTTGTCATTTCCACCTAAAATTAGAAGTTTAGAAGTGAGGGTAAAATTAGAAGTTTAGGTGGAAATGACAGAACACATTGAGGGTATAATTGGAATAAAGAACCTCTCTCTCTCTCTCTCTCTCACTTCTACGTCATAAAGAAAGGAAAATATTGAGGGTATAATTGGAATAAATTGTTGACAATTAATAAAAGAACCTTAAACGACAATTAATTTGGATACCTAGATATCTCCTAAACGACAATTAATAAGGAATGGAGGGAGTAGCTATTTTGATAAATCAATAAGATAACAATTTTTAGAAAGACCATTATATTTTAATTCTATAATCCCGTCAATATCATAAAATTAATAGTTCTCTAAAATTACAAATATAGCTAGAATAATGTAGTAAAAAAAAAAAATGTAGTAAAATATGACTTTAATGTTATTTGTTTGGCTTAATTACATTTACTTCCCTTGAAGTTTCTCCAAACTACCTGAAGTTTAGTGAAACTACTACATATTCCCCCGCAGTCAACCAAAATGTTTAACGAGTTCCTTTACCGTTCTCATCTGTTAAGTAATTAACGAACACTAATATCAAGAAAACTTAAACTCAACAATGCCATTTTTCAAGAACTCTCCTTTCACTATTTAAGAGCACTCCAGTCCGCTAGACATTAACAATTCAACATAGCTTGCACGTGGGAACTCTCAAACATGGAAAGCGGTGTTTAAAAATTGGATGGATTTGAAATTCATCGAAAGGAATGAGAGTCTAATAACTCATAAATTCGTCTATATTTTATTCTACTTTAATAGTGAATTTTATGCTTTGGAATGCATTTATATGTTAAGTTTTGAGTTTATAATGATATAATCCTCACTTCTTTATATTTTTATGTTTATAGGGTGTTTATGGAGCCGATAAAAAATTTGAGGGACATAATTGCAATTTGGAACTTGATTGGAAAACTTTTAGACTGAATTGCAAAATCTCAAAAGATGTCCACTGGTCAACGCGAGTCAAAACTGGAAATCTGATCAACCATGAGATTTTTAATTTTTTTCAACTTTTATTATTTTTTAAAACTATTATTAAATTTATTGGAATTATAAATACTATTTTTAATATTTTAGGAGGAGTTTTTTAGGCACTATTAGACTTTTTTTTCTAGGGTTTATTTTTTATTTTTCTAATAGTTCTCTATTAAAGTTGGTTTGAAGAGTTCTTTATTTACGAATTACGAAGATAAGATTCAATTTTTCATCGTTGCCGTACTTTTGTATATTATTTTGATTTCAACTTTAAGACTTTATACAAATTTATGAATGTTTTCTTATATTTTTTTCTCTTAATTTGTATTTAGATATGAATTCCACTTATTGAAGCGTGCAAGGGCTTGATTTTAGGTGAGATGAAGTGTGCCATTATACAATGTAATTGAAGCACAGAAAAGAGACACCCTTATGATGAGGATGATGAGCTTTAAGAGAATTATTCGCGAGTTCTTGTATAATGGAAGGATGCAGTACCAAACATGAGATAGATCTTCCAAAGAATAAGTCATTTCTCGAATAATCCAATTCACTTGGAACTCTATAGATCCACTATTTTTCCAAAACTATTATTTATTTATTTATCTTTTATAGGTAACACTTTTATCTTTCCATATTCTCAATCAATAGACATGCTAAAGTCCCGAACCCCTAGCGTACTTACAGCACGTTTGGTACGCTGTAATGAAATGGAATGGAATCCTTTTCCAGGCAGAATCGCTTTCCACCCAGAATAACTTCAGAATCCTCTTTCCATTCCAGTGTTTGGAAGGTAAAGGCAGAATGGAATGTCGATTCATTTTATGTGTTTGGTAAAACTATATTTTAATGTTAGAATGGAAAGGAATTAAACACAATATGACCTAAATGCCCTTTTAGCATATACTAGTGATAAAACCTAATTAAATATTCATTACAAAATTTTACTTGAATAACATTGATATATATATATATATATATATATATATATATATATATATATTGTTGAAACATAATTTTTTATTAAAACGTCAACATAGTAATAAAAATATCTTTACTTTTAAATTTAAAAATAGATTAAAACTACTACTACTACAAAAAAAAGAAATATTTATAAAATTATCATCTATGAAATTATAATAAGTGAAATAGAATATTTATGACTAAATATGAATATGTTGATATGTAAAATGAACGTAATAATTAATTAAAAGGTATAAATGTAAGTTACTATTTATTGATGATTCCATCTTCTCCTGGAAAGGTCATTCCATAGGTTTTGGTGTGGAATGCCCTTTCCCACTTCTTCTTGGAATTGTCATACCCGTAGAATGATGATTCCTACTTCAAATTGTCCAACCAAACACCGGAATGGAAAGAGAAATGTGAAAGGCCTTTCCATTCCTTTCCATCCCCGCGTACCAAACACGCACTTAGTATTGGTGCTATAGATATATGTTTTTAAATCTCATATTGAAAATTCCCCTTTTTATTTTATTTTTTAATGTAATACATAAATCAGTAGTTAAATAACGTTTACAATTGTACACTCAATCTCTAATTCAAATTGAATTTCTCTTTTATTAATATATTAAATTGTACAATAAACCAGAGAAGTAAATAGGATTTTACGGACCACCATTATGTTAAGAATCAACAACTCTCTCAATCATCTAGAAGCTTCAAGAAAGAGAGAAATAAATTTACTCCTAGAGAACAAGCTCTAGAAAGTTCTAGAATTGATCCATAAGTTCATTCTTAGAAAACAAGTTCTAGAACGATCTATGAGGGAGAAAACACTAGAGAAAATGAGAAGGTTAGCTTCTAGATTGTTTTAGGTTAAATGCCTAGTTGGTAGAATACTCTAGATGGTTAGAGACTAATCTAACCAACTAGTATAAATAGGATATGTGTAGTAAGCATCTGTAAGAGTCAAGAGCAAGCAAGAGCAAGAGAGTGAAGAGAGTAGAAAGTACCCCAAAGCAAGAGCCAACTTTGAGAGTGAATCAAAGTTGTGAGCTTGAGAGCTAAGTGAGCTCAAGTATACAAGTGTGAGTGTTAGGTGGCTTGTGTAGTGTAAATTCAATTGAATATAAAAGTGTTTGTCAATTGAATTTATTTACAAGTGGTATTTGAGGTAATACTCAATCAGTAGTATTAGATCAAAATACTCAACTAGTGGTATCAGAGAAGGTCGTCAGGTACCGTAGTAGAGATCGTCGATCGATAGTCGCGCTACGATGAGACTCTGTCGAATTAAAAGTTCGGGGACCTAATTCGACATTGACGAGTCAGATATTGAGGTACGAGGAAACTCTGTCGTAGCACAATCAGGGATTGTGAAGTCGTTGGTCGGGGACCAAACTTACTTGGTTAGAGTGCAGGGCATCACCAAGTCACAATGGCGGAGTTCGTAAATACCAGCAACATAGAGAAACTTAACGACGACAACTACCATGACTGGAGTATATGTCTCAAGTTTTACTTGAGAGGACAAGGCTTGTGGGAGATGATCGACGGCAACCAGACATCGCCACCTACATAAGGAAATACCGCGGAGTACAAGAAATGGGATGCCAATGCCGGTAAGGCCTTATCTATCCTAGCCTTAACCGTAGTGAAAAGATTTTTGGACAAAATTAAGGATGCTAAGACTCCCAAAAAAGCTTGAGATATATTGGCGGAGTGCTTTGCAAAGGCAAATGACTCCAAGCTGCAGAGACTCGAGAATGAGTTGATGAGTCTCTCACAAGGCGATATGACAGTAAGTCAGTACTTTGACAAAGTTAAATCTTTGTCCGAAAAAATTACAAATTAGATCCTCTTCATCCTGTCGATGAGAAAGATAATAGTGCGGGGGCTTCGACAAGAATTTAATCCAATTATAGCAGCAACTCGTGGATGGGCCAAACAACCTACTCTTAACGAGTTGGAATACATGTTGGCAGACGAAGAAGCTCTCAATAAACAAAAGGTTAGAGCTTCATATAAGGATGATGAGAGAGCCCTCTTTATCAAAAGAGGACATTTTAAAGGGAAGAAAATTCTAGAAGATACGAAGAATGAAGGAAGGTGTAGCTCGAAACCTGAAGGACGCCTTGGAAGAAGGTCCCAACAAGTGGGAGGTCGACCAAAAGTTAGCAACGGTCACATTAATCAACGACGAGATTACGTGTGCTACAACTGCAGGAAGAAAGAACACTTCGCACGAGATTGCTGGCACAAAAAGAGAAAGATAACACTGTCGTTTCAAAACAGACTGAGGGCAGTGACGATGATTGGGACGAAGAGACATCCCTGGCTATTGTAGAAGATCACGCAATGACCGCGGTAAGTGAAACTTTAATCAATTTCAACAGTGATTAGATAGTAGATTCAGGATGCTCCAATCATATGATGGGAGATAAAAAGAAGTTTCTGAATATGGAAGAATATAACGGGAAACGAGTTGTTGTGACTGCTAACAACTCAAGAATGCCAATTACGCATGCTGGGAAGGCCTCGGTGGTACCTCCTTTCAACTTAGTGAAAATACTAAAGAAAATGAGAAGGTTAGCTTCTAGATTGTTTTAAGTTAAATGCCTAATTGGTAGAATACTCTAGATGGTTAGAGACTAATCTAACTAACTAGTATAAATATGATATGTGTAATAAGCATCTGTAAGAGTCAAGAGTAAGCCAGAGCAAGAGAGTGAAGAGAATAGAAAGTACTCCAAAGCAAGAGCCAACTTTGAGAGTGAATCAAAGTTGTGAGCTTGAGAGTTAAGTGAGCTCAAGTATACAAGTGTGAGTGTTATGTGGCTTGTGTAGTGTAAATTCAATTACAATATAAAAATGTTTGTCAATTAAATTTATCTACAAGTGATATTTGAGGTAATACTCAATCAGTAGTATTAGATCAAAATACTCAACACATTAAAATTGGGAACACTACTAGCTTCCCCTTTCTTCCCTCTTCCCTTCGCAATCCGATTACTTCAATAACAAATTGCACAAATTTCTTCAACCAATTTCCTCTTTTTGTGAATTCCCTACTATTTTTTATGAGGATTTAACACAGAAATATATAAAAATGAAGAGGTTTAAGATAAACGGTAATCGTCAAACCAAGCATGCAGCAGATCAGGAAGTTTCAAGGCTTCCAGAGGCTAAATATGGGTTGAATCCGATTAAAATAATGGGGATTTTGGTAGTTAGCTTAATGGGTTTCTCTGTTTTGTTTTCTTTGTCTACTGTTTTGGAAGACCCACTTTCTGATGGACTCTGGACTGTTGCTGAAGCTACTAGGCTTATTGATACTCAACCTCCTAAAACGGGTACTTCATTTACTCAATATAGTATTTTTAATTATTTTAGATTATCAAAGTTGCCTTACGTCACTGTATAGACGACTACGGTTTCTTGGTAATGTTGTGAGCAGCCACCTTGTTTATTCATTGACCTTGTGTCAGTCTCCAATTCATATGTTTTAGTTATATTTTGGGATCATCTACTTTGAGCCTTTATTGCCAAATATGAGGTCCGACTTCAAATCACTTATAAGCTTATGAGTTAACATTTTTCATGGCCAATTGGTTTTGAGAGGAGCTCATGAGGTGATTTTCACATGATATCAGAGCGGACCCTTAGACCGGATGTGTAGGCGTATAATGCCACAATTGGCTCTAATAATTGTACCTGTATGACCCAATTAGAGTGACACACCTTAAACTGTCTCCGTGTGAACCCAAGAAGGGTGGCTGCCCTTGAATTGATTGTCACCTCGATGTGAGGGGATATGAAGGAGAGTATTGAAATGTGAAGTCCCACATCGAGTGTCTAAGGAAAATCCAAAAACACTTATAAGTTCATGGGTTAACACATCTCATGGCCAATTGGTTTTGAGAGGATGTGCAGACTCATGAGCTAATTTTCACACTGACTTTTTGTGTTCAAGTGATCTTAGTGATGCAAAACTTAGATTATTTGATTTAGTTGAAGTTATTGAGATTTATTTTAGACTAGTCGAGTTAAGTTTTATTTCTTAATGGAGTTGAGTTTTAGCTCTGTGTCCACTTCTTTTTCTCACTGACATAGTGTTCAGAGGTTGTAGTGTTTGGGGGAAGCTATAGATTATTAGTTAAAGGAAGAATGTTTGGAGTTTTTTCATAGAAATTTGTGGCAAATTTTAGAAACCTTGACAATTAAATTGTTTTCCTGTAATCCTGAACTATGATTATGCATATAAAGTAGATCCCATATTTTTGTTTTTAGAGCTACATGTCTATAAATGACAAGGATTCTTAGAAGGATCCTGGGAGTCGAATATGCCGGTACCATTTTTCACTTGTGAAGTTGTGATGAGCATTTATATTTTGTAATTACTACTGTAACTGGTTATTCTACTTGCTTTGCCTCAGTAGGCTAATATGTTTTTAGGGAAATGATTTTGTTCTGTTCTGTAATTACATCATTTCCTTGAGGGAGTTCATAAATTCTAAGAGAAAAATTACTGCATATGGTGGTTACTGCTTAAGGATTGCAGGGGCACTCTGAATGTTAATTTTTTAACTGCTGAATTGTATATAAATTGCAATATTTCGTCGCTTCCCCATTTTATGAGCATCCTTTTTTGTTCTTGATTTCCTATTTGCTAACTCCTGAGAGATCATGCAATTATTGACTTCACTTTGTGTTGCATCCAAAATTGGGTTTTAATTTTACTCTGTACTTTTAGTTATCCAAGGAGTTTTATAGCTGGTATATCGGATTAGAGCTCTTATTCTATAAAGATAGAGGATAAAACTACCAGGATAGATTATCTGTATTGTTGAAAATGGTATCTTTTCTCCACCGAGTTCCAGTTGCATAGTGAAAGAAAAGAGATCTAGCTTTAAGTATTGAATGGTTGAACTTCTCCTGCAGACTGGGATGCTTTAATTTCTCGAACGTCTTACAGGCTGTTCCAGCAAATCTTCGGTTGCAAATTCTAGTGGTTCTGCAGTAAATGAGCATAGAAGTGGAAAAAATGAAAACCAAAAGGGAAAGGCTGAACATGATTAAAAAGTAATAAGCTTTTGCAAGAAGTTACAATGGAAATGAGAAAGTTGTAAACTAAATATCTTACTTGTGAAAATATCAATATTCTGCTTCTTTGGCTGCAGATTATCCAACCCATCCCTGGTTTCAGGAAATGTTTTGGTCCCTCATTCATTATGGTGAACCTTATTGCATGCACGTTAGGGTATGTATTTTTCGCTTAAATATTATATGATGAAACTCTGTCAAGAATGGGAAACAGGGATGTCCTTTGACGGGACTCTTGCAAATGATTGGAGCTGATAACTAGAACCTTTCATCTTTGAAGCAATATTACTCTGTCCAAAAAGGGTGTCATGATCAACACTCAATTTGGCAACGGAATAACTTTGATCCCTTTTAGTTAATGTTTGCAGCATTATTTGTATCCTTTTATCCTTTTGGTGAGCAGAAAATGTTTAAGTTAATGTTTGCAGCATTACTGGTATCTTTTTATCCGTAGATGTTAGTAGGGCCTTCGTTTTTTATTTTTTCCTTGACCAAGTGTTAGATTCTTCTTTTACTGTGGCTGTTTATTTGGTTGATACTATACTGAAAATAAGTATATTGTGGCATGTTAAGCTGATAACATGTTAAATCCCTGATTCTGTTATGGTAGAATATTAAGTTAATTTGTTTGAAATTTTTTGAGTTTCATGCTAATGCAGTTTTATACCATTATTTAGTTTTGGATGATGATGATGATAAAAAAAAAAACATTCTAAATGGTCCATGATAGCGAATGTTCCTTATAACTAGTAAAAAGGAGGCGAAAAGAGTGACTCTCTTCAGAAGGTTTTGGGCTAATACCTGGGGCAGCAATCGAACCAAAGTTTGTTAATTGTTCCATTTAGTGAAATTTTATGCCTAATTGACTCGATGGATTTTATTTAGTTATTTGTTTATTGACTTCAATTTTATCAGTCTGTAATATTTGAACATAATGATACATGTTTACATGTTAGGAAGTAGTTCATAAGACCAAGACATTTTAGAGATCGAAATTTGTCAGGAGAGCAAAAGGATGGGGGTATTGTGTTGTCTTGAGGAACAACAATAGTAACTGTTCTAGTTTTTATCTCGCTGCAAATAACACTTGCAGAGGATTATGTTTTGGCTATTTAATGTTTCTGTGGCTAAAATTTGTCTTCGGACTTCGGAGTGGAAAACTTAGTGGAAATAGAGTAAATTTTTTAACAGTTAGAATCAGTTGCATTTTCTTGGGCCGCTAATGAAAGGGAAACTGGGAGTTTATATGATCATGATGAAAGAATAGAGAAGCCTATACATTTATTCATAGCTTCTTGAATGTGACTGACTGCTTGAAAGGAGGTTTATGTGCCTTAACTAGACGTAAATTGAGATACGTAGGCTTGAATTAGTGTTTGCATTCTCGTAAGTTCCCCATGTATGTTCCAGGATTTTTCATCTTGGCCGTCTTTGAACCTATTTTCTTTACAGATGTAACTTTGGGAGATATCACCAAAGAAGGCGCAAGTACGGGAGACAATTTGCCACCACCTGCTGAGGTACCACGAGATAAACTTCTTAGTGGCCTCCTTGCTGCTGGATTTGATGAACAGTCATGTCTAAGTAGGTATCAGTCAATCTTGTACCGCAAAGTACTACCACGTCAACCTTCTTCTCATCTCATTTCAAAGCTACGAAATTATGAAGCGCTTCATAAACGGTGTGGACCACGGACTGAATCCTACAATAGGATTTTGGAGAATCTGAAGTCTGGCCAACATACAGTTTCTTCAGATTGTAATTATGTCGTTTGGGTTTCTTTCAGTGGTTTAGGAAACAGGATTCTTAGTTTGGCGTCTGCTTTCCTTTATACTCTTCTCACAGATCGAGTACTACTTGTTGATCGTGGAAAAGACATTCCTGATCTTTTCTGCGAACCATTTCCAGAGACTTCCTGGTTACTTCCCACTGACTTCTCGATAACTGATCAATTCAATAGCTTAGATCAGAAATCTCCTCATAGTTATGGGAATATGTTGAAAAATAGTGTTCTCGGAAATTCAACGGGGTCCAAGTCTCCGCCTTTTATTTATCTCCACCTGGTTCATGACTACAATGATCAGGACAAGCTTTTCTTCTGTGAGCAAGATCAAGCTTTTCTTCAGAAATTTCCTTGGTTGATTATGAAAACAGATAACTATTTTGTCCCCTCCCTTTTTCTAATCCCATCATTTGAGCAAGAATTGAGTGATCTTTTTCCAGAGAAAGACGCTGTTTTCCATCACTTGGGTCGATATCTCTTCCACCCAACAAACTCTGTATGGGGGCTTATCACCAGGTATTACCAAGCATACTTGGCCAGAGCAGACGAAAAGATAGGCATCCAAGTTAGAGTCTTCGACACAGGCCCCGGTCCTTTCAAGCATGTATTAGATCAGATTTTGGCTTGTACAAGAAAAGAAGATCTCTTACCCCAAATTAGTGAGAAGGAACCTATTACCAACGGTTTTGAAATCCCGAAAACCAAAGCTGTGCTGATGACATCTTTGAATGCTGGTTACTTTGAGGCAGTAAGGAATGTGTACTGGGAGTATCCAACCGTGACCGGAGAAGTGATTGCAGTGTACCAACCAAGTCATGAAGAGTATCAACAAACTGAGAAGCATATGCACAATAGAAAAGCATGGGCAGAAATGTATCTGTTGAGCTTGACCGATAAGTTAGTAACGAGCTCATGGTCAACTTTTGGTTATGTTGCTCAAAGTCTTGGAGGTTTAAAACCCTGGATTCTTTACAAGCCTGAGAATATGACAGCCCCTGATCCAGCTTGTCGGCGTGCCATGTCCATGGAGCCATGTTTCCACGCCCCGCCATTTTATGATTGTAAAAGGAAAACTGGTATCGATACAGGTATTCTTGTTCCTCATGTTAGGCATTGTGAGGATATGAGCTGGGGTCTTAAGCTGGTCGAAAGTAATCGTAGTACATTGTAACACTACATAATGTTCATGTATAGTGTAGAATGAGCAGGCCTTTCGATTCTTAGATGTCGTTTGTTGTATCTCTTCCACGATTTTGATATTTTGATCATTTGCTATCCTGCGAGTCTAGGAACCTTATGAATGATTCTGCCTACATGACTTACCTTCTTGATAATTCAACTTTGTCTAGAATTGGTTTGAAATTAAACTATCTTTTAGTAGGGGTCTATGCCAAACTTCACCATAACAGGTGGCTTTTGGCGGGGGGAAAACCCTAGAATTTGGTTAGGAATATTTTTCCTCCTTTCAGAGAAGAGTTCAACCATAAGTCTAAGGTTTCTTAGCCCAGTGGGGCAAGGGCCTGCCCACAACCTTGAGGTTGTGGGTTCGATACCCACCTCAAACAAGGGGAATGATTTAATTGTCATTTCTTTGGGTTCCCTTGTGTGGGTCTTATACTCCCCCTCATGGGGCACCCGCTCAACGGGCTTCTACGATACCCGCTCAACGGGACTTCTACTACTCCCCTCACGGGGCACCCGCTCAACGGGCTTCTACTACTCCCCTCACGGGGTACCCGCTCAGCCGGGCTTCTACTACTCCTCCTCTGGTGAGGTCGACCTCCTCTGGTGAGGTCCAATAAATAATTGTAATAGAAAAAAAAAAATAGTTCAACCATAAATTGGAATTACATATAAAAATCATTGGAGTAGATGATTGAGTCAACGATCTGATTCGTAAAATCATTGGAACTAATGATCCTATGCGCTAATTTTAAACCGAGTTGATAGGGCGGGTTGGTTCGATTCAGGGGAACCGAATTAAAAAAAAAAAAGGATCCAATTGAATAGAAAAACTTAATTTCAAGTTCAATTCCAACCTCTCAGTCCTCCTTTATCCTCACAACTCACGACTATTTTAAAATTAATTTGATCTAAAAATAAGCCATAACTGATTTTAACAGTCAAGTTAGCTAAAATCTATTATCAATTATTTAAATAGTTTTGTAGATCTTCTGATCCGTGCCACAATCCTCGTGTTTACGAAGTTTTTTGACCCCTTCCGTTCCAAGTCAAAATTCCGATCTCAACAACTTTCTTACCCAAGATATTATTCTCATTGAATTTAGGTTTTAGTTCATCACAGTACAGTAAAAAATCACTTCACTTCAAGTGCAATTGCACAAGTTCAGACTGACTAAATGCATGAGATGCCAAGACTTTTTGTTACTCATATCGACTCTGTTCTTCATCTTTCTGCCAACCTCAGGGCGTTTACCAAAGAACTATACATATGACAGTTTTAGCTGATTAAAAATATCCCGAACAAGGATAATAAAAGTCGAGATAGATGAACTCACTCACATCTAATTATTGTTTTGCAGCAGTAGGGACTAAATGGGAAGAGTAGCAACAGTTGAGGCATTTTATGCGGCGGCGGTGGTTGTCCATCATCGGAGTATCGGCGACATCGACTGTGATTTGATGGAAATAATTGATGGTTGATATGTTGTTGTTTTGGTTGTTGAAAGCATATTTTCATGGATTTAACGATTCAGTCTAGCGATCAAAATTTCCTCATTCGTTTGCTCTTCGTTAGATTCTGCCTCTTTTGTTGTTGCATAGACTAAAATTTTAGGGAGAAAATATTTATAGGACTAAAAATAACTAACAAATAGTTACAAAGCTAAAATTTCAGAGAAAAAATAGTTAACAGATAAAAAATAACTAAAAATTAATTATAATAGTAAAATTTCAGAGAAAAAATTATTATAAGACGAAAAGTAACTAAGAAACAGTTACGAGAGTAATTTCGGATTTCAAATATTGTGACATTTTTTCCCATTTTCTCTTAATTTTTATGAAATAAATCACTTCATATCCATAACTATAATACCATACTGGTTTCAAAGAAATTTATTTGAACCTTAGATAGATTTAGAGAGATCTAAAAAATAAAAATGTCAGCAAAATAGAGATAAACACTGTTGAAGTTGTCTTCCAAGTACAAAACACATTTTGTGATTTTGACAAATTGAAAAGAATATCTTCTCTAAGTACAAAAAATATATTGGAGGGTTAATTGCAATTTAGTCCACATAGGTTAAAGGGTAGAAGCAATTTAGTCCACAATATCATAAATGTAGCATTTTCAGTCCATTAATCATGAATAAATAGCTAAACAAGCAAAATACCGCTAAATGATCCTTAAAATGATACACCCGTATCTAATTTGTTATGTGCAATTTCAATATTGTCCATATGATTATCTAAAAGACAGGCAAAATAAAAATAAAACACTTCATAAGAGGTCAAATTGCAGACTGAAATTTATTGTATATGTAATATCTTAAATGTGTGCTCAATTTATTGAAAAATTAACATATTGTTAACTAAATATAGAGGGGGAAACTTGAAGAATGTGCATGAACAATTTATTGATATTTAATTAGGTAGATGGGGTTTGTAATATCCGGTTTGGTATAAGGTTAAGTTCAAGAGGTGATGTCTAAAGCTGCTAATCTCAAGTTGTAAAGTCGATATCTCTTGGAGATAAATCCTTAATACGGTTGAAATATGCTTATCTATTATACACTTTCCATTCCACAATATAAGTCGATTTGGACATGTAACAAAAATTAAAAAAAAAACAAAAAGTAATGTACTTTATTAGTTAAAATATCAATATTACTATTTTCAATTTGACTTGTATACCACTAATTCTATTTAAGTGAATAATATTGATATCTTAATTAAAAAACACATTATTTTTTACTTCCTAAATTTTTAATAATGTTATAAACGAGTCATACTATGAAATTGAGTGAGTATTATGTATCTACATATCTTATCATTGGTAATCCAGAATCTTCCCTTTTCCTTTAGTGAGAATCTTCTTGGGGCACAGGCGAGTTGGGAAACCTATTGTGATGTGGGTTTAGCTACCCGTCAACGCATGTTCGAATCCCGTCTGGAATTGATAATTGATATCATGTTGGCTCTCTCTCCTAAGTCTATACCAATTTGTGCATATCCCGCGATTTAAAATGATATAACCGTCTAAGAGACCTCTAGTTCGGGTGATATCTGATTCTTGGGTCTTACTTTTTTTTTAGTTAGAAAAGGTGCTTTAGCGATTAATACATAATTAGCTATTCACGTCATTGCTTTTGATATAAGATTTTACGTAGTGTTTTTTTTAGCCACATATACATAATTCAATAACATCTAACTTTTCACAAATTCCTAGAAGCACAAAATAAACTATTTAGTGCACACAAGTCTTTTAAGTCAGAGAACTTGGAGTTTTATGAAGCACTGATCAGTAGAGTAAAAAGGGTGAACAAAATGTGTATAACTCTAGTCTATAAGATTTCATTAAAAATTTTTTTTTGCCTCCGCCAATGTTTATATTAATTTATTTTACCAATGTTAATTATGCCCAAAGAAAAATTCCTGGCTCCGCCACTGCAAATGAATATTGATTTTTGTATTCACCAATCACTTCAAAACCCTATCTAGACAAGGATCAAAATCCCTCTATATAAAGCAAAAAAAACTAGCCATTCTCCTTTATATAATTCATATCTAAACCATAAAATTTCTTTCTTTAAAGTTCCATACTAATCCTCAACTCTATTCAATATAATAAAATAAGAAAACCATGCACGTAAAATTTGGATATCTTCTAAAGAAATTAGGCAGCAAAAGAAGTCAAGAAGGATGCATGGATTCAGACAAGAAGAAGAAGAAGGCAACTCCAGAAGGATTTGTTCCGGTTTACATTGGAGAAGATCGAACAAGATACGAGGTTCCGGTGAAGTGCTTAAATTCATTTAGGTTTCAAGCTTTTCTTGATCAACATGAGGAAGAAATATTGGGTGCAAAAGATGAACCAATTAGCCTACTTTGCTCAACCAATGTCTTCGAAACTATTCTCACTCTCGCAAAGGCTGATACTAAACTCCTTCCCACTTCTTGAATTAAAAATTAATGTCCTCGTATTAATTTACTCTATTTTCTTTCTCCCTTTTAATTTTTTTTTATGTATAGAAGGGTGTAAAGAAGAAGCTTTAGCAAATAGTACTCTTTTGTATCAATTTCCTTTTTAGTGCAAGACAGACCCTAAAAATTGCCAAGGGTTTTGTTGAGGTTTTCTATCAGACATTATTAGTCCCCATGTAAATGTAACCAGCTTTTGGATAAGTGGTGTGAGAGTAGATAAAATTTCCATTTGAGAATGGGATATTGAATTTTGTTAAAAAGTGACTTTAATAGATGCCATTTCTATATTATCTCGTATGATCTCATTTCACATTATGTTTTCTCGTATGTCAAATTATCATTGCAACATATACATATCTCCACTATATTTATTTTCTAAATATAATACTTATTCACTGCTAAACATTCTACATCATACATCATACATCATATATAGAATGAAATAAATCTAGATGTTGTTTTATAAAACTTTTCATTCATCCTCAAAAGCATATTACATTTGTACAAGAAACCAATTACATTATTCTATTTGAACCAATCAACTTTAATTCCATGTACAACATCTCTATCAAACCTGTCATGTGATTTAAATTGTTTACCATATTTTCTCTTGATATTTCTTTTTTCTTAAGTAGGCCAAATCCGCTATATGTCAATTGTCAATTTCATTGAAAACCTAGCAAGATCACGTGGAGAATATTTCTTCAAATAAAATAGAGGAAATTAAGTAGTTTGATATAAGTATGATTTGTGGGTAACAACGTTACAAATAACTACTCTCTCTCTCTCTCTCTCTGAATCTTCTTCATTTTTTATCTTTCATAGCTAGATCCAACTTCTTTCTTCCACTTTTGGTGTGTTCACCCCCTTCTTTTGCCGTAAATCTTGATGAAATTTTTTCAAAGCAGTATTATTCAAGATTCAAGACTCATATGCAAGACCTACTTCAGATCTTTTCATATATGGAGTTTCTCTCTCAACCCGGAATTGTTCTGGGCTCTTTCTCATTTTTCTTCATCTTTCCGAGACAATCTATGAGACGATTGATACCCCTATAGTCTTGTAGATTGTTGATTTCTAAGAAAAGTGATGAAACTGAGCTTGCTACTGCTGTTCCAGGATCTCGGAGAAGCTACTGCGAAGAATTTTATCATGTATTTATATTTTTACTGTTTTTTGTGTTGTTTACCTGGTCCGGGGTGTGGACTTTTATCTGTTATAATGGTGTTTAAACCATTGTATAACTTTTATTTTTCTTGTATTTGCGTTTTATCTTTTGATTGTAATGACCTTGACTATTTTATGATTAATGAGTAAATTTTTATTTAGCAAAAAAAAAAAAAACGTTACAAATAACTAAATAAAATAATCAATTGCACTGGTCATCATTTTGTTGGTTTCTACCCTCATTTTATAACTGATAGGGTTGGAGTTCCCGAGACAATCGTGACCGAGTCCTAGATCTAAGCTGAAAGGTTGCTCGAGAAGCAATCACGAAAACAGGGGTGAGAGGCAGTCGTTCCCCAATTTTTTTAAAAGTAGTATATAATAAATTTTATATGTAGTTTAGAATATTTGATCAAATTCGCCCCCAACATTTTGTGTGACATACTGTTGTAGTTTTTCGCGCCCAAACCAAAAAATTATGACTTTGTCACTGTCGAGCAGAAGGAACCCGAGGGGAGGTCGGGACCGATCTCGACCAAGCTCCGCGGACCATCAAGGCGGTTTATGACTTCTTGGGGATTAAGGAACCATAAATTCATCTTAGAGAATCTATAAGAGGATCATTAAAAGGATACCTAAGTTGTTACATCCATTTGGTCTATATATACACACTTAGATTCATTACGATTTCACTATCCTTTACTATTGATTAGTAACTTAAGCATCATCATTTACTCTTGATTAGCTCACTTAAACATCGGAGCAGGCGAGGGCCCCTTGAGACCCAGAAATCTATCAATAACATTAAAATGTCTTAGAATGAAGTTAACTCTTTCAGCAGGTTTGGATAGGAAGAAATGACTTGGCAAAAAAAAAAAGAAAAAGAAAAGAAAAATATATATGTAGAAATGTTGTGATTATTCTTACATCATTCTTTCTTGTTTAATTGCAGAGACTTGAATGAGTGAATAATGACATTATAGCCGACCTAAATTTCACCGTTTATAATAGTATAATAATAATATGTTTTAAAAAGTCACAAAACATCTATTTTAAAAACCAAAAGAATCAAGAAAATTGACATTAGAATGAGTGAATAATGACATTATAGCTGGCCCGATTCGGGCTTGTTAACTTAGAGAGAACAATAAAGTAAATGAGACTTAAACTTGTATTTTGTTCATGAATAGAGCAACCTTTATATAGGCTAAGAACATAACAACCTTACACAAAATTAGCTAATAAAAAGGAACAATAACTCCTAAATATCTTATAACAACTTCAACAAAAATCTCAACTAAGCTTCCTAAAGACAAGGTCAAACTTAGACCAAATCAATAATTTATTTCAACACCCTCTCTTAAACTTATGTTGCAAACATAAAGTTAATGGGTCAAAACACCCTCCCTTGCACACATACTTTTTTACTGCCAACACCAAGTAGCATTCGAAGTTTCTGAAACGCTGCTAATTTGAGGGGTTTTGTGAATAAATCAGCAACTTGATCCTTACTTCTGCAGTAAATTAGTTCTATGACTTTCTCTTTTGTGAGATCACGCAAGAAGTGATACATCACGTCAATATGCTTTCTCCGGCCATGCAAAACTAGAAGGTGAAATCGTCAATGAAGGTGATAAAATACCATTTACCTCCATTAGAAGCAGGATTTATTGGTCCACAAAGATCAGAATGTACAATTTCTAGCAACTTCCTTGCTCTTTGAGTTTTTCCTTTCGGGAATGGATCTCTGTGTTGTTTTCCAACAACACACCCTTCACATATTTTCGTTGGAGCTGAAAACCTGGGAAGGCTAGCGACCATTTTCTTTTCCTGGAGTGTCTTCAAACCTCCAAAACTCAGATGACCGTAACGTAAGTGCTATAACCAAGCATCATCTTTAAGACTAGCAGAAAGACAAGTCTGTGAGACATTATTTAAATAAAGTGGGAACATTCTGTTTGATGTCATTTTAACTTGAGCAATCAAGCCTAACTTGTCATCATAAATGCGACACACACCACCTTTTATTATGACCTCATATCCATTTTCTTGCAATTGACCAATACTCAACAAGTTGGTCTTCAAATTTGGAACAAAAAGAACATTAGAGATCATATGAAAATAGTTATCTTTAGTTCTTATGGTTACCTGTTCTTTTCCCATAACAGAGATTTTGGTATCATTACCAAACTTCACATTATCTCTGTATGATTCATCTATCTCAGAAAAGATTGTTTTATCACCACACATGTGATTGCTGCAACCAGTGTCTAAGTACCATAAATGCTTGTTGGTCTCTTCCTTTTGTGTGGCAAACCATAAACAAAGATATCTCCTCCTGCATTTCAGCAAAATTGAATGCTTCTGCATTGTCCTGAGAAAGATTAGTTCTACATTCATATTGATAGTGACCATACTTGTGATATTTATAGCATTGCACATTTGACTTATCAACATATTTTGGATTTTCAGTCATGGATTGACTTCCATGCCCTCTTCCTCAGCCTCTACCTCTGCCTCTTCCTTTCCATTGGAATGTAGATGTGTTATAATCCAGATAATGCTGATTTTGAGAACCTCTTCCTCGGCCCCCTCTATTTGAAGCAGAATATAGAGTATTAGATGAGACTTGTAATGCTTGCTCCATCTCTTCATGTTGATTTAATTTTCACTAATGAACTCGTAAAGAACCTTGAAATTCATCAAGATCATTTGATTCTTCGATGGAACAAACCACATAATTGAATTTTGGAGTCATGGAACGAAGAATTTTCTCAACTACGGTCACATCCTCCATCTTTTCACCATAGACTAGCATCTTGTTGACAAGTACCATTGTCCTTGAAAAATAATCAAGGATTGACTCTCCTGTTTTCATACGTAGCAATTCAAATTCTTGACGAAATGACTGAAGTTGCTGCCTTTTTGCTCTCGTTGTACCCTGAGATTTCTTTTTCATAGATTCCCAAATGTGTTGGGAAGTGTCCTTCGAAGGAATAGTTTCCAAGGTGGCACGATCAATAGCTTGAAATAGATAATTCTTCGCCTTGAGATCCTTTAGTTGTAGCGCCTCAATTTCAGATTTTTGCGATTCTGATATTGGGCCTGTTGTGAGCTCAAGAATTCCTTCAGAGACAACTTGCCAATATTCTTTTGATCTAAGGAAATTTTCCATGAGCATGCTCCAATGATCATAGTGACCATAAAAGCAAGGAATTGCGAGTTGAGCAAAGTTTTCGGTTGTCATGTCTAAAGAAGAGTAGTAGTTTTGCTGCTGCAAAAGAAACTAAAATACTCTACGTATTTTACTGCTCACTCTCACTCTCGTTTTATTTATCTCACTCTCGTTTCTCTCTTTCTCTCAAGCTACTGCTGTAGCACTCTTACTCTTAACAATTGCTCTGATACCACTGTTAACTTAGAGAGAACAATAGAGTAAATGAGACTTAAACTTGTATTTTATTGAAGAATAGAGCAGCCTTTATATAGGCTAAGAACATAACAAACCTTACACAAAATTAGCTAACAAATAGGAACAATAACTCCTAAATATCTTATAACAACTTCAACAAAAATCTCAACTAAGCTTCCTAAAGACAAGGTCAAATTTAGACCAAATCAATAATTTATTTCAGCACCCTCTCTTAAACTTATGTTGCAAACATAAAATTAATGGGTCAAAACACCCTCCCTTGCACACATACTTCTTTACTGCCAACACCAAGTAGCATTCGAAGTTTCTGAAACGCTGCTAATTTGAGGGGTTTTGTTAATAAATCGGCAACTTGATCCTTACTTCTGCTGTAAATTAGTACTATAACTTTCTCCTTTGTGAGATCACGCAAGAAGTGATACCTCACGTCAATATGCTTACTCCGGCCATGCAAAACTGAAATGGAACCATATCGTTCCCTAGAGAATCAGATCGCGATAGCCCAGAAATATGGACTTTTTTTACCCCAGGTGTCTTTTGAAAAACCCTGCAAATCACCCACTCATTCTGTACAACAACCAAACACGGAAAAATTCTCTATGGGACGGATCTTGTGGGTACCTGTGAGACATGGAGACCTGCGGGACCTACCCTGTAGGTGGGTCCTGTCTAAATTTATGTGAGAAGAGTGTGGGGTCGTACCCACAAGGAGCGCCCCATGCCAAACTTTCCCACCAAACACAATCCAATTAGGCCTTAAACAACAAGAAAACCTTAAATTAAAGAAAAACAGGGCAGAAAAAAACATATTTTTTTTTTTTGTTACCTTAACGGATTTGGGAACATTAAGGAGACAAAAATTCCCTTCTAATCGATATTCATGAGTGACCCGATTAGTTTTTTCCCCTTTTGGAGCTCTTCCTTTGTAGAAAACAAGAGTTTTTTTCATTCCAACTAGTGATTTTCCACGGAATTTTTTTTTGTCTTTTCCGGTAGCTTTCCAATAGTCAGCAGCAGTAGCCCTGTTGGATATTTTTTGTCCCTAACACAGAAAAAATACCATTCTTTTTCCCCCATTTTTGATCTCCCAAAAAAAAAAAAAAACCCCAGTAATCAAAAGACCAGTAAAAGTAAATTAATGCTACCTCAATTCCATAATATAAGTTGTTTATGAAATCTCGCGAAGACTAAGGGTGTAAAAAAATAGGTACTTTGTTAGTCAAAATATAAATATTACTACCTCCATTCTGAAATATAAGACTTTTATTATGTATTGCGAAAGTTAATGCAAGTCTCATTTTAAAGAGTAATATTTATATTTTGACTGACAAAGAAACTTATTTTTTACTTTCTTATTTTTGACGATATTCCATAAATGACTTATATTATGGAATGAAGAGAGTATTAAATTATTGGTTGAGAACAATTTACATGGTAAATCCCAAGGTTCAACTTTTTTCATATCCACTTCACCAATAGCATTAGCAGAAAAATTGACATCAAGAACTTTTTGGGATAAATAATGAGTGATTAGTTCTTCATCTGTTGGATGAAATCGAAAACCCGGAGGAAGTTCTAGCCGATCATCCTCGTTAACAAGATTCTCCATATTCGAAAAACCCGAAATTTGTTTTTGATCAAGAAAACTTATGATTTAACTATAACCTTAAGATTTCAGAAGGGGTTCTTGGCAACAAAAAAATAAAATAAAAATTGGAACTTTTAGAAATCTAAGGAGACTAATAAAGAAAAACCCAAATCAAAAAAAGATTGAAGAAAGCTAAAGGAAATCTATATATATATATATATATATATATATATATATATATGTATATATGTACATATATATATATACATATGCATGACAGCTTTGACATGTGGCGTGTCTATGGTGACTGGCGAATCAGAAGTTGCCATGTGGTGGGTTTGCATTCATGAAGTTGGACCTGCATAAGCTAAGGTTATTAGTTCATAACATAAGATTTGAACCTAAATTACAAGGAATAAATTCAAGGTATCTCTTTAATGCAATAATAATGAATATTTAATAACCAGAAGTTGAATAGCTTATGAAAACCATTCTACATCATTATAAAATGAAGCTATCTTCAACAATTAGCTTTCTTTCTTCTAATTGTATAAGAAGTTCTTAAGCAAATAACTTCATAAGAGAACCTTTAACTAATATCTATAGCTAATAGAGTTATTGAGGGCGTATTGGGGATAACACACTACAATTTATTCATTTCTTGAGTATTAAATACAGAATGTGAATAGTCTTAACCTATCCATCTTCATAAGATGAATATGGACAGTTTTCCATAGATCAATGTTGAAAATGCCTCATGTTTCTTTATAGTCTGTTCATATTATTAATGCTTGGGATGGTTAAATCCACTGGAATCTCTCAGGTTTAACAGTTACAGGTATTTCATACAAAATATTATATACAAAGAGTGATTCAAGATTGAAGTGACTTACCTTTGATAAATCTATTTTTATTTCTGTTTTTTCAAACAAGTACTATTATGATTTTGCTATTCCATTGATGTTATCTATAGTTTTTAATCTATTCAATTTAGATCATTATATATATGCAGGAAGAGTTTGCTGAATAATTTGAATATCTTTGTTTGTTTCTATAATTTGCAGGATAGTTTAAAGTGCTTGACAGTAGAAATCACAAGGTACACTTTCCCTACTATTGTATTCAATATTTCAATTGTTTCCTTTTCAGATAATTTACAATAGTCTATGTTTTGAACTCAGCAAATTAATCTATAGTTCAGAATGTTATCTAAAAGTGTCTATGTTTCCACTGCAAGTTTGTTTCAGATTTCCATAGATAAAGGGTGAAAATTACTGATCTTTCTTTAAAGGCTGGTGAGTTTTTTTAAATTCTTGATGTGTTTCAGATTTCCACTGCAAGGTTTAGCAGTTAGAGGTATTTCACAAAAAAAATATATACAAATAGGGATTCAAGATTTAATTGAATTTCCTTTGATAGACCTGTTTTAATTTATGCTTTTTTGAACAAGTACTATTATGATTTTGCTATTCCATTTATGTTGTCTATATCTTTTATCTATTTAGTTTAGAACATTATATATACAAGAAAACTTTGCTGAATAATTTGATAATCTTTACATTATTTTGGTAATTTGCAGGATAGTTTGAAGTCCTTGACCGTAGAAATCACAAGGTACACTTTCCCTATCCTTGTATTCAATGTTTGAGTTGTTTCCTTTTTTCCTTTTCAGATTATTTCCTGTATGCTATGTTCTTTACAAGTTTCTTAATAGATTATGATTTGAACACAACAAAATCAGAATGTACTCTATCCTTACTATTGTATTAAATGTTTCAGTTGTTTTTTTTCCAGATTATTCCCAGTATGCTATGTTCTCTACAAATTTGTTAATATATTATGATTTGAACTCAAGCAAATTAAGCAATACTTCAGTCTATTTGGAGGAATCCTAAATTATAAAGCAAATTAGCAATATATCACTCTATTTTTCCCTTCTTTAAATTGAAATAGCCATGTGAGATTCACAATTATGCCAACATCAATCAAAAGTCTCTAAGTTTATCATTTTCGCCAAGGGAAATTCACAACCACTTCCAGTATCAATTAATTTTAACCCAACACGACTATTTCCAAATGTAAACTATATTACAAGATGTGGTATTTAGTTTAGATCATTATATATACAAGAAAATTTTGCTGAATAATTTGATAATCTTTACATTCTTTTGGTAATTTGTAGGATAGTTTGAAGTCCTTGACCGTAGAAATCACAAGGTACACTTTCCCTATCATTGTATTCAATGTTTGAGTTGTTTCCTTTTCAGATTATTTCCTGTATGATGGAAACTTAATGGACTCAAACTCTTTTAAATAACCGAAGTATAAAATTTAATTTATAATGAATTTTAAAACTGTTACCATTCATCATCAATGACATAAACAATCAATTATACATTTATACACATGCATGAATCAAATCATAAAGACAAACTATCAATATTCCAAGAAAAAATTAATGGTATATCAGATCAAATGAATTCCAGAAATCTAACTGACATACCTCTACATTGAAACCTTGAATCAACGAATCGTCAATAAAACTCTTCAATTATCAACTTTTATAACCGAAGTAGTACACCCCCTTTCAGATACATCGAATCGCAAAAAAAAACCCAATCTCAACACAGCAAAAACGGATGTTAAATTAAATCAAATTGTATTTGCTATTCCAAGATGAGGAGAAAGAAAAAACGGGAAATTTATCCAACAAATTATCAGAGAAATCAATAATACTTCGAATCAGATTAAATTAAATTTTGGAAAGGAGGAAAAATGAAAACAGGAATTTATTTTGATAAAAATGAAAAAACATTTCTAAACAAGATGCAAGAACATCATGGAAGGAAGAGGACTTCGTTCTCTGCCAAGTACAGCCACGTGTATTCCCACTACACCGAAAGAAAAAAAAATTATATTTAAATATCAACCCAGGGAAAAAATGTATTACCAAATATTATATTAATAATATACAATAAGTATACACACGTGTGCCACTACACCAAAAAAAAAATTATATTTAAATATTAAACCAAAAAAAATTGTATTAAGAAATATGAAATTAATAATATACATTAAATTTTATCTCTCTATAACACAAACTCTATTCAATTATTTTCTAATCACTCATCCATCCAACAAAGGAAAAACAACACGCTCAAAAAATTTAAACCCCAATCAAACAGGATTAATTGCCATTTGGGTCACCAACATATTTTCGTTCAGCCATTTTTATCCTTTTCAACTTTTTTTAACTTTTGACATCCCCAACATATTTACAAACCGCCAAAATCATCCTTCCGTTACAAAAACTGTAAAAAATGGATGACTTTCATGAATAGTCTTCATCTTCTTCGTTGTTAAAGAGCGAAAATTGGAAAAAGCCCAAAAAGCAAAAACACCATCTTCAAAAATCAAGAACACCATCTTCATCTCCGGCACCACCACCCCACCTCCGGCTCCACCACCACTACCGCCGCCGCCCCGCCGCCGCCGCCAACCTTCCCCATCACAAATTCAAGAACACTAAGCCATCTTCAAAAAAAATTCCGAAATTTTTCAAAAAAAAAGCCCAATCACTACGGACCATTTCACCAAAATCAAATCATATACACTTGTTCACAATTAAAAGACGAAGCTATTGGTAAAGTTTGAGCTTCAAACTCATCACGAATCATCCAGAAATCGCAAAAGAAAAAATGAAAAAAAATTCTGCCAGAAAATTTTGCCCAGAAACCGAAATTTTTCAAAAAAAAAGCCCAATCACTACGGACCATTTCACCAAAATCAAATTATATACACTTGTTCACAATTAAAAGACGAAGCTATTGGTAAAGTTTGAGCTTCAAAATCATCACGAATCATCCAGAAATCGCAAAAGAGTAACGAACAAATTTTTCTGCCAGAAAATTTTCGCGAAAAATTTTCATTACTCTTTTGCGATTTCTGGATGATTCGTAAAGAGTTTGAAGCTCAAACTTTACCAATAGATTCGTCTTTTAATTGTGAACAAGTGTATATAATTTAATTTTTGGTGAAATGGTCCGTAGTGATTGGGCTTTTTTTTGAAAAATTTCGGTTTCTGGGCAAAATTTTCTGGCAGAAATTTTTTTCATTTTTCTTTTGCATTTCTGGATGATTCGTGATGAGTTTGAAGCTCAAACTTTACCAATAGCTTCGTCTTTTAATTGTGAACAAGTGTATATAATTTGATTTTGGTGAAATGGTCCGTAGTGATTGGGCTTTTTTTTGAAAAATTTCGGTTTCTGAGCAAAATTTTCTGGCAGAATTTTTTTTCATTTTTTCTTTTGCGATTTCTGGATGATTCGTGATGAGTTTGAAGCTCAAACTTTACCAATAGCTTCGTCTTTTAATTGTGAACAAGTGTATATGATTTGATTTTGGTGAAATGGTCCGTAGTGATTGGGCTTTTTTTTGAAAAATTTCGGTTTCTAGGCAATTTTCTGGCAGAAATTTTTTTGAAGATGGCTTAGTGTTCTTGAATTTGTGATGGGGAAGTTGGCGGCGGCGGCGGTAGTGATGGAGCCGGATGTGGTGGTGGTGGAGCCGGAGGTGGGGGTGGTGGTGCCGGAGATGAAGATTTGGGACTTAGGGTTTGATTTTTGAAAATGGTGTTCTTGATTTTTGAAAATTTTGAAGATGGTGTTCTTGATTTTTGAAGATGGTGTTCTTGTTTTTGGGTTTTTCGATTTTCGCCTTTAACAATGAAGAAGATGAAGCATTATTCATGAAAAGTCATCCATTTTTGTGCAGTTTTTGTAACGGAAGGATGATTTTTGGCGGTTTGTAAATATGTTGGGGATGTCAAAAGTTAAAAAAAGTTGAAAAGGATAAAAATGGCTGAACGAAAATATGTTGGTGACCCAAATGGCAATTAATTCCCATCAAACACAAGCATGGCAACTTTTGAAAAAGGCTTCATCAAGTGTATGACAAATGCCAACGATTTGATAGCTATGGTAAATTTATTACTTCAATTTATATTTCGAACATACCTTTTATATGTTATTTACAAATAATTGTCACAATATATTGTAGAAAATACCAAATACCTTTATCATTCGACTCGAAAACAATATTCCAGAAATGATTTTTCTCACAAATAACCAAGGAAGAGTATGGAGTGCATACATTACCAAGTTAAAAGATGCTATTATTCTGAATGATGGATGTGGCACATTTGTCAAAGACATGAAGATAAAAAAAAGATGACTACGTAGTCTTCCACAGAGAAAAAGGAATTGTTTACAATGTGGTTAATCTTTTTTTTTTTTTGAGCGCCCGAAGGCGATTGCCCCCGAAGGGGAAGAGCGGAGAGTACCCTAGATAGGGAAGATTGAAGCATGCCCCATGCCTGGGGAGGGAAGATAAGCCTCATAAGGAGGAGAAATTATTTGCCCCATTATGGGGAGATATAGGAATCGAACACGGGACCTCCGCCCCGTGTTCGGGTAGCCTTACCACTTGGGCTACCCGATTCCCATAATGTGGTTAATCTTGGAACTCATAAATAATCAATTACAAATGTATTTTAAATTCCAATATAATAAAAGTTATCTTCTTTGCAATTACATATATAATCTCTTTATTCTTAATTACACTAATACAAAAACTCATTTTAATCAATGTCAAAATATGTTCAAAACATCCCGCGCATTGCGCGAGCTTAAGCCCTAGTTTTGATTAAAATGAGAAAGTTAAGGAAGAGAAGAAGCCATGAAACAGACTGAAATAAATGAAATGAAGTGATTAGGGGTTTGCTTGGATTGGGTTTGGTTTGGGATTTGGTCTCAAACCTAGTCCCAAACCAGCTTTGGATTGAGTTTGGGTTTGGGTTTGGGCGGGAAATGCTAAAAAACGGGCGGGAACTATTCAAATTCAAATTTTTTTCATCAAATAATTGTTAAATTCAAAATTTTTAGCTCTTAAATTAGCGGGAAATGTTCAAATTCTAAATTTGTGAAGTCATAATTTGAAATTGGACGATTATTTGAAAAAAAAAATTGAATTTGAATTGTTCCCGCCCGTTTTTTAGCCTTTCCCGCCCAAACCCAAACCCAAACCCAAACTCAAACCCAAGCTCAATCTAAAGCTGGTTTGGGACTAGGTTTGAGACCAAATCCCAAACCAAACCCAAACCAAACCCAATCCAAGTAAGCCCTAGGAAAACAGGAGTTGAAGGTCATAAATACTGCTTGTTTTAGGGGATGTAAGAAACGTGATTTGTAAGGAACTAAAGGATGGATTGATAATAATTCTATGGGTCTGAGCACAAAAAATTCAGTATATATTGAATATTTTTTTATCATCTAATAAAAATTTGACGGTTCAAATTTTTAGAGTGAACTAGTGTTGTGATTTTGTAATAAATATTGTGTAAAATATGTGTTACATGCATTATGACAGCTGTTAATTAAAAGAGAACAAATATTACATGTAATATAACACCTCTTTAAAAACTTGTAACATATGCAAAAAAAATATTCAATATATACTGAATTTTTAATATTTTTCACTATAACCACGGTGGGTTTGTTTGGCCTTTTTTTTCTTTCTTTATGCTGCAAGTGATAGTGATGATTAAAAAATTTGACGATTCACATATTCACGAATTTTCTGATGGTTCACATATTAGAAAGAAAGAAAGAAAAAAAGTGATATCGAATAAAAAATTTTGACGGTTCAAATTTTCTGTCTCCAATTCTTGTCTTATTCTTTGTTCTACTAATATATGATAATCACATATTCACTTTTGTTTAACTATTTTTTAACGGAAATGAGGCTGGTCTTTATAGTGTGAGTCACACTCCTTCTTCCTCTTATTTTTTTTTTCCTTTTTAATAAAAAAGTCGATTCAAACGCAACACAATAAATTCAATCCATCCATCTCCAGTTCTCTCATTTCCTCTATTTTCTTCATTCCAAAATTGTAAAACACCCCCTCCAAATAAAAAAGACATGGCATAATTGCAAGGAAAAATAGCGTATTTTTTTCCTTTTTTTATTTAGAAGTCAATTTAAACACAATAAACTCAATCCCTATGTCTCCTGATCTCATTTCCTCTATTTTCCAAAATTGCAAAACACCCTCCAAATACAAAAGACTGGCATAATAAATAGCCAGGCAATGAACTAATTTCCAAAATTGCAAAACAAGAAGTATAAATAAAAAAAATAAAAAAAATAGAATGGCCCATGCAGGTCTCGAACCTGCGACCTTCGCGTTATTAGCACGACGCTCTAACCAACTGAGCTAATGGGCCAACTGATATAAACTTTGAATGTAATCACTCTCATTTTCTCTGTTATATTGGATAAGGCATATGGGATGTTTACAAAGGGAGAACACTTGCAAGCAAAGGGTATGTTGGTCAATTTCTCAAATTATAACCACATCCTACATGCTCACCTAAGTTCAGCAAAAATAGAAGGGTGGATAGAAATGTTTCCTTATCCTTTTGTCTTTCTTCTAAAACATACAACCAAAAAAGGGGAAGAAAAAAGAAATGATTTCACAACCTTATCTGACATTTCAATCTGCTTGTGAAAGAAACAATGGCTGAAGCTGTCATGAGCTTCACAGTCATCAAACCTAATCTTCAAATTTCTGCTTCTCCCACAACATCAAGACTTCACTTGAACCCCTTCTCAAAATCAGTTAGTACTATTTTTTATTTACAAATTAAGAGTAGTTCAACTGATTTGGATAATCAACTAATCAATTTTTTTTTTTTTTTTTTTTGTATTTTTTATTCTCTAACAGCTTAAGCTGTTTGATGCCCCCCATGACTTTGGCAATGGCAGCCATTTGGTGAGTATGTTCTCCAAAAGAAATTGAATGTTAATTTTTTCTATATAAAATGAATAAAAAAGTGAACATTTAATTATGAATTATACGTCGCTTTAGATAATTAGGAGAGTGTTGAATGTCTGTTTTATAGTTAACCCTTGTTCTAGTAGTAGAATATATGCTTAAGAGTTAAACCGGAGTTACAAAGACAAGGTTAATATTGCCTATTGATTACTCCCTCCGTCCCAAATTAACTGTCCACGTTTTTTTTTGTCCCAAATTAATTGTCCACTTTCTAAATAAAGTAGATATTAATGACATTTTTTTCCAATTTTACCTTTCTTGCAACTCCTAGTTGATACTCTTAGTTAATTAAAATTATCAGTTTCCAACACATTTAAGAGGTGGTTGGATGTTGTGTGAGAAGAAGGAGAGAGAAAGACATAAATTTTAAATAAAATTAATAAAATCAATGAGGGGTATCTTAGACTTTTGCTTATATTTTACCATCAAACCCTTAATACTCGTGCATTTGTTAAAGTTGACAGATAATTTGGAATTGGGGGAGTATCATTTAATATTTATGTATAGATAGTCTAACCATTTTCTTAATTTGACTGCACTGTCACTTTAAACAGACAATCTAATTATTTTTTGAATCTGAATCTGAGTGCACTGTCCTAAAATGACAGTTAATTTCAAATGACGGGGGTAGTACTAAACTTTTTATGTTTGAAAAATGTTGAATAGATTGAAGGAATCAAAAGCAAAAGAGGTTCAACAAGTAGAGTAAATGCTTTTCCAGATTGGCCACTGATGGCAGTACTAGTTGAGCAAATGGAAGGACAAAGGGAGCTCATTACTCACAAATCAATTTGGCATCTAAGTGATGTCCAAATCAAGAATGTTTGTGAGTTACAAATCATCAAAATTTTCATCTATAAATCTCAGTTTATTGAATTTTATAATTTAGGGGTTAATTTCAATTTTCTCTGTTCCTAATGTTTGGTACTTAATTGTATGTGGTTTTCTTTTCCTTGTAGATACCCTTTATATCATGTTCACAGTTTGGGGCTGCTGTTTTTTTGGTTCCACAAAGGTCAGTCTTTATCAATCTTCGCCTATTTTTAGTACAGTTTACACAATAGTACTGACTCGATACAGTAAGTCATAGGTTCAACATCCCTATCCGGATCAATAAAAAATTAAAAAAAAAGAAAAGAAAAAAGAATATTCTTCTCCTGTTTAAACTTAAATCAATTGCAATTGCATTTTTTAACTGCCTGACAATTTTATATGTACATATTTCCATAGGATCCCTACTATGATTCAGAGGTATACAGAAAAGATGGAGGAGATGGTACTGGACATTGGGTCTATGACAAGGTAAATATGTATATTAATAATTGAATCTTGAATCCTTTTTCTTATTTTTTTTTTTCTTCTAATCTTTTGCATAATCAATCAAGATAGGATTTTATTTTTGAAAATTTCCTTCCTTAGCATACACCAAAGACATATTAGGATGCCCATCGTAGTTCAGTCTAATTATGAACTTACAAAAGATTTGCAATCTTAGGACCACATGTAGGCCCAAATCAAAACTCAGACTCATTAGATCCAATATGAGTTTAGAAATATTTTTTTATATCCAGATCAAGATCGGCATATGAGCCTGAACACAGATAGATATAAGATCCAAGAGTAATGAGTTTAAACTATAATTGTGTAGACCCAATTAAGATTTATAGTTTTCATATATGATTTGATACCCAACATAGTTGAGTCCGACTCTAATTAAAAAGACTCAGATCCAATGCTATAAGGACTCAACTTGGGTCTCCATTTGGTGAGTCTGTGTCCCAAACCAACATTTTGGACCCAAGTGGATCCAATTGACCGCCCTAACCACACATGTTTGCGCCATATAGATTCAATTTAATTGATAACTAAGAAAGAACAAATAATTCTTGAATTGATAAAGGATATTAAATTATAAATTTTCTTTATAGCAAGAAGACATTGAAGAATCAGCTCGAGCTCAATTATGGCGCGAAGAATTGATAGAGGAGATTGAGGAGAAGGTTGCAGGACTCAAAGAATTGGAAGAAGCTGGCAAGAAAGAAGAGCTTGTTAAGTGATCTTGAAGATGTTTGATATTGCATTGTTCTTGTGATTTCAACTTTAATTTGTAAGGTTATATAAAGCCAAATTAAGCAAATTACTATTATAAATTGATGATTAAAATGCATATATATTATAAGAGAAAAGCACTATTTCTACCCATTAAGTATCTTTGAAAAGCAAGTTATGACCTTTAATTTTTTTAGGTGCCAAAATTGCACCTGAGAATTTACGAGGTGCTATTTGTAGACAAATTGGGCGGAATCTGGCGAGAGAAGGCGGCCTTTCACATGTGCAACCCGCACATACGAAATATCAGGGGTAATTTCGTCCAACCAAAATTTTAATAATCTTGACAATTGTTCTTCTCCAAAAAAAAAAAAAAAAAAATTGAAAATAAGAAAAATGAAAAACTGAAAAAGAACGATCCATTTTGCCAAGGCTTCAGCCTTCTCCGCCTTCTTCTCCGCCACTCACCTCACCCCCACCCCACCCCCCCCGCACCCTCCCTCCACCACTCACCCCACCACTCACCCCTCCACCTACATCCCTCCGCCATCTCCACCACTCAACCCTCCGCCTCCAAATCCCCCAACCCCACCACCACCAAATCCGCCGCCTCCTCCTCCTCCACCACCGCCAAGATCATCGCAAAACCAATATTCCAATAATCCTCATCAACTCTATGAAACCACAACCACCGGAATACCATTTCTGGTTTAAGCAATGCGAAAACATCCAAGAAATCCGAAAAATCACCCATGGCCGATCATGGATTTTCTTATATAGAGGTGTTCTCCAATCTCCCAATAGACCAAAAATGCCAATAATTTTCCCGATCTGTACCGAAAATGATGGTTACCCATAGAAATGTATTTATGGTGTTTGAATGAAAAAGAAGAAATTTTTTTGTGAAGAAGGAAACCCACCATAATTTTTTGTGAAGAAGGAAACCCACCAGAAGAAATTCGGACTCTAACCCTAATTTATCACATTCTTCTTCTTCACCATCGACTCCATGGCCAAGAACGAAGAAATTCGGGTCGGAATGAACCGATTCGAACCCGAAGTGATCCGGTTGTTGAACAAAAGTGAAACGGAAAGCCTCATCTCTAAAAGAGGAAGCATTTGGAGGAGAAAATGATTCGAATTCGAAAGCTTCTGTACTGGAAATGGTGAATTAGTCTTGGAATCGATGAAGATCGAAAACATCCGCCATGGATTAAGAATTGAATTTCTATGTCAATTCAAATTTGTATGCATCTAAAGATTTTGGTATATCTTGATGATAATAGAGCAAATTGGTAGCACTGCCTTTAGAGAAATTAATCACCAACTATTCCAAATAGTGCAGTGTCGGACTGGGCTTCTCCACAGGCGTGATGGCCAGCAAATCGGAAGGTCCCAGCACCAGTTGGCCGAGCACGATTTTTTTTTTTGGAGAAGAAGGATTGTATACCCTTCAAAATGTGCATGTGCGGCACATGTGCAACGCTGCCCTTTCTCGCCGGATTCCGCCAATTTGTCTACAAATAGCATCTCGTAAATTCTCAGGTGCAATTTTGGCACCTAAAAAAATTAAAGGTCATAACTTCCTTTTCAAAGATACTTAATGGGTAGAAATAGTACTTTTCTCATATTATAATAATGATGTTCAATAATTTCTTAGCCAACTCAAGGATGCATAGTTATCAAAGGTTTTTTAAAGTCAGGTGAAAGTGCCTACTCACGACCTCGTGGTCGTGGGTTTCGATACCCTTCCCATGCAATAGGGTAAAGCTTTAATTATCTCCCCTTTCTAGAGACTTTATCTTCTCTCACTGTGAGGTGACTCTATCTCCGCCCATCCGAACTTCAAAAAAAAAAAAGGATGCACAGTTTTTTATTCTTTTTTTATTTTTGCTCAGCCAATATGGACATTCTACCAAGTCAGGCTAGTAAAGAGGTAAAGAGTGGATACTTATAGTTATCCCACCGTTTCAAATAAGTAAATGGGGAATCAACATAAATCCATTTTTAAGAAAGAATAAAATTTAACTCGATTTGAATTTAGGAATGAATTAGAGGCTCAAAAAACCGCCCAACACGAAACGAAGAAGACTGAGGCTCCAGACTGGCCATGAAAAAAGTGTTCCAATGAATAATCCCTTTTATAAGATTAAGGGTAAAAAATGTTATAACATAGATTTTTTTTTGTTCTCTTTTAACTCCAATTGTAATTTTTTTTTTTTAGGTAGAAAAGGGATCATTATATTTCACCAAATAGATATGTAGTTACAAAACAGCCAGTTATGAGCAAAAAAAAATCTAACCTGGCAGAAGGCTAAGTAACCCAAACTTTACATATTTCATCTACTCTATCTAAAATTTGCTTCACTATACAAAATGTGGGAGGGAGTTGCTCCTCTTGTATGTGATATACCCTATTTCTCCAATACTAAATAGCAGAGATGGTTTCTCTAAACACATATTTCCAAGGTAGATTCCTGAGTCTAACAATGTGTCTCTTACCAAGGTTACAATCAATCCAAGTGTCTATAGAAGTTAACACAAAAAACCTACTTTTATCTTATGGCAGAAAGATCGCTTGCCAAACTTCCGTACACCAGTAACAGTCCCGGAAGGCATGTATAGTAGTCTCAACTACACTCTTGCAGATACCACATACCCCATCAGGATGAATGTGACAGTTCTGCAAGAGAAAATTGGTCTCAAGTCTGTCCCTCGGGGAGAAATCAATAACGGGTTCGGAATTAGTTCAAGTAACTTTGGAGAAAGTACCACTGATTCGGGAACGAATGAAGGCAGCACAAGACAGGCAAAAGAGTTTTGCTGACAGTAAACGAACACCGTTGGAATTTCAAGTTGGGGATAAATTGTATCTTTAGGTTTCACCAACGAATGGAATTATGAGATTCGGGAAGAGCGGGAAGCTAAGCCCGAGGTATATTGTTTGTATGAGATTTTAGAGAATGTGGAAGATTTGGCTTATCATTTGGCCTTGCCGCCAACATTGTCACGGGTTCACAATGTATTCCATGTATCACAATTGAGGTGGTATGTGCCTGACTCGAGTCACATTTTGGAAGCTGAAGATTTGTCTTATGAAGAAGTACCGGTTCGGATAGTGGATAGGAAGGATCAAGTCATTAGGCGAAGAACTATACCATATGTGAAGATTCAGTGGTCCAACCATTCAGAACGGAAAGCCATTAGGGAGTTAGAGGAAGAAGCTCGGTTGAAGTACCCTCACCTTTTCGGAGACCATGGTTAGTAAGTTTTGGAGACGAAACTTATATAAGTGGGGGATGATGTGATACCCGGGACCTTTTGCCTAAATAATTAAATGAATTAAATGAATTATGTGTTTTGTGCCTAATTTGTAAATAAGATAATTGATAATAAGTGCTAGGAATTAATTGTGTGCTAGATGACTTTTCATGTGTTATGTGTGCATTCAAATTTTTTGTATGTGTGGGGTTGAGAGCGTAATTTAAATAAAGGATGGAGGACCTAACTTGTAAATAAGTAAACTTTAACCTACACTATGGGGGCTGGGATTTTTGGAGAGCCTTACCACACAAGGAAACTCAATATACACGATTTGGAGAGATAAGGGAGAAAAGAAAAACCTGTCCAGTACTTTGAGCAGTCATTTAAGGGGGCTACATTTGTCCGTTTTTTACCCACCACATACCAAATCGAAGATAATCTAAAGAGCTTCGAGTGAGCGCAGATGGCGCGTCATTCTGAGTCCCGAGCAGAAAGTTATAGCTCCGAGAGTAAAACTGGTAGTGCAGATTTCGGGATTTCTGGTATTTATTTCTTCCGGAAGAGGTAGGGACCACTACGTCGTTTAATTCTCGCCTTTAATTGTGTATAATCAGTGGGTATTGTTGGGTTACTGATTTGGGAGTGGTTGGGAGTTATATATTGCATGATTTGTGGAATTTACATGTCAATTGCATGAATTGGGTTTATTGCTTTGATTATCGCATAAATTGTTTTGGGCTTGGATTAAATGCTTTATAACCCGATTCGTTACTTGATTTACTTCTTTATTATACTTATTCTCATGTGATATACATGTGGTTCAGTGTTAATGTGATTCGTGGATCGTTAATTGTTTATTTTACGAAATTGCCAAACTGTTTATCGTTTTGGTTGTCGTCGTTCAATCCTTATTGGTTTTGGTCAACCGAGTCGTCGCCTTCTATATGAGCTCTTGTCTAGGATCGATTGATTAGCAGGATTCATTCGAATATCGAGTCGTGCAAGAAGATCCCGTGTGATCTAAGTAAACTTCTTGGGCCTTAACCCGATGAGGAGATCATTGAGACTGTAATTGTTTTGTGAAGTCCCTGGTGGGGGATGATGATACAATACATAGAATGGATCATTAAACCTTGTACCCTTAGTTCGGGGGGTAATACTGAACCCACGTGTTGAAACATCTTGGGCCTTACCCCGATGAGGAGATCATTGGGATTGTAATGGTTTTGTGGAGTCCCCGGTGGGGGATGATGATACAATACATAGAATGGATCATTAAACCTTGTACCCTTAGTTCGGGGGGTCATACTGAACCCACGTGTTGAAACATCTTGGGCCTTACCATGATGAGGAGATCATTGAGACTGTAATGGTTTTGTGGGGTCCCTGGTGGGGGATGATGATGCCATACATAGAATGGATCCTTAAATCTTGTACCCTTAGTTCGGGGGGTCATACTGAACCTACGTGTTGAAACATATTGGGTCGTCCTAATTTGGACTATAACTGGGACCATTACAGTCATTGTTGACTAATAAGCGAATAGATGATTGAATTACGAGATTTAGTGTCGTAGCGGTAGTGATGTTCTTAGTGTCTAAACGATGCTGTGATAGAGTGTATAATGTATGCATAGTGTGGTTCTTGTCGTACATTCGATTGTGAAAACGTTTAGATGCGAAGAATGTAACTATTTAGCTTACTTGTTTATTCATATTTTGGTCATATTTGATACTTGGTTTTGAGTCATATAACTTGTATTTTGGGTTGGGAAAGGATTGGTGCAAGATGGTACACTTTTGTACAATGTTTTGCACTTAAAATTTTGTTTTGCGCAGTGTGCGGAAGAAGCATTCGTCCTAGGCATGGTTTTGAAACCCGGACCAGACCTACCGGTCGGACCGTGGACCGGACCTCCGAGCGGTCCGGTTAGGTACCAAAACCCACAAGTTTCAAAAACCGCTCTATTTTGTTTGACTCGGTTGACTCGGACGGTCCGACCGTTTGACCCGAAAATCGTACCGGTTATGGCCAAACCGGCCGGGTCAAGAAAAAAGCTTTTTTTTAATAAATTTTGTTGAAAAAAAAATAAAAAGGGAAAAACAGGACATAAGCCCGATACACTGATACAGCCTCCTATTCTCTCACAAAGTTCTGTCTCGGCTTTCCCCTCCCCCAAATCAATTTAGGGTTCATTTTCAAATTTCTCTCACAATCTCACTAAGTCCATCTCCATCAAATTTCTCTCAATGTCTCACTAATTTCATCTCCATTATTCCACCATCCATGATCTATCAAGTATTAATTTGATGAACCAAGCTCTTGAGAAAGGTTTGATTTTTCATCTATAAGATCTTTTTCTTTTTTTTAATAAATTCTTCAGTTAATTCTTTTGATTTTGAGTTTTGATTTTAATGATACTTAACTTATTCTCAAGTCAAGTAATTATTCATAATCAGTGGTACTACTACTATCATTCCCTTATTATTAATTTATTTTTTTTTAACTTGAATAGTTGAATACTTTAATTGATACTTGTTTTTTGTTTTGTTTTCACTTTCATGAAATGCAAATTTATTTTGAGAAAAATAATGGAAACCCCCACAACTTGCAATTCTAGTTCACAATCTAGCCCATCTTTGAATGTTAAAGGTAAGTCTGATATTGCTTGGGATCATGTAACTGAGACAATTGGGCCAAATAATAAGAGAATAGCTTTGAATTGCTTGTATTGTGGGTTTCATTCTAAAGGTGGAGGTATTAATAGGATGAAACAACATTTAGTTGGGAAAAAAAGAGAAGTAAGAGCTTGTAAAGCTTGTCCACCGGATGTAATGTATAAAATGCAAGAATCTCTTAAAGAAATTGTGGGTAAGAGAAATGAAAAACAAGAAAACTTTGAACTTAGAAATCCTTATGGTCCTAGTGTTTCACAATTTGAGGGAGATGATGTTGATGTTCAAGAAATTCACCCTCCAAATGTCACTCAAAGTAATAAAAAAGAAAAGGCAAAGGCACATCAAAATATTGATAATTTTTTTGCTCCAAGGACTACCCCAGGTTCTCAACCAACTTTAAAAAGTGTCCTTGCAAATAAAGAAGTTGTGCGAAGAGCAAATATGGAAGTAGCTAAATTTTTTTATGACTCTTGCATTCCCATAAATGCTGTCAATTCCATTTACTTTCAGCGAATGTTTGATGCTGCACTTGCCATAGGACCAGGTTATAAATTTCCTACATATCATGATCTTCGAGTCCCTTTGTTAAGAGATGCAAAAAAAGAAGTGGTACTTTTTGTAGATTCTCTTAGGAGTAAATGGTCAGAGTATGGTTGTACCATTATGGGGGATGGCTGGACTGATAATAGGCAGAGATCATTAATTAATTTCATGATATATTACCCTTGGGGAACAGTTTTTTGGAAATCTGTTGATGCCTCTGATGTTGTCAAAGATGCAAAAAAATTATTTGAGTTATTTAATGAAGTTATTGAATGGGTAGGACCAGAAAATGTGGTTCATATGGTAACGGATAATGGTGCAAACTATGTAGCTGCTGGAAAATTAGTATCTAGTACATATAAATCAATTGAATGGTCTCCATCTGCAGCTCATTGTTTAAATTTGGTGATGCAAGACATTGTTAAACTAGAACATGTGGCTGATCTTTCAAAAAAAGGTTCTGCAATTACAAAATTAGTTTATAATCATGGTTATTGGCTAAGTTGGTTAAGGAAAAGAAAAGATTGGACTGAGATTATACGTCCAGGTGCTACTAGATTTGCTACTACTTTTATTGTCCTTCAAAATGTTTATCATCATATGCATGATTTGAAAGCTTTGGTAACTTGTAAAGAATTTTGTGACTCAAGACTCTTTAGAGACAAAAGAAGTGGTCTCGTTGTTTTGGATAACAAATTTTGGAATGATTGCCTTATTATTGTAAAAGTTGTAGAACCACTGATGCGTTTATTACGCATTGTTGATGGTGACGAAAAGCCTTCTATTGGCTATGTTTTTGAGGGAATGCTTAGAGCACGTAAGGCAATCAAAGATTTGTTTAAACACAAGAAAAAATACTACAAGATCTACACAAATATTATAAAAAGCCGCTGGGATCATCAATTAAAGAAACATATTCATGCTGCTGCATATTGGTTGAATCCGGCATTTCAGTTTGATCAAGAAAACTTTTGCAAAAAGGAATTCGTTATGGATGGCGTTCTTAATATGATTCATAACAAGGGAAAAGGAAGGAGTTCTAAGTTGTTGAATGAAACAAAATTGTTCCGGGACCGAATTGGAAGTTTCGGACATCCACTTGCCTTGGACACATGCAAAAATAAACAACCAGGTTAGTTTATCTTCTAATAATTCTTACTTTCTTTGTATGTCTTCAATTTTGAATAGCCACTTGCCTGGCACACATGCAAAAATAACCACTTGCCTTTGTTAAAAATTCTTACTTTCTTTATATGTCTTCAATTTTGAATAGATGAATGGTGGAAATTGTTCGGTCATAGTGCTCCAAACTTGCAGAAATTAGCCATTCAAATTCTTGGGCAAACAAGTAGTTCATCCGGTTGTGAAAGAAATTTGAGTGTTTTTTATCGAATTCACTCTAAGAGGCGGAACAAATTAGAGCATCAAAGGCTCAATGACCTTGTTTATGTGCACTATAATTTAAAGTTGAAAAATAGGTAAACTATTATAATAGGTTCAATGTTTATCAAAGGCTAAATGACCTTGTCTTATCATTTGATTTTTTTTTTTGAAAATAGTGCTAATTGATGTTAATTATAATAGGTTCTCATATATAGAGAAGAATTATGATCCTATTGATTATGAAAGCATAGATAAGATTGACTTTTGGATTCTTGAAGAAGAAGATGAGGTGCCTTCCATTGATTATGGTGAAATTGAAAAATTGCTTTATGAAGATCTTGAAGAACCAAGATTTCAAAGACAACGTCGTCGATGCCGCCCAGGTAATTATATCACTTTTGTATTTGTAATACCTTTAAATTTTAATAATTCTATCATAATAAGTTTTTATTTAAATGTTGTTTAGATGATGAAGATGCTAATGAAGACATTCCTATGGTGCAAGCTCATACTGATGGTATGGACCTCTCATCTCATGACAATATCAATTCTCTTGGAGATTTTAACACTTTTGGTGATTTTGGAAGCACAAGTGGTTTTGGCATTTGACAACAATGAGTTAGATTACAAACTTTGTTTCTAATTTATTATTCTAGTTGGGATTGTTATTATCTTATTGGATTTTACTTGGAACTACTTGTTTATGACGTTGATCAGTGAACAATAGCTTTGGTATCTATTCTACTACTGTAAATTGGAGTATATATTATATATTATTAATAAGTATATATTATATATTTTTTAATATTTATGACATCACCGGGTTGATGAACGGGTCGATGACGGTCCGACCACCGGTCCAACCAGTGACCCAGTAAATTTTTCGGGTCGATGCCCGGTCCGGGTTTCAAAACCTTGGTCCTAAGTATCGTTCGCAGAGAAATATACACTACTATCTTCGTGCAGACGAAGCTGCGGAGGGACCTGAGGACTAACCGTTCGTCAGCGGCTTCCTGCGGACGATTGTGCGGGCAAAGCATTCGTCCGTGCCTTTCGTATGCGGTCGACAGTGTTCAGTTTTTTGTTTTACTTCTTTCCGTGTTCGTGTCTAGTGTAATGTGGATACCGTGCAGTGTATTCCTAGTGCATTTACAGTGTTGTGTTAGTGCTAGTGCGTAGTGTTTATTGTTTTTCCGAAAATGATATTTTGGGAATCGGGAATGTGTTTACTTGTCTATATGGGTTTTATTATTGTGATTATTAGCTCCCTACTGAGCATCGGAGCTCAGTCCATCCTCTTTTAATGTGCAGGTGGTGAGGAATACTATGATGATGTTGTTGAAGCATGGGAAGGGGACTACGATGTGTGACTCATAATCAACTACTCAGATAGTTCTTTCATTCGTTTATTCATTTATACGTAGAACTATTTCATTTATAGCATTGTTGGACAATTTCCTTTGTAATAATTAGATTCCGTTATTGAACTTTATATTCGGATTACTTTATCATAATGAACTTTCCTTTAGTAATCTCTGTTTGTGGGCTTTGGTGTCTCTTAGACCAATGAGGCACTGCCATGTCACCCATTCTGGAGACGGTGTGTGACAGAAGTGGTATCAAAACAAGTCGAACCTTAGGATTAAATTATGGAATGCACGTAGGATAACAAGAACACGTAATGTGAGGTGTGTGATGGGTAGAGACCATGGATTAAGATGTACTTGGTTATTTACTGCTTACATGTATTATGTGTTATCTCTAAGTGTTATATCATGCTTTACTTATAATCACTTCATATGCCTTATATGTTAATTGCTTATCGCTTATCTAAATTATCTGTTACATAATTGTTGGGGTATAAGATGGATCCGAACCAAGGCAGTGGTGAAGACTATGACTTGCCAATTGCGGTATTTGTTCGAAGAGGCCTAGGGGTAGAAGGCAGTATGTTATTGGGTCGTCAAGTCAACAACAGACAAAGGTTCCGCAACAAAATCAGGCTAATAATGTTGGGTTTGTAACACCACCACTACCACATAACCCCCCCCCCACCACCACCACCACCATAGCTTGTCCCTCATCCAGCACCACAAAAACAATGTACCTCCACCATCTCCGTATAACATGCCGCCACCACCACCCTAAAATGCACCACCTCGATTGTTTGACCATTTAGTAACCAAAACAGTTTGAATGTTTAGCATTTCAAATCATTAATTTTTCACGATTAATTTCAAATGTAATATTGTATTGTTAACTTTCAACGATAATCGTAATATTTTTATTAAATTATATTCTCTTTATTCAAAATATCATGTTTTTAATATATTTTAATTTATTTCGTATCAATATTAAATTTTAGAGTTTTATATAGTATAAAACTATTTAATTTAAGATGCATCTTTTTTTACTTGTATTAATATAAATGAATTAATATTGCCGGTATATGAATATATGTTAGGTAATGGTGAGATAAAAACAAAAAAAAATACTCTCTCCGTCCCAAATTATTTGTCTACTTTGACAAATGCACGTGCAGTAAAGGTATTGATGATTTTGATGATAAAATATAATCAAGCATCTAAGATACCCTCATTAATTTTATTAATCTAATTCAAGATTTATGTCTTTCTCTCTTATTTCTCTCACACAACATTCAACTACTTCTTAAATATTTGTTGAAAAGTGATAATTTTAATTAATTAAGAGTATTCAATTAAGAGTTGGAAGAAGGGTAAAATTGAAAAAATTGTCATTAATACATACTTGATTTAGAAAGTGGATAACTAATTTGGAACAAACAAAAAAATAAAAAATTGAATAGTTAATTTGGGATGGTGTATGATACCTCATCATACAATTAATTGAAAAAAATAAACAAATAGTATAAGAATAACTTCATTCCTAAAAAGTTGAATATCAATTTTGCTACTAATTTTGTCTTGGAAACCAAAAGTTTAATTTCGTATGGTGAGAATACATATGGATATATACGATATTTTATAGTTCAAAATCACGTTTAAGATAATAATTGTCAAATATATATACAATCATGTTTATATCGTATACTTACTTTTTTTTAAGTATTATGGTTGCTACAATCACGATTGCTGAATCACAACTAATACAATCACAGTTACTAAAATCACTTTTGAAACCCGTCACGCCAAACTAGTCCTAAAATCACAAGGTAAACTCAAAGAAGACCACCTGCCCCCTACCCATAGGAACATCTACCACCAAAAATGGGGTTTTTCAAATCAATTTGTAAAGTTTCAAATTTTGTTAAAATTTAATTATAGGACCACACTTCATTCCAATATGTATTTTGCATATAAAATATTCTGGATAATTGTAATTTGTAAAGGTTATTATTTTTATACAAGAGTTAAACAATTCTACATATTGGACTTAACTTCCTATATATTCTCTTTTTTCTTTTCTTTAAAAAAAAGTCTAACTTCTTATTCTTTCTCAAACAATATTAAAGTAATTTTCAAGAAATGGGGAGTGGGGAGAGTATGGTCGTGTTCTAGAAGGGAAAAGGAAGAGAAAGAAACCAAAAACTCCATTAATTGCATCGGTATGGCGAAGTTCCGAAACTATGGGCCGATGTTGAAGACAAGACAGTATATATATGTTCCGAAACTATATATATATATATACCCGTTAAAATGATATGAAATTACATTTTATACGACCTTATTAATTTTTCTCTGAATACGTTTTAAGTGAAAAAATGTAAGGTGAATTATAGGTAATTATGCGATCCATTGCGCTACGATTTCTTTCAATAATAATAATAATATTGAAAGATTCACTGCATTGAATATTGGCAAAGTTCCAAAACATGAAGACAAAAGAAAATTCATCAAACTATGAGTTATCCCCTTCTACGAACTTTATCCTCCAAATCTAAAACCCAATAAAAATCCAAGAATTATCCAAATCTTTTGTAGGAGAAAAAAAAAATCAACGTCCAAGGAATAGGGAACTCTTATCCAGCCAGATATCACAATCAATTTACATCTTTAGGTTCCCTTCCTTAAATTCCCAAAATATCTTCTTCTTACAAATAATATCTTCATATATCCATAACATTGTGCCAAAAGGGCAGAAATGTAAATTAGAAGGAGTTCTATCCATAACATTGTAGTATCTCAATAGTATTTTTTGTAAGTGTAGTACTTCAACTATTTATTTATATATATTTTTGACGTCGTAATATTCAATTGTTAAAATAATCATTTACTAGATGATAGGTTTACAATTCTTTTTGTCAGGGAGATAACATATCCATTATAAGAAATAGTGGATGTAAGAAGCGGTGGGATGAACTCATGATCTCTAGTCTACGTCATGAGACATCGCCCTTGGCAAGGCCACTAGACATATGGCTCATCGAACCCAATTAGGATTTGACCCGCCCGACGAATCCAATCGAAATTTTGTAGGATAAGCCTGTAAATAGTTTAAAGCATGTCGTACTTAAGGCGCGTCATGGATAACTAAAGATCGATACATTTTCCTTGATATGCCAGGGAGAATCAAGCGAGTTGGGCGTCAGTTAACTGCGCCACTATCTCTAATAAAAGAAAACAATAAATTCATCCACATTGAGAAATTTTATCTTGACAAGAGAGCAAATCATCATCATTATAAAAATTATTCTCGAATCAATGAGTGTAATACACTAGGCAAAAAAGTCAATTTAACCAAGATAAAACTACTCATCCACATGTTAACCTCTAAGATAAAAAAAATCCAGTTGCAATGAAAGGAAACACAATATGTCAGGTTTATGATAGAGTTTCTCTTTGATTAGACTTAATGAAATTGATTTTAAAATTTTCTGAATTTTCCTCATTTTGATTTGAAACGTTTTGGAATCCTTAACCCAATCAAAAAATTATCTGGCGATGCAACCCCCTTTTTTTTAAAGGGATTTGAAAATACAATTTACTAATTGGCCCCCACTTTTTTCTTTTTGAAGCCCGGTTGGGCGGTTGTTCCATTAAGGGGAGATAGAAGTGTCTCACAAGAGGAGGAGAGAACCTTAGAAAGGGAAATTAAAGCATGCCCCATGTATGGAGAAGGTATCGAACTCACGACCGCAGTCTAGTTGGAAAAAAAACCTAAAAATGTGGACAAATGGTTCGTTTATTGTTCACATAAATTTACATGCAATATTTTTGTGATTCATTTAGAGAAAGTTTGTAAAGAAGGGCTCAATCATTTTTTGGGGTTTCCAATGGCCACCATTTCATTTCTTATCAATACAAATTATACAAACCACTTTTAAATTATTTTTTTAGGTGGTATAAAGGGGTGGGAAAATTTTCAGACATAAAAAACAAAACTGATTTTGGCGTTCAATTCTTGTGGTTGAAGCAGAAACTAGTTTTTTGGCAGTTTTCTTTAGATAAAAAGTGTACACGCCCTTTAAAATTTTCTCGATTTAATTTTTAACGCAAAACTAAATGCAAATTTTTCGATCTTAAAATTTTCAGAAGTATTAATATTGGATATTTTATTCAATTTTGCTGTTAAATTTGGAAATAACGTGACCTCGTGACTCTCACATGACCAAACTCGGAGTCTTTTTGGGAAAACATATTTTAAGCCTAAAAAAACTGCATATGAGAAATATGTGAAAAAACATAAAGAAGGGTTGAAAATTGCTATGCATGTGGAAGACTAGTTTTATTTCATTGGCGTATTTTTATCCCATTTTCAATATTTTAAGGGTCAAAACTTGATTTATTTTTAAATTTTCCCCGGAGTTTGCTCATGTTATTCTATTTCGTGCAGATTTAACAGCGAAATTGGATAAAAGAGGCATCATTAATATTTTAGAAAAGTTCATAGTTAAGAACTTTGCATTTTTTCAAACGTATATGTTTTAAATTCAAACTCCGTTATCCGTTTATTCTATTCCTACATTTAATTTTTTTTAAATGAATTAAAATTAAACTGTCAATGCCATGGACTACTATCTTTAGTTGAGTCGAGTGAGTAGTTGGTTCATAATTCAAAAATTCAGCCTCCAAATCTAATCAATTTTGTTGGAAAAACTTTGTAATAAAAAAATATTATTTACGTTTCCTAGGTTGCAATAAATTTAATACCTTCTTAAATTTTACTACAGTTTTTTTTTCCATAAAAAGAGACAAATCACACTATTTTTAAAATTTTATCCGGTTTATTTTCTACCGTTACAATTGTCCATACTTGTGATCTTATCCTTTTTTCTCCACTTGAAAATTCTATAATCATGGTTCTATTATGAGCATTGTACAGGAATCGGGTAGCTCAAGTGGTAAGGTTACCCGGCTACGGAACGGAGGTCCCGTGGTCGATTTCCGTATCTTCCCTAGTAGGGCAAATAAATTATCCTCCTTGTGAGGCTCAATTCCCTCCCTAGGCATGGGGCAGGCTACAATCTCCCTATCTAGGGTACTCTCCGCTCTTCCCCTTCGGGGGCAATCGCCTTCGGGCGTCAAAAAAAAAAAAATTTTATGAGCATTGTAATTACAACTTGATAATTGTATCATGGTTCTATTAATCAAGGAAAATCAGTCTATTTAGTCCCCCAAATTTTTTTATTTTGCCTGTATAGTCAATAATATTTAATTTTAATCTATTAAGTTCCTCAAAAAATTTCGTTTCGCCTGTATAATCTCCAATGTTTAATTTCAACCTGCAAAATCCCTTATCTATTTACGGGATGCATATAGAGGTTCCACCACCTCTTATGCGGCGGACTTAGGGCAAATGGGTTCCTCCAAATTAGGGTAATATAATTTGGGGTTTCCTTTTTATAACCATTTTTTATACTAATTTTTTGTATTTTGTAAATTTTATAGATTGAAACTGACCATTATGCCCAGCTCATTAAGCACGTGGATGTCATGAATTTGGGGCTGCCTTGATTCCGCCGCAGAAGAGGTGATGGAACCTATATATGCAGCCCGTAAATAGATAAGGGACTTTATCAAGCTGAAATTAAACATCGGGGATTATACGGACGAAACAAAAAAAAATTCTAGAGGACTACATAGGCTGAAATTAAACATGAGGAACTATACGGGCGAAACGAAAATGTATGGGGGACTACATAGGCTAATTTCCCGTCAAGGAAAAAGTAAGTTTAAGTGAAGAGGAAGAACATGGCATATATATGTTCATATGTTGGCAAATAGCCACTTTATTCACGACTTTTGATTTTCTTTCTAAGGTTGTCTGACTTAGTTACTTTTGAGCAATAAAATAATTTATATTAATTAACCGATATCATGTACTCCCTCCATTCCTAAATATAAGACTCTTTAGACAATTTGAAAAAATTAAGGAAGTTGTCATTTTCACCTAAATTTCCAATATTATCCCCCACCCTCCCTCTCTCTCACTTCTTTGTCATAAAGAAAGGAAAATGTTGAGGGTATAATTGGAATAAATTGTTGACAACTAATAAAACAACCTTAAACGACAATTAATTTGGATACCTAGATATCTCCTAAACGACAATTAATAGGGAATGGAGGGAGTAGTACATTTGGTAGGAGAAAACCCGGTGGGTCTCCAAACCATTGATTGGAAGCTCTAAGCTTCATAGCGTATTTCGCCAATTTGTCAGCAGTATGATTACAAGATCTGTATGTAAAAATTAAATTGGCTATTCTACCCCCCAATAAATTCTGAATTTGACTAACAATGTGACCTAATGGGGAAAGATCCTCCTCAAATTGGTGAATTTGGTTGACAAGTGATTGGCAATCACTTTCAATGATGATGGCATAATGTCCTTGAGCTAAAGCAAAACGAATTCCTTCTAGTAACGCTCTTGATTCTGTGTATTCAGGACTTAGTTATTTAATGATATTTATTTGTTTATTGAAAAATAAATTGTCAATAAGACATTGGTCTAATGACCAATGCTAATAGATAGGTTCCTCTTCTCCAATAAATTACAAAAAAATTACAAAAAATACTAAACCCTATATTTCGATTCTCAAAGCCATAGAGATTTTTCTACATTTACAAATGGTAAATAATTTAAGGAAAATATCAAAGAAATGAATTATATCTTAACATGGAATTAAATAATTTGACGACTCAAATCAATTTAACAAAGTGCTGACTAAATAACTGTTAATATGAGGTGTTCACTATTTGGTTAAATCGAAATACCGAACTGAACCAAACTAAATTTTATTATATGGTTAGATTTATTCGGTATTTTGGTTTATTCAGTTCGGTTTAGAAAAAATCAAAATAATTCGGTTTGGTATTCGTTTTTCAATTTTTAGAAACCGAATAGACCATTTTTTTATTATTATTAAAAAAATTGCATTATACTTACAAGTATTATTATTATTATAGTTGTCTTCAATCCGTCTGTTTTTCAGTGACATTCTTGGAGCAGCTACTATGTGCATTTATTCCAAAATTTTACTGCTCATACCTCGAATTATTGGGGGACTTAATGAGGTATGTTATTCTTAATTTTTAGTTTATTGTTTCATTTTAATTGTACTTTATAATTTTATCTTTTGTATAATTTTTATTAAGTTGAGCTCCATAAGAAAAATAAATAAAATTATGGTACAAATCAAACATTTGATATCTATAAAATTTTAATTCGATTTGATTTTCATAAAACGTTCCAAAATCGAAGCGAGTTCTGAAATTTTATTTCCATAACTGGGAAATCAACCTATTTAGTCCCCCAAAAAAATTTCGTTTAGCCCGTATAGTCCATAATGTTTAATTTCAGCCTGTAAAGTCCCCCAGAAATTTTCGTTTAGCCCGTATAGTCCCCAATGTTTAATTTCAGCCTCTAAAGTCCCTTACCTATTTACCGGGTGCATATAAAGGTTCCACCACCTCTTATGCGGAGGACTTAGGGAAAATGGGTTCCTCCAAATTAGGGCAATAGAATTTGGGGTTTCTTTTTTATAACCATTTTTATACTGATTTTTTGTATTTTGTAAATTTTATAGATTGAAACTGATAATTATTCCCCCGCTCATTAAGCACGTGGATGACATGAATTTGGGGTCGCCTCGATTCACGGCAGTAAGAGGTGGTGGAACCTCTATATGCAGCTCGTAAATAGATAAGGAACTTTACAGGTTGAAATTAAACATTGGGGACTATACAGGCTACACGAAAATTTCTTGGGGACTTTACAGGTTGAACGAAATTTTTTGGGGGATTTTACAGGTTGAAATTAAATATTGGGAATTATACGGGCTAAACTAAAATTACTGGGGGACTAAATAGGCTAATTTCCCTTCCATAACCAAACCGAATGTACACCCTAAATACAACAACCAAACTTAGGAGAGAGGGAGAAGATTTGATTTTCTATCTATTGTTTACAATAATAGTGGGGTCATGATATGGCCCTTATCCACATTCGCAACAGCCAATGCACAGTCAGCTACAACATCACCTTTTGTATCTGCTCTCGCTTTTTTAAAACCGATAATATAGGTAGCCCATTTACAATAAGCCAACTTAAATCCCCACCCTCTACAAAAAAAAATTACTACCATAAACTCCCAATCCAAATCATAATTTTTTTTCCTGTTTGGTAGTCCGCATTAATCTCCATTTGGGTAAAGTTTAATCCTAATTCCTATCCATTTCATTTCTTCTGTAAATCTTGCTTTTTTTCAAGCTTTAAATAGAACACAAAATCCATTAACTTCTCCTTCTCTTCACGAGAAATATTTATTATTGCATTTGATTTTGAACAGGGTTCTTGGGTTTGTTTTCTGTTTTCTTCTTTTCTGGGGTTTTTTTTTTTGGTTTCTTGATAAAGGGTTTTGATTCTTGATCCAAAAGAAGATTTGGGGAGGTCAAGAAATTGGCGAAAAATGGCTTGTTCATTGAAGAATACTGGTTTTTCTGTTTCGAGTTCCAATGACTCTATTCTCTGTTGCAAAGGTTCTTTGGGGCTATTTCCTCAATCTGGAACTCTCCAGTTTCAAGATTCAAAATCAAAAGAATTCCTGGGCAAAACTCTAGATATGTTAGATCACAAAGGGTTGGGCAAATGGAATGTTAAAGCTCTTTGTCAGTCCCCTATTAAGGTACGAGGAAAACAACTTTTCTTGAAATGAAAGGTCTGCTTGGATTGTGTTTCTTATTGAGGTTCTGGTTTCGGTCTCAAATTAGTATTCAAACTGAAACTCGATTCTATATGATTTAATACAAAGGTTTGAGTTTTAAATCAAATCCAAATCCAATTCAAAACCAAACCAAACTCAATTCAAGTATACCTGGAACTGTTTTTTTAGAACTTTTGGGGGTTGAAAATGACCTAATTTTTTGTTGGTTTTTAGGCACAAGCATCATCACTTTGTGTGAGCAGAGCTTTGAGATGGTGGGAGAAAATTCCAGTGGCTAATATGATGGAGATCCAATCTGCTCAAGAACTTGTGGACACATTGTTAAATGCTGGTGATAAATTAATTGTACTCGACTTTTATTCCCCTGGTTGTGGTGGTTGCAAAGCTTTGCATCCTAAGGTATTTTATATACCAATTTATTTTCTTGTGGGAATTTTCATTTTTATTGTTGATTCTGATAAGAAGGTCGTGCTTGGTCACATGTTAAGTATTATTCGATATGTCACGCGTTCAAATCCATTAAACAATGTTTATATTAAAAATAAGGTTAAGACCGCATACAAAGGGACCTTTCCAACCCTGATACGAGGGGCCTTGTGCACTAAGTACGACTTTTTTCTGATAATTTTCCATTTTTCCTGTGTGTTTTAGATCTGTCAAATTGCTACAGCAAACCCGGATGCAATTTTCCTCAAAGTGAATACTGATGAACTGAGGACTATGTGCCAGTGTCTTCATGTTCATGTTATGCCTTTGTTCAGATTCTATAGAGGTTCAGTAGGCAAAGTCTGTAATTTCAGCTGTAATCCTGCAACGGTTAGAATCATTAATCAAAAACTCGAATTGGGGGGGTTTTTCTTGATTTTGTTGCTAAGAAGATTTTTTTGTTTGTTTGTTTTGCAGATCAAGAAATTCAAAGATGCTTTAGCAAAATATGGTGCTGATGATGATCGATATCGGGTTGGTTCAGCAAAAGGTCTTGATGAAGAAGATCTATTGGCTCTTGCCTCAGCAAAGCTGATATCAAGAACAAAAGATGATGATGAGCTATTGGCTCCGGCCTCATTCCCCCGGCTCCGGGCAGATATCGACAACTTTGCCGTTACCATTAGAGCAAATTAAGACTGAGGGGTTGGCGTTAAATGGCTTAGGAGGTATGCCAATGGCTACTTTGAGCAAAGATGAGAATGTGGCTGCTGTTCTTTTGTGATGGGATTAAACTACTACTAGAGATTCTTCAATTTGCCTTAGATTAGTTGTTCAAGAATTCTTTTGGAGCAAAAATATAGCTTTAGTAGTTTCAAATTCTTTTGAGCATTTTTAGATTAGGTTTGTAAATAATTGATTGATAATTGATGGTTTTTTCCATTAGCAGGGCTCTTGTTTTTTTTTGGGGGGATTAGCCCTTGAATGATTGGTTAATCTTTTGCTGAATTCAAGATTATGTTCTGATCATTGTGATGAGGTTTGAATTGATCTACCGTCTTATTGAATTTGGTCTAAGTTTGAGATTTTTAGTTTCAGTCTTATGCTAGTCTCTAACGCAAACCAAATTATCGATAATTTAGTGCTTTTAAGTTTTATTCTCATATTAATCAAAGAGAGTTCTCAGACTAGTTTTAAATCCAAACTAAATTCTCCATGATTTAGTACGTGAAATTTTATTCTCATATTATCCAAAGAGAATTTGGATCTTAATTTGAATTTCAAATCCCAGACTAAACTCAACTAAGTACACCCAAATCCCTAATTACCATTGGCTTTCCGAAGTACTTTGAAAGACTAATGATTTGAATTTTTTGATAAGTAATGACTTGAACTGTTTTGTTCCACAATAAGCAAACCAAGAAGAAGAAAAAAAGTTACAAAAGATAAAGAAGGATATGATTAATTTGGCATTTACATTAGTTGTCTGATATTATTTGACCTGGTAATTTGTCTGTGGTTTGGATATCAAGTCTGGGGGCAAGTTTGGCATGGGGCGTACCCAATGGGTCCGGTCCCACACTCCTCTAACATAAAATTAGACAGGATCCACTTACAGGGTAGGTCCCGCAGGTCATTCAAATGAAGTCGTTCGGGTGGGCGTCCCTCTCTTTATGTGAGAGGAGAGTGAAGCCGTCTCGATCGGGGACTGATCCACCCCTGCGATTTTTCCCAAGTCTGGCGGTTCCAGGTCGTATTCAACTCTTTGCTTTTTCATAGAATAAAAAACTCACAAAATATATGAAAATTGCAAAAATTAGCATCTTTTGGATATTCTAATCAAGGTTGACTCTGACTGGTTTTAAGTTTGAAACATCTTATGATACCCTGTGGCTACTAATGCTGAACAGGAGGATATCCATTGGATTAACATCGTTTAGATTTGATGCGACTGTCAATTCAAATCATCACACTGAATCTGTTCGCCTTCAAATCCATCCTTTTCCAGCGCCCAGTTGTGATTTTATAGCAAAATTCTTAATTATCTTCCTCAGCCGTGATTTTGCCCCGGAATTCTCGCACTAATCACAATAATTCAGCATAATGATTATCATGTCTAACATTATCTCAAATTTGAAGATTCGATATTCCAAAAAACCCCTAAATTTCTTAATCTCAGTCTGGTTCTTCCTCTTTTATTTTATTTTTCAATTTTTTTCGTTTCCTTCATTGGAGAATTTCATTAGCGAGAATTGGAAATCACAATTGTCATTCACCGAGTTGCTTTGCAAATGAATCCAATTGCTCAATTTCGTTATTCCTCTTTTTATTATTCTTTCTTATTGTTGAATAATTCCAATTTCATCTTTAGCAGTATGTGGTATTTGTAGTAGTCACGTGTAATGGGCTTCGAAATTGGCTTGTGTATAATTATAAATATTAGTTATTATAGATGTGTTATTAATCATTTATAGCTATTATGTACTATTACAACTATTATTTTACCAGTTATTATCTTCCTTAGTACGATAATGAACCTGTATTTTAGGAGTTATTTAGATGTTAATAAACTTCAGAAATGTTAATGATGACAATTATAAATATTATTTGTAATAGCTATTAGTGTCACAACTTACGGCTATTAACCTTGCAGTTTTCAACAAGGGACATGTTTACTTAGATTTTAATATAAATTAATAGTTATTGTTCATATAACTTACAGTTATTATATTCATGGCAAAGTCTTATTGTGAACATAACATTTGATATGTTCCTTTCATTTCACATATTATTTATAGAATTTAATCACAGAAAATCCAAAATACGGTAACAGAATATATATTAAAAATTATTCATATTGCCAGAATCTCATATAAAAGCATTATAATAATAAATTCCTAATTCCTAGGGAAATGTATTGTTTGTGATTTGTTCCATGCTAGAACTTTGTTCTCTGGCTGATTCATCAGTTGTGAAACAATGATTTTCCGATTTGTAGCATCTTACTTGGCGGTCGGCCATGTGTTAAACCAATTTACTGCGATGTGACCTTCCCAGTGTTCCGTCATACTCACTAAGAAGACACCACAACTGTTAGGACAGTCGCTTTGTTGTTCTGGAACTGAGCCCCACTCAAAACTTGGCAGAAACATAGGTATCTTATCACGAGGAAAAACATCTCTCATCCATGGTTCAAGAAATGCAAAAACAGCATCTGCAATCGGTTTATAATTGGCTTGGATAACATGATTTTCCACATTTAGGCTGATTAAACCCATTTCATGTTAATTGTGATCAGCCAGTAGTGATCATTGCTACAGACTGGAATGTAAAACTTTATATTTCACACATTGAACGAATGTTAGTAAAAAAATTTAAAATAGTAATGAAATAGTGTAATAGCTATGATAGTTGTAATTTATAACTATAACTTTTGTGTTCAATAGCTGTAAGAAGAGTTAAATAACATAACAGGAAAGAAAACTTATGATTTCAACTTCAAAGGGTATCCATCACTCTCCTTCATTGTTCCTAGGTAGGTAAGGTAGGGTTTTGAAGAATATATCATTAATGAAGTTAATTATATCCCCCACTACCCATGTTTGAACCAGCTGCAACACTTGTCAGTGTTGTTGTGAAGAAGAAGCGTCTGAATGTCTTCCGCATTCTTTTTTTTCTATTTAACATGTGTGCATAAACATCTATGACAGTACTCTCTATTCTTTCCCCGATTTTTATTGATCTCATGTCTCTTCTGTTTAGGGTGATGAGTTCATCCCTTAGGAATACCATATTCTCTACTCCATCGCCCCAAGAATACTCAACTAGGGCATCCTCAACTTCGGATAATTTATATAGTTTTGTCTTGTTTGCTACTGAATAGGGAGAACCAAAAATAGACTTGTTCGTTTTTTCTTAATCGATGAAGATATTTCCTTTCCTTTCCCTTTTAGGTTCCCTCTGCCTCTTCCCTTTGTTTTTTTTTTTTTTTTTTGTTTCACCTTTCGTGTTGTTTCACCTTCTTCAACTCCAGGTTCAATCTAATATAATATAGAACAAAATTATTTTACAAAACAAAACAGTATGGAAAAGACAGATTCCCAAATAAAGATGTTTGAAATTAATAATAGTTATAAGACACATATATTACAGCTATTATTAATGTAATAAATAGCTATTTTGTATATACCTCAGGCTCTTTAGCTGTCAACTCATCTGCAACAGTTTCTTCCGGAATTTACGCAATGTTTTCTGTTTGATTTTCTGCTGGCATCGCTCTCCTTCTTCTGGAATAGGTAATTATTATTGGGTTGTCCAATCTTTCTACAACAAGGGTTGTTTATGGTGTTAACTCTGCTTGTTCTTGTTGCTTCATTGAAATTATTTGTCCTCTTATAAGAATCGGCTTGTCCTCATATTTCTTTTCCAGGTTATATAGTTCTTCCAGAGTACAGTTTACTGTCGACATAACTTTACCTTTTGGTTTGTGTATATAAGAGGATTTCCTCTTTTTCTTTTGTATAGGTTCACTAGGAACTGCTTCATCTTCTTTCTCGTCACCTACATAAATCCCCTCATCCATATTTGAGAATCCAATCTCCCGAATGCTTTCCATTTTAACCAAGACATTTTGATTTTTCCAGTATTTTGATATTGTCGTAAGTCCTGATGTGTGTTGACCGGAGTAGTCAAGATAATGAATCTGTTTTAAGGAGATTATAAGTGTTACAAACCAATAAAAAATAGTTCAACAATATAAAACAATATAAAATTGTAATATCTACAAATAGCTATATTGTACTTATCCAATAGTTATTACATACATGTGTAATAGTTATTATCAACATAGGTTACAGTTATTTACCTAAAATTTAAAATCTTTTATTCTTCTAACATATAACATAATACCTATATATGCTGCAACTTACCATTAAAGTTTTCATTACTACTTGCACCTCTTGTAATAGTTATTATCTACATGTGTTATAGTTATTATCATAATGTGTTGCAGTTATTTACCTAAATTTTACAAATTATACAACACAGTCTCAATCATTATACTATTTCAAAAACAGTAAACTATATCCACTACATCTATTAAGAATATAATACATAACTATTATTCACAATTATAGAAATAGTAAACAGGACATACCATCAGGAAATGCATATTTCCTACAAGCTTTATATTTTGTTGTTCTGAAGCATTTTTTATTTTATTTGGTTCCAGTCTTTTGTGCATCACTACTGCAAAATACTCTGCCCAATTAAATTTTCTTTCATCTGTCAACGGCTCCAATAGCATTGCATACCTCATATTCATGCTTTCGACAGTATCCGCCAACATTACAATAGACATTACGAACAAGACGTAGAGGACACACCATTTGTCATCAGCTTCTATTTCATCTTGTTCCAACAGAGATTTCATTAGTTTCTCCTTCATGTAAGTTTTGTTGCTGATCTCTACATTATAACTATTTTCACAATATTTCTTAGCCCATTGTGCATCGGGTAGTGTGTCTAAATTCCCTTTTCTCCCATCGTTTTTTATCCCATAAACTCGCTCAACATCCACTGCTGCAATCGACAGTTTACGTCCACCGGAGAGTAGTATAGATTTTTCTTCCGTGTCGGAGTTTTTAGCAAAAAATCTGCACGCATCCCCAAATATTTTCGATAATTTTATCTCGGTAAATTCAGAAATTTTAAGCCTCTCTAATCCGTTTTTGTAGGCAGATTTGTTCTCCATGATTTGATTGTTAATGTCTACAATGTGTTTATAGCCGGTGGACACTTGAACAACTTGTTTTTTTCTCCATAGTTATGGATCAAAACCAGAATAACTATTATGATATTGGAAAATCGTTTTAAGTTTTCCAAGGTTTTGCAATTTTTGACTTGGATTCATGTTCATTCTTCGTTTTATATAAGTTCAAAATTTGAGATTGATTAATGGTGGAGATCGTGTGCGGCGTTTCTTATTAATAGTTATTGAGCAAGATGAAGGTGGAATTAGTGGGCATCGTGGGTTAATTTTCCATTTAAGGAGATGAGATCGAGGAGGAAGACGATGAACATTAATGTTCATCGGTTTTTTTGGTTCTCTGATCATGTGTTGTGCGTGATTTTTCTGTTGTTGGCTTCCGCGCCTTTTCTGGCCATTGGATCTCAAGCCACTCAATCCTATGGATATTACACTATTACGCAGGTGCTGAACTAGCCGAGTTGCTTATGATATAATTATTTATTTAATATTTTTTTGTAAAGGTAAGATTTACCTTTTTGGAATTTTCTTTTAAAAAAATATTTTTGGAATTTGAAAGTTAATTAACTTGATTTATTAGCCCTATTAATAAGGATAAAGATAAAATTAAAACGATAACGAAATAATACTGTATTCTAACCAACGCTGGATCCTAAAACACAGTAGAACCGGTCAAATTCCTTTTTCAACTACTGCTTCTTTCTTTATTTTTATTTTTGCTCCAAAAAGAATATATGAAAACATATTCTCATATTGCCTATTCAAAAAAAAAAAAAAAAAATATTCTCATATTGCAATCAGGGACGGAATCATAGCAAGGTGAGTTGACCCCACTGGAATTTTTTTTTTTTTTAATTATATATGATATATTTTACTTTATTTAGATAATAAATGTATAAATGACCCCAGTGAAATGTATCAAATGACCCCACTAAATTATATTTCTGGATCCGTCACTGATCGCAATGATTCTTTCGGGATTTCATCTCTTTCTTCTTAACACAATTTGTACACATAAAGGCAATACCCATGCCCCCAGGGCCCCCACCTCCCAATCCGACCGAAATTATGGATGATGTTAATTAAGGTGACCCAGCGATTCGACTGGTGAAAGATACACTACGACTGTCAAGATTTAAACATGTGCCATTTTACACATTCGGCACTTCACATGTGCGTTGAGATCCGAAGATCTCTAGAGAGAGTCGAATATTCAAGTTTTATCAACATTTCCAAGATGCGGCAAATTGTGAACTCCAATCATTAAAAGAGAAGGCCATCTGCCCAAGTCCAAATTCTATACGGAACAGTAAAAAATTAGTACGTACGGAATGTTCGAACAAGTGCCTTTAAATACAAAAAGTAAATTAAATGTCCTTAAAAAATATGACAGGTGTCCGTTTCAAATTATTTTTAACCGTTAAAATTTCAATTCGTCCATCTGCCCCTAGTTTCAGCTCTCAAGCTCGCTTTTTTGCCAATAGTTTCCAACGTTTGACCTCACATTAGAGTTTTAATTAGGATTGAGTTCCAACCTGGATGAGGTTTTCAGTTTTCACCTCTTTGTTCTTATGACTGGAGAAAGATATAAATCACGGAATGTGTTTTACTATGAGTCTATCAAAAGTTTTGTGTACACTACACTCACATATGGGATTCAATTTCTTACCTTTGGCGTAAATGGAAGCCCGTCTATGTCTAATACTAGCCTACCACTCTAATACTATCTCAATGGCAAATTACTTTGACACATTAGAAAATTTTACGAATGTTAAGAGTTTATTTGATCGGACTTTTAACTCGAGTGAAAATTTAATTTATTTTTTTTTATTTTTGTTAAGTATATAGTTATTTTTTCTGAAAAAACAGTGAGGCTCATAATAGATAGTGAATTAATTTGAGTAAGGAATAGAAACATTTCAAGGAAAAAGATGGGGAAAGAAGAAGAAAAGGAAAAAGGGCAATAATTCCATGAGAAATAAAAGGGGTCCCGCATCTACCCACAGAAAACAAAACTCAATTAGTGTGGATACGGTGGAGCTGACGAGGATTACCCAAATTACCCAGGCCAGAAGTGGGTCCACCAAAAGTTAAATGTGGATTAGGTCTACGTGGATTGACGTTAAATCTATGTCATATTGTTTCATTGAAATTGTCGAGTTGGTCTTTGTCGACAACGATTTCCCTTTATGTGTTCCCACGAATATATATTTGTTACGTGTATATTTTTTTCCTTGTTGATTTCACTATTTATTTTATGTTATAATTTTTTAATTAAAAATTTAATATATGTCATTTTCTTATTTGTGAGACAGGGAAAGGGACACCGAATGGGGACAGAGGATTTCTAGCCGTCTTTGTCAGGTTAAAGTACCAAAATCCGTTATCAAAGGAAAACGTCATCTTCCGCAATAAGTTTCGCACGTGCAAAATAATGTTTTATCTTACTGGTGTCGTTGCTAAATCTGCACAATTTCCCCTTCATGTATCTGATGCTATGGAAGGGCCTACTCCGAGGAAAGGGGACTTTTACAATAATATAAGAATCCCATCTCTTGAGGAGCCTTGACTGGCGGGTGAGAAAGTAGATTTACAACAGAATTCCAGCAAAGTCACTGTGTCGAAGAGCGAGCTTCAAAGGCAGAGAGAGTAGCAGCTTGACCAAACGAGGAAGTCCTAAGGTAAAATCATCAATCGCACCCTGATAAATTTTTTTTGATAATTGATATTAAATTACTCATTGAACTGTTTCGAACACATGTTAGATAAATAGGTGTTTAACGTATAGACGATAAAATTTGGCCCAACACAATAGCACGATCTATGAACGTCCACAATAAGACAGTGCCGAGGCCGATACTTATTGGGTTTGGCTTTATCACCCAGCAAGGAATTTTATCGTGTTGGACTTTGCCAGCTTTTTTGGCTTTTCTCGGCCAATAACCCATTAACTAAAACATAAAAATATAAAAATATAACTAATAAATTGTTATTTACTAATTGTGATTAGATTTAATGCATATTCTTTGTTATTTATGTGCATAATATTGTTATTTCAGTACATTTATATGCAAAATGACTGCTTACTAGTTTGTAGGGGTGTCAATCGAGCTATTTGAGTCAAGCTTGGCTTAGCTCACACTCAGCTTACATAAAAATTGGAAAGCTCAACTCACGCTAAACCCGTAAAAGCTCACAAACATTGAGCTCACGCTCACATTATAATGTGAGGTCGAGATGAGTTCACGAGCTAAATTTATATTAGCAAAAAAACAAAAACCCTATAGAAAGAATAATATAATACAATGAGAAATGAAACTAAATTCTGACAAAAATACAAATATACATAATAATACAATGATACTTAATTCTTAAAGTAAAATAAACTAATAAAAAGATAACAAAAAGATAATTATATAGCAAGATCAAAGGTTAAAGAATCTACGTACAACGTAGACAAAAATCCTTATATAGACTAAAACAAAAGGAATAGATTTTATAGGTCTTCTTCTCTTTAATTAATATTATATATATATATATATATATTTAATATTTTAATTATATTATTCTTATTCGGGTTCAAACTTTTTTCGGGTTGAGCGAAGTAAAGCTCACACTCATCAGCTCACATAAAATTCGAGTTTCAATATTGAGCTCACACTCAGCTCAGCTCACGCTCACATCTTTTCGAACTATGTGAGCCCGAACCCGTTGACACCCCTACTAATTTGTTAGCTCATCTCATTCTTTTATCTGATTTCGATTATTTAATTTCATTAAAATAAAAATTTTAACGGCAAATGTTCTCCTCAACCAATGTAGGACTTATTTTATTTATTATTTTTCATAATTAATGAAATATGTAAATTTTACAAATTTTTTATTGTGCCATTCGGACCAGGCAGGACAGCACGATAATTTTTCATATCATGCTTGGACCAAGTCTCATTGGGTCATGGCCTTATCGCAACGTGTTAGTACAGTCCAACAATAAAATTGTACAGGACCGTCACGACACGATAAAACCAATTCGGCCCATTTTGCCACATATAGTCCAACACATGAGAACACCTGTTAGTCAAAAGTCTTAATTGTGTTCTCATCAGGTGGACTCTTTTGTCTAATAGGCGTTCGGAAGAATTTAAATGAGTATTTTTATTTTAAAAATAATAATATTAACCGTCAGACTTTACATGCGTGGTTAAAAATTTATTCCACACCTTACATAACAAAATTTGTTTTGCATTGAAGTCGTCGCGCTGAAACCAAAGCACTAGCTAGTAGCTAGGGTTAAAGGGACAGTGTTATGGTTCTAACTTCTAAGTGGTTTTTTCCAACAAATGAATGAATCACATTGTCCATGTTTAATTCAACGGTAATACTTTATTTTTATTTTTTTTGTTTGGAATACCTATTTTCGTTGAAAAATAATTATGTGTTTTATTCTCAACTGATCCAAGAACTAAAAGTTTATTCGCAAATCCTCAACACCTTAACTTTCTCGTGTTAAGACACATCTTATTATTTGAGTAATTTAACATCACATAATTCATTTCTATTACATATATATTTACGGTACAACATCACATGCTCTATTAGATATAGTAATGATGTATCACATTTTATGAACCCATTATTTACTTTTTTTGGAGAGCTCTCATGAAGACGAAAATTAGTCACTGCTATTAACATTAGACACCCTTATTTCGACCCAAAAAAAATTGTTATTTATATTTTGAATTAATTGCAACAAACTACAATAAAGTTGTGGGGGTGGTGAATTTTAAATCAAATGCAACAATTAATGCACCGGCGGTACATAGATCTTTAGTCAACCATTAGAATTTAGAATACAAAAATGATAAATGGCTCAAAGCTGATTCAAGTTTTGTGACACAATAAAAAAAAATTGAAAAAGAAAATGCAATAAGACATTTGTACCCTTATGTTTCAAAATTAAATTCAAATTTCAAATTTGATTCAAATTTCAAATGAAACAATTAGACAAATTACTTGGATAATTCAATTGACTTTTACATCTTGTCTCCAAAAACATCATTTCACTTAATTTTTTCTAACCACCTTGACTAAATCTTTAAACTTGATAGAATTTTTCATGAATGAACACTACCACCCTTTCATTTCATCTCTTTCAATCACCACCACCACCACCTCCCCGCCTAATCTCCACCACCTCTGTTTCTTGACTCATCATCTTTCTCTCTCCTATCTCTTTTCTTTATCTAATTATTGTCCTAATCTCTCTTCTATATCCATCACTCTCCCTAGACCCATTAACTTAATATGGGTTGCCCGACTCCGGTTTCTCAAAGACTCCAGGAATAGGATAGGAGAATCATAAATTTCTCCAGAATCATTCCATGTAATAATGGTCTTCGACGGATCTGATCTGCTTAATGTTACATAAGGCTTATCAACCGGTACAACTATCTTCTCTCTATAGACTAAAAAACAAATGTTGTGAAAGAATGAAGTAAAGTGAACAAAGAAAATCATGAAATTTCTAATTCTAATTGGCTCATGTGAATTAAGGTTTGTGTTTCTTAATATAAGGCTAATTCTAATTGCCCCATGTGAACAAGTAATGAATGTCAACGATTTGGAGTTGGTGGGGGTGGCTGTTAATGATTGTTTGTGGTTGGCGGTGGTGGTGGGAGCAGAGGAGGGAGCCGGAGATTGCAGTGTTGCGGGGGTGGGAGCGGGTGTTGGCGGTGGGGTGGGTGTGGAAGGGAATGGGTGTTGCGGGTCGTTTTTTAATTGGGTCGGGTCATAGGGATATGTTAGGATTTTTTACATTTTCAGTTAAAAAAAAAAAAATTGTCGGAATTGTGACCGGAGTATTTTGATGGATAAAAACCGCAAAAATAATTGTTTTGCTCCAACATTTAAAATGTGGAAATAGTTTATGGCCAATTAGTGCACATTACCCTTTTTTAAATCATTAAAAGGAATAACATCGAAAAATGTAAAATTTGAAAATATAAATAGAAGAATTTGTAATTAGAAGCTTGGTCAAATGATTTAAAAACTAAAATAAAATTTTGGGAGAATTAAAAACTTGAAAAAATATTGGGCGAAGTAAAGTTAGAATTATAAATTATGTCTCGAGTTACCAAGTATTTCTTTAAGAACATGTCATTTTATAATAAGAATCGAAATGGAGAAAATTATCTAAGTAACTAATTATAATTAAGTAAACAACATGTTTATTATCATTTCACATTAAAAACCTTGCGAAAATTGTAGCTTAGTTGATCATTTCACAAATATTAACTAAGAATGATATTTCAATCGAAGTAATAAAATAGCGTTATGTATTTTAAGAATAAATACATTAATTAGGAGTAATCAATTCGGCAATAGTCATGTCTCAATTTACCAATTAGTTATGTTGGGGTAAAAATGTCATTTTACAATAATAATCGAGACGGATATTATGTTTCATGTTATTATTTCAATTGAAGTTATAAAAATGTCGTTATAGAATTTAAGAATAAAGACATTAATTAAGAATTGTTGATTCGACCGTTCATCATTTCTCAAGTTACCAATTAGTCATTGGGGCACAATTGTCAATAAGAATTGAAACTGATATTATGTTTTTTGTAATTATTGCAATTAGAGTTATAAAATCATTACAACGTTTAAAAATAAAGAAAATGACTAAGAATCAATAATCGCAGATTCGACCGTTTATCATGTCTCAATTTACCAATTTAGTCATTTTAGGGGCACAGATGTCATTTTACAATAAGAATCGAAATTGGTAGTATGTTTATGTAATTATTACAATTGATGTTATAAAATGTCGTTATAGCGTTTAAGAATAAAGACATTAACTAAGAATCGCTCATTCGACCGTTTATCATTTCTCAATTTACTAATTTTTCATTTTAGGAGCACAAATATCAATTTACATAAAGAAAATATGTTTTAGGTAATTATTGTAATTGAAGTTATAAAATGTTGTTACATCGAGTAAAAGTAAAGTCATTAACTAAGAATCGTTGATTTACCAATTTAGTTATTTTAGGGGCACAATTGTCATTTTACAGTAAGAATAGAAATTGGTAGTATGTTTTTGTAATTATTGAAATTGAAGTTATAAAATGTCGTTACAACGTTTAAGAATAAAGACATTGACTAAAAATCGCTGATTCGACCGTTTGATCATTTCTCAATTTACTAATTCGTCATTGTACGGGCACAAATGTCATTTTACATAAAGAAAGTATGTTGTGTGTAATTATTACAATTAAAGCTATAAAATGTCATTACATATTGTAAAAATAAAGACATTAACTAAGAATCGCTGATTCGACCTTTTAATCATTTCTCAATTTACTAATTCGTCATTGTATGGGCACAAATGTTATTTTATATAAAGAAAGTACGTTGTATGTAATTATTACAATTGAAACTATTAAATGTCGTTACATATTGTAAAAATAAAGACATTAACTAAAAATCATTGATTCAACCGTTGATCATTTCTCAAGTTACCAATTAGTCATTTTAGGGGCACAATTGTCATTTTACAATAAGAATCAAAAGTGATAATATGTTTTATGTAATTATTGCTATTGAAGTTATAAAGTGTCGTTATAGTGTTTAAAAATAAAGGCATTGACTAAGAATCGTTGATTTGACCGTTGATCATTTCTCAAGTTACCAATTAGTCATTTTAGGGGCACAATTGTCATTTTACAATAAGAATCGAAAGTGATAATATGTTTTATGTAATTATTGCTATTGAAGTTATAAAGTGTCGTTATAGTGTTTAAAAATAAAGGCATTGACTAAGAATCGTTGATTTGACCGTTGATTATTTCTCAAGTTACCAATTAGTCCCGAATTGTCATTTTACAATAAGAATCGAAATTGATGATATATTTTATGTAATTATTACAATTGAAGTTATAAAATGTCATTACATCGTTTAAAAATGAAGACATAGATTAAGAATCGGTTATTCGACCATTGATCATGTCTTAATTTACCAATTAGTCATTTTAGGGGCACACATATCATTTTACATAAAGGAAGTATATTTTATGTAAATATTGCAATTGAAGTTATAAAATATCGTTACAAATTAGTCATTTTAGGGGTTCAATTGTCATTTTAAAATAAGAATATAAATTTAAAATAAGAATATGTATTTAAAATAAATTTTGTGGGTCAAATTGAAAATTTATAAAAATATTTGGTGAGTTATTGAATGAATTTTTTCTGATTGTTTTCTCATTTGTCCCTATAAAATTATATTTTTCCTACCCTAAATCCCTCAAGGGTTGTGAATTGATTACCCTAAAGTCCTTATCATATAAAAATATTTATAAAAAAAGTCACACAAGGGTTTCGAACTTTTAATCTACTATTCCTTTCTAAAATTTAAATATAATCACAATTTGAAATTTGTCAAAAAAAGAAAAAATTGTTGGATATTTGTCTGTATTTTCAAGCAAAGGAAAAAACAATATAAAAAATATCTAAATGAACCACAAAATCATAAGATAGTAATAAATAAATAAAAAAGTAATGAATGAATGAATTAAAAAAAAATGAATTAACGGGAAAAGTCCCCAGGCTAGCCATGAAAAATGTGCTCGGACGTTGGGAAAAGGCGAAGAGTGGTCTTCTCCCAACAAAAGAGATAAATTGTTAATTTCAAGAATTTGGCCAAAGGAGGGAAAAATGCAGGGAAATTTTGTTAAATATTTATCTCTATTTTCCCTCCTATTTTATCAATGCCCTTAATGGTAATTTTACATTTCCATAATTATTTGAGCCAAGTTTTTGATTCATTTTCTTTAGCTATTTATCACTACTCTTTAGAATAATGTTAAATTGATAGGGGATTGTCCATAATGGCCTTATCTTTTATGATGTAATTATTATTTTGCCCATAAAACCTTATAAATGTTGATAGAAGACCGAAATTATCCTCACATTGAAGGAAAAATGTAACACTCTTCCCAAATATTTGGTGAAAAAATCCAATAGAGAGAGGAGTAAGTAAAAGCAGCCTTCATTTTCCCAAAAATACCCTACCCCACCTCAGTACCGCCTCAATCATATTGGAACCCTATACTAACCTTGAAAATAAGGCCTCATATAACTAAAGCAAATGGGAGTTTCATGTTAATATAACGAAAAATAAAAAATAAAACAAATCATTACCTAAACTGTGACTATTGAGCTCGGTAGACCCATATCCAAACAAATTACATATAATCTTTTTTAAATGCAAATACACACTTATATGTAATATAAAAATTGGAGGATTGTCCGGTCAAGCACCTGTCACATGGATATAGTCGTCCCTGGCCCACTTTTACTTAACTATTATTGTCATCCAACCTTTCAGCAGTCCGGCTCCTATGCGGAACATGAATTATTCCGCACGTGCAGAACAATCTCAGCCGTCGGATAAGATTTTGAACGACCCAAATCTGGAGAGAAAAAAGTTACGATTGGACTTAAAATATTAAAAAAAAATTCTCTCCAGATCTGAACCGTTAAAAAATCTCATCCAACGGCTGGTAGCTTGTCCCGCACGTACGGAACAAAAAGCTATCCCGCATAGGAGCCGGGAGCACCTTTCAGTTGATAGATAATAGCAATATTTTGAAACTCAACTCAGACATCATACCAGAAAAAATATTGGATCAAGAGTTATTATTGGTCAGACCGTTATCAAACTGTTTATTGACATGTGCCGTAATTAATATTTAAAATAAGTAATACATAATTTTTAATAATTTAACACCATCTAATACATTAACTAGTAATGTAGCTTCATTTAAAAAAATAATAATCAATAACGATCCACTAATTTGACAATTCATGTTTACCAATTATCGAAATATCTTATAAGTTACAAACGAGCTTAACCAAATTAAATAAAAGTTCAATCACCAAAATTGACTTCTTGCAACATAATCTTAACCAAATTATTTATTTATCCTAAACATCAACATATAAACTACTCAATTGTATTACAATTTCCTAAAAAATAAATTTTCTTTACTAATTTTGTGACCTTACCGGTTCTCCGAAACCCATTAATCTCACGTAAGGGTGAAAGTGAGTTGAGCCATCTCGTGAGTACCTCAAGATTCAATTTGATATTCGGCTCGACAAGATCAGCTCATGAACTAAATGAGTACATGAGTCAATTTTTTTGGCTCATTTCAAATATGAGTCGAGTTTGAACTAGATAGAGTTCAACTTATTTATCCCATAAGCTGGCTCAATATATATATATATATATGAATTCTTCACTGTTGTTGCAATACATGACCTTTAAATTATGAACACTTCTGATATGGACCGGGTCCACAGGACCATACGATCCAGATTTGGTCACATCATTGCATTCCCTTCTCTCTCCTCATTCTGCAGAGATGTGGCCAAATTTGGACCACATGGACCCGGTCCATATCAGATTTTTCCTTAAATTATAGCTGAAATCCGCTAAAAACTTGGTTTGTTGTCAAAACCAAAAATATGAAAATAGTAAGTGATCAAATAACACATTACTTTTGAATAAAAAAAACATTTTTAGTATCGAGTAAACTAATGAACAACCTCAGACCATAACCTACTAAACAACGCTCATATAACTCGATCGACACCCCAAACCCATCCTTTTGGTATCAAAACTTAGTACCATGAATACACAGCAGCTCCACTACCCAATTGCATCAGCGATCATTAAAAGCCTCCATTTCTTGTTGAAAATAATTATATTACATCTGATACCATTGGAGCCCAATCTCAACAACTAGGGTATCAGTCAAATCTCCGTTCATCAAAAGTAATCATCAGGCTTTAATCACAGCGTACCACATAACCAACGAGCAATATCAAGAATAATCCACACATTAACGACGTACGAAGTAATCAATGTACACATGATCTTCAACAGCAAAGAGAATGGTTTGCCTCAGAGGTAGTGACAATAATATTTGCATATCATCATTCATATTTCTGATAATATGTGCAAGTATATATACATCATTGGCAAAACAATTCCAAATGAAATTACACTGAAAACAATCAACAAAAACAGAACAATTATCCCACATAAACAATCAAAGAGACTTCGTACAATGTCGTTGAGTAATTCGTATACAAGCTAGCTGCAAACAAAGTTGGTCATATTTCAAATAAAACTTAGTAACTATGCGGCGTCTCAAGAAGTAAAAGGTCTTCATCTAAAGCTATTACACTACAATCTGGAAACAAATAACAAGAACAGACAACCTCAGCTGTGATTATACGAAGATGTAATCGCGTAATTTCATTCAAAATTATATCATATCATTAATATTTCAGGAAACCAAGAACACCTGAACCACCCACACATAGAAAACAGATAAAAGGTACTAAGATTTAATGTGCATCAGAGAGATTCCCAGAAGACAAAATCATCAATACTCGTTTTGGAGTTCTGATGTCCCTGTCTGTTTTATCGTCATTTGCACTAACAACAACAACATATAACTCATTAAATCTCCAATAATCGAAGAATGGGCGAGGAAGGGATAGAACATAACATTTAACAATAAATACACAAAGTGTTTTGCTCACAACGTAATTTGCACTAAATAATCAGTAAATTCATTCATCATTTAAAATCGATTCACCATAAATGAAGACCACTAAAAATTTGCAAATAAACATGGAAATACTGAATATTTAAATAAATATGCATCCCATTAGACTAGCAATGGCAAGTGGGTTTGGCCCACCCGCGACCCGCCCCGCCCCGCCCCGTTTAACCCGGCCCACTTTTGGACCCGCCTAAACCCGTTATGACCCACGAGTTAAGTGGGTTTTACAAAGCAGGGCGGGGGTGGGGTTTACATTCAGAAAAAATCGACCCGCCCAGCCAAAAACCCACAACCCACCCCGCCCCAGTCACCCCAACCCGCCCCGTTTGGACCCGCCCCCAACCCATTTAACCCACCATACCCCACTGGCCTAACCCACTTGCATTTTGTAGTGTTCACTTTTACCAAGTTACTTGTTACCAGCAAGCGTAAAGTACTGGCTATGTTGCTTGTTACCGATAAAGTACTGACTATGAGCTTCTTTAGTACTGGCTATTTTTTTTTAATTTTAAATAAAATTCTATTATAATTATATCCTATAAATACCCCCTCAAATCCCCTCAAACTCACACCAATCTCACTCTATCATATATTAATCTATTTTCTAAATTGATTCAAGAGACGAATCTGTGCAAGCGGTTAAAGTCGGAGTCGGTGAAAGTGTGGAACATCTTCGAATACTCTACCAAATTTCGGCATTCTACGTTTTAGTTAGTGTATCACTCTCTAAATCTTAATTTTCGTTTTCATATTGTTAATCTTATATTATAATTGTTTGCTTGATTAATTTGATTTTCTTTATTTTGATTAAGTTATAAAAATGGAAAACATAGACAACATTTCTCCTCAAAATGATTTTGATTTTGATTTTACATTTGATGATGAAATTGATACAATTAATACTAGTGCTAATCCAGTCTCCGTCTCCCAGATCCATCTACTAGTGGTGTTATTCAGTCTCCTCTCCCTCTCATGGTCCCTCTTCTAGTGGTGATGAAACTAAAAAAAAGGCTAAGAGTTCAGACGTTTGGAAAGTATGGGAGTTTAATGAGGCAAATTTGACAGCTAAATGTAAGTTGTGTGGGCATGAAATCAAATGCAACACAATTTCCGGTTTTGTCAAGAATTTCTCGTGATATTTTGACAATACCGGTTTCAACTATCGCTTCAGAACAAGCTTTTAGTTTAAGTGGAAGGATTTTGGATGAAACTAGGAGTCGGTTGGCACCAAAGAGTTTGGAGGCATGTATATGTTCGAATGATTGGTTTGATGCCGAGTTGAGGGAGATGGGAGTTGATCCTAACGCGGTTGAAGATTACTATGCAATAGTTAATGAGGACGACGATGAAGATGAAGATGAAGATGAAGATGAAGATGAAGATCAGAGGTAAGTATTTTAAATTGTAATGTTTATTTTATTATGCAATTTCATATTAAATTGTAATGTTTATTTTATTATGTATTTTTTCATTTAAGTTTAGTACTTAGAATATTAGATAGTTTAATGTAATTTCATGTGGGAGGTTTAGACTACATAAGTCCCCCTCTATGTAGCACTAATTTTGTTATTAATAAAAGCCGGTAGAGGGTCCATGCCAAACCCCCCCACCACTACAAGGTGGCTTTATCTATATGTATGTCTAACTTATACTTATTTATTATGTCCAACTTAAACTCATCAAAATTAACTTGACCCGTTCAACCCACTGACCCTGCCAAACTCGCCAAACCCACACAACCCACCGGGTTAACCCCGTGACTTCGGCCCACCTTTGACGGGTTTTCCAAGCGAGGCGGGGTGGGTTGTTCATATTATGTTTTCGACCCGACCCGCCATGACCCATTGGTGGTCAACCCCTGCCACTTGTTCACGAGCCCGCTCCCAGAACATGGGTTAACCCATTTGCCATTGCTACATTAGACTAAGTCATCTTTCTCCGTAGAGGAGTGCTGATATCCCTGTCTATCTTGTCATCACTTGCATATCATCCATAAAATACAAAAATTAAAAAGAAAAAAATAAAGCGAGTAAAATAAAAAGGCAAATTGGCTCTACGAGTCAAAAACAATTTAACTTTGGTGATTTTTGTCCAAAATCTATTTTTTTGGTGGGGAGGGTCCAAAAAACAATTTATGTTTAGCGACGTAGAGTCCTTCCATCCAAAATTTACGTCGATCAATAGTTTATTCAAAATTTGATTTTGGTCAAACAAAAAACTAATGAGGGTATTTTGGAGATTTTACACAATAATCCCCACCCCCTGACTGCCTACCCGAGCCCCTCACTCCACCCCTGCCCGACCATTCCCTAACCCTGACCCATCCGCTCCCCACGACCCCTAACCCGGGCCGACCCGTCCGCCCACGACCCGCATTCGCAGAAGCGGCACCCGCACGCGCCGCGCCGCAGCACCACCGCGCGCGACCACGCCCGTCCCGTCCACCATTCCCACGACCACTTCCCCCTCCCTCGCCCTCAGCGCACCACCGCCGCTACCACATTCATCCCCCTCTCGCCATCACCCTGCACCGCGCGCATGACCACGCTCGTCCCCAGGGAAAGCGTGACCCCTCGCTTTGATGAAGAAACAAAGACTAGATATTGATGGGTTAATCAATTTCAGGTAAAGATTCATGGGTTTTCTTTTTCTTTTTTTTCTAATCGTTTCAAAGGTGAGGGGGGAAGGAGTCGGTGAGGGAGGGTGGATGAGGGATGAAGGTGGTGCGGTGAAAGTGGCGGGAAGAAAGGGGATGAAGGTGGTAGTAGTGGTGGTGCAAAAAGAGGTGAGGGGGAGGAAGAGTAAGTGAGGGGATGGTGGATGGGGATGAAGGTGGTTGCGGTGGTGGTGCGGTGAAGGTGGCGGGGGAGGGAGATGAAGGTGGTGGTGGTCGTTTATCTGTGAAGGTGGGTTGGGGGAGGGGATGGGTCGGGTTGAGGGGTCGGGGGGAAGGGATGGGTCGGGTTAGGGAGGGGGTCGGGTAGGGGGTGGAGGGAGGGGGTCGGGTAGAGGCGGTGGGTAGGGGGTAGTGTGTAAAATCTCCAAAATACCCTCATTAGTTTTTGTTTGACCAAATTCAAATTTTGAATAAACGGTTGGTAGCGGAATTTTGGATGGAAGGACCTACGCCGCCAATCATAAATTGTTTTTGGACCCTCCCCACCAAAAAAATAGATTTTGGACAAAAATCACTAAAGTTAAATTATTTTTGGACCTGTAGAGCCAATTTGCCTAAAATAAAATGAAATGGTAATGACTTACATCCTCAGAGTAAAAATTATTTTCATAGTGAAATTAATACTCAAAGTATATTTATAGCCATCATTGGCAAAGGCACGTAAAAAATGATAATAACTAAAAAAACAAGATTTCCCCCCGCCCCTAAAAGTCTCTGAAAGATGCAAAAGTGAAAGATTTAGGGTGTGCTTGAGTCTAGTTTGAATTTGGTCAGGTTTGAGACTCAAACTCAGACTCAAACCAGCTTTAGATTGAATCTGAAATTTGGTTTGAGGATGATTTACACTTCAGATTTCATTCATAGACTCAATTCAAAGCTGCTTTGAGTTTGGGTATGAGTCTCAAACCAAACCAAACTAACAGACCAAACCAGGCTCAATCCAAGTACACAATTAATAGCCCTAATTAGGGAAGCCATAGCCATAGCCATAGCTGCGGCAATCTTAAGGGGGGTTATATATATAGGAAAGCAGGGGATACTTTCGTCTCCAGAAGGTTCGAAATTAATTAGGGTTTTAGGAAGTGTTGTGCAAGAAATACCCTTCTATTATTTCTTTTGGAAAAACACAATTGGGCTTGTGTGGGAGGCCCATATTATTAGCCCAAAGATATGGGATTGTGGAAATATCCAATAAACTTTATGGGCCAAATTTTCATTATGGTAAAATCAACCAGAGGCCCAGAATGTTTAAAGGACAACAATGTTTAATTGGAATAGTCTACCTCGTTTCCCGTACCTTGAAGGGGACTATTACATATTCTCACGCGAGAATGTTGGGTTATAGAGTATGTGGTATTGAACAAACGGACAATGATAATGACGATTTAGGTAAAATTATAATTAAAGTTTCGTTTCTTATTATAAATAGTCTACTTATTTAACATAAATTGTGTATCTCGAAATAGTGAAATATAATATCTTGGTAGCGCCCTAAATGTAGTTAATTTTTTGACGAACTAGGTTAATAATTTCTTTTGTCTTTCATTATCGTTTTTTTAATCTTGTTTCTCTCTCATTATTGTTGTTTAATTCCTAACAGGAAGACACCCTGTCAAGACCGGAAAAATAGAATATTCCCTGTGTCCTTATTTCAATGTCTCATTTTTCTTATTAGGATGTTTAAAATTGAATTTATTATCTCTAAATTTAGCTAAAATTTAAATAATTTTTTTTAATTATATCTCGAATAAAAAACTATTCTTAAATTTTAGTCTAAATTAAAATAAAAACATTTAAATCTGAACGGAGAGAGTATTATTCTTCTATTATCACTTAATCACATAAACACTCTCTTCATCCCGTACTCACCAAAAAGCAGAAGAAAAAAAATGCTACAATAACAAGTATTGAACATGATTAACAAAGGAGTGCTCTATTACGTGATATCCTAAAGATCATTTGAGGCTCTACTTTAACCGACAAAGGCTGATATTAAAGCTTTACAAAACTTGAGAATTAAGGATTAAGGAGTAGCTCAGTGGTTGAGGTTGCTCCTTCCCTGGACGAGGTCTTGGATCGATTCATACTTCCCCTTCCCCCTTCCCCCCTCCCCCCCCAATAAAAAAAAATAATAAAAAAAAAAACTTGAGAATTATTCTTCAAATACACAACCTATTGTATATCTTGTCCTATTCATCAAAAAGTATATATTTTCCTCTCTTTGTTTAAACTTTAAAGAAGTCACCAACTTTTCAGTATTATTTGGTCCCTTCATATTTTTGTTAGAAATAATATAAAGGTCTAGAAAGAAACCTTATAACACAAAATAATATAAAATAACTTTGGAGTGATCCCTTCCCATCATAAATCATTTATAGACTTCTTAATTCTTCATCTTCGTAGCTCATATAACACTCCCTGAAGTCTATGATCTCTAATTTCATGAAAATAGTGAAGATAATTCCCCATAATGTGGATTTTATAATTTTAGTTGCAACTCCAAAACCTTTAGGTATATATATATATATATATATATATATATATATATATATATATATATATATATATATATATATATATATATATAGGTTAAGCTACTCTTAAGTTAGTGGCCATGAAATCCACTAATTTGTTTGTTAATTTATTTATTTATTTTTCAAACAATTTTCTCCTTGATAATTAAATTCTAGTATAATTATTACTTGGACGAATAATTTGGATTATAGAAAAATCAACTGCGGTTATCCTTTACTCAGATTAGTCCTATTATTTTGTTTATCTTGTTTGCGATCTTTGGATGAGAGGGTTGTATAGATTGTCTTGTGTCCCGCGTCTCATTCACGACATTTGCTCAATGAAACTTAAGTATGCATACATTGGGTCAATTGATATTGTGAGGGAGTTAGCGTGTAAAAACAAGACTAATGAACCGATCCATCCTTCATTTTTCCTAACTACTATATAAAATTTGGCATAGCCCAGTTAATAATATTATACTAATTCTATTTTCTATTTGTGACAAAAAAAAAGAAAGGAAAGGAAAGGTTCTATTTGTACAATTGTAGGAGAATTAATAAGGATTTATAAGGGTATTGTCATTATCTTTCCTTAATGAAAGTCGTACCATTTTACTAGCCTAGATGGTACTGAAAGTCGTACCATTTTCCTTAATTGATCTTCCGTCCCGGCTCCTATGCGGAATAGCTTTTTGTTTCGCACTGCGAGACACGATCTAAGCCGTCGGATGAGATTTTCTAACGGTTCAGATCTGAAGAGAGAAATTTTTTTATTTTTTATTTTTTAAGTCCAGCTGCAACTTTTCTCTCTCCAGATCTAGACCGTTCAAAATCTCATCCGACGGCTGAGATTGTTCCGCACATACGGAAAAAAAGCTATTCCGCATAAGAACCGGACTGTTGATCTTCATATAATTCAGGTACGAAAACAAGGGAGGGGATAGCAGTCGCCTCCCCAAAATTTCTAAAAATATCACTACATATAGTAAATTTTATATATAGTTTAGAATATTTTAACAAATTTGCCCCTAACATTTTTTTTTTTTTTTTGTTTTTGCAATTTTTATATATAGTTCAGCATACTATTGCAGTTTTCGCCCCTCAACGCTAAATTTCTGGCTTCGTCCCTGATATAATTGATAGACTGGAGAAGAAGCTGCAATTTTTGTCTCATCTACACATGGCTTTACAGTAAGGACCACCGATTTTACAGTAAGTACGAATGCAGTCCCCTCTCTAGCAATCTCATCTTTATATTGATATACTAAATACCGTCACAAATTATTTGTTCATATTTATTTTTTAATTTATCATAAATTAATTGTTCAATTTCTAAATAAATGACTCATTAATTATAATTTTTTTCCAATCATACCTATTATTGTACATTGAATATTGAATAGAGAAAATTGAGAGAGAAAATAAAATTAAATTGGGTCATATTTGAAACTTTACCATTCTCGTGCAAAACACACAGTGAACAAATAATTTGGGATGCAAAACACACAGTGAACAGATAATTTGGAATGAAGACAGAGGTGGCTAAGGCCAAGTGTGAGGTGAGCGACCACACAGGACCTTCAGTTCTTTGGGGCCCAAATATTTTTGGGTCGAGATTAGTATGTCCACCCCAACAATAATAGCTATTCCCTCGACACAGGAGCTCTCGACAACCGTAACTAATCTCTTCGCTACAGAAGTTCTCCCAAGAGGTAAATAAATGATCATGAAATACTATATATATATATATATATATATATATATATATTTATATTTATATTTGGGCATTCCGAATTCAATGGTAACTTTTTATATAATAATTTATTTATTTATTTATTTTTACTTAAAATTACCTTTTAAAATTATACTTATTTTAAAATTTTCGCAGAAGTCATTCAAAATGATTGAGACGGCCATGAAGGAAGGAAGTAAAGGACAAAATTGTTGATTGGAAGAGAACTATGAAGCCAACTTGATCTTTTACACCCCCAACTATTTATTGATCAGTTCCTAAATTCTAGTGCCATTCATTTTAATTTACACATTCATATAATTCAATGAACCACAATAAATATGCATGCATTTACAAAGAATGCAGGGCGAAATTTCTTACTACATTACAGTTAAGTAGTCTGAAATTTCTTACTACATTACATCACAAAAACCTGTTCGGACAGACCCCGGACAATGGCCGCGGACGATGCATCGTTAAATGCTGTTGGATATTTGTCTTTCTTTTCCCTCTAAAAATTACAAATTTTACATTGCCATAATCCTTAATTAATCTAAATATCACTAGTCTTTCTTTAATTAACTTGGTATTGGTAGAGCATAGATAGGGAACTGCTAAGACAGATTAATTTTATGTAATTGCTTTGATATGATGAGTTTAAGGATACACTGTTGTGTCTGGCTTCTGACATGCATGCCATTAAATAGATTGGATCTAACCTGATTCTTGGCTCTGGCTTAGTACTTGATTTAATTTTTTCTCTTAATTTTGGGAAGATTTCGCAATTTTATTAGTAGTAGAAGTAGTGGCAGATGTATCACGGTGGTTGTTAAAGATCTCAAATCGACTAGTTTGTGTGGATGTATTTTGCAATATATAAGTTTTGGCAATCTTTCCCCTCTTGAGGTACATTTTGAGTGATTGAGTTAGGCTCAAGTCTATTTTTTACAGTGGCAGAGTTACATTTAGATGATAAATATATAAGTGACTTCACACAATTTTTTTTGAATTGTCGGGTGCTTCAGTTTTCTTTATTCCTGGATACGACATTGAACAGAAGCAATCAAAGGCTGCATGTAAATGATGCCAAAGTTATATTTATATGTGTCAAGATTTACTTGATGCAATCCCCACTTGAGATTTTGAAAGCAACACAACGAAAGATAAATTTCAGTACTGTTTTCAGAGGATTTGATTTTTCATTTTGTTTTCTGGATTTTAGCAGAGAAGGAAAACATCGAGAAAATAAGCCAAAAAAAGAAAAAAAAACATTTGAATTCAACCTACAAAAATAGTAAATAGTGACAAGACAAAAATCAGCACTACGTGCGATTCCATGAAACCGCGAATGTTGCTTTCATTAAAATAAATAAATGAATTTATTCATCAATTTCCCACAACCACAATGTTTTTGACGTTTCACTGAGTTTCCATTGTTCATCTCAATTGGACATTGCACTTTAATTATAACTTCTTTTTTTTTAAGTCCGGCTGAACGATTGTCCCATAAAAATGAGAGAAAATTGCCTCACAGAAGGAGGAAATAACCCTAGAAAGGAAGACTCTTTAAGCTTGCCTCATGTATGGGACCGGAGGGTGTCGAAGCTTGCCCTCAATGGGCTGCGGCCTCTTTGACACTTTAATTATAACTTGAGTTTGGCACATTGATTTAGGCCATTAAATTTATACCCTTTTTAAATAATTGTCACATTTCGAAATTCTATTGTACAAACTAAAAACTCATCACGATCTTATTATTTCTTTTCCGCGAACTTAATTATTACTATTATTCTAAAATTATATTTAGAACTAATTACATCTCTAAAAGGTTCAAAATGAGAATAGAATATCTTATAAATTACAAATAAAATCATTAGTTATAGTTTTTTTTTGAAGCCTAACTGGGGCGTACACCCCAAGAGGGAAGAGAGTAGCACCTCATAAGAGAAGGAATAGATAACCCTAGAAAGGGAGACAATTTAAAACATACCCCATGCGCGGGGAGGGTATCGAACCCACGACCTCGACCTTGATCGGATTAGCTATAGTTGAAATCTGAATTTTACCTTTGAGGACCAATATATGAAGGGGTTTTGAAAAAAAAAAAATTAAAGGAGAATCCAAAATCAAATAACAAAAAAAAAAACAGCAAAATAAATCAACACTTAAAAAACAATTTCCTTACACCATAGTTTCATCTTTAAAGCTAAAAGCTAAAAGTTGTATAATTAGGTCTTAGGACATATTCAATGGATCCCTTTCTCATAATATATTAGGGATCATGAATTTAAATCTATAATATATAAAGTTATGTCAAGTTGAGTTAGAACCTTCATGATCTGACATGTGGCATATTATGACATGTGTTCCAATCATAAGCTTTCATGTGGCAACTTTGTCATTATTTTTCTTCTAAAAATAGTGCTTCATGAGCTATAATCTTCATCTTCATTCTAAAGTTACTATGAAGATGAATAGTTTAGCTATAATCTTTATCTTCATTCGAAAGTTACATATTTATAAATTATACAAAAAGTATGTAACATAAATGAAAAAGTTCAATGATTTTTTTTAATGAATAAATTGAATGGTTTTCTTTTTTAATGAAGAAGTTCATTGGTTCTTTTTAAATGAAATAGTTGAATGGGTCTTTTTAAATAAAGAAGTTCAATGGGTTTTTTTTTTTAAATGAAGAAGTTCAATAGTTTTCTTTTTTAATGAAGTAGATTTAATGTATATGGGAATTTTAAAAGTCTTCCATCATAAAGTAGATTTAATATTTTAAGAAAATAACATGTATATAGGAATTCTAAAAAGCTATGTAACATAAATGAATTGAATTTAAATGAAGAAGTTCAATGGTTTTTTTTAATGAAGAAGTTGAATGCTTTTCTTTTTTAATGAAGAAGTTCATTGGTTCTTTTTTAAATGAAGAAGTTGAATGAGTTTTTTAAAATAAAAAAGTTCAATAGTTTTTTTAAATTGAATAAGTTCAATAGTTTTCTTTTTTAATGAAATAGATTTAATGTATATAGAAATTCTAAAAGTCTTCCATCATAAAGCATATTTAATATTTTAAGAAAATAACATGTATATAGGAATTGTAAAAGGCTTACATAAAAAAATATGCATAATAAATTTTTAGATTCTTATTAATGCATATAGGAATTCTAAAAGGCTTGCAGTATGAAGTAGATTTAATGTTCCAAGAAAAAACGGAATTCTTATTCATGTATATAGGAATTCTAATAGTCTTGCATCATATGAAATTCCAAAAGTCTTACATCATAAATTAGATTTAATATTTAAAGAAAATAATCGACTATATAAACCAAAACCAGCCATGCATTCCCTCACAAAACAAAAAACAAAAAAAAATGCCATCAAAACAAACATGATTATTCATTCTTATAGAGGATTTGCAAATATAAAATTTGCTCTCCACTAATCTTCTATGCAGTTGTCTCTCATTTTTCTTAGTCATATTAAACACTCATTTGATTTTAGACACCATAATCATTAGCAAATGCTATATATAGATTTTCAAATTAGCACCAATCACCATGACTTTAAAGGTTCAAGCAATGCAATTGTCTACAACCAATAAGCAACCATATATCTAGAGCTCATTAACATGGTTATCCAGTGTCAGTCATATCTCTAAGCAACAAGCAAGCTAGAAAACATGTACGACATCATCAAAAAAGATATGAATTAAAACAAACAAATAGATATACAACCGTGCATCGCACGAGGATGAAACCTAGTGCACATATATAGCAGGGGTGTGTAGTTTATTGTGAGATATAGGGCCTGCAAATGGAGCGGGTTTAGACCCGTATCTGACTCGAATCCGATTTTTTTTTAGAATTTAGTAAGAACTCTAGACCCATATACCCGCATCCGAATCCAAATCCGTATAAGAGTAATAAAATGGTTACGGATCTGAAATATAAACAACCGGATCTGTTAGACCCGAATCCGTTTATGCAAATATATATATTAATTATATATATGGTAATAAATAAATAAATATTATTATATATAAATGATTTTTTTTAACATTTGGATCAGTTCACATCTAAGGCTAGATTTTTACCCTAATTTTATCCTCACATATAAAAGTATATGAATAAAAGTTATAAAACATAGTTCTTCCGTCGTTTCATTCTCTTTTCATCATAGTCGTAGAATTATTTGTGAATTGTAGTGTAATTGAGGTGAAGTAGAATCGGATATGTAAGATTGTTAGATTAAAAATGTATGTTTTTAGTCCGCCAAAATAGAAAAGTAAAAAATAGGAGGATTTGACTTTTTGAAACGGGTTTTACCATATCTGTATCCGGATCGAAATCGGCAGATCTGGTAATACATATTATGGATCCGTTAGGATACGGATTCATATTTGGTAGAAAAAGTTAAAAACGGATATGAATCCGGAATAAACAATTCCGTATCTGTTTGTATCCGTTTGCAAGCCTAATGAGAGAGATCAATTGTACAATTAGAAACACATTTTTTCCAAAAAAGCCAACTGATGCGAGGTAAATTCAGCGGCAAGAAAAATATGTTCTTAAGACTTATACAATAGATATTTCTCATCATTCACTACAACTCCCGCAATTGCAACTAAGGGTGTTAAAGAAAATTCAAACTGCACCGCATCAAACCGCATTAATTATGCGGTTTTTATTTTTAATTGATTTTGTTACAGGTTGAGAAATTTTGAAATCGCAAATTTGATGCGGTTTGAAAATTTTATGAAACTAAACCACATCATACTGCATATATATTATATTGTTAATTTAGTATAATATTTAGTATAAAGAAGATTCATTTAGAAGTAATATAAATGTGAGACTTATTGTTTATGAACAGAATTGTTAATATTAAGTACTATACATGTCTCTATCTTTACTTTTCATTTTTTTTTTTTTGGATTGATTTATAACGCTTTACTTTCAAATTATTTACTTTGTTAATATAAAATAAAATGCACATCTTTTTAAGACTTATCATGATTTACGTATCAAAAAAACATTATGTTCTATGTCTCTATTGTAATGCATCATATAAAGAATTTCTACTATTAACTTATTTGTTTGTCATGATGGCCAATATACTATTATCTTGTGCTAATTAGTAATTTTTTTGAAAAAAAAAATAAAAATGTTTCATACCGCCAAAACAGGGCAAAAAAAATTCTCTATCCATATTAATATGTGTCTTGTTCTCTATCCCCCACGGATAGATAATTGTCATATGTTTACTTTTCCCTTACAAGTTCCACTAGTCTTTTAGGTTATAAATTTTTAATTAAAAAAATTAAAACATCAATTTTTTATTTGTGGCACAAAAAATGAAACACAAAATGAGAACAGAAGATTGCTCCGGACAAAACATGCAGCAGAAGAAAAGGAGTTGAAGGTGGATTCTCTTAACAATATAAAAAATTAAAAAGGCAAAAAGGGGGAGCAGTTAAAGTAATTAGAAACCTTGCTCAAGAATCAAGATAACTAAATTTTTTTTAAAAAAAAATAGAGGAGCAGAGAGAGAGCAGTAAAGGATGACAGTTCAAGTGGAAAAGTATGGGCGGCAGCAACGCCGCTCCAGCGAAGGATGCATCACCACTCAATCACTTATGACTCACGACTCAAAGAGAAAGGCAGAGCGGTCCTTTTTTCCCCCTTTTGATATTTTATATTCGAATTCTTCACATGCCATGCAGCACCATAAGATTTTGTTTAATTTCAGCCTTCTACATTTCATTTTATTTACTGCAAAAATCAAAATGGAAAGCCATGGATCACTCTATTTTTATATATTTATGAATCACTCTATTTACTAATTGCTATTTGTTGAAGGAAATTGAATTAATAGCTTAGTTGTTAAAATATAGGGCAAAAAGTACTAGGCATATCTAAACTATTCTCGATTCTCCATTTTAACACTTAAATTATTATTTGTGATTTTTTGACATTTGAATTACCCAAAGCTATCCAAACTAGCACAACCATCCAATTTGACCGTTATTTAGTAACAGAATAGCATCATGTGAGAAGCATGTGACTTTTTGAAAGAGTATTTTCGTCCAATTTTCGAAGGGATAAATGGGAGGTTGAGCAAAAGGATCATTATATAAAGAATATTATAGCTTCTTATTGATGAGATAAAAAAAATGTAACACATAATAAGAACAAACAATTCTTGCCACTCAAGAAATAAAAAGATTATTCAAGACATGCATGTCATCGGCAAAAAATCGTCTATCCCCGTTATGTGTCCCCACGAATGGATATTTGCCATGTGTATATTTTTCTCTTGTGGGTTCACTATTTATTTTAGATTATAATTTTTTAATTAAAAATTTAATACATGTCATTTTTTTTGTTGGTGGGAACAGGAAAAGGGATATCGAATTGGGACAGAGGATTCCTAAGCCATATCATCCTACATTTTCGGCTGACTAGCAATCTGTTTAGATAATGCTCCGTTTCAAAATTTAACGGTAAAATTTCATATCCATATATTTCTTTTAACATACAATTGAACAATTACAAAATTTAAAACAGATTTTTTTCTCTAAAATTTAATGCTCTCCAATTCTACCCCCTCATAAACTCAACACCAAGCCATTGGCACTAACATTAATTCAACTTACTAGTCAGTCATCTATTTCCAATGCTATATGCTTGGAAGTTTCTGAAATGTGGCTTAGTTGTATAGGGAATGTTAAAATCAAGTTCCAAGATATTTATCTTAGCGAAAATTAACTCTGGTTTCAAAGTGGGAAAAAAAAAACTAACTTCGTTCCATGTTTGAAACATTTACACTTTTACGCATACTAAATAAATAATTGAAAGAGAATTATTATGAAAAAAAGAAGTCTAAAATGATCTTAATTAATGACTAAAAAGTTAATAATATTATTAATGTTTAATTGAATAATAAATTAGAGGAATGGCTAAAAAAATAACAATAAATATGCATTGATTTCTAAAACGTGACAAACAATTTGAAATGCTTATAAAATTGAAACATTACAAACAATTTGAGACGGGTAGTAAAAAAGAATAAATAAATAAATGAGACTAGAATAAAAGTTAAAGTCAATTTTCCAAAGATTATAATCTTCTGAAAATCAAATAATAGAATCACAAAAGATTTGCCTTGGGATAGCAAAACGGATTTGCTAGAAGGACCTCTGAAACTTGACTGTGAAACCGAATCAAGCCAAGGCCAATTTGCCTGAGCAGCACAACATTTTCAGAATGCAAAAAAAAACACAGCTAAAAGTGGCATCAGAGGTTCGAAAACCACGTGGTTTCAAGCCAAAAATCACCCCTAACACAAACAGAAAAAAACGCTTGCACTTGGCAGTTTCGAGTCCCCACACTCTAGTCTTGGTTTTCAAATTTGAATGAGATAGTTCTGATATGAAAGCAAATTCATTAAATTATGTGGTTCAGAATTATAGAATAAAGAGAAATATAATTTTGTGATGACGTGGTTAATTTTGGATTACAATGTACGTGTGGACCCGATTCATATAAAAAACATTCATTTGAATGCCTCTTCCCCATAACTTAATTCGGATATTGACAGAATTTTTGTCAATACAATACAACTTTTACTTTTATATAATTGATTTGACTATTAAAAATAAATATTTTAAGAATAATTGAATAATTATTCATTTATTATTTATTTAGTTAACAATTTAACGGTTAAAATTGTATCAGTATGATACTGACAAAAAAAACGTGTCGTATAGTGAAATGACTTCTCCCTCCCTCTCAACCCAACCAAAACCTCTATTTATTTCCACCACCCTCGTTCTCATTTCTCACATCAAACACACTTGACACTTGACTTTCTCACCCAAAACCAAATATCATCAAGAAATGGGACTTCTTGGGGTTTTCATTGTGGGTTTTCTTTGCATGTTCTCATTTATTCATGGCCATGAAGAAGGTTGGATTCAAGCTCATGCTACTTTCTATGGTGGTGGTGACGCTTCCGGAACAATGGGTCCGTATTTTTTTTTTTGTAACATTTCTCTGTAACATTCTTAATATAAAATTTAATGTTTAATATTTATCTCTAATTTTTTGTTTGTTCTTGGATGTATGCAGGGGGGGCATGTGGGTATGGTAACCTCTATAGCCAAGGCTATGGTACAAACACTGCAGCTTTGAGTACAGCTTTATTCAACAATGGATTAAGCTGTGGGGCTTGTTTTGAAATAAAATGTGTAAATGACCAAAGATGGTGTCTTCCTAGGTCTATTGTTGTCACTGCTACCAATTTCTGCCCTCCTAATTTTGCTCTCTCGAACAATAATGGTGGTTGGTGTAATCCTCCTCTTCATCATTTTGATCTCGCTCAGCCCGTTTTTCAACAAATTGCTCAATATAAAGCTGGAATTGTCCCCGTTGCTTACCGAAGGTATATTGTAAAATTCTTGATTCCTTAACTTCTTACTAGCATTTTTATGGTGAATTTTCTAAGTCCCTTCCTTCCACTGGCGGAGCTTCATGAGGGTAGGAGGGGCTACGGGCCCCCAAAATTTTGACAAATTTTTTATAGGAAATTTTTTTTTTTGGTGATATTTTCTTATAATTATTGTATTTCGCCCTAAAAAATTCGGTCCCCTATATTAAATTCCTGACTTCACCACTGCTTCCATCTATTTAGACAGTATTCCGTTTAAAACTCAATACCTTTAGTGCGTGACTCGCATATTGTTTCTTAAAAATTTAATTTTTACTGACCAAAATGTTTTTAGCTCAAAACTGCCAAAAATAAAAGCCTCGATATTTTCTGTATCATTTTCTTTTCCATCTTCGGTTCAATTTTTAGTAGATAATTTCGGGGATGAAGTCAGAACTTTTAGGTTAAGGGCGAAAAACTGCAACAGTATATCAAATTATATATTAAAGCTGCAAAAAAACGTTAGGGTGAATTTTATCAAATATTCCGAACTAAATATAAAATTTATTATATGTAATAATATTTTTAAAAATCTTGAGGGCGGGTGAGAGTTTTCATCCCTAGATAATTCTACGTGTTATACTTTCTTCACAAGTTCCGCTTGACATTAAGTTATGAGATAAGACACAAAAACGAGATAGATAATTAAATCCGCAACCAAACAAAGTAATTTATCTTCTCTGTGTAAAATATTTTTTTGCATTGAATTACATTTTTACCCTCACTTTTACCCTCAGGTTGAGCAATAAAGTTCGACTTAATTTGAGCCAAATATTATCACCATTTTTATGGTGAAATTGCCAAATTTTGACCTTGATTTCATTGAATATTATTTTCAGAGTACCGTGCCAAAAGAGGGGTGGCATCAGATTTACCTTGAATGGCCATTCTTACTTCAATTTGGTTCTAATCACCAACGTGGGAGGCGCCGGAGATGTCCATTCAGTTTCAATCAAAGGATCAAGAACTGATTGGCAACCCATGTCAAGAAATTGGGGGCAGAATTGGCAGAGCAATTCTTTTCTCGATGGCCAAACCCTCTCTTTTAAGGTTACCACTAGTGACGGTCGAACTGTCTTCTGCAATAACGTTATTCCGGCTGGTTGGTCCTTCGGCCAAACATTCACCGGTGCACAATTCACCTAAATCTCCGCCGCCACAGCACCGCCACCATATCTATGAAGAAGGGGTTTCTGTCGGAGTCTTTTTAAGGAAGACAGAAACACGGCAGCGGTTGGTTGTTACCACCCGCCGGAAACTTCATGAAAGTTTGTACTAGTATTGTTGTGGACCTGTGGTTGTTGAGTTGAATTGTATTCTTCTTCATTAGTGTTATTTTTATTTTTGAGCTTCTTCTTAGTGTTAATTGAAATTTTAAATTTGTGATATTTGTGAGCTTGAGCTAGAGCTAAGATAATCTGAGCATGACACCAATATTCAATTTCGAATTTTATCTGAGTTGAGTGTGAGTTTGATCCCGCTCAACTCGAAAAAAGTTCAAATACGAATAAAAATAATATAATTAAAATATTATATATATATATATAATAATAATAATAATAATACTAATTAAAAAGAAGATGACCTATAAAATCCGTTTATTTTGTTTTAATGTATATAATGATTTTTGTCTAGGTTGTATGTAATTTTTTTAACCTTTAACCTTGCTATTTATTTATCCTTTTGTTATCTTTTTATTAGTTTATTTTTCTTCAAAAATTAAGTATATATATATATATATATATATATATATATATATATTATTCTTGTCAGAATTTAGTTTTAATACTCATTGTATTATATTATTCTTGCTATATGATTTTGTGTTTTTTTGCTAATATGAATTTAGCTCGTGAGGTTAACTCGAGCTCACATTAAAATGTGAGTTGAGCGTGAGCTCAATGTTTGTGAGCTTTTCCGAGTTGAGCCTGAGCTGCTTTTCAATTTTTATGTGAGTTGAGTGTGAGCTAAACCAAGCTCGGCTCACATGTCTCGATTGACACCCCTACTTGCTAGCATAAGAGATTTAACAAATTGTTTACAATTTTATCTAATTTAACTGATTAATTGACCAAATTTTTAGTCATAGACTTTCGGAATATTTGTTCAAATCCATGATAAGATTTCAAGTGGAATCATAGACTGTGATAAGGTCATAATTCAATAGGCAACCCTCTTCTCTGTCTCTTTCTTTTTTTTTCTCTTTTCTTCCTCGTGAAGTTTCTTCATTTCTTAACTTTCATGACTAGGGTTGGATCTCCTTCTTACACATTTGGTGTCTTCATCTCCTCTTTTTGTTGTAAATGGTGATGAAATTTGTTCAAGGTATTCTGATTTAAGATTCAAGACTCAGATGCAAGATCTACTTCAGATCCTTCCAGATCTGGAGTTTCCCTCTAAATCCGAAGTTGTTCTGGGCCCTTCCTTAGTTTTCTTCATCTTTCCGAGACAATCTATGGGACGGTTGATACGTCAATGGTCTCGTAGATTATTGATTTCTAAGAAAGGTGTTGGAACTGAGATTGCTACTGCTGTTCAAAGATTTTGGAGAAGATGCTGCGCAATTTTTTATTATGTATTTATTTTGTCTATTGTTTGTAGTATGTACCTAGTCCGGGGTGTGAACTTTTATCTATTATCATAGTGGTCTACACCATTGTATAACTTTTATTTCTTTATTTTCTTTTTATCTTTTGATTGTAATGACTTCCGTTATTTTATGATTAATGAATAATTTTTTTTATTTAGCAAAAAAAAAAAAAAAAACTGAATTTTATTATGTCCTTTGCCCGAGCATCTAAAGCGGTAGTTGGCCTTAAATGAATGAGGCGGCCGCTTAACATTTATAGTTTAAGAAGATTCCGGAATTTTTTTTTCTTTTTTTCTTTTTTAAAGCAAAAGCATGAGTAATGTAAGAAAGCGGAAACAAATTAATATGTTTATAAACATTTTTCTAAACCTAATAAATAAAGTAATTAATAGGGGTGTCAACGGGTTCGGGCATAGCTCGAAAAAATGTGAGCGTGAGCTTAATATTCAAGCTCGCTTCTTATGTGAGGTGAGCGTGAGCTTGACCTCACTCAGCCCGAAAAAAGCTCGAACCCGAATAAGATTAATATAATTAAAATATTATATATATATATATAATAATACTAATTTAAAAAAAACTTATATACATATTATAATTATAATTATAATGTGTGGATTAACTCAATAATCTTTTTTGGGTAGAAATTGGAGATTATATTAAAGAAAGAGTCTTACAACAGGAGAGAGATAGGTACAAAAGTTAAAGGAAGAGAGAAAACAGGAAAAGACAGCGTGGGAAAACACGGTATAAAATATATTGGGATGAATCACAACAAAATGGTGTAGAAGAATTCAATGGGATTGTCAAAATTGGAATTGCCACCGACAATGGAATTAAATCAATCTTTTAAAATTTGCAAATTTATCATTTGTTAAAATTTTAAGTGAATGGATTCTCTTGTTTTTTTGTTTTTTTTTTATTATATAAGACTCCTTTTATTAGCATATCAAACAATTCTGAAATTTTTGCTTCTTTTTGTGTATTCTTGTCCAAATTTAGTTTTAAGGCTCATTGTATTATGATATTCTTGAGACAGGATTTTCGTTTTCTTCGCTAATATAAGTGAGTTTGGAAAGCTCGTGAGCTAAGCTCGAGTTCGTGTTAAAATGTGAGCTGAGCGTGAGCTCAAGGTTTATGAGCTTTTCCGGGCTGAGCGTGAGCTATGCCAAGCTCAGCTCACATAACTCGATTGACACCCCTAGTAATTAATAGTTTAATATTGTAGTTTAAAGACTATTAATTACAAACGTTTTTTTTAATCGAAGAGGCCAATAGCCCAGTGGGGGCATTGGTCGGTCCGTGACCTAGAGGTCCCGAGTTCGATACCCTCCTCCTGCGTACGGTAAGCTTTATTCTCCCTTATCTAGGGTGTTCTCTCTTCCCAATGTGGGGCTGTCCTCTCTCCCCAATGTGGGGCAATCGCCCATCGGGGCGTAAAAAAAAAAAGGACAATATAATAAAAAAATATTCTTTATTAAAAAAAAAATTACAAACGTTTTTATTAAGGAAAAGTGTATACACTCACTAAATAAATATACAATTAGGTATGCTCGAATGGTAAGAGTTTGGATATGCTAGAATGATAATAGTGAAGGTATTTTCAATCATTTAGAATTTTTATTCAGTATAAATTAATGAGCGATCATATGTTGGCTATTTGCCAAAAAAATTTGTAGAATCAAATAAAGTATCATTCAAATTTTAATCGGGTTAGTCCATCAAAATGCCAAGATATTGGTGAAAAAGAAAACTAAATTCATTTTCTTGAGAAATAAGGTAAGAAGATATTCCAAATAACTAGTTGATTATTCTATTAGACCTTTTTTGTTTTATTTTTTTTTTACTTAAGACCCTTCATTCTTTAAATACGACTCAACCAACATACAATATGGAACAGAAGACCAGGATTCTCTCCGAGGAGCAGAAGACCAAAGCAAGGGACAAAAGAGTTGAGAATTGAGATGCTGTAAAAAAAAAAAAATATTGATGTGATTCTTATCTAAGAAATTTACACTTCACTAACACAGTTTTAATCACCGAGTTTTTAATTAATAAAAAATTTATGGTAACTTATTTATGTTTTTTAATTTTTTTATAAAGTCAAATGTAAAAATTTAATTTGGGAAATAGTTAATTAACACTTTGCATACTTATTATGGAAATTAGCAGAAAATTTATAAAAGAAGAAATAAAAACTTGACCATTCAAGCCTGGAATATTGGGCCCATACAAAATAGACAAAAATAAGTATTAAAAGTCAATCCGTAATTATATATCTGTCTTTTTATTTTAGTGGGCTTTTTTGCAGCAGTCCATGGTTTAACAAAATAAGTATTGTCAAGAATGGGATTCGAACCCATGCCCTTTCGGACCAGTACCTGAAACTGGCGCCTTAGACCAACTCGGCCATCTTGACTGTTCGTGTAATAAATTGTTATCCAATACTAAGGTTATTCAATAATGTAAGTTAATTGGTGGAATTCGTCTCCAAACAATTTACGATTGGTGACTTTGGATCCCAAAACAAATTTTTTTTTTTATTTTAGATACTCAAACAATTTGCGTATTTGTATCATGGGTCATTCTATTAAAAAAAATCCCTAGTCAACGGTTAGTCAACATTTATTAAAATATTTCACTCAAAATATCAGGAGTATTTTGGGTAATTCATCTTCTTCAAACTTGGAAGTTCAAATCTTCAATTCAAAGCCAAAAAAGAAGAAGAGAGACTCACTTGATCTTGCAAGCTTGAAACTCCGGCACCTCTCCAAAGCAAAAATCAATATTGGAAGTAAAAAATTTACATGAAATTTCAAAATCAAATTGCCCAACTCTTGCTAACCCACCATTAATTAGAATTCCCCTCCAAAGCCAAAAATGTTTCAATCTTAGAAGTCAAAATTTACATGAATTTTCAAACCAAATTGCCTAGTTCTTGCAAACCCACCATTAATTTGAACATAATACAAAAGAAATCCCGTTAACCCATATAAAATTACATTAAAAAGGGACAAAGTTGAAGTTATTTTGTCCATGGAAAGTCTCCTCTTGAAAACAATGGTTATTTTGGCCATGGTTATAGTGATTTGAAGTTTATTTTGGCCATGGTTATAAGGATTTGAAGATTTGAAGTTTTGAATTGAAGATTGAAACTTGAAGTTTGAAGGAGATGAAGTTTTTTTTGGGTGGAATGAAGAAGATGAATTACTCAAAATACCCCTGATATTTTGAGTGAAATATTTTAAAAAATGTTGACTAACCGTTGATTAGCTATTTTTTTAACAGAAGGACTCATGGTACAAATACGCAAATTGTTTAAGTATCTAAAATAAATAAAAAATTGTTAAGGGACCCAAGTCACCAATCGTAAATTATTTGGGGACGAATTCTACCAATTAGCCCATAATGTAATTCATTTAGGTGCAAATTACCCTTACTTTTTTTCCAACTAGAACCACCAAAAAGAAAATCAGAAGTCACAAACCCCAAGTAAAAGAACAGAGAGCGATTGCAGAAAATGGAGAATTCGGGGAAATGGCTAGAGAAGGCGCTGCTTGAGCTAAGCAAGAAGATTAAAACGGGCCTTGATTTGGATGCCGATATTATTTCTGGCCTCGTTTCCTATTGTGAGATGGCTCCTCCCCTCGATGCCAAAGAATATCTTGATGTAAGAATCACGCTTATATCATCTGGGATTTTCTGTTTTTTTATGGGATTTATTTTATTTGTTTCTTCAATTTATAAAGTTGCAATCTTTTGTGCTATAGTTTTATAGTGTCTGATAAATACTGCTTTTTTTGGCAATCGGCATGTTTTTTGTACTCAATCAGTTGTTGTTCTTGCAAATTCTTGGATCTTTAAAACAAGTGATCAGGAGGAGTTTTTTGCTGACTAATGCTATTGGGGTTTGTATTTGGATTTAGCTTTTGTTTGAGAATTTTTGTCCCGGAGACCGAGTGTGAATTGTTTATGAGAAGAGACGTCGATCAGCTAGAGAGAATTTTGTATTTCGAAATGGATAGAAAGGGTAAATCACTGACTAGGAGAATTGTGTCTCTTCTACACTATTTGTTTGGCATCAAGATGTTCGGAGAAATCTACGCAAATTTGTATTCAATGCAATTATTCTACTTTCTCAGAATTCTATTCTGACTGTGTAACTAGTTAAAACTTTGAAATCCTGTACTTATAGCTGGATTAGCTCAAATAGAAAGGAGTTAAGAAATATACAACCTATCCAAGTCTCCAAAACTTTCAGGAACTTGTAAGAAAATAACCTTACACATCTTGGATGCAAGGTATGCAAAACTCTCGGATGGTCTGAAAATAATCACATGTTCATGGAAGGAACTTTCTGAATTCTAAAAAGTTTACCACATTAGGTGTTTGTTTTGCTGGTGGGATTTCTCAAACAGGAAATATTCTCTCACTTGTATGTTTTTCGAGAATTTTAGATATCTATATTTTGCTTTCTGTTTTTTATTTTTTAATTTTTATGTTAATGGAGTTTGAGATGCATTCTCTTGTCCACTTTTGTTTTTCTGTTAAAATTTGTCGAACCACTGTGATCTTAACATTACTTCCTTTGTACCATAAACTACAAGTTCTTATTCTTTAGTTATATACACGATTTATGCAAGTTCGAAGACGTTGCATAAAGCATGCAAAAAAAATGATTAGGACTGAGGCATAAACTCTAGGTTTTCTAACCAACGCGAGAGCTTCTTTTTGTCTACCCTATAGGCTAACCATTTTTATTTGTTTGCTTATTGCTGCCTTTCGATATAATAAGATATAGATAATACAATTTGGCTATTTTTGGGTTTTCTATTTCTTTTGCGTTTCTCCATTCGTAGATTAATTTTTGGATTTGAGTCATATTACTGTCACAACTTGTTTGTTGCATCTTAAGTGTTAAAGTTGTAAGTTGTAACTACGGGTGTGTTTGGAAGTTTCCGTCTTGGTGAAATCGTAAAAGGCTATGATTTGTGATCCAAAGTAAAAAAAAAATTACCCGAGTGACTATTTGAGTATAGGGACTCCACAAATTTATGCTGAGCTTCATGGAATTGGTTCTTTTGTTTAACCTTTATCTATAAGTATTGTAACATAATGTCTTCAAAACATAGAGAGTCTTGTCCGCATTGGCTAGTTCAAAGTAAAAACAAATACAGTTTGGACACGGCTTTCAGAATCAGTTCGTAATATGGGTCATCACCCATTTCTTCCCTTTTTGTTTATAAAGATCAATAAGAAGAGTTGTTTGGCACATTTATTTTTCCAAAAAATCATGTCACCCATGTTACGTCATCTCAGAATTGATCATGTTAATTTTCTAATCTGATGCAGAATATAATAGGCCAGGAAGCTGGAAGAAGTGTTACTGAAGAGTACTTGAAGCGAAGAGGTCATTCAGATGTTTATACTACTAATCAAGATACTTCAACCTCTGAATTACATGCTTACATAAAACCACCTTCCAGCACTGGACTAGGAACTGGATCAAAGAAACCAGTTAAAGCACCAAAAGAGGTTACCATTACTACCTCCACTCATCGTGGAAATCAGGCCACACCAGGAACATCTGAGTCACAGAATATGCAAAAAGGAAATCAAGCTAATCAAGGCAATTCTAGAAAGAAAAAGTCGGGTAAAGTTGTTTCCCTAGCAGAAGCTTCAAAAGGGTCGATCATATTTCAGCAGGGGAAGCCATGTTCTTGTCAAGCCCGTAGACACAGGCTAGTAAGCAATTGTTTATCTTGCGGGAAGATAGTTTGTGAACAGGAAGGTGAAGGACCGTGCAATTTTTGCGGTGCCCTTGTGCTGAAGGAAGGAAGTTCATATGCTGGTCTAAGTGAAGGTGCTATTCCCCTTTCTGAAACTGAGGCTGTAGCCGATGCTTATGCTAAGAGGCTCGTTGAATATGATCGAAATTCTGCAGCACGTACAACAGTTATAGATGACCAAAGTGATTACTACCAAATTGAGGGGAATAATTGGCTGTCAAAGGAGGTAAGCATTCTTCACTATTGATTATAAAATTCCCTTTGCCATCATTTCACTTTCTCTAACACTATTTCTTTTTCTTGCATTAAAACAGGAGAAAGAACTAATAATGAAGAAAAGAGAAGAGATAGAGGAGGATGAGCGTGCTCAACGCAGTAAAGTAGTTATGACGTTTGACCTGGTTGGGCGAAAGGTTGTGATCTTTTACTTTTGAAAATCTCCATTTACTTCTTAAGTTCAAGACTTCGCGTTTCAGTGGACAGTCTTTATTTACCCCCCCCCTGCAAAAAAAGGGTTCAAGACTTCACGTCATATGGATAATTTTTCTAGATTCACTTGGGTTTTTTGAAATATCTAGTTCTTGATTCATTGTTGTCAATGTTACTGCCTTAATATTTGCTCGGACAGCTTAGTAGTATACAAGAAGATTCTCATCTATCATTGCTCAGGTTGTCCATTCTTTACGTTGTGCAGGTGCTCATGACTGAAGACGAAGCCTCCAAAAAAATGCAAAATGGAATTCTTCAACGGCCAACAGAGGAAAGAGAAGCAACACGAATCATGCCGAGTCCAAATCTTAAAATACAACCCGTCTTTATGGATCCAGGTCCGAGGAAAGCTGTTAAGGAGAACGTGAACAAACGCCTACAGAACGGGTTGTGCTTGGAGATCAGTGGGAGAGTCCAACATGATACCAATGAACTGAAAAATCCAAATGCAAATAATATTGTAGGAGCTACTGCATGAACTTAAAAGGGTTATACTATTAAAGATGATATGAAATGATTCCTCCATAACTATTCAGATGTCTCGAGGCCTTTTATCTTCTTACGTACATTGTCATTTTAGTCCCTGTTTTTCTACACTTAGATTACTCTGGTCCTTTGGATATATATCTAATAAGGAGTAGTTGTCATATTATGTCATAGATTCATATTATTCTAGAGAAAACATGTGATTTTCTCTTTTTGTCAGTAAATTTTTATTTTAACTCTTTCTATACATAATCTATTTTTGAGAATTATTAGCCACTTTGATCATCAACGTTTTTTCGTCTAGCCACTTTGGTCAAAATTCAAGTTTTTTAACTTATTTCATCATTAAACATTTTTCGGCCTGCCAGTTTGGTCAAAAATAATTTTTTAAACTTTTTTCATCACTAAAGTTTTTTCATTCTGCCATTTTGGTCACTAAAGTTTTTTCGGTCTACCATTTTGGTCAAAAAATTTAGTGACCTAAATGGCAAAATGAAAATACTTTAGTGAGCAAAATGGCAGAATGAAAATACTTTAGTGATCAAAATGGCAGATAGAAAAAACTTTAGTGATGAAAAAAGTTAAAAAAAACATTTTTGACCAAAATGGCAGTATAAAAATGTTTAATGATGAAATAAGTTTAAAAACTTGAATTTTGACCAAAGTGGCTAGACGAAAAAACGTTGATGATCAAAGTGGCTAATAATTCCTATTTTTGATTTACTACTTTTATCAAATTAGTATAAAACTAGTAATTTTCAATCACTTTGAACATGTATTTTGTATATGTTTACCAGTTTTAATGGTATTTTTGTCAATTTAAGTCATTAACACTGAGGATATGTTAATAACATATAATTAAAAGTGGTAGGAAATCATCAGTTTCACACTAATTTGACAAAAATAGTAGTTAAAAATAGTTTATATAGTAGAATATGGTAAAATATTAAATTTAATTTAATTTAATATTACTTTTAATTTAATTTTATATCATTTTCTCTCTCCAATTTAATTATACATTCTTTTTAAAAATGACCGATTAAAAAAATATATACAGATAATTTGTAACGAGTCTGTACCACTTAAGTATCACAGTTAACACCTGAGAGGAAACAAAACATTAAACATCATCATATGCCTATTCATTCTCCAAACTCACGTGACACTGATCCATCGAACAATAATATCCAATCCAATATGTAATGTGATTAATCTCCATTCAAACTGCAACCCAAAATCCAAAACACCCTTTTTTCCGTTTTAGCCTCTTGAAAAGTTTTCTAACTTTGTGCACTTGTTGCCAAAGGTTAGGTTAGTCTCCAATACATCTGTTTCAGTGGTATTCTGGGATCAGCCACTTTGTTTGACAAAGGTTAGGTCTGTATCCCGTCCATCCCCGCCCATACCCCCAATTATTGGGGACTTAATGGGTTATGCTATTGTTGTTGTTGTTGTTGTTGTAGTAGAATTTTATGCTCTTTCACAGCATATAATCTGATGATTCTGGGATGAACCAATTTTCCGTTTCTGATCCAATTTGCCCCCACCACCAGGAATTACTAATAATAATTCTATATATATTCAGGTCCCTTTTCTTGATTTTATACATTGTTTCTCATTTTTTCAAAATTCATATAGTACAATTTTTTGTTAAAATTTTCCCGTGATTAATTCACCCTCGAAAGTTCGCGTCTTTTTCATGGTAATATTAATGTTTTTTGGGCTTTTCATTCAGAAATTTCGAGGGAATTTGAGAATGAATGATTCAGATGTTATTTTTGTTCTTCGTTTAGACGAAAGTTGGTTGCTTTTATTAATGAGTTTGCATGTCAAAGACAAATCACACCAAGGTATACTTATATGGACTAATTGGGCTCCAATTCTTGTTCTCTGTAAACCCTTTTGAGCATTTAGGGTGCACATAAATGCTCTGTATGCTGAATTAAAGAAGCATGATAATGTACATATAAATCAAAATAATTCTCGAGCTGTCTGATGCTTTTTAACTTTGATTTGAGGGCATGATTCCGTAACAAACGTGACGGTATAAGGATACTGTTTCAGTGGTTTTTTGTGAGCGTCACCAGTGTTGTCAAATGGCCCCCATGGCGCTATGTGGTGGCGTTTTCTGCAGCTACCGGGATACGCAATGGCGCCGCCATGTCGCTATGGCTTTTGAGTTATTTGTTTGATTCATGTTGCTTTTTATTAGATTATGCAGTGTTTTATACATATTTTGCATTATTTTATTGTGTCCGCTATGAGGCGTTATAGCATCCGCTATAACGTTATGACATTTTTTTGGCTTGCCTCCATGATCCGCCATACGCGATTGACAACACTGGCAGTCACTTTGTGCATTCATTGTCAAATGTTAGGTTAGTCTCCAATCCATCTGTTTCAGTGGTATTATGCAAGCAGTCACTTTGTGTATTTATTGTCTAAGGTTAGGACTATCTCCTATCCATCCCCGCCCATACCCTCAATTATTGGGGACTTAATGGGTTATGTTATTATTGTTGTTGCTTACATGCTAATTTTTTAGGTTGTTTTTTAGCATGTACTTTTGTTTAGGTTTTTGGATGATTATGTACTAGAATTCACTAATTGGGGAAAGAAACATGTCTCTGGCTTGCAATGCAGATTCTGTTGTAGCGTGTTAACTTGGTTGTATAAATTCAAGAATGTAAATATCCTAAAAAAAATTGCTATTCTGGTTGTACGGCGCGATTTTTCAGTCATTCGGAGTCGGAATGTAAATATCCTAAAAAAAATCTGTTAACCTTTCATACGAATTTTATTGTAAGAATTTATTTCATTTGTATATACAGCTAATAATGATTCAGAGCTTGCAGGTAAATCATGAAGACAAAAGGGCATTCCGGAGACAATAAAAGTAGAAGCTCATTGCCATTGTTCATTGCAGCTGGCTTGTGTTGTTTCTTCTATCTTTTAGGAGCATGGCAAAGGAGTGGTTCTGGGAAGGGAGATAGCATAGCTTTGGAAATGACAAAACATGCCGATGATTGCAGCGTTCTTTCCAACTTGCAATATGAAACCCATCATGGTGATAAAACGTTTAATGATTCCTTGTTAGACATCAAGGAATTCGAACCCTGTGATGATAGGTATACTGATCATACACCGTGTCAAGATCAAATGCGAGCAATGACGTTTCCTCGGGAGAGTATGAACTATCGGGAGAGGCATTGTCCACAAGAAGATGAGAAACTTCGTTGTCTTATTCCTGCACCAAAAGGATATGTGACCCCTTTTAGATGGCCAAAGAGTCGTGACTATGTACCTTATGCAAATGCACCACACAAGAGTTTGACTGTTGAGAAGGCAGTGCAGAACTGGATCCAATACGAAGGAAACGTGTTCAGATTCCCTGGTGGCGGGACTCAATTTCCTCACGGAGCTGATGCGTATATAGAACAACTAGCTTCTGTAATTCCAATTGATGATGGAACTGTTAGGACTGCGTTGGATACTGGTTGTGGGGTAAGCTTAACACTTTATGAACATGTGATTCATTCTTTTATGGCAGTTATACATCTTATTCTTTTGGCTGTTGTATATGATGGGACTTTTTGTTTAAATTTTCGAATATATCAGGCTTCATTTCATTCATGTCCATGTTAAAGCGATTTTATGCCTATGGTGTGATAGGTTGCGAGTTGGGGTGCGTATTTGTTCAAGAAGAATGTTATAACAATGTCATTTGCACCAAGAGATTCACATGAAGCACAAGTTCAATTTGCTTTGGAAAGAGGTGTCCCTGCTGTGATTGGTGTACTCGGAACTATAAAGCTACCATATCCATCCAGAGCCTTCGATATGGCTCACTGCTCCCGATGTTTGATTCCATGGAGTGTAAACGGTTAGCACGACGATGCAAATATTGATTTTAGTTCTTTTTTCTTTCGGTTCCTTTCCCCTGACTCCTGTTTACTGAAGACGTAAAATTGTCTTGCAGATGGAGTATATATGATGGAAGTTGATCGAGTTCTTAGACCTGGAGGGTACTGGATACTTTCAGGTCCACCCATCAACTGGAGGAACAATTATCAATCATGGGAAAGGCCTAAAGAGGAACTTGAGGAGGAACAGAGAAAGATTGAAGAGATGGCCGAACTTCTTTGCTGGGAAAAGAAGTATGAGAAGGGTGAAACTGCAATATGGAGGAAAAGAATCAATAAGGAGTACTGTGCTGATCGAGAATCTCGCATTAACATGTGCAACTCAGCTGATATTGATAACGTGTGGTAAATTTTCAAACTTGTTAATCTCTTAATTCCACCAACGTTTTCTAATATAATCAATTGCCAAACTTCAGGATAATAACTTTGCTATACTAGACACGTGCATTTGAATTCGATACTTCCATAACTTTCACATAGTTCCTTTGCATGTAATATTAATCGACACTTTATGATGTGGAATAGGTACAAGAAGATGGAGGCCTGTGCAACTCCGTATCTGGGAAACTACCAGCCCGGATGAAGTTTCTGGCGGGGAACTGAAGGCTTTTCCACAAAGACTTCATTCTGTCCCTCCGAGGATAGCCAACGGATTCATTCCTGGAGTCTCGGCTGACTCGTTCCAGGAGGATAATAAATTATGGAAGAAGCATGTTGACACCTACAAGAAGATTAATAAACTCCTCGACTCTGGGAGGTATCGCAATATAATGGATATGAATGCTGGTCTGGGCAGTTTTGCTGCAGCTCTCGAATCTCCCAAACTATGGGTCATGAATGTTGTACCAACAATAACTGATAAAGATACTCTGGGTGTCATATACGAGAGGGGCTTGATCGGAATTTATCATGACTGGTGCGTTCTGGCATATTCCTTTGACCTCCTTTGCTACTGCTTTCAGTGTCTTCCCTGGTATCCGTTTTTGGGATTTGCAAATCATTAAAGATTATATAGAGAATAGTGATTGTTATTTTTGTTTCACGACGTGCTTTTATCTTTATTTGATGAGCTTTTGTTTGAGTTGCCTGTCCGATTTCTGCTCTACACCTATCATCATTTGCATAATTGACGAATGCCTAAAATATTCATAATCATTGTAATCGACTGTTAATGATTAATTCTTTAAAAGTAAAAAATGAATCATCATCATCTCTGAAGTACATGAACAATAGATCATATATATTCCCTTTTCTGTCTTTCTCGGCTGGATGGTGTCAGCTTTTTTTCGTCTAAATACTTTCCTCCTATTATTCTGCTCTTTATGTTTAATTTCTTAGTTTCCCGTTCTCTTTCTTTTCAGGTGCGAAGCCTTCTCCACTTATCCTAGGACATACGACCTTATTCATGCTGACGGTCTTTTTAGCTTATACAAGGATAAGTAAGTTTTTACTTTATTAGGACAATCGCTCACCTCACGCTTGTCATGCTTAGCTTTAGTAGTAACTCTGAAGATACGCTCTTTTAATTCGACCTTGTAGGTGTAGCATTGAATATATTCTTTTAGAGATGGACCGGATTCTAAGACCAGAAGGTGCAGTTATTTTACGAGATAACGCAGATGTGCTAGCCAAGGTGAAAAGAATTGTGGTGGCTATGAGGTGGAACATGAGAACTCTGGATCACGAGGACGGCGTTTTAGTCCCTGAAAAGATTTTAGTTGCTGTTAAGCAATATTGGGTTGCAGGGGGAAAGAACAGCACATTTTCATAGAATGTGAAAAGAGGAATAAGAATATTTTCACTGATATGGGTTGATTTTCAGCCAAGGCCAAGAAAATTGTATTTACCTTGAATTGTCACCAAATGTAGCAAATAGGAGAAAAGGTGACAATGTTAGAAATCATTATTTTCTTTGTTGTAGTTGTTGGTAAAAATCAAAGGTTCCTAGTCGGTCTCCTTTTGTCCTAAATTGAACATTTAAATAAGAAAGTAGACGTTCAATTTTGTCCTAAAATGTTGTAGAGCTGATTATTTTGTCCTCACCGCAACGCTGTCTCTGGCGTCTAGCGGCAATAGACTCCTGAGTAGCCTGGCGATTCCTGCGAGTGCCCTGCCTTCCAACCACAGCCTCTACTCGGAACACGCTCCCTCGGCCGTATGGAAGGTTGCAGGACGGCAGCTGCAGCCATATCGGAAGCCCGCGATCTGCAAGACACCGACTTCCCAGCTGCTGCGAAGGCATCCATGATCGTTTGTGCAGCCCAGGTGATGAGTGACTTGTACTGCGCAACAGTTCGAGGCGAAGGCTTCTCGAACTCTTCCAGCATCAACCTGTTCGACTCCTCCTGCAACATAATATTAAAATTAGTATATTCAGGATAAAAAACTAACTTACGAAGAAAACGAAATGAATAAAACTTACCAAAATGTCGTCTATTGTAGCGGCGGATTGAATACCCATCGGGAGTGGCCTGGGATCCCGAGTTTGGGGGTTCGTGATATGCTAAACGGTAATGCGATTGCACCAATCCATGTACTCGCGGGTTGGTACAATAACATTACCGATGGTGGGAGCCGCGCCAGCCATGGCATCCACGCGTAAATCCCACAATGCAATGTAATCGGCGTGGACTTTCTCCTAGTTCCTTGACGCTATCGCCTTCAACCTGTGGAGGTCTTGGCCTTCTTTAGTGCTCTCTGTCACTGCCGGGATTGGTACTACCTGCTAGAACCCAAATTGACGCATGACTCTGTCGGGCAGGTGGTACTCAACCATCTCGAAGCATACGAGGGAGTTACGGGCTCGGCAGTTCATTAAGAAGTCGTCATCCCTAGACGCCCTCTCTGCGTAGACGGAATCAGGGTACGGCCTCCACATAAACTGCAAAAAATATAATTGTCAGTGTAGAACAATTTAGATAATAATAAAAAAATCAATTTATTTAATATTAAAAATACAAGAAAATCGAATTTAACTCACCCCTTGTGTCTCCATCATCAAATCAAGTTGTTCGCGAAACACCAACAGTTGCGCTTTGGGAGCGTTGCGGAAACTCCGGGGGACATTCTACCTAGCCCCGTGCGGTCTACCGTCGGCGGGGATTTCACCCGTATTTGCCCTCGGTTCGTCAGACGGAGAAATGAAATACGCTCCCACACCCACAACTGATAAAAACAAAAAATTTGGTTATTAAATATTTAAATCACAAATTCACATTACAATTTAATTAAAATTTAAATAAATTGGACAAACTTGAATAAGCAAGCAACACCGGCGATGTCCTGTGAGTCAGCCATGCACGAGATGCACATCTGGCGGTACAAATGTGCGAGTACACCGCTGGCCCATGAATGCCCGTCAAGCTCTAGCTGGTCAATAATGAGGAGTAGATATCGCAAATTTACTCGGGAGCCCGACTTATCGTGGAATAGGAAACTACCAATAAATATCAAGATCAGAGCCCTAGCCCTCTCCTCTACCTGGCGGTCGGTAGCATCATCACCTAGAAGCTCACTAATGTGGGCAAAAACCTCCACAAAGCTGCAAACTGTTTCCCTTGATTCCCACCTCGGTGGGTCAAAATCCGAAAAGATCGAACACGTGTTCAATCCATCCGTCCTTGGAATGATTGTAAGATGCGTCCAACAACACTACGTGGCCCCTGGTCGGTAGTCCTAGAAGACATCCTACGTCCTCTAGTGTGATGGTCGCCTCCCCGCAACGTATGTGGAACGTGTGGGTCTCCGGGCGCCATCTCTCAACTAATGCAGTCACGAGAGCGTGATCTACATTCATATTACCTAATCTACATCATCTCCCAAACCCTACTAGGTCGATTAGGTTTAACACTCGACGGTTGGTTTCCCTAGTATAGGCAGCGTAAAAGTTACCCGAACTCGTAATCACCTTTAACGGGTCGTTCAGGGTCTCTTCCCAATGCCATATTTCTAAAGATCTATGGGACGGTTGTTTGTTCAAAACTGAGGGATCAAAAGGACCGGGATGAAGATGAGAGGAAATGGCCATCTATAAAAAAACAACACATACAATTTATCAGAAAAAATAAATGTAATATCTCCAATTCTACTTTTGCCTTAAATTCACACAATACACAAAATTACCAAATTGACAATTTTACAATAGCACAAATGCCCTAAAATCACAAATGCTCCGAGTGTAAATCCACACAATCACAACTTCACAATTCACAAATTACCCAATCAACAAAAATACCCTAAATTCAAAAATACCCAAATTCAACAAAATCCACAAATAATTCACAAAATCAACAAATTACTTTGATTTCCTAAACATAATTAGTGTATTCATAGTTAAACTCAACAAATTATTTACTATTTTTCCAAAGAAAATTCAAATTAAATTTTAATTTTTTACCTCACAAATTGAGAGTTGAAAGAGAAAAATGTTGTTGGAGCAGCGTGGCGGCGACGGTCAGCAGGCAGGGTCGGCGACGGGACAACAAGGGAATTTAGGGGGATGGGGGGTTTTTGTTTTCCTTGGTAAAAAATGACGGGAGGAAAGAGAAGTAGGGGATTTAATTCGGCCCAATGGGAACGTAAGTGAGTTCCCGAGCAAAACGGAAGTCCCACTTCCGTTCCCATCTTGTTCCACGTCGCCCAGGCGTTCAAGTGTCATGTCACTGGGACGGAAGTCCCACTTATGTTTCTAACCGGGAACCGAAGTGGGACTTCCGTTGCGGCCACAAATGTTGGTCCATCTTTTTTTAATTCTATGTTTTGGGTTTTCTACAAAAACAATGACAGTCTAATGCAAACCCCCTAATATGATTCGGATTTAGGTTGTAACAATTGAAAATTTAATTATTACATCTAATAGCTCATTAGTGTATATAAGTGGTTAATAACCTTAAAATGTGTAATATATAGTATTTTATAGTGTAAAAAATACATCAAATAATGTATATATAAGTAATAGATGTACATACATTTTATTATTGTGTATTATGTAACTATTTGGTATACTTTTATACTATTGAATATACGTAGGACACTGAATATACTATGTAATGGGTTTGAGTAATGATTTAGGGAAGTCTGAAGAAGAAAGTGTTGTAAACTAAAGTTTGAAAACTTAAAAAATAATAGCCAATACCAACTAACACATATTTTTGCAACTTATGTTTTATTTGTAACTCCAAAAGAATTTAAAATCATCAATACATATTATTTGTAACTTATAAAATTAAATATTGTAACCTCCACATTTTAAATATTGCAACTCTTAATATTTAATGGTGAAAGGAGTTGTGAATGACCATTTTTCTATTATAAATGGGTTTACATTTCTCACTCTTTATAATAATAAAAAAAACATTTTGATTTCTCCTCTCTGCCATCGCACAACAACGATTTCTTCTTTCATTTTTTTATATTGATTTCATTTGCAAGCTTTCGCCAAAGAATGGTTTTGTTTACTTTTACTTGGGCAATTAGATCGGACTAATTCGTGAGAATTTTTTTAGTGAATACGCTCATTGACGAGACTACAAGAAAATGAGTTTTATACTGAAGTCATGAGACTCATGACTGATCGCTATCACCTGCACATATGGAGGTCTCCACGTTTTTAGAACAGTAACTTTGAGTTTGAGGTGTGTTAGTATAAGAATTATTAAAAATATCCCTGGTGCTTTGAGTGGGGTATTTTTTAAAAAAATTAACTAACAATTGACTAACATTTTTTAAAGGCAAATTGGTGTCTTGGGTAAAAAAAAACAATTTATATTTTAGAAGGAGGGTGCAGAAACTATGTTTCAATACCTTGTGTCCTAAAACAATTTAGTTTTGATGCACTAGATTCTTCTGTCAAAAAATCATCCAGTCAACTATTAATCTTAAATTGAAACTTGGTCAACAATAAAATTATAAGGGTATTTTTGTATTTTCAATTAAACCTCTTCCCTCCCTCCATTCTCGTAACCCCCCACGCACCCACCCCACGCCTACCCCTTCCTTCTTCAACCACCCCCCCCCCATCACCGTCGCCTTACTCAACTGCCACGCATCACCGCGAACTTCTCCCACCATTTATTTCAACCATTTCCTCCCCATTCCCATTATCACTAACACCGCCATTCACATTATCAAACGACACATTCCTAAGGGGAGACAGAGATCTAATCCTTCTCCTCAAAGATCTATCTAGAAGCTTCAAATCCGGCCTTCTTCCTCTAACAGAGACTTGAGAGTTTCATAGCACGGATCTGACCGTTCAAGAAAAGCTCAGCGACGGAGCTCATAGATCCAGGCCCTGAAGTTGTTCCATTATTATTGTTATCATTATTTGATTATGAAAGAATTAGAATCTTTATGCTTTTTGTTCTCTGCAGATTATGTAAATTTTTTCATGAAGTTGTTGTGATGGGGTCAGGAGATTGGAGGGTGGGGGACGGGGGAGATGAAGAAGGAAAGGGTAGAGGTACGAAAATGTCCTTATAATTTTATTGTTGATCAAGTTTCAATTTTAGATTAATAGTTAATTGAATGGTTTTTTGACGGAAGGATTTATTGTACCAAAGCTATTTTAGAATACAAGGTGTTGAAAATATAGTTTCTGGTCCCGTCTTCTAAAAATATATATTATTTTTGGACCTGAATGCCAATTTGTCTTTTTTTAACGGAATTACCTTTGGAAATTGGAACTCGTAAGTTGTTCCGGAACCATAAAAAAAAAATTAAATATCTAAGTCACCAATTATAAAATATTATCCGAGCAATTTCACTAATTTACCAAAAAGAAAAAGGCAAATTGGTATAAATAGTCCCTAAACAATTTTCATCCAGAGCTAGAATCCCGAAAGATTTTTTTTTTGTTTTTAAAACCCTCAAACAATTTATGTTTGGTGTGTAAGGTCCTTCCGTCTATTTTTTTGTTAGTCAACCGTGATTTTAAAAATTTGAAATGGTCAATGGAATTTACAAGAGGGCATTTATGGTACATCACATTAAAATTAACATACCCAACCCCCACCCAATCCCACCCCACCACTCACTGCACCACTCCCCCTCCTCCTCCTTTCTTCTTCAACCCCACCCCACCCCACTCCACCCCTCACTCCAACCACCACCGCCGACCACCACCGGAAACTACAACCTGCAACACTTCACCCCCTTCCCCACCGTCACTGCACCACTCCCCCTCCTCCTCCTTTCTCATCAATTTTCCCAAGTTTTCATCAGATGACCTCTTTCCTTTGATGCATTTTTGAAGCTTTTCCCGATAATCTTTTTCTTAGTTGATCTTGTTTTTTGTTTTTGCTCTCGAAAGAGGGTTTTTTTTAGTCGCCACGGTTCCAAATTTGCTCATCAACATGTCTAAAGTGTTTGATTTCACTAGTAATTTCCTTTAATCCTTTATGAGTTTTGCTTAAAGTTCATATCTTTACACTTGTTTGATTATGTTTCTGGTGAGCTTTTTGGCATATCTTTTCTGGGTTTTGCTTAAAGTTTATATATTAGACTTGCTTGATTATGCTTCTGTTGATTTTCTTGTTTTGACTTATCAATCTTTTCTGGGCTTTTACTTAAAGTCCATGCCTTTACACTTGTTTGATTAATGTTCTATTGTCAACTGTTTGAATAATTGGGATGAAATTGGTAGAATTTGGGGATTATGATCTTAAAATCTGTTCTTGGTTTGGTTGTTATTCAATTTTAGATCTTGATTTATATGTTTTGAGACTTTTTTGGGTTGTATGAAAATTGTAATTCTATTGCTATGATTTTTTTTTGGTGGTGGAGCCATGGAGAGGGGGTCGTTAGAGTGGGGGGTAACTGGGTGAGTCGCCAGCGAGTGGGGGGTGGGATGGAATGGGATGAGTCGGGGGTAGGGGTAGGGTTAGGGTAGAGGTTGAAGAAGAAGGTGATGAGCAAAATACCATATTTACCCCTTCAAGATTTGTATTTGACTAATTTTTTTCCTTTAAATTCATGTTGACCGTAACATTTTTTACGGAAGGACCTTACACACCAAAAATAAATTGTTTGAGGGTTTTAAAAATAAAAAAAATCTTTCGGGACTCTAGCTCTGTATGAAAATTGTTTGGGGACTATTTATACCAATTTGCCAAAGAAAAAAGATATTTGGACATTCCCAAAACTTTTATTTGACCCGAAGGCAACCGAATCTTTCGAAAGGTTTTCTTCACTTATAAAACGCGCAAAGGGGTTTAGGGTTTAAGCTCTCACATAGGACGGAAGTCTTGTATTGAGAGGCCTTCTGAGGGGTTTATCTGAAAAAGCTTAGAATACGAGAAAAAATGGTGGCTGACAAAGGCAAGAAGCAGAAGGTTTCCGACAAATCTGAAGAAGAGGAGAACAACAACGTTGAACACATTGATCGAGACCTCGTTGTCTCCGTTGAAACTTTGCAAGAGATCCAAGATGAGCTCGAGAAAGTAATTCCCTTATTTTCTTTTTTGCTCTTAAGTAGGTAATGGAAATCAGGAGGAGTATGATTTTTGGTTTATGGGGCACTATAATTATCATTCTTTTTCTGGGTTTTACATTTAATATGGAGTTATTTGGTTTTCTTGGTTCATATTGGTGTTATTTGTTTTAATTTTGTATGTTTTCTGCTTCCCACTTTTCGAAGAAGGTGATTGATTGTTTATCAAATCATTTAATTTTGAATTTGATGACTATGCCATACAAATGTTGAAACAGGTTCTTGCTGGAATACATGATGTTTCAAATATTTTTTCATTTTAAGAAATAGGCATTTAACCAGGATAATTTAATCTTTTGTTGAGGCTTGAGACGAGAAATTGTTTTAAGAGGGATCTGTTTTAATCAGTATATCATTCAATTGAAGGGCATATTGTCTCAACTCTAGGCTTAATTGTGGTAGCCTTTCTCCCGAATTTTTGTAATAAAAGCATACACATAGATTAGGGTGATGTATTGACAACCAACCGTTATACTCTGGGAGTATCTGTTGGATTTCTGAGGTACTTGAAATAATATTTAGGCACTCAAAAGATTACATTTTGTGAATATTCTTAACAGATAAGACAAGATAGTTATTTAAAGACTATTTGATCCATTAGCTGTTTTAGTGATTCGCTTGCTAACAGATAGTTGGAAGTACTGTTAAAGGGAGTGCAAATCTACTCTTGAGTTTTCTTTTACTTTTTGCAACGTCAAGTTTTAGAGCTATTTAAGCTGTTTGATCGCAGAAATGCCTGAAATTATTAGACTAGATGGCTGTATCTGAATGATTTTAGTAAACTTTAAACTCAGCTCTCTCTCTCTCTCTACATATAATCTTAGTGCAAGACTATTGAGTCAATAGTATATGTACTCGTCCAGTCATCCTCACTCAGTTAAGGGTCTTTGTTTCAATTAGGGAGCAGTGAGTTCAACTTCAGGTACCATGTATTAAATGTTTGGCTCAAGTTTCTTTGTGTAGCATATGTAATTGCATAATTGTAACTCCAAGTAAGCTTGATGTTTAATCACATGATAGCAACTTGACTTTGTAGTACCAGGCTCTTATATTCTGTCAAGTGAAACCTCATTCATTGTGTTTCACATATTTATGAGTGCAGTCTAATATTCTAGAAGTTGACTGCAGTATTAATGTTGCTTCTTGTTTGCAGATAAATGAGGAAGCAAGTGACAAAGTTTTGGAAATCGAACAGAAGTATAACGAGATACGCAAGCCCGTATATGATAAGAGAAATGAGATCGCAAAATCGATTCCCGATTTCTGGTTAACTGCTGTTAGTGATTTATCCTGATCCTCATCCTGATGCCCTGTTTTTTCCCTCCTTGAATTCTGAACTAGAAGTTCATAAGTTTCTTCTCTTAAAATTTCAAATTTAACTTATCCTTAACCTGGTGCAGTTTATGAGTCATCCTGTTCTCGGCGAACTTTTAAGTGAAGAAGACCAAAAGGTTTGACTTCTGTTCCTTCAATCCTAAAATTTTTTGGTTGCAGTAACCTTCCACCGGTAGAATCATCAATATGTTAGGAGGAAGTCCTCTGCATAAGGTTTTATGAGCTTGCATAAGTTTCCTGCTCGAGTGTTAAGTCCCTTCTAAATATTTTATATCTGCTCAATTTACAATTCTCTGCTCATGTTTGTAGGTTTTTAAGTATCTCAGTTCCATTGAAGTGGAAGATTCTAAAGATGTGAAATCGGGTTACTCTATCAGCTTTGTGAGCCCTTAGATCTAATTCTAAATACACTTTGTATACCTAATATGAAAGAGTTCCAATGAATGGTATGCTTATTCTTTGTTTTCTATGAAAAATATTAATTGTGTTTTAATTCTTCTCTCTAGAACTTCAATCCAAATCCTTACTTTGAAGATGCAAGGCTTACAAAGACTTTTACCTACAATGATGAAGGAACTACTAAAGTTACCTCAACAACGATTAAATGGAAAGAAGGAAAGGTAAGCTATTGTCTTTATACCATGAGTGGAGAATAGGAAAGGAAAATAAAATAAATAAATCACCCCTCTTTATGTCACAAGGGTTGTACATTTTGGTCGAACTAATTAATGCATTTGCCTTTTAAAGGGCATTCCCAATGGAGTTGCTAATGTGAAGAAAGGCAACAAGCGATCCCATGTAGAGGAAAGGTAGGCACTCTATCCTACACGGTCCGAGTTAGATTCTACCGATTGCCTTGCAATGCCTTTCTGGGTGACAAGTGTCGATGCATAAAATTAAATTTCAACAACTTTGATCAACTATTGATAATATTTTAATTAGGACCCCCACTTTTCCAATAATTATTCAGATAGTATGTGTCATAGTTCTGATGGTCGACCTTTGCTGGATACTGTTATAATGAAGTCGCGGAATTGGAAAATCTATTAGCTATGGGAGTTAGTTGAGTTGAAGAAAAAGGGGGGGGGACTTGGTCTTAGGACCATCCCATTGCATCTTGGCCCACTCCCCTCTCACATAAATTTAGTTTTGACTCCACTTACAGAAGCAGGGCCCATGTCTAAATGAAGGGGGGAGCTGGTTTTATGTGAGAGGGGAGTCGGCCTGGATGCAATGGGATGGTCGTAGGAAAAAGTTTTCCCCGAGTGTGGGTCAGAATGAATTTGTGCTGCTGACATTTTAGTTTAAAACAAAGACTCTAGGCAGATATGATTTGTTTCACTATACTCTCGAATGATTCTCTTGTTGGTTTGGATGCAGCTTCTTTATTTGGTTTACTGATTCCCAGCAAAAAGATGATGATCTAGACGAATTTCAGGATGAGGTAGAGCTCTAATCTGTGGTTAATAGCGCAGCTAAATATATTGCTCTGATCGGTGAACTTTCATTTTTATCTGAACACTTACATATGTTAATGGTTTAAATTTGTTGTTAGGTTGCTGACATAATTAAAGATGACTTATGGTCGAACCCTCTGACTTATTTCAGCACTGTAATTTCCTTTTACCTTCTCTCTATATGTTACTTAGCATTTGTTAACTCTGGTGACAAACATCGGTGGTTTACTTTATTCGGTTGACATTCAGTGGGATTTTAATCATAATTTTACTCTTGAGGTTGTCTGTGTACTTTTTTATGCGGCCTTTTATATTTCTTAGGGGCCTGATGAAGACGAGTTTGATGATGAAGAAGGCGATGGAGAGGTAAACAAAGATCAACTGTATGATATGTTAATAACTTTTTTCTATAGAAAAAAAATTATAAATAAGTTTGGTGTCCATGCATTTGAAATAGAAGTGGTTTTATTTTGCCAATGCAAAAAACTGTAGATGCTGAAGAGGCTTCTAGAATGAGTTTGTAGCCATAAACTGCAATTCTTGGACCTCTTTTAGTTACTACCAAATTATGAGAATGATTCTGTTTTTGTTATTGCGTTTGAAGTGCGATTTGGATAATATAATTTCTTATGACACAACTCTTCTGGGACTATTTGATGAAATTTGTGACCTTCTACAGGGAAAAGGTAGTGATGACTCAGAAGATGATGCTGATGACCAAGAGGAGGATGATGATGATGAGGAATGAAGGCTGATGTTCTTAGATTTTTGTATTCGTCGATTTTACAGTAGTGTTTATAAAGGGGCTTTGTGACATGTTCCTTAAATCTAAGTGGAATTATTTTTTCTGTTTTCTATAGTATCTGATGTTTTAGTAGCTTTATTTTTTTCTATATATTTTAGTCTTGGGGAGTATGTAATAGAGATTCTAGCTTTTCCTATATTACTACTCTGATGAGCACATTTACATTCCATTTTAACAAACAATGACTGCTTTTATGGTTCTTGGGCACTTCAGATCCTTTGTAACTAGATATAAATGAAACTGTTTATAATGGAAATGTTACATAGTGTAATAGGTTATCTATGCCAATTTTTTGGCACATTATTTTTTGGTCATTCTGTGGGACGCTGGTGTCCCTTTACTGCCTATAGAGTCGAACTCTTTCTTGAGAAGTAAGTTTAGTTCTTAAATATGGTACCAAGTCACCAATGGAGTTGAAAGACATACCATCAAGGGATTTAAACTCGGGACCCTTGGTGTGACATTGGCAAGTCACTACTACTCACCTCAACTCCGAGTAGACATTCCCATCCACCCCAGGAAGTCAGTTGTCCTTGCAAATTACGAGTTAAATACTTGATTACGGAGTTACTCTCCATTCCCAGAATTTTCAAGTACAGTTATTGTTATATAAAAAAAAATCAGAAACTTGACCATTGAGGACAGAATCCCAGAAACTATTTTTAAACTTGCTGTTGCAGAGCCTTTCTTGACTATTTTTCTGTTTGCAGTAATATAAGATTCAAAAAACATAACTTGTGGAATGCTTCATCATAAGTTGCTACAAACAGAAAATCTAAATATAAGTTACTTCCGGAACAATGCAGGCCTATAATCTCGTCTATTCTCTACAAATAAAGAGGTATTTTTTCGCCAAAATGAGTACACAAAGGCCATTAAGTGACAACAAATACAAACCAAAACGAACTATTGAGTTGCAACCTCCAATCTGCTAGAGACAGTCGTACTCAGATAGTAGAAAAGGATGTCTGAATACTCGAGCATGTATGCGGGTAACTGCTTGCGGCATTTCACTACTGGAACAATATGAGGTGAACGATTCAGTAAGGCCGAAACTTCCTAGCAGCTCTTATTTGGTGTATCCGTTTTTTATCTTCCTCGAATTTGCTCTGAAGCATCATAATCTCTGCAAGAAAAGCCAGATGTCATCACAACGTAACAGACGAAAAAAATCAGCAGAGAAAGTCATTCACAGCAACTCGATGGAACCAGGAGACAAATGTTCAAGACAGTGACAGAAAAGTATGTAACACGAATAAGGATAGGTACCATCTTAGAGTAATTAACTGTAAAATACTATCTAGTAAAATATCAAGTAACAAATTATACCTTTTAGGTAACATTGATAGCAGTCTACATGCATAGAAATTATTCAAATGCTCATAAAGAAAGGCAACCAACCCAACACGCAGTTTATGAAACAAAACAAAACTGGGGGGGACGTCTATAATTGTCTTTCTGCTGGGACCGTTAAGTTAAATGGGGCATTCTTCATTTCAAGGTTTTTAAGAATTCAAGATAGATCCAGGTTTGGATGTGTGGACAGATACCCTTAAAAATATTAGGTTTCATTCAATATTTTTCACCTAAAATTAAAAAGGAAAAGAAGAAAAAAGGGCACTTGATGGGTCACAAAAAATTTCTACAAGACATAACCAGGGATGAGTATTAAATAAGTAAAAATGAAAGAAAGACATGCATAGGAAGAGAATTTTGTTAACAACTCTAATAGCAAGATGAGATGCATTACTAAAGATAAACTCCAAATTTAGGCTGTTTCAACAATTCATCATACCACTTCTATGTGCTTCTCGTTTCTGGAACCGGTAGAAATCTAAGCCCACTTGTTTATTTTTCTTCTTGGTCATGTTGTCTAGAACTGTAGCCTGGGCAACAGAACCAACAACCACCCCAGACTCGGTGTCTGTTGTCTTTTTCCTGCCCTTTTGGTGAACAACAACAGTCCATCCATCTTCCGCAGCTTGAGCTTCTCTTTCTTTTGTTTCCTGCAAAGTGCCATAACCAAGTGAACAGCTAGGAGAAAAAAGGACCAGATGTACAAGAATGATTCCGGGAAAATAACCCCAAACGTATTACTTATGAAAAGAGAAAAGAAAAAAGAATTCGACGACAGCATTAATAAACACTGAAATTTTTGTGTAATCTCTATTAACAAATACTGATTATATATCCTGAAAATGAGAGATCATTTACAGAAAGGACCTTCAGAAGCTACAATGGCCAAATTTCATATTGATATAACAATAATCAATTCACTGAGAATAAGATAAACACAATCTTATATCTTTTTGATATGGAGGACATAGCAGGTTGCCTGCCTGCAAACCACCATGTTATGTTTTTTTCGTAATTATGAAAGGAGATACGAATGCAGAATAAAGAAAAACCTGCTCCACCCGTGCTTCATGTTCAGTTATGAAGTCATCGATCCTTTGTTGCAACACATCCAATCCAGGTCTGCTCTGATGGTACTCCGTTATCCATTCTGCATTCAGAAAAGAACAAAAACAATGGAAACAAGGGTGGGTTTGAATGTAAAAAAATGAATAGACAGTTTATTCCTCCAAAGAATTGGACTAAACGAAAAGCAAAAGAAGTTCTGGCTAAAGAGTATCCCTACTTTTCATTCCTTTTGAGTAATCTTCATCCCCAGAAGAAATCTGGTAAACGTCATCTTCAGTAGAATCTCTATTTTCTGAGAGATTCTTCTTATCTTCTCTGGAAGATATAAGCTTGTTCTTCTTTTTGCGAGATTTCTTTGACTTAGCTACAGAAAATTAAAATATAATGAATAAATGCTACAAATATCCATAGCAACTATAACTACGAGGATTTAGATAGGTGAAATAAAAAAAATTTGAAGACAGATATTGCACTTACAGGTTTTGATGTTTGCTCTGGTATCAGTCTCATTGTGCTCTTCATGGCTCTCAATCTCAGCTTGAGTTTCAGAAAGAGTTGACCCTGATATTTCAGAAACCGAGGAGAATGCAGCCAGCTTAATGAATGGTTCAAATGAAAGACTAACAAAAAATAGCTGAACGAAAAAGGAATATGAAACATGTATCCGACTAGAGCAAAAAAACATTTAACTATTATTATATTTACTAATTGCACAAGTAAATAGCAACATCTGTGGAAATTCGCAGTTCATACCATTTTGTTGCTCGGCGGCGTCATCTACAGCCTCATTATCAAATCTATCCAACTCTGCTTTCTTCTCATTCTTCTTTCTCTTCTTTCTCTTTTGTTTATCATCTACTCCTTTGCTTCCTTCAATATGGTTTTCTTCGCCAGATCTATCTTCCACATATAGCTTGTTTGCTGCAACAGTTTCATTTTCAGCTTTCCGGTAGTTTCCTTGCTTCTTCTTCCTGGACAACTTTTTTTCGTAGTTTTCTTCTGCCAATGAGACATAAGTTTACCAATATTACCACATAAGATAAATTATTAAGGTCATCCAAAAGCTGAAAAACCATATTGAATACACTGTTACCTTTGTTACTAGACTGATGAACTTCGTGGACCTTGTCTTTCTTTCTTTTCTTCTCTGCAGAAGATTTCATTTTTTTCCCTTTATCCTTAACTCCAGACATAATTTTATACTCTGAACAAGAAAGGATATCACAGCAATCAGTTTCATTCAACGTTCCGGCGGGTACCCAAAAAATGATAATTTATTTTTAAAAGAAGAAAAAGAAAAATACAAAAACGAGATTGCAATAGTTTCAATCCAAAGGGGGCTAATTGAATACCAGAGCGTGCCATGTAAACCCCTTAACAATAAGATAAGTTTACAATTACTCAAATAAGGTTGTTAACAGATTAAAAATATTCATTATTTGTCCAAATTGCAAGAACATAACAGCAAGCCAGTGTTAATTAGCTAACAAGTTAACCAAAACCAAGCAAAAGAAAGATAAAGATTCTTACTTTACTACTGGTTTTTTTTATCTTCTCTCCACTGTCCACTTGCCTTTCGCCGTTGTTCCTTCTTTCTATGAGCTTTTCCGGCGGAGGTGGTGGAAGTGGCGCCGGGGTTTTGGTTCAGAGGATTCAAGGGAACAGAGGTGGCGTTTGGTGGAGAACAAAATTAGGTTTTGATTGAAATACAAATCATCAATTAAAATCATATTTTAAAAAAAAAAATCGAAAATAATTTAGAGATTTTTTTTTAAGGTAAAATAATTTAAAATTTTCGAAAGGTAATGTTAGGTGGCTAAGACTTACCCAATTAATTGGTTAAAATTAGGGATGGCAATGGGGGAGGGTGAATTGGAGATAGGGATCGGCCCAACCGGGATTCCCCGGTTTAAGTTGGGGGTGGGGATGGGGATGAATTTGGCCCCGCTAGCTAGGGCGGGGCGGGGCCGGAGGCGGGTGAAATAATATCCCCGCCCCCATTCCGGCCCGTCCCGCCTCGTATGACCCGTCTAAAATATTAAATAGAAAAACATAAAATACCTAACAAATAAAATAGACGTATAATTTGGAGAAGATCGCATGAATCAAATTCTTTCCGGGACTCCTCCTCCTAAAATATATGGTGATGTTGAATCTCCTAATAGGATTGAGAAAGTTAAAAAGTCTTGCATTAATTTGTTTAATGAGTACAAGTTAAAAAAATGGGGGATGGAATGCCTATCCATCCCCAGTGATGGGGCTGGCCGGGATGGGGATACGATGGAAGAGGCGGGGATTAGGGATGGCAATGGGTAGGGTTGGGGAGGGTTTTGGCTATACCCACTACCCGACCCTAATCTTAAAAGTATAACCCAAAACCCAACCCGACCCTTTGATGTGTCAACCCATTGCCCGACCCTACCCTTTTTCCAAAAAACCCGATGGGTACGGGTAGTACCCGTGGGTTTTCTATCGATAGATAATTTTTATTTGTTCGTAGTCACTAGTCATAAAGAAAATATACCAAAAACAATAATGTGATTAAAATCTTCAATCTGACCAAATGCACAAAAAACAACAGAAACAAGTGCACAAATGCACCAGAAATGAATGTGGCAGAGATAAGTTTGGCCATAGAACAATAAACATTCAAATGGAAACAATTAAGTAAGAAATTTTTTGAAGGTTTTCAATTTTTATGGTGTAAAATATGGAGGAAGAAGATTGTAAAACCTAATAAAACTAAAGTAGCCTAACAGTCACATAACTTATGGCCTAGTAAATTGATATAAGTGATAAGTCATTGAATGGCCTAGTAAATTGATACGGTATAAAGTTTGAGACTTTTGGGCTTTGGCTTTTCAAATCTCTACCATCTTATGCTTTTCTTGCCATCTTATTTAAAATATAATTTATTTCCTTAGTTATAATATTTTAATGATAATATTTAATATATATATATATATATATTATATATACGGGTGGGGTACGGGTTGGGTTTACCACATACCCGCAACCCTACCCGTACCCGTACGGGTTTTAAATTTCCAAACCCATAACCCGACCCAATACCCGAAATCAACCAAAAAAAACCCAACCCGTTAGGTTAGGATTGGGTTGGGTACCCGTCGGGTTGGGTTAAATTGCCATCCCTAGCGGGGATGGAGCTGAAAATCATGGTATCCGCCTCCACCCGACCCCATTGCCATCCCTAGTTAAAATGGGGGCAAAATTATAAATAATTTGTTAAATCTCTTTTTCTAATATACGTGAATAATATTTAATTTGAATTTTTAGTCAAATGTATTCAATAAATATTAGCCATTAATCATTTTCCTTTATTAAAGGCCTAATTTTCTTACACCCAATTCGGTATGATGTACTAGAGAACTCTCTCATTTAAGTTATCAGGATCTTCCTATATCTGTTGCTTGTTAGTTTTTTTGTGAGATCACTTTTGATCCTTACTTTCCTCCATGTGCATGAATAGTTTCTTCCGAGATACTTTGCTGAATATATATTTAATCTACAATGATAAGCCACAATTTGAAAGGTTAATGAAAAAAATTTATAAGTAAAACTTTTATACAATAATATGAAATACTTATCTAAAATTGTCTGTGACAATGACTTAATTTTTGAAGTTAATACCGCATCATTTGATTTGCGCGTTCGTAATAACTCGTCAATACAATCACCCTCTTGTTGAATTCAAAATATTTTCGATTTGTCCAACATGCTTGAAGCTTCTTTTACATGAATGAATCTTCTAAATCTAATATATACACAAGGTACATTTGAATGATGTAGGTATATTTGTTTTTTTAAAACTCATCAATCTTATATATCTTTTAAATTCATGCTTTTAAAATATGAAGGGACATATTCCCAAGTGTCTTATAATGTATATTAGTTAATTTTTTAAATTATAATTTTTATATGTAAGCTTCTATTTAAAAATAACCTCCATATAGTAATATCTTTCTCCGGTCCCGAGAGTATTACTGTATAGATGTTTTATTGTATAATGAAAATGCTAAATGGTGTATTTAGTTCTAAAACTATTTCGTTTGGTGTGATTGGTCTATAATGATCGTTTACAATTTTTAAAATCCCTATTCAATTTACGAGCAAAACAATAGGTCCTTCTATCAATTGTTTTTTTTTTCTTTTCCATTTTAAGTGTTAGCCAAAATGTAGTTGTTTAATGGATGGGGGCAACGTGGGAACTTCAGTTTTTTATATTATCTTCTTCATTAAAATTCCATTCTTCCCAATCTTAAGCTTTTGATTCTTCCCTTCAGAAATGTCGAAGATTTGTGATGAAATGTGAAATAGTACAACTTTCTTTAAATTTTGTTGTTGTATTTGAACTGAATTGGGTTAAAGATGAGCTTGAACAACTAATAATTTTGATTTTGGATTATCCAAGTGTGAGTAGAATTATGATAGAATTGGTGGAATTGAAGGAATTAGAGCATTCAAAGCTTGGAGTTGATAAGGATATAGATATATAAGGGGTTTGTGTATTGAATTATGAGAGAATCGGAGGAATTGGATGATCCAAACGTGAGTGGAATTATGAGAAATGTGAGGGATCGGAGCATTCTTAATGGGTTTGGGTAGTATAGGAAAATACAAATTTTACCCCTGATCCATTGACCATTATTTCTTAACGGACATAAGAACGTTTGAAAAAACTGTCAAAATGACCTATATTTTTTTTCCATAAATTGAATGAGGAACTAAACAAACGATCAATAGGATCAAGTATGCCAAGCGAAAATAGTTTTAGGAATAAATACACCATTTGGCCTAGTGAAAATATAAGTTTCATTTTAAAGCAATATGCAACAATATATAAAAATTAAACTTTTTTCAATTATGGTTAAAATTATATAAATATATAAATACGAGAATTATTGTTGTTCTTTCTAGAGTTATATCCCTTATGAATGTAATATCTTGTAATATGATCCCCACATGGACCTTGTAATTTTTTTTTTATCAATACAAATATCACTTTTTCGAGGATTTTTTTTTTTATAGATTCATAAAAAAAAAAAAAAAAAAAAAAAAAAAAAGAAAAAAGAAAAAAGAAAAGAAAGAATACCTTAAAGTTTCTCAAAAAAAAGAAAGAATTGAATTCCCTAAAAATTTCCAAACAGAACCTTACAAATTGAAATTGCAATGAGACGCGCACCCAATTTCTTAAAGGTTCAAAACCCGACCCGAAAGTTGTAATCTGTTGTTCATTTTGCTGCTCTCCGCCATTAACATCTTTCTCCAGTAGCAAGTTCTTCGACCAGACCCGCTTGCGGCAGACGAAATCAGAAGCTGGTTTTAATTTCTGGTATGTATTAATGGCTAGCTTAGCTAGAATAAGCACTGAAAGTGAAATACTCTTTAGAACTGTGTTTGCAATTGTGTTAAAGGGACATTGGGACAATATTTTGAAGCCAAAGATTGGTTCTTGTATAACTTCAACAATTATAAATCAGACTCTAATTACTCTTTCACCTAATCAATCTTCACTTTCTTGGTATTTTTTTAAATGGGTTGATTCAATTCCAAGTTATAAGCCTTCTTTGCAGACTTCTTGGATTATGATTTGTATTCTAACAAGGCAAAAACATTTCAAGACTGCTCAAACTATGCTTGAAAAGATTGCATTTAAGGATTTCTTGTCATCACCTACTGTTTTGAATGCTCTTGTGAGTGATTATTGTGATGACGACCCAGAAGTGAATTCACATGTTTTGAGTTGGTTGATTATATTTTATGCTAATTCTAAGATGATACAAGATGCACTTCAGGTGTTTGATCATATGAGGGTATGTGGGCTTAAGCCACATTTGCATGCTTGCACTGTACTTTTGAATTCTTTGGTTAAGGATAGGTTGTGTGATACAGTGTGGAAGGTCTATAAAAAGATGATGAAAGTTGGAGTTGTTGCGAATTTGCATATCTATAATGTCCTGATTCATGCTTGTTGTAAGTCGGGAGATGTGGAGAAAGCAGAAGAATTGTTGAGTGAAATGGAGATTAAGAACGCATTTCCTGATTTAATCACGTATAATACATTGATCTCCTTGTATTGTAAAAAGGGTATGCATTATGAAGCTTTGTCTGTTCAAGATAGGATGGAAAGAGGGGGGATATGTCCTGATATTGTAACCTACAATTCCCTAATTTACAGTTATTGTAGGGAAGGTAGAATGAGAGAGGCTCTAAGGCTTTTTAAGGAAATTAAGGGTGCTAATCATAACCAAGTTACATACACTACCTTGATTGATGGATATTGCCGAGTAAATGATCTTGATGAAGCTCTACGATTACGTGATGCTATGGAAGCAAAGGGATTGTATCCTGGCATTGTGACGTACAATTCAATTCTTCGGAAATTATGTCAAGAAGGCCGACTAAAGGATGCAAACAAACTGTTGAATGAGATGAGTGACAAGAAAATAGAACCCGATAATATTACATGTAACACACTGATCAATGCTTATTGCAAAATTGGAGATATGAAGTCTGCTTTGAGAGTTAGAGCTAAAATGTTAGAGGCTGGACTAAAACCCGACTCTTTCACTTTCAAGGCCTTAATTCATGGATTCTGCAAAGCCCGAGATGTAAACAATGCTAAAGATATGATATTTGATATGATTACTGCTAGATTTTGTCCAAGTTACTATATTTTCTGTTGGCTTGTTGGTTTTCACTGTGACCAAGGTAATGACAAAGCTATCACAGACCTGCCAGATGAGCTTTCGGAGAGAGGTCTAATTGTTGACATCTCAATCTACAGAGCAATCATAAGAAGTTTGTGCAAAAGAGAAAACTTTGATTGTGCAGAAAGAATATTCATCTCTATGAAGGGAAAGGGAGTATCGGGAGATAGCATAGTATATACCAGTTTAGCATATGCTTACTTTAAAACAGGGAATACGACTGCTGCTTCTGTTTTGTTGGATGAGATGTACAAGAAAAGATTAATGGTGACTGTCAAATTATACAAAGGCTTTAATGCTTCTTTTGTTAATGATAGCAGCCTTTTGGATATCTTCTGGGGAAATTTATTACAGAGAGGCCTGATGTCCAAGACTACTTATAATCATATCCAGGAGTCGAAAGTATAATCTTAGGGTTCATCATATTTCCTCAAGTCAGGTAGACTACATAGGCAATCATGAAATTGAAATTTACTCACAATTTGGCTCATAAAATGTTGCATTATGCTGTCCTATGTACCAAGTGACTGGCATTTGATGATGGAATCGTCTCATTGATCACCTGCCTTCTTGATGGTAGTTTGTCCCTAAGCAAAAAAGTGTATGTGGTCATTTGTGTTTCACATTTTTTATCTATTCATGATGGAAAATGAAGTTCATTTTATAAGCTAAATGTCAATAGTTCTTTATTTCAGGTTAAGGGCCATGTCAGTCAGTTCATCAAAGAAGATTTTCCCCTTGCATTGGATGGGTAATCGCTTAACAAAATCTTGTTCTTTTTTATGCATGATCCATGATGCATGTCAATCGGCTGGTTTACGTAACTTTGAAGTCCTTCTGCAGTTTGTCTGTCGGTTCGTTGGGGAAGTACAATTTCAATCTGCTGTTGTCAGCCTCCTAGATAAATTTGGAAATTTGGAATTATGACCAGCTTGCTGTTCAAGAATAGTAGTATCTGGTTTTGGTACTGGAGGACATTTAACATGCTTCCTTGGGCTTCTCCTTTTAAGTTTTTAACTAAGATATGATACCACTTACTATAGCATAAAGCCTTGCTGGTCAGTCTGTAAGCTGTAACATTTTAGTCAAAGCCCATGCCTAAAACTACATTCTGACAATGATGAAAGCCTTCAAATATGGGAATTAATTATGGAATTACTTTCATGTACAAAGTTCTATATCACTTCATTAGTCCATTTGATCTTTATAGCTACACCCGTTTTCTTTTGGTTCATTATTTTATGTCTGCAACTGTTGCTTTTCCCAATAAGTTAACAGACACTTGTTGAAATAAGGAAAGATGTCACTAACATAGTCACTTTTAGCAGTTTTGAGAAATCAAACATGAAACCTATACATTATACTATAGAATTAAGGTTGTGAAATTCACTCGAAACAGATATCCCCTGCTTGGAACAGGTGCGAAGGTAACCTTGGAGTTGCTTCTGTTTGAAATGGAGATCTCATATAAGAAACAAGTCCTGGACTCTCCAACATATCCACTTCCTCTGGCTTGATTCCTTGAGGAAGATTCCAACGGAAGCAATGCAAAAGATGGCCCAACATTGAGGTAACCATATCTATACCTAGTTGTGCTCCAGGGCAAACTCTTCTTCCTGAACCAAAAGGAAGTAGCCTAAAATCATGGCCTTTTACATCAACATCCTCTTCCAAGAACCTCTCAGGCCGAAACTCTAACGGATCCCGCCAATTTTCTGGATTGCGTGCAATCCCCCAGACATTAACATGGACAGTAGAGCCTCGTGGAACGTCATAGCCACCGATTTTCAAATTCTTGTTGGCTTTGTGTGGAAGCATCAGTGGTGTCGGAGGGTGCAGCCTCAGGACTTCTTTGACTATACATTGCAGGTACCTTAGTTTTGAAATTTCGGATTCTGGGATCAAACAATTTAATCCTATTACATTGTTTAGCTCTTCTTGGACCCTTGTCTGAATGTTTTTGTTTCTTATTACCTCGGCCATAGCCCATTCTACTAATATTGCACTTGTATCGGCGCCTGCAGAAATCATATCCCACATTAATCCCAACATAGTATCCTCACTAAACTCATATTCTGCTTCTTGTTTTAGTAATGAACCGACAAAATGTTGCTGATCACTCTTTTCTTGATTAGTCCTGTGCTCTTCCAGTATAGCTTTAGCTAGCCTCACTCTTCGGTTTGTGTGCTTATCGCGCTCGCCTTTATTGATCCAAGACATCAACCATTGAATATGCTCCAGAATTATTAGAGATCTGCGTTGGTTATGTTCTTCGTCTAGAATAGATTTAAGTTCCTTTCCTTGCTCATTTACCTTGCCTTCTTTGTTAATGAATCTTTTACCAAGAACCATCCTTGTTATAATGTTGAATGCAGCTACTTTCAAATAATCTCTTAAAATTAAGCTTCTTCCAGATTTACCCTGACTGGTGCAGTTCTTGAAAACTGATTTCACCGTGATTGCAATCTCGTTTTCCCAAATTGGCCTCAAGTTATGGAGACTTTTGGGAGAGAACAATTCAAGGGTGCAAAATTTTCTTAGCTTCACATAATGAGGGCCATAATCTGCCCATATAAGATCTTTGCCGTCATTGGTGAATGCCGATATATCAGCATCTCTGGACCTATCTGCCAAATGCTGATCATTTTCTTTAAGTACTTCCTTAGCCAGTTCTGAATTGCATATGTTGATGTTCAAAGATGAACCAAGCCACAAAGATGTGATTGGGCCATAAACCGTCGACAACTCAGCCACGGACCGGAACATCAATGGTTTCATATCCAACAAATTGCCGATGAACGGCCAAGGTTTTGGCCCCGGAGGAAGCCGATACCTCGGATTCAGGAAAAACCTGGAAACAGAAATGATAAAGATGATTGAGAGGGCAAGTAAAAGAAGAGACATTGCAGGGAGAAAAAGATGGCTTATGAAAATATTTTGTACATTTTCTTGATTGAAATTTGGAACAATTTATAGTGATCATATAACTAATAAAGAAGTAAGAAATGCATGTTCAGCTAATTTAGCTTACAATCTTTCACATTTTTTTTGCCTCCATTTTTTGTGGACAAATTATAAACTTTGTTTTCGAGCAGAAATTAAGGTTCACATACAAAGAATGTTGGGGAAGAGAGGGAATAATCCAAGGTTTGTGGTAACAAATAGCCACAGTTCAATACTGTTTACAAATTTTTCAAAAATGTCATATTACAAAGACAAACCTCAATTTTGTCAGTCAGACTATGGTGCTGAATATCGAAAATTCAGTACATAATGGATATTTTTTTACTATCAGATAAAAAATTAGACGGTTCAGATTTTTTTGAAGCGAACAGGTGTTGTGATTATTTTTTTTACTATCAGATAAAAATTTAGACGGTTCAGATTTTTTTGAAGCGAACAGGTGTTGTGATTTTATAATACTTGTTGCGTAAAATAAGTGTTACATGCTGTAAAACAAGTGTTACATGCCTTAAGACATGTGTTAATCAGGAGAAAACATCTATTACATAAAATGTAACACGTATTTAAAAATTTGCAACACCTGTCAATAAAAATGTTAGTATATACTAGCATTTTTTATTCTGCACTATAATCGCGTTCCAATTTTATACTCTTTTTGCTGAATGATTCCAATTTTATACTCGAGACTACTTGTTGCGATATTACAAGGAGATACTCATAAAAGACATAACTACGTAATTATCCATCCACCGTCTTGAAAGGTTATGTAGAGTATTAAAATATGAAAAAAATTATCCAACAAGAAGTTTGAAATAAAAAGTGCATGGACCCCTAAATTATTTTGTTTTTTTAATTTTTAATCATTTATTAAAAAATATTAAGTTTTTCTCTTCAAACTATTTAGACGTATCAAGTTTGCCCCATTATATTAGATTTATCTGTTAAATCGTGACAGAAGCCAAAAAAATGAAAATATTTTAGACAAATCTTAAAAAAAAAGTAAAAAGTGTTTATTTTAGGTTACGTTTTAGGGTTTGGATTGGTATTGGACTAGGGTTTCTGTTAGGCTTAGGGTATAGGTTATAAGTTTCAGTGGTGGGTTTTTGGGGTCTAAATTTTGTATTTCACGTGGTGTCATCAATATTTATATCTGTCAATTCTGTATTTTGTACGGAAATTAATATTTTATCAAATTTTATAGTGAAATATAATAAAATGTCCAATATAATCATATTTAATTCTATATTCTCTTCTCTATATATTATTCTCTCTCCAAAATTTGATGCAAGGGATAAGATTGGAAAAATCATTATTAATAAACATTTTATTTAGAAAGAAGACAGATAATTTGGGACAAATTAAAAAAGAAATGTGGACAGATAATTTGGGACGGAGAGAGTATTCTTCACAAAGTATCAAACAACTCAGAGTTAAAAATAATTATTCCACCTTCAAGGGCTGAAGATGAGATTACCATTTCATATTATGCTCTATAAATGTCGATGGATCTTGAATTGAAACAATAGGATTGGGTGTTGCAGAGAACTAGTACTTTGTAGTTTGTATTGGTAATTTTCTATTTATATGTTTAGGTACCCTTTTCGAACACTATGTAAAAATGTGAAATATTATTATTAGTGTATATTATTGTATATTATACTATTTGAAACTTTTATGACACTGATTGTGACACTATAATTATATATAAAAAAAAAAAAATTCATAAATCTTAAATTATATTGAACACTTCTAATATGGATCGGGTCCACTGGACCATGCGGTCCAGATTTGGCCACATCTCTGCAGAATGAGGAGAGAGAAGGAAATGCAGGGATGTTGCCAAATCTGGGACCACATGGTCCACATGGACCCGGTCCATATCAGAATTTTCCAATTATATTCCCTATGTCCCAAATTATCGGGTCACTTTAAGTTTTACACGGGAATTAAGATTTTATCAAATTATCTAGTATGATATGGTAAAATGTAAAACATAACTCTATTTAATTTTACTTCCAATTTAATTCTAGCTTCTTTTATCTCTTCATTCTTCTCTCTCCAACATTAATGCAAGGGCAAGGAGTAAGTTTGGAAAAAATGATCATTAATGAACCATTTATTTAAAAAATGGACAATTAAGTGGACAATTAATTTGGAAGAATGGACCAATCGTGAGGCCCAGAGGTTGAAGCAAACCAAAGGAGGCAAAGAGCGCCTAAAACAGGTCATGGTATAAGAACTGTTTACGTTGTGGGGACCAACTTTTAATTTAAATAAAGAAAGAATGGTACTGTTCGATTTTTTCTAATGGGTACAAAAGTGCTCACATATTTAATTTTTACCCTGAACTAAAAAATGCAAAGTTTTAACACCAAACTATTATAAAGTATTAATGTTGCACATTCCATCCATTTTTCGGTGTTAAATTTAGACATAATGAGACCACATAACCATACTCGGGTGATTTTTTGAGAAAAACAGCTCCCTGACCCTAAAAAATCAGCAGATGGAAAAGCTGTGAAAAATAGAAAGAAAATGAATTTTTTTTTATGAATGTGAAAGACTAATTTTTTATTCCTTTGGCGTTTTAAGGGTTAGAATCTATTTTTTTTTTCAAAAATGCCCCGAGTTTGATCATATGGTAACAACAAAATTGGATGGAAGGGAAAACATTAATACTTCAAAAATGTTCAGGGTCAAGGACTTTACTTTTTTTAGTTCCGATTAAAAAATTAAAATCGAGAAAAATTTAAGAAGTGTGATCACATTTACCCATTTTCTAAATATGTAACCAAAAAATATTAGTTTTCTTCAAAAAGAAAATCAAAAGATTAGTATTTAAGTTAATCCTTGTGTGAAAAATCACATAGTTGCCGAGAAAATTTTATCTAGTGAAATGGTTTGTTTCACCCCTCCCAAAAGAGAAAAGTGAAAATAAAAAAATCATTCAAATTGATAGTTATCAAGTTCGGGACTATAGTTTATAAATTACACGAGAAATGTAAGCTAACTGAATATATTTTAGGCAATCGTGTTGGGAGAATATGAATTAAATGGAAAATAGAAAATTGCATGCACCTCACTAACTTATACTCCATTCATAACCCACTGTTGATGCACAAATAAAATTAAATCCTTCAATATACCTTTTGTTGGATCCATGTGCTTCTTCTGACTCTCGATATAAGATTCTTTGGTTTTAATGTTATTAATAATAAAAGAAAAAAGAAAAAAAGAAAAAAGAAAAATCAAAGTTAATGTGGATAGACCCGATTATTGAAGTGTCTATTCATGCTTATATGGTTTGAATTGATTGGATTTCTTTTGGATTGTATGGATAAGGTAGAGGTGTATATAAGTGGTCTTCTTCACACTAATAAATGACACATAGTGTAACAAACAAAATAATATCCTAAAAGTCATTGATAGTGATTCCGGTCTCTATTTGTTACATTTGTGACCTCAGCTCGTATTAAATCTATATAAATTATAAAAATATTTGTGACCTTACCAATCGATGTCCCTCCGTTATACTCCATCCATTCTATAATATAAGTCGTTTAGTACATGTAACGAAAATTAAATAAGTAAACAAATGTGTTTTTAATCAAAATATCAATATTACTATTCTAAATAGAATTAGTGATATACAAGTCCTATTTAAGAGAATAATAATTAATATTTTGAATAACAAAGTAAATTACTTTTTGATTACTAAATTTTCGTTAAATGTTCAAAACGACTTATATTATGAAATAGGGGTAGTAGGGACAAGGGTAAAGTTTTACACTTTGCTCCCTTTTCTTGAGCTCAATCTCGTCCATCAAGTTCTCAAACTGCTTGATATGGTCCTCGAAATCTCCTTTTCCGCCGTACATAGGAACCTCCAGTTGTAACCAAATCTTCTTCAGGGGTCTGCCTAATAGACATAACGATATGACTCCATCCTTCTTTTCGTATGGGGCATCAGCGGTAACTACTACTTCAGAACCATTTGTTGCAACAGTAGCCGCTCTTGCTCTCTGAGCCTTATCTGTTGGATAACGCAACATTCCAAACAACAAATTATAAACTCAACACTAGGTGAGTCTATTTATAATGCTCTTACCTTAACACTTTCCCTTTTTAACTAATGTGGGATTGAGAGAAATATTACCCAGCATATCCTCCATTTTCTCAAATTCTCAAATTACACCAGAATTAGAAAAGCTAACTTTCTTCTCAGTCATCGTGGTCTCTTTCTCTGTTCTTTCTCCAGCTCCACTTCCTTGCTTCTTCAAGGAATGACCATCAAGGTGGTATAATTTCTTCCCATTCTTCCTGCCTCGCATAACTAGACGGTTGCCTTTATACACTTTGTAAAAATTCTCAATTCCAACATATTTGCAACCCTTTGATGCCAATTCACCAAACGAAATTATGTTGGCACTTGAGTCGGGTACAAATCTAACATCAACAATTACTTTAACCTCATCATCGTGGAGTTTCAGGCGGACTCGTCCAACGCCCTCTACTTTCACCTTCGAGTTGTTGCCCACTTTGATGTAGCCAAAATCTCTCATATGCAAATTATCAAACGCGTCTCGGTCCTTTGCAGATATGCACGTCAACAACATTATCCATAATCGAGTTTGAATAATTCTCAACAGTGTCATCCAAGCATCTCGTCAAATATAAATCATCATAATCGCTGATCACATTTGTAGAGGAATCACATACCTTTGCCTTACATTTCATCTGTTCACGGAGATTTTTCAAATCCTCCCTCATCTTTGGACAACGGCTTTGGAAATGACCAACTTCCCCACAATAGAAGCACTCGACCTCGCTACAATCACCTCTCTACCGAGATTTCCCTCTTCCTTGATCACCTTTATTCCTGCTTCGATTCCTCCCTCTTCGAGAACTCTCTATAGCTAGTATTCGATCCTCCTCGGGGAAATCCTCATTCATCATCTGTTGGTTCTCTTTCAAGGCTTTTGAAACCTCATTAAACTGCAGTGTGTTCTTTCCTGCGTCAATAGTGACTGCACCAACGATTTATAGGATTTCGGTAATGAAGCCAATAACAGTAACGCCTATTCTTCATCCTTAATCTATTCCCCTGTATTCTCAAGTCGAGATACTAACTCATTGAATTTATTAGTGTGATCAATCCAGATTACCTCTTTCCTCCATTTTGAGTGAGTACAGATTCATCTTCATCTTCAATCGGTTAGTCAACGTTTTTTTACGAATAATTATTCTCCAGAGTCTCCCACAACTTCTTTGGTGACATCTCTCTCAACACCGTCTTCTTGATTTGTTGTGCCAAAGCCAATCGAATTGTACTAACCGCCATATTCTTAATTGTAGCCCACTCAGAATCTTTCATACCTTCTGGCTTTTCATTAGCTAGAGCAGAATCAAGACCTTACTGCACTAAATAGTCTTGAATCGTGCATTGCCATAAGGTAAAATCAATATTTTCATCAAAGAGTGGAGATGGAACATCACTCTTCATCGGCACAACAGTGTTTAAAGACTCCATAATTTAAACACTCTAACTTTAATTAAAATAACACCAAAATCTTAATTAAAGAAGCAATGAAAACTTACCCGCAAACTAGATCTGCAACTTCTTTCGTCTCCTCCCAAGCTTGAACCTCGCGCTCTGATACCAGTTGTTGGGCAGCAAAACACTCAAAACAACAAATTATAAGAGAAACGAAAAGAAAGCAGAAAAACAACACAATAATTTTAGCGTGGTTCGGTCTCAACGCAGACCTACATCCACGACCCCGGAGGGTACAAACTTTCACTATGTAATTTTTTATCAGAAGAAAAATTACAAACCCTCTTCAGAGAACTCCAAGTCTAAACACTCACAAGACTCAAGGAGTTGGTACTAATATACTCAACACTATGTGGGTCTATTTATAAAGCCTCTTGCCTTAACACTTTTCTTTTCTAACCAATGTGAGATTGTGAGAAATATTACCCAACATTATCCTCAGGTCAAGCATCAGGATATCTTTCTTTGAGCGTTGTTGGGCTCTTTTGCAGACATACTCTAGCGAATGGCCCGTGTCACATTGACGACGGTGCTTTTTGTCATAGCGCGTGTTGAGGTCGCACGGGTTAGTGGCCGAGATCTCCTTGTCGCCCCAACGCCTCTCTGCGAATCACTTTTCTTGCTTTAAAGTCATGAGGTACATGATATCCGTATGCGAAAGACTCATACTGGCATAACGGTCGTACATGTCCTCCGACATTCCTAGAGAACTTTCCTCCTCGTCTCGCAACAAGATGAACACCAATTAATAGAATTTAGAACTTGTATCCGATTACCTTGAAAAGGGAAGAAGGCGTGGCTAACTCCCATGCTTAAGGTAGTAATTGAAGAAAAGTTAATAAAAGCTTATAGGGAAATTAGCCTGTTTAGTCCCCCAGGAATTTTCGTTCAGCCTGTAAAGTCCCCAATGTTTAATTTTAGCCGGTAAAGTCCCCCAGGAATTTTCGTTCAGCTTGTAAAGTCCCTTGCCTAGTCCCAGATTTTTTGTATTTTGTAAATTTTATAGATTGAAACTGACCATTATTCCCCCGCTCATTAAGCACGGGGATGACATGAATTTGGGGTTGCCCTGATTCCGCCGCAGAAGAGGCGGTGGAACCTCTATATGCAACCTGTAAATAGATAAGGGACTTTATAAGCTAAAATTAAATAGGTAAGGGACTTTACAGGCTGATCGAAAATTCCTGGGGGACTTTACAGGCTGAAATTAAACATTGGGGACTTTACATGCTAACCGAAAATTTCTGGGGAACTAAACAGGCTGATTTCCCAAGCTTATATCAACAGTGTGTAAATAACTAGGTATTTACAGAGATTTAAACCTTAACCTCCAAGTAAAGGAAACCATATATTCCATTTCCTTTTCTATATTATCCTAATGGATTTTTCAACAATATGATAGTTTCCGAATATGAGTGTGATTCCCTAATCCTTAGGAAACCCTACACCGCCTCAAAGCTATCATAGTCGACCTAGCCCGATTGGGGCGCCTCCAAGTCGGGCTCTCACACCACTTTTTTTAATTAAGAAATCTATAACCTAAAAGAAATAGTGGAACCCGTAAGGAAAATATTTTTTTTTTATCCACATGGCGAATTTTGAGTGGTAAGTATATGCATAGGTATACAAGTTGGGTACAAACGATTTTTTGCGCCCAACTCTAATCCCCATCATATACCTTATTAGTAAGATTGATATTCACTTGAAAGAAAATAAATGATAATAAAATTTTCGGATTAATTAATTTGATTTCAATCACGAAAATATTATATTCTCTTCCTTCTGGATATAATTTTAAAAACAATGAATTTTTAGTATCAAATGAAGATATATCTTTAAAATTTATGCATATAAGTCTCATAAAACAATTAAACATAGTTTTCCATTTGATCAAACTACATTTATTATTCTCGAATTCGTATTTTCTTATCCATTAATTTCAATTATATAAAATTGTCTATATAATGGGAGAAAAGGTGTTGAGGATAAATAGAAGGTGAGCTGTGATGGTCGGAGGGGAAAGATGCAAAATATCTATGGTCTGAAAAGTAGAAGGCAATGAGAAACAGGTCCACAGTGTATTTCACGTGGAAACATTTCCAACTGTAACATTACCCTACAACAACTATTATCTGTAATTCAGTTTGTTGGTTTCATTTACACAAAAGAACTTTTCACTCTCAAATGTTCATATTAGCTACATATGGAGTTGGCCTATTTAGTATGATGGATGTAATCTGCACGGCCGTCTCGAACAATATTTAAGTCATGTATTAGTTATTAAAATTATATTCTTAATTTTTTTTAAAAAAAGTATAAATTATAAAAAGTGACAAAATATAATACGATATTATGATTTTCAAAATCAAAGCAACAACAGTAGTCATGATTTTTTCTTCATCTATTTGATTTAGTTTTTAATAGATTAACAAATAATAAATTAATATTAGTATATTTGATAATAATAACATTTAAAACTAAACAAAAAAAGGAAGTCAGTGTAAATTTCTTTTAGGGCAAATAAAATTTTAATATTATATTTAAACAAAAATAAAAAAGAAAATCCATGCCTTTAGCTTGATGATCCTAAATTCTAGAGAAAATACAAAAGAATTCTCAAATTTTTTTCAATAATATACACATATGTATATATAGGTAACAAAAAATTGAAACCCCATTTTCGGAGGCCTTGTTCGATAGGGCACTTTAAGCCCCCTCTTAGCCGGGCCTGGTAATCTGCTACTTCAAATTAAGATTTAATTTTCTTTTAAAATATATACATTTTGTGCGCACTTTCAAATAATGATTACACTTTGCTCATATGTCTGGAGATGAATTTACTTCTGCCGAATCAGTGAAAAGATAAATGCGTCTTTTTATTTCTATTTATACTTCCTATGTTGAAAATCGAATATTTTGTTGGGGGCAACGAAGTACACATCCAACAGATAAATATAGAGAGAAAAAAGAAAAATAATAAATAAGGACATGAACATTGATAATTTTTAACATGGTTTGCTCTTTCAACAGACCTACGTCTAATGCTCAAATAAGAAAATTTTATTGTATAATTTTTTCACAATTAAAATTACAAATTAAACTCTCACAATGTAATTTTTAGATGCACAAAAATTTCAAACCCTTACATAATCAAATTCACCATCTGAGTTGGTAGAAATATAATCTATTGGGATAATGAATCCTAACCTAGGAAGTCCTTATTTGTAAGAACTTCTCTCAAAATACTTTCCAAAACTTTTTTCACTTATGCCGAACCAAGACTTGGAACTCAATAGAAAATAGTTGTGAGGATCTTCAAAAGTGAACAGATTTGCGACGAGTGTATTTGAACATACTTTTATTGCAAAATGCAATATAAAATGATTTTTTACATCCTTTCTCATAAATTATATATGCTTTTTCAGTAACCTAAAATAAAAGTTTTCAAAGTGACCGAGAGGTTCCGGGTTCAATACCCTCCACCTGCGTGCGGTAAGCTTTATTATACTTTATCTAGGGTGTTCTCTCTCTCCAATGTGGGACAAATCGCCCATCGTGGCATCAAAAAAAAAAAAGTGAATTAAATCCAACTAATGTAAGTATAATTTTCTTACTGTTTAATCAAACTGTAATTGGTAATATGCCATATGCCGATGAGGCATTGGTTAGTGTCGAAAATTGAAGTTTAATAATGTAGAAGTCATGAGTTTAAATTCTTCTCCCAACTTCTTAAATTCTTATTCTTATAATAGATTGGTTATTCTCCCTATTAAATAAAAAAAATAGAAGAAAAACAAATAAAAAACTGTAATTGATTATATGGCAGTTTTTTTTTTTTTTTTAAGCTTCTTTTGTACTCTTTTAGAATAAAAGCTAACCTTATAGGTAACTCTCAACTTATAGAACATGGATGAGTCCAACCTTTTGGGAACATCCCTAACTCTATCTTGTCTTTATTTTGAATTGCAAGAAATGATATTTCAATTCATAATGTGGAGAACATATTTAATGTTGAAGATATGAAATATCAAAAATGTCCTTTGATGTTTCAGATAAAATGCTACTAGCTCTAGAGAAAAAAGCCACTTACTAGACAATTAAACCTAAACAAACAAAATGTCCAATCCGATTCTAATATCAAATATCAACAATATTAGGAAAGTGGTTGATCCAAAAGTAAGCTAATTTGAATTGGGTAGTGATTATTGGATCAAAAAGTTGGGATCAAATTTGGATCAAGAAGGCATAATGTTACATTAAATTCTAACAATCATTTACATTTTATACTCTTTGATCCAAATTTGATCCAAGTTTTTTGATCCAACAATCATTATTGATTTGAATTATAGAGTTAGGACGCAATCATCCAAATAGACAATGTTAAATCAAACTTTAGTGTCAATATTCATAATATTATGAAAGTGGTTAATCCAAAAAGTAAGCTAATTCGAATTATAGACTTAGGACGCAATCTCCCAAATAAACAATGTTAAATCAAGCTTTAGTGTCGATATTAATAACATCTGCAACACGCTAGCTACATGTCCAAATTATGAAGTAACGGTCAAAATAATCCAAACCAATAAAATGTTGATTTAATTCTTCCATCATTGTCGAGGGAGCTAATCCAATCGTAAACAGCTTTCACATGGGTTCTTAGATGACGAGTTTGATACTTTAAATGACCAAAATCCCCTTCTCTTGCTAAAAAAACGTAAAAAAAACAAGACTTACTATTTTAAATTATTTTTATTTAAAAAAAAAAAAATCAATTTCAGACAAAACAACGGATAAAATTTTATACGAAGAAGCGAGAAAGGTATATAAGCTACGAAAAAAATTGAAATGTTTCTTTGGAGTTTGTTAAAAAAATAACGAAGGGACATCGGCCATAATAATCAAGTAAAGTATATAGATTTTTAAAATGTTTTTTGGTTGTAAAGAATGATTGCGTCCACCATTTTTTGAATTAAAGAAAATTATCATGAATGAGAAAAAGGAGACTTAAGTAGCCGAAGTTCCCTGGCAATCTTTGATTGTTTTTATTACTTATTATCAATGGCAAACATAACTTAATTTTAAAATTTGGTGAATTTTTTTTTTTTTTTTTTTGAAGTCCGATTGGGCGGTTGCCCCATATAAGGGAGAGAGAACTGCCTCAAACGAGGAGGAGATAGGCCTAGAAAGAGAGAATAAAACTTGCCGTAGGCAGGCGGAGGGTATCGAACCCACGGCCTCAAGGTCGTGGACAGACGCCTGCCCCACTGAATTAGGACACCTTTGATAAACTTGGTGAACTTTAAAACCTGCGATTCGATATGACCTAGCTAACCCTACCACCCAGTATTTCTATATACAATTTTATATTATTATTTAATTTCTTTAATGAAGGAACAGAATTTGATCTATTTAAATTATGAATCAAATGTAATAGTTGATCATTGCATGGGAGACAAAAGAGTCTTTTTTTGGTTGTGTAACCATATATATATATATATATTGAAAGATAAAATTGAATTAGCTTTATTATCTACTACCTTTAACTAAAAGGTTTTGGTTTGGCTATATCATATTTAGGTCTTTTGTTTTCTTCTTTGGATCGTGGGGGGTAGGAAATGAGAAAAAAATTAAAATAATGAAAGCATGCATTAAGAAGCAACGACAATACAAAGCTCTGATCCTAAGTAACGGGAGCCGGTTACATGAAATAAAGAAAGAAGTATATGTGGTTTTAATAAGAAATTTCTTCATTTATTTTTATTTGAAATAATACTATTACCTAAATCTAATAAAGTCATATAATTATTTATTACTTCGGTCCAAAGTACTTAAAGACTTCCTCAATCTCCATCTACCTCTTACAAACTCATTTCCTCCGTCATTCACTTCTTCTAACAAATACATTACTCAATCTTCCTCTCATGTGATAAAATCAACGCAAACTGGTTTCCATGATCTTGTCTTCAATAAAAATCACTCCCAATTTTTTTCGGATAATCTCATTTTTTTTACCTTTATCCTTCAACGTAGTCTTATACATACATTGCAACATACATAGTGGCGGAGCCATCCCGCCCCTTCAAAATTTTCAGAAACGACGAATATTCTATAGAAAAAAACTATTTTTGTGATATTTTCTTATAAATGTTGTATCCCCCTCCCCCTCCCCCCACTCAAAAACATTTCAGTAAAAAATTAGCATCCCTATGATAAATTCCTGCCTCCGTTACTGAACATACATATCTCCATTTCATTTATTTTCTAAATATATGACACATTTTCCACTGCTCAGTATTTTGTACCATACAATAAATCAGGTCTATAAAACTTTTCATTCAATCTCAATGACATATTACAATAGCACAAGACACCAGTTATACCCTTCCATTTTAAACCAATCACCTAGAATTCATACTATGAGAAGTAAAAAAATAATGAATTCTTTGACATCATATGGTAATTTTCATTATTACATTATTGGTGATCCGTGTTGAATTCGATTCATATTAACCTTCAACTTATTTACCTGGAAAGGAAAAATATTCATCCCTTGTATAATCAGAGAGGACATGAAGGGACCTTGATATTTGTATTGATTATAGTAAAGCTAATACACTTCACCTAATTGTCTTTGATTAACAACAACAAATTTTGAGTTTGATACTTTGAAAGCTAAAAGATCTTTTAAAGTCCCTTGAACCCTCCAAGACATTACTTAATTATGAAGAATGGAAAATTCACAAAAAGATTAAAATTTAAGAGGGGCGGTTAGATTCTCTGTACTACTCTTTGCAACTCTCTTAATTAAACAAGATAAATTCTGTAAAAATAAATCTAGGCATAAACAATCATATACGGTAGATAGAAATGTTTTAGGGAGTATTTGGCAAAGGGTTGTAGTGGATCCAGTCTCACGATTTTGAAAATTGTATTTCTTATTTCTTTAAAATAAAAATGTCAAAACAATTCTTGGAATTTTAACTTTTGCCTCCAAAATAATTTAAATTTTGTATACTGTCATTTGACTCTGAATATTTTAATATATCATCTAATACACTATGTAATATATAAATAATATTATTCTACGTGTAATAAAATTATTGAACATCGAGTGAATTTATAAATTTCTCCACCATTAATAATATCATTGATATATTATAAAATGTACGTAAGATATATTAGAAGATTTGGTCTATAGTTCGATATATATATTTTTGCTTAAAGTGTTGGTTCCTCCCGAGAGAGATACATGCATGCATCTAGGTATAGAAACTCTTCAACTTGTAATTTCTATTGAACATAATCAAAAGTTAATCACTTTTTGTATATGTGCGAGAATCATAAAGTGATTATTAAACTTCACATGAAGAAATAAATTAATCATTCTTTGAATTATTAATTAAACTCATTATGTAAATTAGAAAAGCAAGTCAATGACTCATTGGTGTAATGGCCAAGGCCGAAGCCTCATTACGTAGACGTCGTAGAGGTTATAAATTCGAATCTCTTCCCCACTTCTTAAATTCCTAATTTTTTATAATAAATATGTCTCTTCCGCAAAAAAAAAAAAAAAAAAAAAAGGGGCATGCGCACGCAAGCAAGCGTGCCCCATGGTGCCTATATATAGCTAGAAGCCTTTTTTCCAAAGTCTATACCCTCTCCTGAAAACCTCGCCCTAGTTTAGTTCTTGGCCAATTGGCTCAGCTCTCATCAACCTACTACTACCACTACCCATCTCCAAGGGTCACCATTATCCTTATTCTCTTTATAAAACACTTATACTTTCAATAACTCTGTTATATTCATATAAAGAACTTATACTTTCAAGAACTCTGTCATTTTCATGGAGAATTGAGATGTTTGATTTTCGAAAAAATTTCTCTAACAGCATAGCAAACGAGACTTTTTGGCCAGTTGAATTTTTCCATTCCCATAGCAATGGATGTCTCCTAGTCAAGGTGACTCGCAATGTGAATCTCTATTAGGTTCAAATCGTAAAAGTTAAAATAATTAAATGGGTAAATATTAGAATGTATCATACCGACAGACTGCTGTGAAGAATAAGATGAAAATTAGAGGTTCTAGATGATGCGGCGAAGAATTTTTTTTTTTTTAATTATTTTTTTCTACCAAAAGTACCTTTCAAAAGTGATTATGTAACAAACACTTAACCATCATCCGTTAGGAGTTAACGGAAAAACAGATGGACGTGCGAACATCAATACTTCTACCAAGTTTGAGTGTCAAAAAATTACAAAATTCAATTTAAATGCTAAAATAAATAATTGGCAAAAATTTAAGCGTATCTGATATTTTTTTTTTTTTTGCCATTTTATAAATATTTAAGTTAATTAGTTAAAAATATACTTTATTAAGTGACAATTCTTCATCCTTAATTTTCATTCACATTCTCGTCCCTAAATATTGGGGATAATTTTTATTATTATCCACACGTCCGGAATCTAATATGAGGAATTGATTAAATAGTTTTCAAACATATTTTGGGATTAAATTTTTTATGGAAAACTTCAAATAAAAAAAGAAAAAGGTCCGGGACTCAAAGACAACACATAGGTCCACTGATGGTACATGTAAAACATAGACTTAGAGAAACATGGGTTATTCTCCTTTTCCTTTTTCCCTTTTCTTTGCAAGAAGTACAAAAACATTAGCAAAATGCAAAATCTGAAACTATATTATGTACAGAGAAATCGGGTGAAAATTCTCTATCCCCATTCCTGTCTCTATTCGTGTTCCCAACCAATTAGAATTTACTATATAAATATTTTTCTAATTATATATGGATAAGGTGAATTGTGATTGGTTGGGGAATAAAGATGGGGATAGGAACGGGGACAAAACATTTTTTTGCCAGAGAAATCAGTGGACTTATTGGTGTCAAGGCACTGTATAAAAAAAAAGAAGCACTTTGATACAGTACCTGCAATTTTTTTTCCCTTTCCTCAGCTGCCAGTCTTTTCCAGTCATACCATTATATATATATATATATATATATATATATTTTTAGACGCCACGATGGGCGATTGCCCCATATTGGGGAGATTACAGCCCCACAATGGAGATATAGAATACTCTAGATAAGGTAGAATAAAACTTACCGCAACGCCGGCGGAGGGTATCGAACCCGGGACCTCTCGGTCACTGGGGCCTATTGGCCTCTTTGATTTTTTCTTCTTATTATCCCCATTTACACTAAAAGGTGTGTACAACAAAAAATATCACACTATCCCAAAGTTTTCAATCAACCTCCTTCAAATCCTTCCATCTTATGCAATTTTACATGCCCCTTTCCTGTTCCTATGCGAAATACCCTTTATCTCAAAAAACGTGTTGATACAATTATGATATTTGATTTTTTATTTAACGGTTAGGAGAAAAGTGAGTGTATGCATTTCGTTTAAATAGCTATTCTTTTTTAATCATTGATTTTGTGTTAAATAGACACTTATATATGATTAGAACTCATCTCGCTTACATAAAAGATTTTATACAATTCAACCTACCTTATCATTATTTTATCTATATCTTAGTAATTTGAAATGATTTATAATTAAACATTTGAGTGTTTCTTACATAATATGTCTTGGGGGTATATATGGAAATCAAAGATGATTGAAGTGAAGAGGATCCAAAGAAATCTTGTTAAGAGGGTGGATCAAAATTGTCAAAATCGCGAGTTGAATCGTAAAATCGTACGACTCGGTGCAATTCAATCTTGCCTTTTTTTTTATTTTTTTTTAAATCTTGCCTCTTTTCAACTGGGTCGGTAACGGGTTATCTCAAATAAAAAAATATCCGCTTGTATTCAAGCCAATATCTCAACTCTCTCAAGTCTTAGACTCACAACTTAATCGCTTATCATCGATGTGAGTGGAGGTAGAGATTAAATAGAGGATAATAATAACGCCTTGAATGGTTTGCTATATTAGAACATTAGAAAGATAGACTTGTTATGAAATTTGTTGGAGTAAAAGACCTTATGAATTGTTGGTTTGTTTCCGAAGTTTATCACTTGTTAGTATGTGATTTACTTTCAATTTATTAGTTCTATGGGTATTCTTATTTTTTCCCGTTGAAGCATTGTTATATTTTGTTTTTTTGCTCAATTGCATATAAAATGATGTCTTATTGACATAAATTTATCATAAAATATTATTTTAATAGTTTTTTCGAATTTTCTGATCCATACTACGATCCTCGTGTTTACTATTTTTTAGACCCTTTCCGTTTCAAGTCAAATTTGTGATTTTAACAACTTGGGATAAATTAAGGGAATTGAAAATGAGAAATAAACCCAAATAAATAATAAAATAAAGAAAAGGGAAAAATGATCATCAGCAAGGGTAAGGACCAAGGAGGAATCCCAAAGTAGGCAGTGCACAGCAAAGCAGTTAGTATTCTATGCGGAATAATTTTTTTAGTAAATATAAAACGCTTCAAAATAAGTGTTATATAATTAAAAAACATGATATTTATTCTCATTTTAAATTAATTTTAAATATTAAAATTTTAATTAAACAAATAAAAAAAATTCATACGTACCAAATTATTTCGTTCCGCACTCAACCACCCTCACAGCAAAGGTGCAGAACAAAGGCAAAGGGCAAAGGCAAAATGAAATGATTACTTGAATGGAGATGGGACCCATCTCTCACCTTTGATAAAAATCTTTCCTTTCTAATAAGTCTCTCAATTTTTTGACTTGGGGATTGGGTCCCATCCTCGGCCACCATTGTCTTTATAGATTGAATGATAAAAATAGCACCTCACGTGGAGTCTGAACCAAAGCCTCTGTCCAACCACAATAAAGAGAAAAACCACCCCTATTTCTATTTACCTAAATTTAAAGAAAAAACCATTGAGTTTTGAATTTGTTGGCTGTATTTGAATTGAATTTGTTTAGATTAAAATACAAATTGAAATTTAAACCGTCTTTGTATTGAGCCTAAAAAATAAATTTTAAAACGCTAAATCATGAAAAAAATTGATATGAATTCTGATCCAATTAATCATGTCATCCAGTTTAATACACATCAATAAAAAAATTATCTCTCTTAATATAAATTAATTTGGATCACATAGTTCATTGTACCATGATTCATATCAAAATTAAACATATATAAAATATAATTTACGTTTGAAAATAATTGGAGACTGAAACCAAAATCTTACTTTAAAACTAAATCCAAGCAAACCCATAATTAATCTTTAGTGGAAATTCGAAATTTTGAACAAATAAACCATTAACCATTTATGGATAACAAAATAGAGAAGGCTACACAAATGGGATAAAAAAATTCAAATCGTAATTTTGATGCTGGAAAAACCAATAGAAAAAGAAATCAGACAGTTAAGATATTGCTAAGTAGCTAGTGAAGTCTTTTTATGATAGTAACTAGCTAACTTCTAATATGTAACTTAATAATTGACAAAATTTTCACCCTTATATATAGTAGGTTAAAAAGTGCTGACGCCCCCTAAACTAATCTGTTTTTTTGTTTTTGACCCTCAACTAAAAAGGGTCAAGTTTTACCCTCTAAACTATTTCGGATTTTGGTTTTTGACCTTCCATCCATATTCTCAGTTACATCATAACGGAAGTCCAAAAAAATGGGGGCATTTTGGGAAAATCATATCATTCATAATAAATAAAATTAAATTTAAGGGAAAAAAGGGCCTTTTAAGATTTTTTTCAGATGTTGGAATTTACAGTTGGTTGTTGGAGAAGAGGAGTGGTACTAGGCTTTCGGCTTCTTCTGTCACTGATCTCACCGGCGACTTCTTCTTTCTTGTCAGAATAATAAGTTTTTTTTTTATAAAAATAAAAATTTTAGGATCTTATACAGATTGCCCAAAAATGCCCCCATTTTTTGGACTTCCGTTATGATGTAACGGAGAATACGGATGGAAGGTCAAAAACTAAAATTCGAAATAGTTTAGGGGTACAACTTGACCCTTTTTAGTTGAGGATCAAAAATCAAAAAAGGAAATGAGCGCTTTTTACCCTATATATTACATTCCAGACATCTTTCGTATTTTAAGTATGAGAGAAAATCAAACCACTTATTCGCATCTTCAATCAAAGAAATATTTTCAAATAAAAAAAAGTAAAATCAAAATCATCAATTTTCTTCTATCCTTCTCCATTAATCCATTGCAATCAATTAATTTGTCTAAAAGCACATATTTTCCTTTTTCTCCTTTGTTAATTTTTTTTTCTTCTTTTTAAAGGTCACCCCATATAATTCCCACTCATTATCTTTGTTGCTTAAAGCTCCCTTATCCTCTCTCTCTTCCCCCCTCTCCATTGCTGAACCAACACATCAAACGAAGCACAATTTCCAGGCGAGAAATCTAATTTTTTTTTTAAGTTCCAGAAAATATCATTCCATTTTGTTCTTGAGTTCCCAAAGCAGGATCAAACTATATATTTTTTCTCATAAAAACAAAAGTTTGGATTATAATATTACCTCTCATGTGATCATGGAAGGAGGTCATGATCATGATCATCCTCTTCACCACCACCACCATCACCGCCCCAACTTCCCATTCCAATTTCTTGAAAGAAAAGAAGATATTAATGAAGCCGCCGCCGCCGCGGTTGCAGCTTCTTCCAGCTCAGGAGCCGCAGCGCCTGGTTTTCCTTCATTAGCCTTCTCCTCAGCCGATAATAATAATAATAATAATAATTCACTATCAGCTTCATCTTCATCAAGTCTACAAATCTCAGCAGCAGCCGAGCCATCATCAAAGAAGCCGCCGCCTAAACGAACTTCCACGAAAGATCGTCACACTAAAGTTGATGGACGTGGCCGAAGAATTCGCATGCCCGCGCTTTGCGCCGCTAGGGTTTTCCAGCTCACACGTGAATTAGGCCATAAGTCAGACGGCGAAACCATCGAATGGCTTCTCCAACAAGCTGAGCCAGCTGTCATCGCCGCTACCGGCACCGGTACTATTCCCGCCAATTTCACTTCTCTGAATATATCATTGCGGAGCTCCGGTTCCACCATGTCCGTTCCTTCTCAGTTACGATCTACTTATTTCAACCCGAATTTCTCGATGCCGCAACGCCGGAGTACTCTTTTTCCGGGAATCGGATTGTCTTCCGATACTTCCTCGACGACGTCGTTGTTGAATTTTCAGACCGGAAATATAAACCCTAGCTTTTTACTGAAGCAAGAGTTGCGCGATAATTCACTTGATTTAACGGAGACGCCTCATGAGGAGAGTTCAATTGGGAGAAAAAGAAGGTCGGAGCAGGAATTAAATTTACAACAACAGCAGCAGCAAATGGGAAGCTATTTATTGCAATCGAGTACCGGAGCTATGCCGGCGAGTCACGCTTCGATTCCGGCGAATTTTTGGATGGTCCAGGCAGCGGCGGCGGCGAATTCAAATAATCCACAAGTTATGGGTACAGGTCATGACCCGATATGGACATTTCCGAATGTTAATAACACTCCAGCTGCTTTATATAGAGGGACTATGTCTAGTGGATTACATTTTATGAATTTTCCTACTCCGGTTGCTTTATTGCCTAGTCAGCAATTAGGCGGTGGCGGTGGAAATGGTATAGGAGATGCACAATTGGGCATGCTTACGGCCGGATTGAACCCTTATCGTTCTTCGGATGTTGGTAGTGGCGGCGGAGTTGCTGAGTCTCCGGCTAGTGGGTCCCATTCGCACCACGGCGGTGATGATCGGCATGATACTACAAGTCACCATTCGTAGAATGAGAAAGGGTGTAGACTGTGGGACTGATTTTATCATTCTCTTATAAATTGAGCCGAGTTCACATCTATAAGGAAGTCGTGCTTAATTCATGTGAGAGGCTATGAATCAGTGACATGATAAATGAATGATCATCACCAATATCATTCCCACTTGTGTGTAGTTTGATTTGTAACACACGTGAGGTTTGATTATTTTGCACTAAAATTTGATTTTTTTTTGTTTTTCTGAATATTATTCTCCAATTTTTGTGTGTGATTAATATGAGAGAGTTCTTAGCTAGGGTTTGCAGAAAGACAATTATTCAAACAAGAAGTAATTGGCTGTTTTGTCAAGAGAATGTCATTTGGTTTCTCACCACACAATATTTTATGATCATATTGTTTTGTGCCATTTTTTACTTCCTTTTCATTCAAGAATTAAGATATACATATTGTAAATTTGTAATTCTATGCTTCATCTTTTACATGCTATATATAATATATGTAAGATCTATTCTGATAGCTGATAAAAATGTGTTTTTGTTGAATTTATCCCACATCGATACGAAGAGAGTGTTGAAATATAAAGTCTCACATTACTTATCTAAGGAAGACCTGAGTCACTCATAAGTTAATGTGTTAACACATTTCCATGTCAATTGGTTTCGATATAACATACAAGTCAATGAACTATTTTCACATGGTATCAGAGCGGACTCTTAGACGGTAGATGTGTGATTTTATAATATCCAAATGAGATCTAATTATTCCCGTATTATCCAAAAAATGTTCATTATCAGTTGGTGTTGAGATGACATAAAGACCGGTAAACTAATTTTCACAGTTTTACATTTTTTTTAAAGGAAGGTAAATTAATTTTCACAGTTGCTAAATTTACATTGTTAATTGAAATTCAAAAGATTCAGAATCGCCGCAGATGCCCCTCCTCCCTACTCCTAGCCCTTGGTCCTTCACTCACGCCCACCGTACCCTCCTCCTCCAGGTTCAGACTCAGAGCCACAGCTACATTTCTGTATGTATGAGGGAGATAAATGAAACAATGATAGAAAAATGTAGGAGTTGATCATGAAATTACCACCAAACATGAGTTCAAAGTCAATTTTAATCATTCTAAATTACGAATTAAATACTTGACGAATTTGCAGTCTATGAAATAGAATATAGATTTTGAAGTTTTTATTTTTTAAGTGTTTTAGAGAGTCAATGAAGTATTGATTTAGTGGTCAAGGCTGATGTCTCATTACGTAGAAGTCATGAGTTCGAATCTCCTCTCACTTCTTGAATTCCCGATTTCTTCTGATAGATGTGTCCCCTCTCCCAATAAATAAAAACAAATTTTTTTAAAAAAAGTGTTTTAGAGAGATAGGTTTGGTAGGGCCCATGCGTTATAAGCTGCATGCAGGTAGGGGTGTGCATTGGTGCGGTTTGGTGAAAACCAATTTACTATTACGGTTTTTATACGGTTTTTTAATATATTTTCTAAAATGATACCGCATAATTTTAACTTCCAAACCAAATTTCACCAAACCGTAATTATTTTGTTTGGTGAAATTAGGTGCGGTGAAAACCGATCTAAAAAACTTGTAAAATTATTTAAATATCTTATGAGTCATGAGTTCCAATGTAATATTTCCAAGAGATTAACCATATGTAACAGAATCCCCCAATTTCCACCACTTCAAAATATCAAAATCATCTTCAGTATCTTCTGCAATATATTTATCCAACTCGTTTTTGTTGTAAACCACTCCAACTTTCTTATTCATATTGTACTCGCTCCTAGTATTAATAGTTAAGGCACGCTTTTTAACAATGGATTAACCAATGAATCCCGTAAATGTTCACTTAAAATTGAACTAGAAGAGCTACTTGGAGATGATGTAGGAGGACAACAGAGAAATTAGGTTGTCGTTGAGACTTGTAACTTTTGTGAAGAGTGAGAATGAGAATATTAGATCCTAATCGTAACTTAAATCTAATAAAATAACTAACTAATATTACTATATTAATCTTAATTAAAATAAATTTAGTGAAACATAATTATGTAATTATACCATATACTTTTAAAAATAAAAAATTAGCTAAGTATATAATGTGGTTTGGGGTGCGATATATTTTTAAAAAATTTAGACCTCAGCCGCACTGAGAAATAATTTGCTGCTACTAAAATCGTATTTAACCGCACCATAATTGACCAAACACCGCACCATACATCAAAATTAAATTTAGTGCGATGCAATTTTCGATGAAAACGGATTAATACACACCCTATATGCAGGTGTTAGCTCAGGTGGCAAAGGCCCACCATGCTGGTAATTTGCTTAAACCAATGTACAAATTGCTACAATATTATTAGTATTTATTGGTTCAATTAATAATATGGTTCATATTTATTCACATGAAAAGAGAGACAATTTTTTTTTTATAATGTAAATAAATTAGACTCACATGATTTCTTGGACTATATTATATATCAAAATTTTCCTATTAAATTTTTTGGTGGGGCTTGATGACATGCCTATTGAGGTTTGGAAATGTTTATGAGATGTATGTATTGAATAGTTGTTAAGCCTCTTCAACAAGATATTTATGATCAATAAGGCGTCTGCTTGAATTGGATTTGGTCTGATTTGAGACTCAAACTCAAACCCAAATCAACTTTGGATTGAGTTTGAGAATGAAAACTGAAGGATTAAATCATCTAGAATCTTGTTTGAGTTTGAGACCGAGACCAAAATCTCAAACCAAAACCCAATACAATCACACCAGATGCCGTCAGAGTGGAGGAAAAGTAATTTGGTCCCGTTGTACAAGAATAAAGGGGATGTTCAAGATTGTACTAACTATCGTACCATTAAACTTATGATTCATACTATGGAGCTTTGGGAAACAGTGATTGAATATATGTTTAGAAAAATTGTGAGTATTTCATATACCCAAATTGGTTTTATACCTGGGCGTTCAGCCAGGAAGAAAATTCACATACTAAGACAAATGATCGAGCATTATAGTGAGAGAAAAAATGATTTGCACATGGTGTTCATTGTTTTGGAGAAAGCTTATGATAAGGTGCCCCGAGAAGTATTGTGGTGGGCGATGACTAAAAATGGTATACCACACTACAATAAAAACACCTTGTTGCGACGTTTTTGTACCAACGCTTTTATCAAACGTCGCTTAAACACAAAAAAGAGTAAGTTAAAACAACACTTTTTGGAAATTTCGCAATATTTGGATTTTATACGACGTTTCATTTCGTCAATTATAGTAATTGTTGTTCATACCGGCATTTTGATATTGGTTAGCGACATTTACATTAAATGTTGTTATAAATTGTTACTTTTTGTAAGTCATATATCGACATTTATATATTATGTCGTTAGATCTTGTGACTTTTCAGACAAACATCGATAAGTTTGAATTCTATACGACGTTTCATAGCGTCGGTTATAATAATTGTTGTTAAAATCGACATTTTTATGTTAGTTAGCAACGTGTACATTAAATGTTGTTATAAATTGTTACTTTTTGCGACTCATATAACGACATTTATATACAATATCATTAAATCATGTGACATTTCATACAAATGTCGCTATATTTGGATTTTATAAGACGTTTCATAAAGACAATTATAGTATTTTTAATTCTTACAGACAATTTGATGTTAGTTCGTGACATTTACATTACATGTTATAAATTGTTACTTTTTGCGACTCATATAGCTATATTTATATATTATGTCGTTAGATCTCGTGACATTTTCAAACAAACACAAATACAAAGATTATGTTTTTGAAATATATTTTTTAAAGAAAAATTAAAGACATTTAATTATTAAAATTTAATGAGAGTGTATTAATTTTAATTTGATTCATAAATAATCGAAACACAAAGGTACAAAATTCAAAATCCAAATTCTATTATAATAAATATAATAGGAGAAACAAATAACAAATAATCATTTGGCTCAGCGGCAAATTGCACAACATACATGCATGAGGTCGCGTGTTCAATTCCCATATATTTGAATGTGGAGAAAGTTTATTATATATTATTCAAGTCTAGCTAGACTCGACGGCTCGACTTTTCTCTAGGCTCTGGCTTCGATTATTCAAAGATAACTAGACTCAACGGCTCGATTTGTCGGGCTCCGACTCGACTTGGCTCAGTTCGGCCAACCTGGTTTTCAAAATTTACGAATATCGGGATAGATATTTTGTTGCGACTATTTAAAAATATCGGAAAAAATGACTTATTCACAATATTTACAAACGTCAGAATAGACAATTTGTTGCGATTATTTACAAATGTCGGCAAAAATACATTTTGAAACACTTTAAAATAACGCAACAAATGTCGTAATAGATAGGTACCGGCGCTTGTAACAAATGTCGTAAAAAACATAACGACACAGGCAAATGCGACGTTTACGCGACATTTGTAATAAATGTTGGTATAGATCTATACCGGCATTTTTTTGGCTTATTGCGACATATGACAAACGTTGCAATAGACCTTTTTTGTTGTAGTGCCATGTAAGTATATTGACAATGTTAAGGATAATTATAAGGGAACCAGTACAAACGTTAAGATTTGTTCTGGGACGACAGAGGTGTTTCCTATTACAATTGGTGTACATCAAGGCTCAGCACTTATGGTTATGAATGAAGTGACTCGTCATATGCAAGACTTCGTACCATGATGTATGTTATTTACTGACGATATTGTTCTGATTGATGAGACTATAGTAGGTGTTAACACTAAGTTGAAAGCATGGAGACAAGCATTGGAATCTAAATGATTTAGAATTAGTAGAAGTAAAAATGAGTATTTTGAGTGTAAGTTTAGTGTCGCCCGAAGTAGAGAGCAGAGTGTAATTAGTTTGGATGGAAAATGTATCGTAGCGAATGATTATGTTCGATATTTTGGTTCTATCATTCTAGAAAGATAGAGAGCTTGATGGGGATGTGGCACATCGAGTTAAAGTTGGTTGGTTGAAATGGATAGGTGCAACTGGTGTCTTGTGCGGCCGTAATATACCGTTGAGACTAAAGGAGAAGTCTTATATAACAACTTGTAGACCGCGTTATTATATGGTACAGAGTGTTGGGCCATGAAAATATGTCATATCTAGAAAATGAGTGTAACAGGTATGCGTATGTTGCGATGGATGTGTGGGCATAGTAGAAAGGATAGAGTGAGAAATGAGATTATTCGAAAGAAAATAAGAGTTGCATCTATTAAAGAAAATATGAGGGAAAATCGCTTAAGGTAGAGTGGCGCTCCGATTCTAAAACTTGAAGGATGGAGTCAAGAGGATGTAAAAGGTAGGGGATGGCGAAGAATATTTGGACTGAAGTCTTAAAGAATGATATGGATTTATTAGACTTGGATGAGGGTATGGTGTTTGATAGAAGGAAATGGAGGGGATGTATTCATGCGAACAACCACACAAATTTTTTATATTGATTAATGTACCTAATTATTTGAGATTAAGGTCTTGTTGATGTTGTTGTTGTTGTTGTATTACAGACCAACGGGTGGATCAATACTCTCTTTCCTACCTACAATCTAGTTCTGCACTTTACGAAATATTTAGTGGCCGTCGAATAAAGAACCTGACGGTTAAGGTAATTTCGGTGAAATAATTAAAAAAAAATTAATTTCCCACAATCCTAAATGATCTCAGCTGTTAAATTTTTTATTTTACGGTCACTAAATATTCCGCACATATGTGAAACTAATTAGTGTTCTGCAATGTCGCTGGATTGTCTTTTATATTACAGCATGGCATTGCTGGCACTATAAAGATCCAGTGGTGGGTATTACTGACACCTACAAGAGGGCCCACTAGGTCATTGATTTGGACCGTCAATTGATGTGGCCCCTCCGTCACTGGCCACACATTGAATGATTAGTTCTCAGTTTAAAGAAATGTGTAGAATCTAATAAAAAGTTGGACCTTATTAGACTACTAGAATTATTGTCTAAAAGATTGACTAAAATAGTTTTTCGGACCTTTTTACCTTTATAGTTGGGTGAATCCCTTATACCAGCAGGGGGTAAGATAGTCATTTAACACACTCAATTTGGAGGTTTAGGGTTTCTATCCCCAAAATTCTAGGAGTAAATCATTTTCTTAAAAAGTTTTCCCAAGCAAAGGAATTATTAGGTGGCACAAATGGCTTCTTCCTCTGATACAGGTAAAGCTTGGATATCCAAGTTACCATATTAATATTATTATATATATTTTTTTAAAGGTAGGGAGAGTTATTACAGTGTATATTTTAATGAATATTACCTCCGTTTTTTTAATATAAGACTTTTGAGACATATTGTAAAAATTAATTAAATTAAAATTAAGATATTTTTTTATCAAAATATTAATATTATTATTTTAAATAAAATTAGTAATATATAGTTACACATCTTATTTAAGAAAGTAATATTAATATTTTAATTAATAAATTTTTTTTAATTTTTTAATTTTTTTAATTTTCACAAATATTTTAAAAATTTTATATTAAAGAATGGAGCGAGTATTTATTATTACGCTTCCCCCCCCCCTCCTCCGGTAAGAAAGATAATTTTTTAATGAAAAAAGTTTTTGAGAGTGTTGTATAAGAAGTCACATCAAATCAGTGTGAATTATTTGGTTTGAAGCGCTGGGTTGGGTTTGGGATCCCATAAGATTGGAATGAATTTATTTGATAGATAATGTCAAGTGGGGTACAACTCTATATATACAGTCAGCTCTTTTTCCTTTTTCTTTTTTCTTTTTTGCTGAATATATATACAGTCAGCACACTCACTCAACTCGCTATTTTGTGACCAACTAAATGAAGCGTATTTTATAATTAATTATTTTTTTTTCGCAGAACTCTTGTGACAAGAAAATTAATTATTGTCGTCGGCGATGAACATCGTCAGTCTCGAAAAAAAACACTCACTAGTTTGTATCTTCAAGATCAAAAGTATTTTGGTTCCTCCCATTAGCATTGCGCTGAACCAAATCAAGTCATCAAATAATTTAATTTTTTACTGGATAGTTATTTAAAATAATCATGTGATCGATTATTTCTCGATAGTTATCTTAATTAATTATTAGATCAAATAACTGTTGGTACTAATTGGCTATAACAACTATTTGGAGCCTTTGCAACAGCTGTTAATAATATATAACAACTGAACGATACAAACTCAACAACTGTTAGTAAACAATAAACATATGTAATAACAAGATTACAACAAATATAAATGACTAAGGAAAATGTGTAAACGAAAGATAAACCGAGGCTTGTGTTCAACACAATTTTCTTAAAACAGATTCACCTCCTCCTGGTTAAGTGCTGGAGTTTCATGAAGCGTCTGTCTCACAAGATACAATGGCAACGCATAACTTGTTTGCACTAAACAGTTCCACCGACGAACAAGAACTAGGACTATTGATGAACACCATAAGTTTTACAAAACCAGAGTGTTTTATAAATCTTTGAAAAATCACAAGTATTTTCGAGTATGAGAAGTGGTGTGTAAAATCATTGGAAAGAGTCTCTATTTATAAGTTGATATGAGTGAGCAGATACATTCAGTATAATACACTGTACTGAATTCAAATGTCTTTATTTAACACACAATTAAAGTCCGCTCATCCTCATCCAATGAACCAGACTACCCAATGAATTAAGCTATACATGTATCTCTCAATTTCAAATGTCAAAATTAAAGTTTGTTCATCTCCATCCAATGAATTCATATGTACATGTATCTCTCTTGATTGGAAAAAATAATAAAACCAGTAGCAAAATGTGGGTTGTTCAGTGTCACACCCCGTATCCCAAGGGTGACCGGGCAGTACCACATACGCCGATGGGACAACCGAACCCTCAAACAAAAATGCTAAACTTCCACAAGAATTCAACTTAAAGGAAACTAAAAAGTTATTATATAAATAAAATACTCCAAATACAATGGTGTTCTTACAAAATGAAACTAAACACATAAACTGAATTCAAAGGAACAGTTCTATCTATTACAACAGTCTAAAAATCTTCCTCGATCCAATCCCCATCATCAATATCATCAACTTGAACATCTGCAAAAGAAAAATATAGGAATGACTGAACTACTAACCTGGCTTAGTAAGCATCAACCCCCTTGGGATGAAACATCAAACACAACTCAAAACGGTTTCCCGATTTCCCAAAATATGTGAAATCAATGCATACCTTACTTGAGATACTTTAAAAACATCAGAAAAATATATGAGAAATACCTAGAACCACTGACAGACAGAACTTTGAAAAAGGAACGAAACAGAAAATCAGACTGATTTAACAAAGTTTCGGTCAATCAACCAGGGGTCCGGTCGACCGAAACGGTCACCCAGAATCCGGACAGAAGCACTGTCCACAATCCGGTCGCCAATAGAGCCATACAGTCGACCGAAATCGAGGCAGTAGCTAAATTAGAAATTCCGGTCGACCGAGATATAGTGCAGACCAAAAACAGTACAAAATGAGAAGGAAAACATCATTTCGGAAATCCCCATTTTCCAAACCCAAGAAGGTACATTTTAGACCAATACCACATAACAAATAAGACCAAAACATAAGCAACAAAAGCCATCAAATACTTTTAGAACATAGAACGCTTTACTTTCAAACTTATCTGGGGTTCAATTATACAAAACCAATTTCTATAACGAACTAATGAAGAAAGCTACACATTTCTTTAACTCTTATGCACATTCACTTTAGTAACCTCGATTGCACTAGACAATCAGTTCATATAACATATACACTTTAGTAACCTCGATTGCGTTAAACAACTGGTTCATATAACATATACACTTTAGTAGCCCCACTCGCACAAGGCAAACGGTTAAACACTTTAGTAACCTCGATTGCACTAGACAATCGGTTCGTATGCCCTATACATTTTAGTAACCTCGATTGCGCTAGACGAACCGGTTCATATAACATATACACTTTAGTAACCTCGATTGCGTTAGACAACCAGTTCATATACATATACTTTAACATTTAACGGAGACATGACGTGCTTTACTTTCATACATAGCCAATAGCGAATAACAACTTCAAAATTGTAATCTCACAAAATCAAAACTCATATATCCAATTTTTAAACGTAGCAATATGAAGACAACAAACAGTTCATACAAATCACATACTTCAATGCGTCATCCGTTTTAATCCAATAAAAACATGAATAAACCTTTCATACACAATTCAATATCATTAAAATACTGATTTCATGCTTTTAGGACTGAAAAATAACACAGGGAAAGATCCTTACCTCAAAAGGTTAACAAAATCCTAAGAAGAACACCAATTCTCGAATTCCAGAAAACAGCCTATTTCCGAACACTATAACTTTCTGTACGGACCTCGAAACTTCAATCCATCAGTTCCTACTCGTATCTGTTTCAATTCTCTACAAGATTGATACAAATTGCTCCTAAATCCAACGACGTTAGCCTCTCCATAAGGTCAATCTCTCACAGACTGTCAAGCTGCCAGATTTTTCTTTTTCTCTCATCTTCCTCTTTTCTTTTTCTTGTAACCTCTACCCAAAATCTTGCACTAATTACCCTCAATTACAACACTAACTCCCCCAACAAAAAAAGCTCCTCAACTTACTAACAAATCTCCTCAAGTCCCTCAACTAAGCAACACCTTCACTACGCCCTTCAACTTACAAACCACAAATGTAACACATAACATGCTAAAACATGTAAATAAAATTAAATACACGTCATGTTGAGATAAACCGAAAAGTCCCGGGTATCACAATCAGGCACGCAAGTTTTGATCTGACATTCGTGTACGCAGGTCGCGCTCGCACACAAATTCAAGCTATTTTAATTTCGACGAACCTTGCATTCGCACCCCTAATGTAACTTCTATTACACTCCATTTACAACAATAACTTAGCACCGGAATCGGACCATTTCAAGAGGGGATTCCCTCTATTTGATGCCATGAAAGTTATTGAAATGTGTCAACACTCAAAACTACTCACCGGTTTGATTCTTTAAAGATATTTCTAAGAGCAACCAAGTTGGCTGGAATATGATAGAGTTCTTATCTTGCATACGGACAAATGACTATGATCTTGATACAACTACCATAATTTTTAATTGTTATTTGTGATCATATATAATCTATTATTTGCCTTTGATTAAGAACATCTATTTAAATTCGATCCTGAAATATAGGCATTCTGAGTAGAAGTACGATGTAAATATATAGAGTAAAATATATACTACTCTCTCCATTCCATTCCATTCTATAACATAACATAAGTTGTTTAGAATAAGCAACGAAAATTAAAAAAAAAAAAAACATATTTTTAATCAAAATATTAATATTATTGTTTTAAATATAATTAGTGACACAAGTTATATTTAAGAGAGTAATATTGATATTTTGATTAAATTATCTATTTTTTATTTATTTAATTTTCTCTACATATTTTAAACTATTTATATTATAAAATTAAAATAATACAATTCTAATGATGGAGTATTTTTTGTCAAAAAAAGCAACGAGTACAACATTGATATGACCTATGAGCAGTGATATGTAATATAGTACATTAGACAGTTTCTATTTGTAATATATAACTGTCCTTATGTAAAAAAAAATTGAGAAAGAAAATTTACTATAAAGTGGTGAATAGTACAAAGTAAAATAGTATCTACTTTATAATCTTTACTAAAAAGCAGCACCTCAATCTCTTCCCATTTTCCTCCTCTATCAACATCTCCCTTCTCTTTTTCCAATTAAAGAAAATTTTCATTTAGTTCTTTCTAAAATTTAAAAAAAAAACAAATTTAATCAATCACTCTATGAACTTCAAGGTGGGGCAAGCAAATCATTAAACCAAACTCTTCCTCTCCAAGAAAAAAAGTAAGATTGAGGAATTAAAGAAAGAAATACAGAACCAGAAGGACTGTAATAAGTCAAGATAGCAACTTAATTGGTAAAGTATTCTTTATTAGACTGAGAAATCTCGAATTTAATTTTCTTTGGCCGTACGCCCATCCCGTTCCTCTTTCACCTCCTCCACCTACCCAAAAAGAAAAAGAAAAAAAGAGGGATCTGCAACAGCATTATTATTATTATTATTTTTGAAATATGAAGCCTCACATCGAGTGTTTAAGGAAGATCCAAATAACATAAAAGTTCATGGGTTAACACCTCTCCTTGCCAATTGGTTTTGAGAGGATATGGAAGTCTATGAGCTAATTTTCACTTGGTATCAAAGCGGGCCCTTAGGCAGGATGATGGGCTTATAATGCTCAAGTGGGCTCTAATGGTCACCGTTCGTCCCAAGAAGAGCGGCGGACCTTAAATTAACTCTCACCTCAATGTGAGGGGGAGTGTTGAAATATGAAGTCCCACATGGGTTAACACCTCTCATTGCCAATTGGTGACTCATGAACTAATTTTCACAATTATTATTATTATTAGTCCTGAGTTCTGCTAAATGAGCAGTGAGTTTTTTAACCCAAAGGAAAAATAATGTGTGGTGTTTCCTTGAAGAGAGTATACACATAATAAACCAATAGAACAGTTGGCAAAAGAAAAACTTTCAAGTGGTTGGACATGTATTCAATTATATAATAAAACTTTTATTGCCATTTGTTTTTGTTTTTATTTGGAAAGAAGATTATTGGTGTTATAGCATCATCAATATTGAAGTAGAAATTTGCTGGTCAGTAGTACCAAATATTTGGGCACATGGGTTTGAATCCTATAAAGTGGTCCCATTATTTTTGTTGAGGAAACAAATCCCAAATAATATGATTAACACCATCCAAAAGGATTTTTCTGATATGCACCAGCTTTACATGTACTTTGTGCTCTAAAATTAGTCATGCCATTACAAAATTATCCCTCTTCTCATTCTGTAGTGATGTGATCAGTTCTAAACAATATGATCCATATCGGAACTATTCCATCCAAAAATATATTGTTTTTGGTCTTCTTTTGGAAGGTAAAAAACCAACAACTTTGGTAGTATCAATTTTGGAAACAACCCCCTATTTTGATCTTCCTTAATATCTACAAAATGTTGCTAATTTTGGACCTTGCAAGGGTAGCCCCTCTTAATCCCCCACTTCATAGCATCTTCATTATTATTAGAATTCAATTCAAATACACACCATTTGATGATTAATTTGAGCTTGGCGGCACAAATCAATATCCAAACCTATTGAAAATGTTTTATTAGAAAACATCCTTATAGAAAAATAGTAAATGAAATTCTTTTAAGTATTTTCTGATATTTTTTTTATTTATTGAGTGGGGACCTATCTATTATAAAAAATATGAGAATTTAAGAAGCGGGTATGAGATTCTAACTCATGACCTTTGCGTCATGAGGTCTCAACCTTGACCACTAAAAAAAATGTATCATTGGCAGTATTTTCTAATATTTGATACATTAGTTTATAGTAGTATTAAATAACATATATACATGTGTAATTAAGAGCACAATAAGTGCAAGTAATTTCAAGTTGAGCTTAACTTGGTAAGTAGGAGATGGAGCGTTCCATTTGATCTGGGATCAGTACCCTCTCTCAAATTTTTTAGCTGTCCCTATTTGTAAAAGAAAGACGTGTAACTTACAATTTATGTCGTGAAATTTTTGAAAGAAAAAAACTAAATTTCGCTGTTTTCGTTGGTTTTGTCTAAAAAACTAGTATTTTAACCAATCTGAGTTTTTTTTTTTATTCGGGGAGGAGGGTTGTCGAACCCTGACCTACAGCCCCACGCTGTCACGCTTCCCCATCGTAAACTGCCACTCTCATGACAATAATATTATACAATCTGAGTTTGAAAACCAAAATATATATATATATATATATATATATATATATATATATAAAAGCAACAAACAAGTAGGCGAATCAAGCACTATTTTGAAAACCAATATGAGTTTGAAAATAACGATGATATTATACATATATCTTTCATAAATAAATATCTATCAATGTATATAAATATGTACAATAAATATGGGTGTACATTGAAATGTCATGAGACTGCTCCATTGTTGTAGGCACTCCGGCTCCTATGCGGAATAGGAATTGTTCGCACCGTGCATAATAATATGGACCGTCGGATAATAGATTTGAACGGTTCAATTTTGGTTTACTTTTCTCTCTTTAAATCTGGACCGTTAAAAATATCATCCGACAACTCAAATTGTTCCGCATAGTGCGAAATTTTCCATGTTCCGCATAGAAGCCGGACTGTGTTGTAGGGGACAAGAGGATGAAAGATATGACCTTTTTTTATTTTTTTTGCTGAATATTGAAAGATATGACCTACCACCGTATTCAAAACAATCTCCTTTTAGCCTCTAATTACTCTTCCTGGTTGTGAGACATGGTAGGGTGTTATATAGATGTGACTCCACCTTTACCAATTACTCTTGTTTCCTACTTTAATGCCTTCACATTTGCATACCTAAATATGTACAACCACAACTTACATTTTTCTCCATATAGGAAAATCTCATAAAATTTAAGAATATTATTTTCAAGAACATATTGTTACATTTAACAGACAATTTGTACATAGTTTAGTAGAATATATATATATATATATATATATATATATATATATATATATATATATATATATATAGGCAAATTATCTCACTGGTCCCCTAAAAACAATTTATGTTTGGTGATTTTTGTCCAAAATCTACTTTTTTTGGTGGACAATGTCCCAAAAACAATTTATGTTTGGTGAGGTAGAGTCGCTTCCAGTCCAAAATTTTGTCGACCAACCAGTTAAATAAATTTTGAATCTGGTCAACCCTAAAGTATCACCCGACCCGACCCACATCGACCCGACCCGACCCAAACCCTTTCCCTGCACCACCACCACCTCCAAAATTCGCCGCCGCCCGCAACCACCTCCACCCACCATTCCCCTTCCCCTAACCCGACCACCACCGCACCACCACCACCTTCCTCCCCTCCCCTAACCCACCTAACCTACCCCTGAAACCCACCAACCGCCTAACCTACCCCCGAAACCCCCCTCCCGAAACCCACACCCCCGAAACCCACTCACCGAAACCCACCCCTGAAACCCACCTCCCGCACCACCACCATTCTTTAATTCAATCCATCTTTCTTTAATCTATTCTTTCATTCAATCCACTGGACGACACCACCACCATTAATGGACGGCACCACCACCATTCTTTAATTTAATCCATCAAGGTTTCGGGAGGGGGTGGGTTTCGGGGGTGGTGCAGGAGGTGGGTTTCAGGGGTGGGTTTCGGGGGTAGGTTAGGCGGGTGGTGGGTTTCAGGGGTAGGTTAGGTGGGTTAGGGGAGGGGAGGAAGGTGGTGGTAGTGCGGTGGTGGTCGGGTTAGGGGAAGGGGAATGGTGGGTGGTGGTGGTGCAGGGAAAGGGTTTGGGTCTGGTCGGGTCGATGTGGGTCGGGTCGGGTGATACTTTATGGTTGACCAGATTCAAAATTTATTTAACTGATTGATCGATCTAAATTTTTGGACTGGAAGGACCTACCTCACCAAACATAAATTGTTTTTGGACTTGTCCACCAAAAAAAGTAGATTTTGGACAAAAAATCACCAAACATAAATTGTTTTAGGGACCCAGTGAGCCAATTTGCCTATATATATATATATATATATATATATATATATATATGTGTGTGTGTGTGTGTGTGTGTTTTTGATAAAATATACATTTAGAGTTAAGGGGTGTATTCAATCCGAATTTTAAAATATTTTAATTGATTTTTAAAAGTCTATGAATTCTGCTGACTCTATGGATTGTTTTAACTCTATCCAGACTCTACGCAGATTCTATCAGATTATATTAGATTTATTTATCATGATTTATAAAGTCTATAAATTATTTGAATAACACCAATAAATAAAGAAAATACTAATTCAGTGATGTATTATATAAATCCAGTGATGTTGAATTTCCAAAGTCAACATATGTTTATCAATATTTTTTTATTTTGGAATCAAATTATTTTGTTAAAAATTTAAAAAGTTTGGTGATGGGTCTTTGATTTTTTTTTAGATCACAAAACTGCTGTCTTTTTTGATTTATTTGTTCAAGTTTTGAATAATTTACTTACTGATATTTTTTGGACTTAATTAAGGTATGTTTTGTGATGGGTTTTGTTTGAATTCTTTTTCCCTTTGATTTCCTCTTTCAGTAAAATGAAATCCATGTTTGAAAAATAGAAATTTGTGGTTAGATAGAGAATAAATTGTTTGCTTTCTTTAATTTCTTTTCGAAGATGACCAGCAAGAAGATTGTTTGGATATTGTGACAATATATATTGTTTTGGGAAAATAAACATTTCATAACGATGTGAAATTTTTCCTCAATTTTTTAAAGTTTGGATATTTCTTTATTTTTCTTTTAATTTTAAAGAAATGGGATCACTAAAAAATTTGCAATCTCAGATAATATTATTAAAGACATTTAATTTTAATACTAATGAGAGAAAATCAAAATTTTGAGGAAAAAGAAGAGATTTCTTACACATTTAAGCCTAGGAAATCCATCAAGATCCTCCATTTAATAAATCTGTGAAAATCTATTGAGTTTTAAATACCTACAGATTTAACAGGTAATTTATAATCTGAATTGAACAACTCTAGATTTTAATGAACTTTTTAAAATCTAAATTGAATACACCCCTTTTAAAGTTATGCCCTTATCCTTTATTTTTTCTTCTATACGTCTGGGGACGAGAATGTAACTCGAACTCAAATCAATATATTAATAATATATGTTTCTAGTCAATTGAACTACCACATTATCACATATCTCCATTCTCTTCACAGAAGAAAAAAGAAAAGGTTATCCCAAATGAATTTGTGTAGTTTTTTTTCATAAGAAAAGAAAAAGGATCCTCGTTCCATAATATCATAATTTAATTTTTTAAAAGGATAATGAACAATTTTATTTTTGAATATATAAATAAATAAATATCGTCACTTCAAATCGGCTAAAATAACAAATTTGAGCATGTCCAGGAAAGACTCGACAAAAATTATAAGGATTGATTAAATCATAACTTAACTTTACAAGTATAGATGAGACACAATATCCTCATTTAACAAAATATAACTAAGGCTTTGTTTGGTTCGGGATGGGGAGTGCCCCATTTATTTTTATTTTTAAGAGAAGAAGGGTGAAGTAAATGAATATACATTTATTTTGTTTGATTGGAGTGAAAGAGAAGTAAATTGAGAATTTTTTATTATTTAATTAGGTAATTTTATTTGTTAGATTAATTATTGTACTCCTATTTTAGTGCAAAATATTGATGGGTGAGGAGAACAATCATAAGTTTAAGGGGAAATTAGCCTATTTAGTCCCCCAATAATTTTTGTTTAGCTCGTATAGTTTTCAATGTTTAATTTTAGCCTGTAAAGTCCCCCAGAAATTTTCGTTTAGCCCGTATAGTCCGTAATGTTTAATTTCAACATGTAAAGTTCCTTATCTATTTACGGGCTGCATATAGAGGTTCCACCACCTATTTTGCGACGGAATCAAGGCAGCCCCAAATTCATGTCATCCACGTGCTTAATGAGTGGGGAATAATTATCAGTTTCAATCTATAAAATTTACAAAATACAAAAAAATCAGTATAAAAATGGTTATAAAAAGGAAACCTAGATTCCATTGCCCTAATTTGGAGGAAACCATTTGCCCCAAGTCCTCCGCATAAGAGGTGGTGGAACCTTTATATGCATCCCAGTAAATAGGTAAGGGACTTTAGAGACTGAAATTAAACATTGGGGACTATACGCGCTAAACGAAATTTTTTGGGGGACTTTACAGGATGAAATTAAACATTGAGGACTATACGGGCTAAACAAAAATTTCTAAGGGACTTTACAGGCTGAAATTAAACATTGGGGACTATACGGGCTAAACGAAATTTTTTGGTGGACTAAATAGGCTGATTTTCCTAAGTTTAAGTGAAGATTTTTTTTTTATCCGCAAGGTAACCCAGTTGGTTCGGAGGTGGCAGATTGTGTAGGAGGGCGCATGTTTGAATCTTGGCAGCCACAGTGTGGAAGTTTTAACCGTCAAATGTGAGGGTGGCTTCTTGCGGTGGGCTAAGACAAGGCCTCCCACCAATCGAGTCACTGGGTCACCTTGATTTACATCCTCCACAATTTTTGTCGGATCGGGAGGTGGGGGCCCCTCTGGGCGTGGGTATCGCCTTTTGTGTAGGAAGTTATTTTGTTTTTTTTATATAAAAAATCCCAACCTCTCCGAATTGGAAGGGTTATTTTGTCTTTTTTTTATAAACATCTCAACCCTTTCAAAATTGAAGGGATTATTTGGCTGATGGCCTGATGTGGAGGAGATGAACTCCCCTCTCAATTTACTCTCACTTCTCCAAACACCACAACTAAACGAGGTAAATATGTTTTTTTTAAACCCAAATGGGTGGGAGGTAAATATGTTATTGTCACTTAATTTACTTTCTGTCTTCATTTCCTTCTAATCTTCCATTTTGCATCCAAACCAAACAAAGACTAAAGGGAACACAATCAAAATTTATTCTTAATAGAAAAAATTGAAATTTTCGGCTAAAAATTCACCTGTGAGCAAAACAACGCTGTTTTGACTAGGGATATTTTGGGAATACTGATTTTTTTATTTTTTATTTGTATTTTTTACTACCATCCCTAAATAACCCACCCAACCCCCCTTCTCCATAACTCCCAACTCTCTCTTCCCCTCCAATAAAGAACCCTAAAATCCCAAATTCAAAATCAAATTCCATATCAAATTCTCCCCATTCTCTGAGCATTAATTCCTGATTCCAGGTTGAAGTAACAAAATATAACCAAAATAATGGCTTATTCAACTAGCTCAAGAAACTATAGAACAAAATCCAAGGATAAGTTCTTGGAGATCATTCCTTTGATGGGGAAGAGAGAGTTGGGAGTAATAGAGAAGGGGGTTGAGTGGGTTATTTAGAGATAGTAGTAAAAAATACAAAAAAAAATTAAAATCAGTATGCCTAAAATACCCCTAGTCAAAACAGCGTCGTTTCGCTCGCAGGTGGATTTTTAGTCAAAACTTTCAATTTTTTCTATAACGGAAAGCCAATAAAATATTTGAATCTATAAAGGTATAAAAAAAAGTTGATATCCAAAAAGAGAAAAGAAAAGTCATTCTTTAAAAAAAGAAAAAAAGAAAAAAGCTTTTGCACTTTTTTATGTGAAATCTATTTTGACACACTCTATTTGCTAAGTTCACATTTCACGCCACTCTACCACTCGGTAAACTTTGCACGCGCCCTACCCTCCCACAGAACTTTGTTTTTTTTGTTTTTGACGCCCGAGAGAAGTCTGTTATACAGGTCCTGCCTTCCTTGATGAGGATAGGATCAGCTAAAAGCTGGCAAAGTTTATATTTTCTCAATCCTAAAAGCTTAGTTCAAGATTGTTTGCCTTTATCTTCTGTTCATTGTACTCAGTCTATTAGTGTTTTTAATAAAGAGATTTCAGATCTCTTGTGGCATTATAGACTAGGACATTTGTCCATTCCTAGATTGAAACTCATTAAGAGTATTTCTATTCCTAATTCTTGTAGCACTAAAAATTGTTCATGCAGTGTTTGCCCTATAGCTAAGCAACATAAGCTTAGTTTTCCTTTGAGATCTTCTAACGTGAAGACTGCTTTTGCTTTAATACATGTAGACATTTGGGGCCCTTATAAACAGTCTACCATATATGATCAAAAGTATTTTCTTACCATTGTTGATGACTTTACTAGATTCACTTGGATTTATTTGCTTAAATCTAAATATGAGGCTTATGTTACCTTGCAATCCTTTCATTCTTTTGTCTCTACTCAATTTGCTTCTTCCATTAAGATAATAAGGTCAGATAATGGACTAGAATTCTTGATGCCTTCATTCTATACCAAACATGGCATCATACATCAAACATCTTGTGTTGTAACACCACAACAAAATGGTGCGGTTGAAAGAAAACATCAACATATACTCAATATTACCAGAACACTCAAATTACAAGCCAATATACCTTTGCAGTATTGGAGGTTTTGTGTCAGTCATGCAACATATCTTATTAATCTCACTCCTTCACCTCTTATTCAAAATCTTAGCCCTTATGAGAAATTACATAGTTCTGCTCCTTCTTATACTAACCTAAAAGTGTTTGGATGTCTTAGCTATGCATGCACACTTGATCATGTTAGAGGGAAATTTGACCCCAGGGGCAAGAAAGCTGTTTATCTAGATCAATCTTGTACTTCAAAGGGCTACATATTATTAGATTTTGAAACTCATGAGGTATTCATTTCCAGGCATGTTATATTCTTAGAACATGTTTTTCCCTTTTCAATATCTCTATCTAGTCCATCTCAGCATTTCATCCATTCTCCTACTATGCATACTCAAATTCCTGTAACTTCTTTTCCTTCTAGAACTATTTCTACCACCGTTGTCAATGAGTCTGCACATGTGGACCAGGTTACTAATTCACATTTTCCCACTGTTTCACATGATCCTCCTGCTAGAAAATCCACATGGGTATCTAGACCTCCTGGTTACTTCTCAGATTATTAGTGTAAATTACCATCTAAGGATCACAATGTGACTTCACCACATTCTTTGGCAAATGTTATGTCCTATGCCACTATTTCTGATAATCACAAGAAATTTATCATGAACTTGGAGTTATTGCAAGAGCCTGCTAGTTACAATGAAGCTGTCAAGAAACAAGAATTGGAAATAGCTGCTCTAGAGGCTAATAATACTTGGATTCTTGTTGATCTACCTCCTGGAAAGATCCCCATTGATTGCAAATGGGTATACAAGATTAAGTTTATTTCTACTAGTGACATTGAAAGATATAAGGCAAGGCTTGTGGCAAAAGGTTTTACTCAACAACCAGATTTGGATTTTCTGGATACCTTTTCTCCAGTTGCAAAGATGTCTACTATCAAAATCTTGCTGGCAGTTGCTGTGGCAAAGTGATGGATTATACAACAGTTAGATATCAATAATGCTTTCCTTCATGGAGATCTTCATGAAGAGATCTACATGAAGAGGCCACTTGGTTATGGAGATGGATCAAAGGTGTGCAAATTGATTAAATCCATTTATGGCTTGAAACAAGCAAGTAGGGAATGAAATGACAAATTGACAAAATCTCTTCTTGCTCTTGGTTTTACTCAGTCATGGCATGACTACAGTATTTTCATCAAGCATAATAATGGAAATTTCATTGCCTTACTAGTTTATGTGGATGACATGATATTAACTAGCAATAACATTGATGAAATCAACACTGTGAAGACCTATTTGCACAATAAATTCAAGATCAAGGATCTTGGTGACTTGAAATATTTTCTTGGTATAGAAGTAGCAATGAACAAGACATGAATGACACTATGCCAAAGGAAATATACATTGGACCTTTAGAAGGAAGAATGCTTTCTAGCATGTAAACCAACATCCACACCTATGGATTCTAAGATCAAATATGAACATAAGGATTCAAATCCTTATGGAGATGTTAGTAAATACATATAGGTAATAAGAAAATTGCTATATTTGACAAATACTAGGCCTGACATTGCACATAGTGTGCAACAATTAAGTCAGTTTCTTGATCATCCTACTATTCTACATCAACAGGTAGTAGGCAGAATTCTTAGGTATTTGAAAGGAACTCCTGGACAAGGGCTGTATTTTCCTGTGCAGAATACATTGGAGTTGAAGGGCTATTTTGATAGTCTGGATGTTCTGAGGCAAGGAAATTAGTCACGGGGTTTTGTATGTTTCTAGGAAACTGGAAATCAAAGAAGCAACAAACAATATCCAGGAGTTCAGCAGAGGTTGAATATAGGGCCATGGCAATAGCCACTTGTGAAGTGCAATGGTTAGTATATCTACTTGGTGATCTAGGAATTACAAAGAAGAAAGAAGTACCATTGTTTTGTAATAGTGCAAGTGCTATTTACATAGCAAAAAATCCTGCTTTTCATGAAAGGACAAAGCATATTGAAATAGATTGCCATGTGGTTAGGGAGAAGTTGCAACAAGGTGTTTTAAAGCCAATGCCAATCTCAACATATCATCAATTGGTATCTTTACCAAGTCTTTGGGGACTGATAGATTTAGAAGTTTGGTAAGAAGTCTAGGGTTATTCAATCTGTACCAAGTGAAGGACTAAGGAAGGGTGTGTTTTGTATTTGTAGAGTTGATCATGTCTCAGCCTGAGGAAGGGTGTTGAAGATATGAAGAAGGTTGCCATGTTCAAATGCATATATCCAGCATTTCTACAAAGGAAGAAAAGAATGAATAAAGCTGAAGCAATATGTGTCCAATGGAACTCGAACACATGCTGAGACTGATCCAAATTATGAAAACACGCGAGTCAAAAGAGTAATGGGTTGTACCCGGTTTGTACATAGTTAGTAGTATGTAGTACTATTTTGTAATTTAATTAGATGCAGATTAGAGTTAGTTTTAGCATTAAAGTGAGTTAATTATTTGTCCTAACAAACTCTATAAATATCTTGTAAAGGTGGTTGTTTACACAATAAGAAATATCGGAAATTTTTTCTCAGTTTTCCCTCTCATTTCTTCATAATTTATGTATTAAAAGAGATAAAATAATTTTTTTTTTTTTTTTGCTAAGTAGATAAAATAAAATATTACTAATAAAAAAGAGAAAATTAAAAATTATTTATATATATAATGGTTAAAAAATAAAATATGAAAATGAAGGGACGAATGCGGTCAACAAAGAAACAAGTGTCAAAAGTGTCAGTTTAATATTTTTTTTAAGAGGGAGCTTCTTATGGGGATTTAACTGACTACTGACACGTGTTACGTTTTTCTCACTCAAAATGCTTTAACCGACAAAGAAAACAAGGAAAAAAGAAAAGGAAAAAGGGTGAACAAACAACGTAATGAATCCTAGAAATTTCCTAAAAATTACTAATACTAGTAGTTTGATCCTCCTAAGAATGCCTCCTAGAATTATTAGAAATTTATGGTCTCACTCAAAAACAGCTCCTCTTCTTATTTGGTTACTTTCTGCTCTGATTTTTTACTGTTTCTTTCAGATGGCTCTCCGCAATTCATCTCCCCCACTTCACGATTCTTCTTCAGGTTAATTAATTTTTGTTAGTGTTTTTTATTATTATTATTGGATTTCTTTATCTTTTCTTAATGATTGATCCGTTTTTATTTTCTGGGTCTTAGATTTTTTGTTCCAATTGTGTGATTTACCTATGCTCAGATAGAGTGAATTTTTGTCTGTCATTTACTGTGCTCGGTGTGATAGTCAAGTGTTTACTTGCTATCACTAGGTCACGTGTTCGAACCCGAAAATCGTCTCTTTATGAAAAAGTAAGGGTAAGGCTGGGCAGTGACGGATGTAGCATCCCTTCATCGGGGCCGCTGAATTTTTTTTTAATTAATTAGGGTATATTCTTCCTCTATTAGATAATATGTCCATAAGTGACCCACACAAATAAGGTAAATTAGCGAATAACCTCACTATCTCAAGTCCTGGATGAGCCATTGATGTTGCTTACATCGGGACTTCCTCAGACCCTGCTATGCTAGAGATTAGTGCACTGGGTACGAGTTTATTTATTTATTATCATGTGGGTAATTTCACTGATGAAAAGAGATTAGTCTGCCAATGTGGCTTTGTCCCATGGTAAGAGCTGAGGGCTCCCAATCATAAATTAAGAGTTGGGCAGCGTCAATTTTCGCATGTTTGTAGGAGTTCCTGTCAGGTCGGCCAAAGTGCCCACTAGATCCTAACCGGATTAGTTAGGCCAATTACGCCTGAACAACAATATTAAACAAACAAAAGATTAGTTTTCTTTATATGTTGTACTGCCTCCATTTCATAATATAAGTCGTTTATGATATTTAGAGAAAATTAACGAAGCAAAAAACAAGGTACTTGGTTGGTCAAAATATCAATATTACTCTCTTATATAGGACTTGTATACAACTAATTCTATTTAAGAGAGTAATATTGATATTTTGATTGAAAAAACACCTTATTTTTTTGCTTTCTTAATTTTCTCTACATGTCCTAAACGACTTAAATTATGGAAAGGAGGGAGTAATGATTAAGCAGTGCCCATTTTGCTCTATCTAATTTTCCCCGTATGTGGTTAATTCTGAGCATTTATGTATCTGCGCATAAACAGAGACAAATTTGAGAGTCTGGGGTATTAATGGGAATTGGGTTTTCTGAATTTTGATGTCTCAGGATCTTTAGACACGAATCAGGAAAAAAGAAATAAATTGTATGATAAAATGTCAAGGGATTTGAATGAGAATGGAGCTGCTTTTCTTAAACATGGTGAAACTTCACAATCTTTGTCCCTGTCAGATATTTTTACCATCAAAGATGGAGCTGTGACAGCTGTGCCCAAGGTATTACTGTGCAACAAAAATCCATTTTTTGATTTATTTCATCTATTCCATGACCGGAACAGGGGAGGATACATATTACACCCAAAAAAATGGTCCTTTTCGTGTTTGTTTCCAGAAAAGTAAAAATTGATTGTGTTATTTCTAGGCTGCAAATCCACCAGTGAGAGCAAATGTCCTGTATTTGAGCCCTCAATACTCAGTTCCTATCGTGTAAGTGATTGGCATATTTATTTCACTTGTTGCTCGATTTCTTGTGCTTCTTGGATTTGAGATTAGAAGTTCAGAACGGCATGCAATCTTGGCAATAAAATGACTGGAAATATTCTTTTAGGTATTTGTGAATGCTAGAGAGTAATAATTTCGTAATTTATGAAACTAACTTTTCCCTGCATTGCTGGACAACTCTTCTGGTGAGGCTGCTAAGTTCTTACATAGAACATATGCATCACAAAAGATTCCATGCACTTTTATTTGCAAGTTTTATAGAAACTTGGTTGCTTACCATGGCTGAAATTTTATAAGGAAACACATTAAGTATAGAGGAGCCAGTAAACTGGAATCTTCGTCATATTATCACTGCAGGTGAAAGACGCTTAACTTTACGCAGATGATAATCACCAATTGAATCGAAGAAGTATTGTGCTAAGCTAACGACTCAGTCGGACTTTCCAAATTATACATAACCACAATGTGTTTATACTGGTAATTGGAGATAGCAAGAATATTGGGAGTACTTTCTTGTGGTAGAAGAAGGAGACTTTTTCGTGTATCACATAATATTTTAGATATCTCCCAAGTATGGTTAATCAGCTGGATCTAATGGATTAAACGCTCTAGCTCTTTTCAAGTAAAACTAAGCAAAGTTTTTAGTAACTGAGTTTGAGCTTAATAAACAGCATCGTAACATTTTCTGCAAATTTTTAACTAGAGTCGCTTAACAGTACCTGGAAAACAAGCATTTTGCAACATAATTGTCCTGCCCCTGCAGACCTTTCTCTGCCTTCATCTATGCATCTTCCAAGAACACTGACCATATAGATTTTAAAATAAATTGTAGGCTGATGTGACTGCACTAGAGTTAAATCATTCTTCTAATTACTCCTTTCCTTATGGTACCGATGTTATTATCCCATCTTGCATCTGCACTCTTTTTGTCAATGCTAGTTTATCTTATGTGCTCATATACCTTTACAACCAGAGATATTGAAAAGTGAAGTTTAATTTTCTCGTTGTTGTTAAAATTCATTTGTAGAAGTTAACACACACTTGACGTTTCTGTAGGGAAGCTGTTAAGAGTATACTTTTGCCATACTTAGATAAAGGTGAGCTCTGTTTCATTCAAATATACCATATGTCCAGAACGTTCTTTTCGTTGGTTTGATTTAGTAAAAATAGTTGTGAGCTACTTGAAATAGTTATTTCAGTTGTGTCTTGAGCTTCAGCTTTTGGGATTCTTATTTGTCTCTTGGTTAGCGGTTTGGTTTCAGAACTCTAGCTTATACCACTTTAGCATGTTCCATGCCTCACATCACATATCTCCAGTTCCTGCTACAGAACTAGAGGTACTTTCTGCTCCACCCTCGATCAACAATTTGCTATTCTTCTTTATATTAGACTCGTATTAGTGTTTCTGATGCCTCTCTCTAATTTTTCAGATTGAAGATGAGATAAAGGCTGTTAAAGCTGTTGCAAATGGTCTATGCCCATTGAGTATTCGCTTAGACAAAGTGGTGTTGACTTCAACTGGCGTGCTTCTCGGTTGCTGGCAGGTTTGTTCTTTAGCTTCTGAGCCAACAACCCTTCCCCCAGAAAACGCATGCACACTGTATGGTAAGTATTTGTGAGCAAGTTGAGCGAAAACAGTCACTAGATTGTGGCTACTCCTATTTTAGGTTTCACTAGGATCATCCTATAAAGTTCTTCATAAATCTAAAAATTATCACCTATTTTTCGGTAATACCATCTAGTTTATTTAATTTATCTTTTTTGTTCGTATCCCAATTTAAATTACCATGAGGGTGGATCAAAGACTCTTCAATGTCCATCAAAGCCATAACTGGAGAAGGAAAGGATGTTAGTTCAAAAAACTGAATCCTTAATCACACAAAAGAACTAATAGGGGTAATGCCATGAGTTGAAGCACATGACCCTGAATGACAGTCGACAGAAGCCAAGCACTTTTCATTTTTCTCACTATTAGACTCCCTGGCCTGGCTAAGTACTAAAAGTCAAGGATCATCAATACTTAAGACTTGATTTGGAATGGTCATCTTTACAGCAATTTGGAAATCCATCTGATCAGTAGGAATCCCTTCATCTCCCTAGCAATTTTGTCAATTCATCAGCTACTTCATTCTCCTCCATGTAGGTGTGGACTATAACATGGAAATTCATCTGATCAGTAGAAATCTGGCATCATCATTAATGTTTTCCTATCGATGTCTTTTAACACCTCAATCCGTTCACTCAGTAAGCAAACTTAAAGAAAACTAACATCTACTGATTACCCTTTACGATGAATACCAAATCAAAGAGAGATAACAACCTGCTTGAGAAAGACTCGTTTTCTTTCATCATTCTCTATTGCGCAGGATGGCTTCTTCTCAATAACTAACTTGGTTTCCCTTTCTTTCACCAATTAATGATTAATTAATGGATTAATGGTATAGGAGTTTCATTTCTCCATCCGTTTCTTGATCAATGAATTTGTTATTATTTGTATTCAATTTCTCTGGTGTACCACTAATGCTCTGGATGCTGAATGAAAGAAGCATGGTGATGTGCACATAAATCAAAATGGTTCTTGGGTCTGCCTTCTCTGATGCCTTTTGGCTTTGATTTGAGGGCATGATTCTGTAGCAAACGCGACGGCATAGGGGACCATTGTTACATGTGTATTATATGAGCAACCACTTTGTGCACTTGTTGCCAAAGGTTAGGTTAGTCTCCAATACATCTGTTTCAGTGGTATCCTGGGATCAGCCACTTTGTTTGACAAAGGTTAGGTCTGTATCCCGTCCATCCCCGCCCATACCCCCAATTATTGGGGACTTAATGAGTTATGCTATTGTTGTTGTTGTTGTTGTATTCAATTTCTATTTAGATGAGAGTTCTTCTTTGGATCGTAAGAAATGGAGATAATGCATTCATGTGGATGATATTACGTAATTCTTTATTTGGTTCATGTAGCCGACCCCAATCTTGGGACTAAGGCTTGGTTGGTGTTGTTTTTGTTCTATTCAGCCTGTTACAATTTCTATGTAGTGAGCTTTTTCTTCTCTTTTGTACATCTTGCATATTATAAGGTGGCAATTAAATGAAGCAAAATGATTTTTTAGTAGAATTATTGAGGTGGGTCTATAATTGAATATTTCCAATATTGCACTTGTTAGAATGGATTGATTATTAAATTATGGAAGGTTTTTTAGGCAAAGCAAAAAAAAAAAAAAAATGTAAATCACCATGACCCCTATTGGAACTTTTAGAATAGTAGATATTATTGCATCACTTACAAAATTCGAAAAATCCTTGCAGTCTACTTGGTCTCATGGTTTGTGGCGTAGTTGTATGTTAGATTTATTTTTTATCAGACATTTATCTTGGCTGCTGTTGTTGATATCCATACAAGCTCCAACTCTTTATTATGGCCATTTCTTGAATATTCATGGCAAGGCATTACTGGAGAGATATCCTTTGTGCTCAATTGGGGATGTCAGGGGTACTGCAATCTGGATTATGATATATTAAGCCATTCTGAATTGCTATGAATTCCCAATGGACTTTGACAAGTAAGAGACTTCTCATATGATAGGTATTAAAATAAGGAATCGTCAGTTCCCGGAGAGGGAAGTGAACGGGGAGAGTATTCAGCTGATTAACATTTCACGGATAATACTGGCAATTGCCATGGGCATACCTGTATAACTTGCTGTCCTCTGGACCATAACCTTGTTTTTTATAAAAATGTATGATGATATTCTGAAACTGAGACTCAGTTTGAGCAATCATTGCATGGATGCATGTATCCTTGTAGAACAATCATACAATTATCTCAATTTCATGTGTATGTGAAGTGAACATTTATTCTTTTGTTCTTTTTCCTCAATACAATTCACTAACCATTTAAATGGTTTTCTCTTTCACAAAATTGAGGATTGAAATGTAAAATTTTCAAAGCAAAAATTTTAGGGATCTGTTTTGCTTGATGTTTTGATTCAGTGCTGTTTGTGCACAGGTGAACTCTGGAACTGATCCTGAAATTATTCGTAATAGATTGAGAGCAGCTCTTCCACGAGCACCGGAAAAGCAACTTGTAAGGGTTACATTAACTGCTCGACCGTACATTTCCATAAAGTTACAGCAGTAGTATTTGTCTAGTTTTAAAGTCGTGGAACCTATTGAGCTAGTGAACCGGAAATATTAGATGTTTTGATAAGATTGACCTGGTTTTTATAAAAGCTCTCCAATTGGAGAGCTTTTTATATATATATATATATATATATATATATATATATATATATATATATATATATATATATATATATATATATAAGTGCAACATTGGCCAAGGAATCCGTCTTTAGCTTCATGGAAAAAGTTGTGGACAAAATTTAGCCTCCGTGGACAACCTTCTCCATGTAAGCTAAAGACGGATTCAAGAATCCATCTTGGCCAATGTTCAATGTTGCAGTATAAATAATAACATAAAATTTATGTGGAGAGCTTTTTATTAAAACTAGGTCATTCATATCAAAATATTATCAGAAAAAACAATGGTATGAATCTTTTCAATATTTGTCTTCTCTCTTGACCATCCAATAAAACCAGTTCCTTACGGAACATGAGCCAGTCTTCTCTTACATCATCCAATTTTTATTATAAAGATTAATTCCATGACATGAACATACTATCTGGAGCCTTTCCCTCATTTTTATTACCGTGGAATTTATTAGTTCATCTTGATATAATTTCCTGTTAAACTTTGAGATCTATAATACGAGTTAGTATTACATTATATTGATTGTAATTTCTCACAAAAAAATTATCTGCAGTACGATGCTGTTATGCTTCACACGTCGTTCGCGAGGCTTCTCGGTCACGCTACCAAGTTGCCAGAGGTTATACTATGCCAATGCCTTATATTCTGTTGCATCTAGTTTTATTTAATTATATATTGGTGCGGTCGCTTCTTACTGAATTTTTACTCGAAGCTACTAATCCAAGAACCAGAACCCTATCCAAAATCAACATTTTAAATCCACAATCTTTATCTACTAGTCTATCAGTCCGTCAATTGAGGATGCATGAGACATAATCTTTAAACCCAGCTGCATTAATATGATTATTTTGTTTTATTTATTTCGACTTTCATGTCACACTATTCTTCTGAAATTAATTTTATTTTCATTTTGTAGGAAAATAAAATCACTGAACTCCAGTTTTTTCAGGAGTTAGTAAGTAGACTAAATAGCAAACTTCATGGACTTGAGGTACGGCTTTTACTGATGCACAGTTTAGAAGGTTTTTGTTTGTATGAGAACTTTCAAGTACCTTATTTTCGATCATTATAGCATTCATGAGAAGTCTCGAACTATATGTTGAATTCAACAAATACTAATATTTTTCATTTATGTCGAAAGATTTTTCAGACTGCGAAAATTCATGTTTTTTTCCTTGGAAGCATCGTCAATTCTCAAGATTTATGTATTCTTGTTCTACTAAGATGAGTTGCTGTTGGAATTTTCTACTACTTTTATATCAGTGCGCGATCATTTAACCTTAATGCTGGAAATTCTTTGTGGGCGTAAATTTCAGGCTACTGTATCTGAGCTCTGGTACGTGGAAGAGTACGATGTCCTGGCGCTTGCATTGAATGGAAGAATGAAAGCTCGCAAATTCCAACTCGGTTGTTCAAAACCCTGAGGATTTCAATAATAATCTAACGGCTTCCTTGATGATGGATCTCAAACTCTTCACTTTTTTCAGTATATAGAAAGGGTTCAATAAACCTATAGAGCACATTGTTAGTTTTATTAGAAATAGTTTGAGAACTTTTTTCTCGCACATTCACTTTAGGCCATGTAATACGCCTGCTGATTCATTAGCAAAAATCTCTGTAAGGACGGTTTTTTCGTCAATGATTTGGAGATTCTCCGGATTTTCTCTTACTCAAGTTACTCCGGATCATATGACGGTCATCTCAGGTTGTCTTTTAGGAAAAAATCAATAATTTGACGGTCTTTGTGGGATTGGCAGAATAGGCCCTTCATATTAATTGAGTGGTGTCTTTGCTGATTTAGGCTATGCACAGTTTATTTGAGGGGTTGTGGAGCCCATCTCACACGACCCGTCTTACAAAGACGATTCTATGATTGAATAACCCGTGTACAATCCAATTTGAATGGTTTGGCCATTTCTTGGTGTCCATTCTTCATACTATCATTGAATAGCTTTTACCCCTTTTTTAACGGCCTTCTTCATGATGGATCACAGGCCCTTTTTGAGGATTAATTTTTTAAATAAACTAGTAAAGAGAATCGGAAAGGCTAATGGGTCTAAGTTGATTGACTATTTCAGGGTTTGAGATTTTAGAAATTAGGCAGATAAAGATCGAATTTGTCTCCTCAGAGGTCTTGGTAAACCCTATAAATAAAGATGGTGTGATATATGATTATATTATTCTAAATATTCACATTTACATTCACCTCGAAATCTCTATTTTGCCATAGCAATTACAGTTACTTAGTAGGTGATTGTGAGTACTGCCAAGTTATGTCTAGCACTCTCAGGACTGCGGCACAGGGCATGACATTGTGATATCATAGTGCAATGATCCGGTGGACGTGTATGAATTAAGCGCCGCACAGTGAGGTGTGGGCCACCTCTAGAATCATGCTAACCTGGTCTTGGACCAAGACTAAGTATATTTGGAACCCTTAGCGAGGACGATGTGGCCTTTAAGAGGTGAAAGTAAACTCACATCTCAATGAGATATGTACAAAAAATTGAGTGATATATGATAATAGGTTTAAACATTCACTATCACCTTGGTATAGCGAGTTCGGTTTCCAAATAGGTGGTCGTAGATGTTGCTAGGACTATGTGTCGCGCTCTCGTGCCCCGGACACAGGGCATGATAGGTTGTCATCTGTTGAGCCACTAAGTACGACTTGCAGGAAAAATAAAAGACAGAATAACTATCTCTAGCTAGGTGTCTATCTAATAAACAATCAGAAACTATTTTCCCGTATCCTTAATAATTCAGTGTATGTGAATTCCGCCCCTCAATTCTACTTTTGAATTGTTAATTTATTAAAGGAGAACCAATTTATTAAACAAAATTCCCTTTAAATTCCTTTAGGGAGAGAGCTCAAAATCTATAAAAAATGTCTCTCTTTTTCCTCTTTTTTGAGAACATAAGCTGCACAATTATGCGGGTTCGGGGCGGAGGTCCCGTGTTTCGATTCCTATATCTCCCCATAATGGGGCAAATAATTTCTCCTATTATGAGGTTTATCTTCCCTCCCCAGGCATGGGGCATGCTTCAATCTTCCCTATCTAGAGTACTCTCCGCTCTTCCCCTTCGGGGGCAATCGCCTTCGGGCGCTAAGCTGCACAATTTCATCAAACTAACTATAAGAAATGTGATTCAAATAGCCTAATATCTGCGTAGGTATGATTTTTAAAACTTTATTGATCGGAAAATCACAAATTTTTGTTGCAACTTTTTATTGATGGTATATAGTATGAGACATAGAGTGGAAAAGGTTATCCTAACCCCTGAATTGTATTTGATAGGAAATAAATAATTAAAATTTTATTTTAAGTTATTCTTTTGAAAAAAAATCAGTTTTTTTATGGATAACTCGTTCGAGTATAGCACGTGTCATTAACCCAATCTCTAATATAAAGGCTACTCTATAAACACAAAATATTAATCTATAGAAACTGGTTGGGTTTTCTTTGTGAGTCACTGTTCTATAGATGAAATTTGAAAAAATGATCTAAAACCAAGTTCATTTTTAGGTGAAGAAACTGGTTGGGTTTTTTGGACTGAATTTTGGTTATATTCATGATTTATTTTTGTAGTTCTTTGAAATGATTGATTGACAATGGAAAAATATTGATGTGAGATTATTTTTTAAACAATATATAATGAAGAAATATGAATAAAGAAGAAATTATTTAAAAGAAAGAATGTCTTTCATTGATTGTAGAAAATGTTTACAATACATCACCTATATATACATCTTTACATATGAATAAAATGGAAGGAAATAAATCTATATTAATTACAATACTAATTACAATCAATTAGATGAGAGATTTGCTCCCTTGATTATGGTCTTGATTGGCTCCCTGATTGACTCCTTGATTGGCTCCATTAGTATCTGTAACAGGCCCCCTCAAACTGGACTTGGGAGAAAAGATGTCAATTAGACCAAGGGATTGGATAAGAAAAGTGAATCGAGGAGAGGCAGGATTTTTGGTGAAAATGTCAGCCAATTGAAAGTGGGTCAAAATGGGTAAAGGTTTAACAAGGCCAGTTTGCGTTTTTTCACGGACGATGTGGTAATCAATTTCAATGTGTTTGGTTCTTTCGTGAAAGGCGGGATTGGTTGTGAGGTATAAAGCGCTTTGGTTGTCGCAAAATAATGGTATATCATGAGAATGAGGTATAAGTAGGTCATTGAGGAGGTACTTTAGCCATTGTAACTCACAAGTGGTGGTGGCAAGAGCTCGATATTCTGCCTCAGAGGAACTTCGAGAAACAGTGAGTTGTTTTTTAGATTTCCAAGAGACAAGAGAGGAACCAAGAAAGACACAATAACCAGTGGTAGAGCGCCTGGTGTCGGAACAGCCGGCCCAATCAGAATCAGAGAAAGCACTAAGCTTCAATGGTGATGAGGAAGAGAAAAAAAGACCTTTGGCTGGAGATCCTTTCAGATACCGTAGGATACGGTGAGCAGCCTTGAGATGTAATTCTGTGGGATGATCTAGAAACTGGGAAAGTTGTTGGACGGCATGAGAAATATCTGGTCGTGTATGAGTAAGGTATAAAAGCTTGCCAATAAGACTCCGGTAGAGATTGTTGTCAGAAAGGAGCGGTGAATCATCCTTAGAGCAGTGGTAGGAGGAATCCATAGGAGTAATGGCAGGTTTGCAACCAAGGAAGCCATGTTGCTCAAGCAGGTCCAATGTATATTTTCGTTGACAAATGTTGAGACCATTTTTAGAGCGAGCAATCTCCATACCAAGAAAATATTTGACAGGACCAAGGTCTTTGATTTTGAAAGTGTTATCCAAGAATTGCTTGACCGAGGAGATGTCATCATAGTTGTTTCCAGTGAGGATAACATCATCAACATAAACGAGAAGGGCAGTGAATTGAGAATCTTTGCGGCGAATGAAGAGACTGGGGTCACTTACGGCTTGAGAGAAACCCTGTGAAACTAGCTCCGTGGTTAATTTGTGATTCCATTGCCGACCAGCCTGTTTGAGACCATATAAAGATTTTCGAAGCTTACAGACGAGTCCAGGTTGAGGAGAAGAAAAACCAGGAGGTAGCCGCATATAAATATCCTCATTAAGATCACCATGAAGATAGGCATTGTTAATGTCAAGCTGCTCTAAGAACCATCCTTTGGCAGAGGCAATAGCAAGAAGAGTTCGGACAGTGGTCATCTTTGCTACTGGAGAGAATGTTTCAATGTAATCAATACCAGGTTGTTGTGTGAAACCTTGGACAACAACACGAGACTTAGGTCTTTCAATAGAACCATCCGAATGAAATTTCAATCGGTAAACCCATTTGTTACCGAGGGGCTTAACATTAGGGGAAGAGGAACAAGTGTCCATGTGTTGTTGGCCTCCAAAGCATCAATTTCCGCTTGCATGGATTGCCGCCACTCTGTATGCTTGACAGCCTGGCTGTAACACTTAGGTACAAAGTGAGTAGAAACAGATAATGCAAAAGATTTATGATCTGGAGATAGCGAATGATAATCGTGAACCCTGTTTCTAGGGAGTGAGGAGTAGATGTCTTTGCATTAGAAAGAGTGGGAGGAGATGAAGATTGAAAAAGAGAACAATAATAATCGTTCAGTATAGGAAGGAGTATGTGAGATCCTAGTGGATTTTCGAAAAGGATGAGGAGGGGGAGGCGAGATAGTAGAAGTAGGAGGAGAATTGTGAGGAAGATTTGGAGGTGAAGTATGAGGGGTTGGATTGATTATGGGAGTGTGAGTAGTATTTGATGATGGGGGTTCAAAAAGGGAGATCATTGATGAAAGGAATTGGTAAGGGAATATTGTTTGAGGGAGGAACGGGTGGGGATTGTTGTGGATAAGGAAATATGTTTTCGTGAAAGGTAACATTTCGAGAGAAAAAAATGGACCGTGAGTGAAGGTCGATGAGAGTGTAACCTTTCGTTTGAGCGGGATATCCTAAGAAAATAGAGGGACGACTACGAGAATTGAATTTTGAGCGATGAGCAGAAAGGGTTGATGCATATGCTAAGCAACCAAAAACACGGAGATGTGAGTATGAGGGTAGTTTATTGTATAAAAGTGTGTGAGGAGTTTGGTTCTGCAGTAATGGTGTTGGGGTAATGTTTATAAGGTAAACAACATGGGTGACAAAATATCCCCAGTAAGCGGAAGGTAGATGCGATTGAAATTTAAGGGCACAGGCAATGTTTAAGATGTGGCGATGTTTTCTTTCAACAATTCCATTTTGCTGAGGAGTTTCTACGCAAGAGGTTTGGTGAATGATCCCTTTAGAAGTAAAAAATTCAGACATTTGAAACTCAGGTCCATTGTCCGAACGCACTATTTTAATGACCTTTTCGAATTGAGTAAGCACATATTGACAGAAGTGTTGGGTAAAGGGTCGAGCCTCAGACTTTGTTTTCATCAAATAAATCCAAGTGAAACGACTAAAATCATCTACGATGGTGAGGAAATATAGGTGACCGTGAACGGTGTGAATTTTATATGGTCCCCAAATGTCTACGTGTATTAAATCAAAGCATGCTTGAGAAGTGGATTTACTAAGGGGGAATGGAGGCTTGGATTGCTTAGCCATAGGGCAAATGGAGCAATGTTCATGTTCATTTTGTGTAACTTTTATATTGGAATCCATATGTTGTGCCATTTTTAATCTAGGAAAAGAAAGATGACCAAGGCGATAATGCCAGAGAGATGTATTAGAAAAGTTTGCACCATTACCAACAGATAGATGATTAGAATTAGGCATAATGTTAGAGACAAAAGGAACATAAGATGAATGATCAGGGTGCAATAAATATAATCCATTAACCATTTCAGCTGAACCAATTGTTTTCACTTCATATGATCTTGAATACGACAAAAGTTATAACGAAAAGAGACGAGATAAATTGGGGTCCTCAAGTAGTTGCCCCTGTGGGATAACAAATTAAAAGAGAATGAGGGGACAAATAATACGTTTGAAAGAATAAGATTAGAGTTTAAAATAATTGAACCAACATGAGTTGCATAAGTAAAGGAACCAGTGGGCAGACGAATGGGGGTAGGGGATAAAGAGTGATAAGATGTAAAAGAATTCAAGGAACAAGAAATATGGTGAGTAGCTCCAGAATCAATAATCCATTGCATTATAGGTGGTAAACACTTATTACCCGAATTAAAAAAATGAAGCGAGATTCAGCGGCAGAGAAACAAACGATTTATTGAAACTCGTGGTGGGTTGAATCTGCAATATCGATGAATCCGTTGTGACTGAAAAGTTGAATTGAAAAGCCATAGAGATTGAGCAAATTCTCCTACAACACATTGACCACCAAATCGAACCATGGAACCGCCATTATTTTCGCTATCGAGTTATAGAATAGCAGAAGACATTTCAACTAAAAAAAAATTATATGAAAGAAACAGCTTCTATAAGCCAAATAATGAAAATAGAAGAAGAATAAAAGTGCGGAAAAACCTCAAAAGGTTTGCTTTGATACCATGAAGAAATATGAATAAAGAAGAAATTATGTAAAAGTAAGAATGTCTTTCATTGATTGTAGAAAATGTTTACAATACATCACCTATATATACATCTTTACATATGAATAAAATAGAAGGAAATAAATCTATATTAATTACAATACTAATTACAATCAATTAGATGAGAGATTTGCTCCCTTGATTATGGTCTTGATTGGCTCCCTGATTGACTCCTTGATTGGCTCCATTAGTATCTGTAACATATAAATGTAGTTGGATTTCAAATAGTAATTGAAAAGGATTGGCGTTGTTTGAATGGGGAAAGTCTGGCATGGGGCGGCACTTGTGGGTATGGTCCTACACTCATCTCACATAAATTTAGACAAGATCCACTTGCAGGGTAGGTTCCACAGACCTCCATGTCTCACAGGTATCCACAAGTTCCGTCCATAGGGAATTTTTCCGTTTGAATGGATTAGTTTAGTAGAGTGTGTTGTTGGACTTGAACAAGTCTGTCTGGCTTTGGAGTAAGAAAAGCGTGCTTGATCGTGTGGAAGGCACATTCACTTTGTTTCAAAAGTTATATTATGTATTTTGGAATATGTTCAGTTAGGAATTGTCTACCTGTGGACGCCACACGCCTTCCTCTCTTATTGGCGTGCATGGACGGCTAAGAGGGTGTTCGAGACGCTCAATTACACCAGGCCTAAAAAAATGGGGGCCCCAATTTTATATATATGTTTGTATTTTGTTGAATAATGACAAAAAATTGTTTGTATTTTTAAATTTATGTTTAAAATATTTAGTACATTTTGGAGAATAAAAATTATGATATAATTGTACTAATTTTTTTTGTTGTATTTTATATGAAAGTCAATTTTCTCCAATTATTTAGAACTCATTTTAAAATTTAGAATAGAGCTCCCAAAATATTTTAGACGCTCCTGTTGGCGTGGAGAGAAGAATTTATAATTGAGGGGTGAATTTTTTTATTGATTTTTTTGGGAGGAAGGGAAAGACGAGATACATTATTTTTAAGGCCTGAAAAATAAAAACTTCCTATAAAATTCGACGTTTTATAAAAATAGAGAGCGGTCACAATATTCTTGTTAAGGAAAAACATCAAATCAAACTATAATTGTACAACAGCCCCCACCCCCCACCCCTGCCCCCCCGGCGCATCTAACGTTTCCATACATTGTTAAGTGATGTCTATTTAATTAGTATTGTATTGAATCAATATGAGTCATTGTGTCTCGATAGTAAAATTATTCATGAACATCTCAACATTGTATCAAACAATCCACATAAAGGATTGAGTGCAAAAAAGTTTTTTTTCTACACATGCGAATACATTTCAATTGTTGAATCACTTGATTCGACAATTGAAATTCTGAGTAAAAATAAACCGTTGTTTGTCGAAAAATAGTTGTTTATCTGCTCTTTAACCGTTAGATCAAATGATTAAACTGCTTACATGTGTTATGCAGGTGGAATAAATAATCATTCATCACCTAATCCTAACCCTGAACCAACAATTTGAGAGTACAAAAAAAGATTTAGTCTTAACTCTCAACTCTAAGGTCCCTACCTCCCCGTCTCTATAACTGGTGGAGTAGTTAAATCTCGTGATATGTCTCAAATGAGATTCATTAGAGCTTCTTGTACACCAACAACTCACAAGTGATTAATTCCTGCACTTGATAAAAATCGCACCCCACCCTATAAGTGAATGTAAGGCTAGCACAATACTACTATTGATGAATTTGTCAGTTGAACTATGTAGAGGACGCAATCCGAAAGTGCAAACTACCCCATGTGTCCCAAATTAGTTTCCCAAAACTATTTTTTTTTTGGATCCCAAATTAGTTGTCCTTTCCTAATTTTAATATAGTATTATTTATTTATTTCCACTTTACCCTAACATTTATTAACTTAACAACCACAATATTAATTATATTCAAAGTTTCAAAATGATTTTTTTTTGGGTTATTTAACTTAAAAAAAACTAACTATTTTCTTAATTCAGTTATTTTTTGAATTAGGATAATTAATTTTTAACTGAAATAATCGATGTAAATGGAACAAAAGTGCATTTCAATGGGAAATGTGGGTGGGGTGGGTCCTACTGATAGAAAAATTAAGAAAAAAGAAATAGAGAGACTTACGTGGGGAAGATATCCTCCTCCAATGTTTCTACTCGTAGGTGGTCGCCACACGCCCCCACCTTCCTTCCTCCCTCCCTCCCTCCCTCTTTCCTCCATCTCATTCAGCCTTCGTAATCTCCCCTACACCCCCCCCCCCCCCCCCAACCCACTCTAGAGAAACACAATTAAATCATTCCCCCCAAAAAACCAAACCCTCAACAGATCCACAAGGTAATTATTACTCGTAATCCTCCTTCAATCCCTGATAAATATTGTGTTCATGCCATAAAATTCCTCTAATTTTTTATGCTAAATTTGATTTCTTGATTTTTGATCAGTTTTTTTATCTGGTTGAAGTTGTGTGCTTTTTTTTTTTTTTTTAATATTGTTGTTAATGGGGTTTGATGGAAATTGGAAGTGAACCCTTGAATATCCTTTTTTTTTTTTTCTTGCTGAGATTATAAATGATGGTATTTTTCTAATACAACAACATAACTGATTAAGTCTCCATGGGTATGAGTGGGGATAGATAGGAGACAAATATAATATTCAGTAATAAATGGACAAAGTAGCTAACTCCAGAATACCACTACAACAAAACAAATGGATTGGTGACTGATCTAACTTTCGGCTATGAATGCATAAAGTGGCTGGCTCACAGAATACCACTGAAAGAGTAGTCCCTAGATGATATTTTTCTAATATTGTAATTAAATTTCAGGAAATGAAATAGCTGAGATGGTAGATATTTTATCTTTATAGTTAAGATATTGTTTTTTTTTCACTCAGGAATCTTCATTTGTGTAGCTAAGCAAGTAGATTTTTGGGTGGATGGGGAAAAGTTTTGATCTTTTTCCTTTTCTCGCTTGCTTGGCATTGGTGGGGGTAGTGGGACTGGAAGGGAAATAGGAATTGGATCTCTCAGTTGATGGTTGAGTTAGAAAGCTCATGGTCATTATGAATTTGGTCCCAAGAACAGTCTGTAGTTTCCCTTGATTATTGATTGAAAACTGAAGTGTGTTACCTCTTGCGTTCGATTTTCCATTCCCATTCTTTCTTATTATTGTGTGTTTGTCTGTGTTTTATGGTTATGTAATATAGGGATAATGTTGGTTTTGAGCTATGACTCATTGATGTTAGGTGTGGTTCTTTTGAGCGTATCATTTCTACCCCACGGCATTAAAAGGACTCAAGTTGGAAAAATAACCTGGTCCTGATTATAGAATTGCCGTTTCCATAAATGCTGGTGACAATATTAGATCCATTAATTTCATGGTCTAACGTTTCGCCTCCTTTTTCCTGGTCTTTTTGGTACAGGGTTTTGGCTGTTGACATTTTATTAATAGTTTAATTTGTATGATAGTGAGAAAGAAAGTATGACTTCGGAGAATCATCCAGCACCAATACTAGACAAGGTCAACCAGGCAGCTGTGACATCACCAATCAGGTCCTTGTCCTATGTTCCTTCAAGTTCATGAAAATTTTGTCCAACTTGATTGTCGTTGTGTTAATGTTACAGGAGTACAGGTGACTGGGTATCTTAAAGACACGAGTTTCATGGAAAATGGAAAAAAAAATTGAATTTAACAATAGTAAACTAACCCAAATCAAATGGCTTGTTTACGCTGTCTTAGATACAAAATCATGTCCATTTAGGAGGAAGTGTTGATTTGGAAAGTTATCTACTGAGGAATATTGTTTTAAATGTGCTGATGCATGAGATTCATGAGCAAAAGTTAAAAGGCAAAGAGAAAGTTCATTACAAATGTATGAAAGAGTAACTTGTGTAAATGATTAGGTCAGAGTGTATAATTTGTACGCTAAATTTAACCACCATTGATGCTTTCCTCCTCTCTAGAACTACTCTTTTAATATAGCTTGCATTTTGGATCTCAATCTCATTTGGTTATTTGTACTCTTCCTAAGGCGGTTCATGATGCGGAATATATATTATTTTCTTGTAGAAATTTTGGTCATTTGTGTTGAATGAATTCACATCTGAGCATAAGCACTCAAATGCTTCCGTGATCTAGTTATTTTAGATCTTTACCTTTCTGACTGCTGTAAAATTAGAAGTTTAAGATTACCTTGGAGAATTCCAGAATATCTCCTTTCTCGGCATTCGGTATTATGGAGTGATCACGATTAATTTGTGAAGTGCATAAATAAGACATTGGTGCTGTTGTTATCACCTTCTCATGATTAGAGGTCTTGTTATTATCTGGATAATGAAGTTCTTATCTATATTCTTGGATTAGAATCTGTAACACAATTGAACACATATTTGTTAGTAGGTTCACCTCTATTGAACAACCAATGTACATAATATATGTGTGTGTGTGTGTGTGTGTGTCTTTTGCTGAGTTATCTAGAAATCACTCTTAGTGCAGGCCCCAAACTAACCAAAAGAACCCCAAGAAGGTTCCAAAAAAGATTCACAAGGCTGAGAGAGAGAAAATGAAGCGTGACAACTTAAACAAACTCTTTCTTGCTTTAGCCGATTCTCTCGGTAATTTCTTGAGCTTTAAATATTCTAAAGGCTCTCGTAGTATATTGTGTTGGTTTCTACGGACAGAAAACATAAGATGCAACATGTAGCTTTAATATCCAAATTACATTCTCTTGCAGAGGAATCTGAGCAGACAAATGGAAAAGCTTGTGTTCTAACCGAAGCTACTCGATTCATAAAAGACATGGTTTCTCAGCTCGAGTCTCTTAGAGAAGATAATGTGGCTTTGTTGTCTGAATCCAATTATGTAAGTTTCTTATTACGCACCAACTTCTTTGGTTACATAAATAAACATTGGGATGCAGCGGCTTTCAAAGTTGGCAACATTTAGGATTATGGACAGTTTTCGGAGGATGTGAAACGCTTTCCATATAATATACGAAAATTGATTTCTTTCGTATATCTTAGCAGGAGATTCTGTTCACATTCCTTAACCTCTTTTATGCTCAGGTAACTTCAGAGACTAACGAACTAAAGGACGAGACTACTACTCTGATGGCTCACATTGCAAAACTCAAAGATGAGCTTAAAGAGAGAGTTGCTGAGTCAGCGATCGACTTGAATGAAGCTCCTCCTGAATGTCAACAACATGAATTGGCACCTCAGTATATGGATGATCACTTCAGATATCCTGTCACGGAACCTCCATTTCAGCAAGTGGAAAATATGCATGCCGTTTATGTTATCCCAATGTCTTCCAATCCCGGTGTTCTCATGAATCCCGGTACAGCGCAAGATTCATCAATGCCTTCATCAGCTGTAAGCAAACCTCACCCTAGGTATCCGAATCCCAGTGATATATGGTCATCCCAACTTCTTGAAAAGCATCCTTAGGTTGAAGATATGAATATAGTTAGTACTAGTAGTAGCCCTAAAATTGTACTCTGATCTCGCACTCTAGGGTTCTATGACTAATAGTAATATACTAAGGATATTTGTCATGTTTAAGATATGATTGGATGAATTAGCTTGATATGATTAGAAGCCATCAATGAGCCCTAAAATCTGCATTGATCCAATGATTGGGATATCTTGCCTTTATATCTCGCTTGTTTTAGTTTCATTATGCTGCATTAACATCCTTCAATCATCAGTTTTTGGTCTTTTTCACAGAGAAATTTTGCCTGGAAGGAATCTACAGATAATGGTTAGGGCTGACAATTGGATCCACTTGGGTCCAAAATGTTAGGTTTGGACTCAGACCCACTAAATGGAGACCCAAGTTGAGTCCTTATTGCAGTGGATCTGAGTTATTTTAATTTAAGTCTGTAGTCAACCATGTTAGGTCTCAGATCCTATATAACTATAAATCTTAATTGGGTTTTTAAGTCATTGGGTCTACACAATTATAGTTTAAACTCACTACTCTTGGATCCTATATTTATCTGGATTCAAACTCATTTAAGTCTCTACTCAATCTTGATTTGGATATAAAAATGTATGTCTAGACTTAGATTGAGTCCAGTGAATCTGAGTTTAGATTGAGCATTTGAGTCCCATTGATAGAACTATATTAGGGTCGATAATGTGGTTGTTAGCTATAAAGAAGAGTATTATTTGTTGCTCATGCACATCAAATCCCAGCTTAAGGAAGACAAAAAAATCTGTACAGTTATTAATGCAATTGAAAGTTCAGTGAATAGAGATGTTAGATGGAGGAAGATTCGGACCAAAACATGGAGTTTTTTTTTGTTTTGTTTTTTAGTTTATTCATTTTGATTATACTAATTGTTTGATCCATGTTTTTGCATTATACGTTGTAAACTAAAAATTTTAAATTTTAAAGAGAGAAAGAGAGTGTGGGTAGAGAGAAGGAAATATGAAAATGAAGGGATGTATGTGTTATTAAAGAAGAAAAAGGGTGTAAAAATAGTACCATTTTTTTCAATTTCACCCTTCATTTTTTTTGTTCACCCCGAGGGGCACCGGTGTCCACGTCAACGTGGTGACTAATTCGAGCTCGACCTGCGGTTGGCTTGTAACGTGATTGCTAGCGGGGGAGAGTATGGCCTATACTGCTATTTACACGGAGTCCTACCACCGCAAGAAAATTCCACAAGAGTTGATGCCACCGAGGGAATCGAACACTCGTCAACTGTGAGTCATAACAACTCTAGGCAGTTGTCCCAGAACTCGGTGTTAATTTCACTCTTCATTGACTAGTAATATATCAACTTTTAAGAAATGCCTTTAATGTGTTTCACGAGCGAAAAAAGAAAATATGCATTTTTTTATCGATTGTCTTAATTTTAGAAATTTTTTAATTCGTGTAAAAAGTTCAAATATTTTTTTTGATGAATAAAGGATTATCCATTAATAATAAAATGGCCGGTGCCATTACAACCTGAAAAGTTCCCAAACTCTTTCTCTGATACAACAAAAGAGAAGATTTGAGAAAGGAAGAAAGACAAACAAGACAGAAAAATAAAGTTACACAAAGTAACGGATAAAAACCCACACCCAGGAGGTGAGAAGCAACTAAAACTATTAATTTAACAAACAAACAAAAGATAGTCTTCTCCGCAACATCTTCATCGCCATTTTCGAACCTCAGAGGTAAGCACTTGGATTCAACCTCTTTCATAGACAGCGATTCAGAAGAACATGGACTTATCAACGATCTTAAGAATTGCCTAGAAAAGAGGTGGAAACTCAAGGAAGGGCCCAGAACATTAATAAAAGTGAATATCATTAACTAAAAAATTGTAGAAATAAACTTGAAAAACATTAACATCAATAATAATATTCAACAACGTAAAAATAGTACGTTTAAAACAATAATGAATTGTAACATAAAATAAACAAAAATAAATAAAATCAATTTCTTCTAAGCTGCTCCCCCGGTGTATAAGGATCCTTCCTTCTCGGGTTCGGCCTCAGATAGTATATGTTCCTATTTCTCGCTTTTATAGCACTTCCTTGTGCGGTTTCTATGAACTCAATACCTTCGGGGTCGATAAATACAGGTCCCTCAGGTGACTGTGGCAGGAGTAGCGGATACTCCTGATGAGTCTATGTCTGATCAAATCCAAGGCTGAACGAGGGCCTCGCAACAAATTGATCAACCTGCAGTCCAGATGTAGACGCATCAATATGTCCCCCGACTTGATCTTCATTACCAGTCCAGTTGTAGTTGCTGAGTAACTCTAGAACTCATGGGTCGACATCAACACCAGGTTCAGACGAAGCCCTCGGAGCTTCCGTCTGAGTCTGATCCTCTTGTGGAGGAGGTACACTGGTATCTCCGCAGTGCCCCTGCACTGTATAGTATCAAAATGGTCTTGGGTAGTCCGGCGAGACCGACGCCCACCTCGTCTCCCAGTCTAACTCTTACCCTTCACATGTTGTCTACGTTGTGTCAATGGTCGCTCAATAACCGCCTCTGAAATGGCCGATGAGAGCGGTTTGCACGAAACTGCCTTCCCAGCCGTCTCGAAGGTTTCTTGCAGGTGTTTGGTCGCCCTTACCTACCTGGTTTTGTGGACGTCCTTACCCGCATCTATATCGTGCATCCCTTCCTAATCTGGTACCATCTGCTGATACCCAAATTGCCTCATTACCTTATCTGGCAGATGATACTCCACTATATCAAAACAAATAAGTGGTACTCGGGCACACACATTTAGAAGAAATACGTGATCCTTTGCAACTCTCTCTTCAACAATAGGGGTCGGGTATGGTAACCACATAAACTGTAAAATAAATTAAATATACATTTAATTTAATGAAAAACAAAATTCTATAATTAAATACAAATATAAATTAACATTTAATATAACTTACCCCTTGTGTCCTCAGTTCCTTGGACGTTCCTTGGACGGAGACTGGAAATACGCTCTCATGCCTATAATTGTTTAAAAAAAGTATGAATTATAAAATAAAAAATGTAATTATTAAACATTTTATTTTATAAAATTTGAATTATTAAACATTAAAATTACCTGAATGAGCAAACAACAATCGGCAATGTCCTGTGAATCAATCTTAGATGAAATACACATATGCCGGTACAAATATGCTAGGACACCGCTTGCCCACGAAGTCGTATCATTCTCCACATCTTCGAGTAGGAGGAGATAACAGAGGTGCACTTGGAAAGCCGACTTATCGGCGAAAAGTAAACTACCAATCAAAACAAAAACTAAAGCTCTCGCCCTCTGCTCAATCTGCAACCGAGTGGCATCCTGGGTTAGTGGGTCACGAATGTGGGCATTAATATCTGACAGGTTGATAATGTTTCCCCTAATAGAATTTGGATTGGGTTGGAAACCTAAATAGTTCACTACAATACCCGACCACTTCTATATGGTATAATTAAATTGATCATCTCACGTCACTGCACTTCCCCTGGTAAGTAGTCCAAGTAGGCATCCTACGTCTTCTAAAGTGATGGTCGCCTCCCCGCAAGGTAAATGAAATGTATACGTCTATGGGTGTCATCTCTCAACTAGGGCAGTCACTAAAGCGTGATCTACCTTGATGAAACCAATCCTACAAACTCCCACAAAACCTAAATCGTCTACAATCTTAATGAGGGACTTGTTCGTTTCTCTCCTATATGTGTCATAAAATTGATTGTCACTGCGAATACCAATCAAAGGGTATCTAGTTTGTCTAAACCGTGTAATATTCCTAATGACTTATGATGTGCCTGTTTGGTTAAAACAATACCATCTGAAGGATCGGGATGGAGCTCAGCAGGTGTAGACATCTATACACAAAAACGTAAAAACAAATAAACAATTAACATCAATTCCCACTTAATTAAAATCAAATTAACCTATTTTCCCAAATTTAACATACAATTACAAAAATTATCTTCAAATTAACATAAATTCCCAAAATTAATATAAATTTAACTAAATTAACATCAATATAACAATATTTCCCATAATTAACTACAAAAAAAAAAAAAAAATCCCAAATTAACATAATATTAACATAAATTCCCAATTTTAAAAAATTTATAAACTAATAATTTTTACAAATTAAACAAATTCATATAGTACCAATTATACAATTACATACATTCATAAAATTTAAATTTCCAAAATTAAAAAAAAAAAAAATCAATTTATACCTTTTTTTAATTGAGAGAGAAGACAAGGTTGCAGCGTTGGCGTTGGCAGCGGCCTGAGGGTTGGTGATGAAGAGGAACTTTTCGCGAAGTGGGGGGAGGGGAAAATTTTTTAGGCTATTTTTTTTGCTGTGATACGCGAAGGAGAATGCTGTAGAGTTTTAATTTAAGGCAAGTGAGAACGGATTGTTCTAAGCTGACATGGCCAAGCACATTAATATTTGCCATATCAGCCGAGAACGGCAAGGAGAATCCGTTCTTACCAAAAATGTTGCCAAAAAAAAAAAAAAACTGTCATGTTTAACCCATTATGCCAAACTATGACTAATCTAAGGCCAAGCCTGTAGATATGTGAGGAGGTTTGTTGGAGTACCTTATAAAATTTGCAAATTATTGTACGAGACCATATATTTTAATTTGTAAATTATTATACTGAGACCGTACGTGCATCTTTAAGTAGTGACGGCAAAGAGATAGTTTTTGTAAAATATGAAAAGAGAAGAAAATAAACGTGACGAGGCATAAATATTTCTTCAAAATTAAAAGTAAAGTGAGTGACTTTTTGGTTCGATTATATGGTTAAATATAAAAAATTTAATATTTATTAAGCTTTTTTTTAGTCGTCGAATCACAAATTCGATGGTCCAATTTTTATGAAGCAAACAGATATTGTAATTTGTAACATTTACGGCGTAAAACAAGTGTTACATATTTTTTCAGACAAGTAATAATTAAAAGAGAATATCTATTAAATTATCAAGCCTGTAACATCGGTTAAATTATTTTTATTATAGCTTTAAGCTTCTCTACATTTCCAAAAAAAGATTCCATTTTCAATTAGTTCCGGTCTATTAGTTGGCCTACCCTGCACCGAACCCGCTACCAGTACTACCAACTAATTAGTACTATCTTGATTGATTCTCTACTATTCACCCATTTTCAACACTCTGCACTCGCCCTATCAGGATCGTTGACCCTCATGTAGCCACAGCCCAATTGTTTTAGGTCTTTCAACTTTTTTTTTTTTGAAACCCGACAGGCGTACACCCCAAAGGGGAGAGTAGCACCTCACAAGAGAAGGAGAAGATAACCCTAAAAAATGAGACAATTTTAAAGCATGCCTCATGTGCGGGGAGAATATCGAACCCACACCCTCAAAATCGTGGGCAGGCCATTGCCCCACTGTACTAAGACCCTTGTGACAACTTCCTCTATTCTTTTTTTTTTTTTTGGATTTCATTCCACCCTTCTAATCTCCTCTGTATAAGAAATACTTATATAACTAGCATATTTATATATTTACTAAAACAAAAACTAGTATATTTATATTTAATTAATTGTATAATTTTAACCAACAATATAAACTCAAGTGGACTTTTCTAGTGTTGAAGGAGGTGTAGGAAATAATATGCACGTACTATACAAATTTAACAGATACCATATCCATTCCAATTTGTTTGGAACATTTGCACTTTTACACATACTAATAAAATGATTGAAAGAGAATTATTATGAATAAAAAAAAGTCTAAAATGGTTATTATTAATGATTAAAAAAAATTTCTGAAACATGGTACATAATTTAAGATGTCAAAAAAATTAAATATTACAAATAATTTGGAAGGAGATAGTAACAATCATCCTATTCTTTTTCTTTTAAAATCCTAACAACATTATCCAAAAAAAAAAGAAGGGTAAAAGGTGCTCACACCCTCCCTAAATTTTTCTTTATTTTGATTTTTTATCCTGAACTTTTATGGAGTGTTAATGTTTCCCTTTCCATCCAATTCACCATTAAATCTAATGGAATAGCAACATGTGACTCTCACATGACTTAATTTAGGGGCATTTTAAGAAAAAAAATAGATTATGACCTAACAAAAAAAAATCAAAATGGGCTAAAAGATAATCAAATTACTTTACTATAAAAAACCAGTGAACAATCTAAAATATATAGCACTTCGTCCAAACATTTATCTTGACTTTTTCTGCTTAAAGAAAAATATATTGTCCTCTTCTGTAAAAAAAAAAATTATATATATAACATACTACTAGTAATATGTATTTGGTCCTTTCTCATGTTATTTGAAAAAATTTGAGAAATTCATAACAAAATAGGTTTACCAAAAAAAATATGAGGAAAATTTTGGCGCATTTTTTCTTATCCCATCTTGAATTTTTTTTAGGTCATAATCTATTTTTTCTTAAAATGCACATAAGTTAAGTCATGTGAGATTCACATGTTGTTATTCCGTTAGATTTAACTGTGGAATTGGATGGAAAGAAAAACATTAACCCTCCATAAAAGTTAAGGGTTAAAGACTTTGCGTTTTTTAATTCAGCGTAAAAATTCAAAATCGAGAAAAATTGAGGGGGTGTGAGCACCTTTTACCCAAAAAAGAGAGAGAAGAAAACTACTGTTCCGGACGTGCTCTTGTAGCATTAAATCGCAAAAGCCTACCCTTATAAGACATTTATCCATATATAAAAAAAAAAAACAAATGTTATATAAGATGTAACACATATTTATAAATTATAATACTTATAAAACTTATTAATTTATACTGACAATTTTTTATTATGCAGCCATACAAATTCCAAATCAAAATGTTGTTGTGCAAAATTCCAAATCAAAATGTTGTTGTGCAACTGATTTTAGTACTTTGTCCACTCTGCTTCTTTTATCTTTTTATATATATAAAATTCACATAACTTTTGTTTGCTTGTAATTATAGTATCCTTTGTTACAGAGACAAGTGCCTGTCTAAATCGAAGCCCTCTGTCCTCTCCAGTCTCCACTAAACAACTCTAACAGGACAAGAAATGGGAGGATCTGGAGTTGAAAGCTTCCTCAAGGTCGTGCTCAAGAACTTTGATGTTCTTGCTGGGTAATTACCCTTTCATCTCCATATACTTACTTGAACATTCAAAATTCTACTCATTTTTAATTAAAGGGCTCTTCTTTTCACCCTTATTAGTTCTGGGTAATTAATTATTTGCTCAAAAGATGAGATTATATTCATTTTTCTGGAAATATTATGAAATTGAAGAGGCGGGTTCTTATTTTTGGAATGAACCCACTTTTGGTTATGGATGTCACTGATGTTTTCTGTGTATTTGATGCTGCAGGCCTGTGGTTAGCCTGGTTTATCCCCTGTAAGTAAATTTTTTTGTCCTTTTTGCAAGTAAATCATTTTTTTGGTGCGCATAAATGCTCTGGGTGATGAACGGAAAAAGCATGATAATGTACACATAAATAAAATGGTTCTTGGGTCTGCCGTTTTTTATGCTTTTGGCTTTGATTTGAGGGCATGATTCCATACCAAACGTGACGGTATAGGTACTACTGTGTTTCAGTGGTATTTTGGGAGCTGCAACTTTGAGCATTTATGGCTAAAGTTTAGGTCTGTCTCCTATCCATCCCCGCCAATACCCCAATTATTGGGGATTTAATGGGTTATGTTATTTTTGTTGTTGTTGTTGTTGCAAGTAAATCTCAGCTATATGTTTTGCAGTTTTCAGTTCTGGAGTGTGAAGTAATAAAAAAACATGGGTGTTGATTGTTTTGATTCTTCATTTGGCAGTTATGCTTCAATTAGGGCAATTGAGACCAAATCCCCTCAAGATGATAAACAGTGGCTAACTTATTGGATTCTGTATTCAATGATCACTCTTTTTGAGCTTACTTTTGCCAAGCTTATAGAATGGTAATTTCTATTTCGCTATTAAATGCTGCTGTCTGAAGTAAATGTATGTTAATATTGACATAAGTGCTTTAGCTGTATATTTCTTGTGCTCTACTTTTCTGTGGTTTATGGATTACTCTTGTCTGGAATCGGGATGAAAGTTGTTTCTCGTTCTTGTTATGTAAAAGAAGCATGGATAAGTAAGGACATCGGAGAGATTAATTTGAAACTGCCGCAAATAATGATTGCAGCAAGGCATAAAATTAATAACTCATTGCCTGTGTTTGTTGCCTACTTTGGGTTTTAGTTGTACAACAACAAAGAAGACGCCGGGCATATTTTTCTGTTCGAATGAGTTTTGGGGTGTGGAGGCGACCCAATATCGTGACTGCTAGTCATAAATTTTACATTATTTTCTGAAGGATTTTTTCTCCTCCTTTTTTGAAGTTGTTTGTGGAGATTTCATATTACAAGTTTGTACATTTTAAATATCTGATTCCCAAACAAATTCCAGGCTTCCAATCTGGTCATATGCTAAATTGATTCTAACCTGCTGGTTGGTCATACCATACTTCAATGGAGCTGCATATGTCTATGAACACTATGTTAGACCTACCTTTGTTACCCGAGAAAATGTCAACTTTTGGTATGTTCCGCGAAAGAAGGATAACTTCAGTAAGCAGGACGACATTATAACTGCAGCCGAGAAATACATGCAAGAACACGGAACTGGTGAATTCGAGAAGTTGATTCACCGGGTATGCTCTGATCTGATGTATTTTACATTGCTCACGAACTTAGAGCTATAATTGACATGCAAATGAACTAATACAATTCTCCTTTGGGAATCACATATTCTTAACTAGGCTGGCTTTTCTTTGTTTTGCAGTCTGATAGAGCAACACATTACAGGAATGATAATCACACCGTCTATGATGAAGAAGACTACAGATACTAGTGACCCTATCGACCAGAAGACAGAAACTTCTCTTGCGCGTTTGTTGAAGAGACACGTTTTTTCACTGTTGTAAAAAGTCTGGTTTTGATAATTTTACCCTATCCTTGATCATGTTACAGAGTAGAGAAACTCAACGTTTTGTCTCGTCGTAGATGCCAACTGTTTTAATGTTATAACCTGTAACTTTATACTACTTATGTTTATCATTTTTTTTCCTTCTTAGTGTGCCTGCGGCTGTTAATTTTCCTGGGAAAAAAAGAGCCTTCTTTTGGTACCATTTTTGGAGATCATTGGAGTAATAGAAGCAGAAGAATATGGAAAAAGAAAATGAAACAAAATTAGGGGCATTCCGAGAATTGAACTCGGGACCTCTCGCACCCTAAGCGAGAATCATACCACTAGACCAAATGCCCTTTTCGGTTATTCATTTCTCAATGTTGGTAGTTGTGCATATGTTCACGTTGGATGAAATAGTATTCTGCTAATCAGTTAGAAAAATGGCGGGAAATCACGATTGGACCATTTAACCCAGTTCCGCCTATGTTGTTATTGAAACACTAAAAATTCAATATATATTTAAATATTTTTTTCCGTAAGATAAAAATTTCAATGGTTCAAATGTTTTTGGGTCGAACAGGCGTTGTGATTTTGTAACACCTCTTGCGTACAACAAGTGTTACCTGCCTGACACATGTTAATTAAAAGAGAACACTATAGAATGTAATATATATCTAAAAACATCTAACACTAGCCAAAATTAATTTACTCCTCCCCCGTTCCAAATTATTTGTTAACTTTGTGTATTACACATAAATTAAAGTTTAATCAAATTCTATAATAGAATATAGTAAAATTTCAAAAATATACCCTATTTAATTTATTTCTTATTTTCTCTTTATTTTTCTCTCTCCAACATTAGGGGTAAAATTGAAATTTTTTTCATTAATTGACCCTTTATTTAGAAAATAGACAATTAATTTGGTACATACTAAAAAAAATATATGAACATATAATTTGAGAAGGAAAAAATAATATATAATTATTATTTTTGTTCTGCACTATAGTTGCGACTTGTTTAACCTAGCCCATCTACACCTGAACTGAGAATTTGCGTCAGGCAAAATGACAAAAACATCCTTCTTCTCGTGTGTCCAATTAAACTCAATTTAAGTTGCTGACCTGTCTGTCTCCCCCGGAAAAATTTCTCAAATTCAAAACAAATAATATAAACAATACTAAAAGGACAAAAACAGAAAACAGAAGTCCGCCAAGGGAAAATATATAGGGACCTATAAATAGTACGTGCCGCGCATAAAATTGGATTAGGATCCACCGAAGAAAGAGAGAGGAAAAGACGTTGATTTCTCGAAGACAGAGAGTTGAAATCACATTTACCACGCCACGGAAGAATCATAGATAGAATTTCGGCAACATTTAATCGATTTTTTTATCCGTTTTGCGATTCAATTTTGAGCTGGAATTCAGCATAGATTCTCGAATAAACCGCGAAATAAATGCGTTCCGACGAATATTAGGTATGAAATTTCGATAATCTTCATCTTCTTCAGCTTAATTCAAACGCATTTCTCTGTACATTACTGATTTTCGCTGATGTTTTGATTATCGCAATGCATATCGTTGGAATGAATAGAACTCTGCTTTTTTATAGACTTTGTAGCTGAGTTTTTTTTTTGGAAAATGCAAAACAAATTGATCAAAATGTATAAGATTTTGTTAACTATTTGCTCGCTTGTTTGTGCACAAAATTGCTAGTGAATTATGTATAGTTGAATTGTTTTTCCTTTTCGAATTATGGTAAATTTACTTTGCAAGTTGAAGTTCCTGATAGATTAACTTTTGAATGCACATATCTGATGCCGAGGTAGTCTTATCATGTATTCCAAGGGATTACAGTTTCGGATTCTACACTTATTAGATTCACTTATCATGGAAGACACTTTACATATTGATTTGAGTACTTTGAGCTTCATTACTAAATATTTATGATTAATAAATATTTATTTCTTTGCCTTACTTTCATCAAGTTACATGCAGTTAGAGACATAAGTTATCAGTAGCGGCATAAGTTAAAACTTCTATTGCATATATAAAGCATTCAGGATTTTCGATGATATTTTCTGCTTACATTTTCTTTCTTCTAGAGGTTTGGTTTTCTCTAGATGGACATCATCCTGCTCAAAGGTTTCTATTTGACATATCAGCTTGAATGACTAATCCACAAAGAAACAGTCTCGGTGAGAGGAATGTTGAGCAGGTAATGCATCATAAACTTACCTCCTTTGGATATCTTTTCCAAAGACTCTTCACCATATGAAGACATTTACTATTTTTCCTTGTCTCTCTTATTTCATTCTCTCTTTTACTATCCTTAAATAAATGAAACTTCTGTTTGCTGCTAATAGAGGCGTTTACAATTTGAAAGGAACCAACTGGGATAAAGAAGTGGTGACAGCTGAGGCTCAAGACACTCTTCCTTAGAAAATCTATGATAAGAATGCAAACTATAAAAATGAGAAAAATAAATGAAAATGAGCATGCTATCTGTTGTTTATATTTCGAATTTATCAAATGACTTCATAGATTTGGGCCAACCAGTAAGAGAACTGCAGCAGTTGGAAAAGCATTCTCTTCTTAGAGGTGGACTTCACCCAGAGTTGATATTCTTGTTGTAAAATGTATTCTGAGAATTGCCAGTGTTGATTTGTTCGATTATTATTTCAACTCTTAAATCTTTCAATGCTGGAGATGCTTATTTTTTTTCTAGTCATTTTCTCGTGTGTTTGATAACATGTTTTTGCTACTCTAAGGGCACGTCTCATGGTCATCTCTTTTGGTTCTTTTTTGTACCAACCACAGGCCATCACAGCATTAAAGAGAGGTTCATATCTGCTTAAGTATGGGCGCAAAGGGAAGCCAAAGTTTTGCCCTTTTCGGCTCTCCAATGTAAGGCCTCAGTGCACCTATATTTTGAGTGGATGTTTCTGGACCATAAACAACGTTTCTTGAGTTAGATTTATATGCAGTTTGTATCTACTTCGTAAAACCTATAATGCACTTTTGATCAGGAAGTTTTGGCTTATATTTTGCCTCTTGGTCCTCCTATCATTCATACAATATAGCTTATTCAAAGCTTCATCAAAGTTTTTTTAGATCTACATTGGTGCTGGCAGCTATTTCCTCTACTGAGTTGTTACTTGTTCCTAGTCAAAGGTTGAGCTTTGTGGTTGCAGGCCATCTGCTAGACCATTAGATTTTAGATCAGTGGTCTCACCTCTAAAAATGGAATAAGTTGTTGAAGAGGTTATATTAACTTCTCCGGGACTTTCAATCAACAAATAGGGTTATACTTCACTGTTGTAGTCTCTTTCTTTTTAATATATCTCTCATTTTCTCTTCTGAATTCTACTAATGTTTCACCTGCTAATATCTGCCACATTATATATGCTTTAATATGCCTATATCTGAATCTCAGGATGAGACTACACTGGTATGGTACATTGGAAAAGAGGAGAAAAAGCTACGGCTAATTCATGTTTCAAGAATCATACCTGGACAGCGCACTGTAAGTTAGTTTTTTTTTTTTGCTTAAGTCACTGTAAGTTGGTTCATCTGTATTCTTATGTATCTTTTAAACAGTTCCTTATGATTTCTATAATTTCTCAACCAACCAAAGAGCAGGCAGTAAAAACCAAAATAAAGATAGAGAATGGAAATTGGCCATCAATTTTATTTCGAAGAGTATGATCAATTTGGACTCTGTTAATAGTCTCTTATATTTTTGCTTCTGTATGCCTGAAGAAGAAATCATCAGAAACATGCTCTGCAAGGCTAGGTTGTTTCTATGTGGTCCATGTTTTTTATTCTAAAATATGTTCCCTCATGACTTCTGACTCTTTATATTGATCACATGGTTTCTTGGTCAGTGGGGTTTTTGGAAATAATTTCATGTCTTATTCTCAGGTGGGTAACATAAAGAGGATGACCTTGAGAAAAAGAGAGAAATAAGTGTTATTAATTCATTACTTTGGTAACTCATAAAAAATATAGCAGGTCTAGATATCAGTTTACTTCATAAAAAAATATCTACATCCCCTAAGTTTTCATACAAAACTACAGGTTAAGTTCGTAATGGTCCCAATTGTTTCGAATCTTGTGTCCATGGAATCATTTCTGAGATTGGTCACATTCACACGTTTATGAGTTTGTAAATCCTTCAACTGTATTATAAATAATCAACCTAGCAGATTTTAGTTCAGGCAACAATAGCCTTTAACTATTACCATCAGTTCTTGCTAAAAATTTGTTTGATAATTTACTTGATTGAAGGATTTATTTTTGGATTCAAATCATCCTAACATTCTTGGGTATTTCAATATAATTCAATAGGTAATTCATCAAATTTTATTTCATTTCTGCAGGCAATATTTTCACGTTATCCTCGGCCAGATAAGGAATACCAATCATTTTCTCTCATTTATGGCAAGCACTCGCTGGATTTGGTAGGTATTAATCATAAAGTGCTTTAGTTTTTGTTTCCTTTTTTAGTAATTAATCCTATGTCTTTCTGACATATACCCTGTGAGTAATATATGGAATGGATTTCAAGTATTCTTTGCTGGTTAAATGTCGAAACTGGTGAGAAAGATTAAGGATCCAACTAGCATTGGTGGGAATTTTGGTCTGGAAGGTTAAGAAAAAGTAGTTAGAAGTAACATAGAAAAGGACATCTGGGTAACGAATAAGGCAACATATGAATCCTAGTGATAGCTGGAGGTAAGAGAGTGCTGAGACAAGTATTGAAAAATTAACCAGCTGCAAATGTTTGTTTTTATCTGGATGATGTAAGAAAGCATTTCTCAAACCAGAAATTTCGCTTCTATGAATAGCATTAAGATAGGCAAAAAGGCCTGAAACAGTTAAAGCGTAGGAATTGCAATCTGCACATAGAGACTAGAGGTATTGGTACTCTCAAACGAAGAGGAAAATGCAAATAAAGTTATAGATAAAGATGTTGCAATCTCATTAATAACATAAGAATCGCAATTCTGCACAGAGGACAGGGATACTGGAAAGAAAAATAAATAAAGAAAAGGGTAATTTTCATGCTCTGAGCCCTATTGTCCTACTTATTCCTATGGAATTGGTCTCGCTTGCATTTTTTAAAGGGATATTTGGCCTGATCGATTTATTTTTTCCTCAAGTAATAGTAAGGTATTGACTAGGAGACCTTGGCTGTCTGTTAGTTTACTTGGCAAGCATGATTGCAGGAAAATTTTAGTGCTTGAAACTTTGTATAGGAATGCAACGCCAAAATAATAAATATTATCATTCCTTGCTGTTTTCTCGTTACTAGACCAAATCCTGAGCGTTGTGGGTGAAAACAAACTATATGAGGTCCTCAACAAATAGTGATCATCCTTCTCTATGAATTTTTGAGAACTGAATATCACTTCTGCGAATATTCATATTCAAGTACTGAGTACATGCTATTATTGTGTATTGTATCTGATTCTGAGGACATAAATACAAAATGCATGTAGATACTCTATTAGCTACTGTTTGCATTTACTTAAATGAACAACCTTGACAGATTTGCAAAGATAAGGATGAGGCAGAAATCTGGTTTACAGCACTTCGTGCACTGATCTCAAATTCTAATTGTCAAAAGTGGAGAAGTGAAATAAAAAGTGGTAATACATCATCAGACTCTTCTCTCATACAAAGAAAATCTCAGTCCACAGTGTCAAGCAGTAGCAGCGATGCAGTTTTTGAGGTTTCTTACTTTACCTTTTAATGGCCATCTAGAATCTAATGCTGCTTGATTTAGTTAATTATGTATATTTTCCAAACAGGATTCAAGGCGAAGCCCATTCATCCCAAGTCCCCCACAGAGGAGATTGGCCAGAGCATTCTCTGACTTGCTGTATAGTACTGCAGTTTGCTCTCCTCAAAGAGATTTTGGATCAAGCTTTCCAAGCTCAAGGTCCTTCAAAAATCTAGAAGATCTAAGCGGGCGGAGCTCTGCAGATTCTTCACGAATTAGTTCCTCTACTGTAAGTTCATCAAGTCAAGGTTCTTTTCTTAAAGATTTGGATAGGTTATATGATCTTTTTCTTTGGGGAGAGGGAACTGGTGATGGGCTGCTAGGTGGTGTGCAGAGAATTGGAGAACTATCTGGTGCTACGGCAGATGCATTTTTGCCGAAGGCTCTGGAATCAACTCTAGTACTAGACATTCATAGTGTTGCTTGTGGGAGCAGGCATGCTATTTTAGTGACAAAACAGGGAGAAGCTTTTAGTTGGGGGGATGGTTCTGGTGGTAGGCTTGGCCATGGCGTTGAAACTGACATTTGTAAACCAAAGCTCATTGATAGTCTTAGTGGATTAAGTATTGAATCGGTTGCATGTGGAGAATATCATACTTGTGCTATTACAGATTCTGGAAATCTCTGTTCATGGGGTGATGGAACACATAACTTTGGCCTTCTTGGTCATGGGAACGAAATTAGCCACTGGACTCCGAAAATATTAACTCGTCAGATAGAGGATATGCATATTTCTTCCGTTTCTTGTGGCCCTTGGCACTCAGCAGCTATCACATCGCTGGGTCAATTATTTACATTTGGAGATGGATCCTTTGGTGCTCTAGGTCATGGAGATCATAGCAGTACAAGCATTCCAAGAGAAGTTGAAACTCTGAAAGGACTTACAACAATTGGGGTTTCATGTGGATTTTGGCATACTGCTGCTGTGGTAGATGTTTTGGCTGATTCTGCAAGTTCTGATGCCTCACTAAAAGGAAGGTTGTTCACATGGGGGAATGGGAATGAAGGACAGCTTGGACATGGGGATAAAGCTTCGAGATTGATACCGTGCTGCATTACTTCATTGAGTAACACAAACTTTTGTAAAGTGGCATGTGGACACAGCATCACAGTTGCTCTCACCACCTTAGGTCAAGTATACACTATGGGAAGAGCTGATTATGGACAACTTGGGAACCCTGGAAGTACTGGGATGTTGCCCACTTGTGTTCAGGGTAACATTAAAAACAATTTCATTGAAGAGATAGCTTGTGGGGCTTTTCATGTTGTGGCCCTAAGTTCAAAATCTGAGGTTTTCACCTGGGGAAAGGGAAAAAGTGGCCAGCTGGGGCATGGAGACAATAATGATCGTCATACTCCCACAGTTGTTGAAGCCCTGAAGAACAAACAAGTAAAGGAAGTTGCTTGCGGGAATAACTTCACTGCTGCTATTTGTCTTCATAAATGCGTATCTCTTGCTGACCACTCAATATGTTCAGGTTGCTCTCGTCCTTTCAATTTCAAAAGGAAGAGGCATAACTGCTATAACTGTGGACTTTTTTACTGTAAAGCATGCAGCCGTAAGAAATCTGTGAAAGCTTCTTTGGCTCCAAAACCAAACAAACCTTATCGTGTATGTGAAGATTGTTTTAACAAATTGAGTAAGGGCTCAGATACTGCATTGAATAATTTACCTCCTAGGATGTCTTCCGAGTACAAGAGAAGAAATTCTGATGAGTTAAAGGAAAAAGTATCTTTGGATTCTAAACCGCGTGGTCTGCTCTCTAGACTTGCCTCTTTTGATTCATTCAAAAGATCTGAGGTTCAGGACTCCAAGAAGAATCAGATGCTAAACTCTACAAGTAGTTGTGGGTCTCCCATACGCCGTGGAAGTTGTCAATATGATAGGAGATTTACATTGAGTCCATCTAGATCTGTGTTTGATTACTCTGAAAAAATACCTGTTTCTCTTCCGGGTTCAACAATGCATTCTCAAGCCGTGTCTCCTCTACATAGAGCATCAAGTCCATCTCCCTCCATTTTTCTTAGATCTTCTTTTGATTCTCATGGATTTCCTGAAGTGGTTAGTAATTCAAAGCAAACAAGTGATGATCCAACAAAGGAAATATCATTATTAAGAGAACAGGTAAATCATTTCATAAATGTCCTCATCATGTATCTAAATTATCTCACTAGAATTATGAAATGCTTAGTTCAACTTTCTTTCTCCTTAAACATTTATAATAAGATTGATGAGGACGTGGAACTAAAAACTGAAAAGTTATTTAGTATAAATGACTCTGGTGCACACATATGCTGCTACAATGGGAGGAAACAAATTATTTTTAATTGGATCCTTTTTAAGTGGCTGGAAACTGCGGATATGGATGTTTTTATTCAACTTAAGCTCCTTTTGACAGCCCAAATTTCGAACCACTTTGGGATTGGGATTCTGCTGTTTTGTATTTGTTCTTCATTCTATGAGGTGAAATGGGAAAACCCTTTAAGAGCTAGCCAGTATCACTCATATGTATGGGTCGTCTAGCTGCTATTAATGTTTATGTATCTGGTGAAACATTCCTAATTGCAACCAAACCAGGTAGTGGTTGTCTTTCATTTACTAGATTAACCCCCCATACCAAAGCACATTTGATTAATACAATAAGCAATATGGAAGGCAGGCATAAAGTGTAAGCGGAATTATGCAACAAAATTTTGAAATACCAGCCAAAAAACTACATGTTTATACTACAAACTTCTGTAATGACTGGGAGAAGGATTTATGTAGGTGGAGGTTCTTGCCAGCAGATCTAATTTCCTAGCATCAGAACTAGAAAAAACATCAAGCCAATTGAAGGAGGCAATTGAATTAGTCAGGGATCATGCAGCGAAAAATGATGCAGCAAAGGAAGTGATCGAGTCTCTCATGATGCAGGTAAGACTGTTATTTAGCTTGCTTTGCTATCTTCTGAAAGTCTGAGCTGTTTTATGCACCACAATTTTCTGTAATTATATCTAGATCTTGAAGTAAATTGCTAGAATAAGCATATATATTTGATTCCTTGGGGAGTTCCAGTATCAATTATATGTCGTGCATGATTGACTTTTCAGTTTGCTTTGCAGCAAGGCTTTCCGTGCCTTAAATGATCTAGCATGAATATAATTTTTTTAAAATACTTCGTGCATATCCACCACTGCAAGAACGTGTATGCATGCATATTCATTTCTAAATTTAAGCTACAGTTTGAAAACTCCCAAGTGTAATTGCAAATGTGAGTGATACTGCAAAGTAAAAATGCACGAACCACGGCTTTCTTTGATAAGAACCTCACTGAATAAGCACCAGTTTGTAATAAATATAGGTCTTTGTTTTATTTCAAAGTAAAGCACCTGCAAAGTTGCTCAAAATCTATAGCTGTTATTTTGTCAAATAATCACCTCTTTCTTTCTTTGGGACGATTTTACAGATTAAATAATATCTTCAAGAATGCCAAGCATTAGCTTAAAGATGGCTTCCTTCTGCTCATGATTACAATTCATCTTGGACTAACCATAAAACAAAAAAGAAACTGTTCACCAGTTAGCACATGATATATTTGAGGAGTATAAGGATCTCCTGAATTCTCCTCTAAAGCATCTGAGCACTTGGTTTTCTTGTCACGCTCGTGGCCTGATGATGTGTCTAATCTGGTTTGAAGTTAATTAGTAAAATAGTGATAGTCTGTCATTTCTTCCATTATTCTAGATGGCTGTTCTGGAAAATAATAGTGTGTAATCAAATCATTTGTTCTCTGGAGGGTCATGAAACATGATAATCTGATTAGGATTTTAAAAGGTCTATATGCAAGTATTTGCTATTTTCATTTTCTTCGAAATGATCTCTTTTTCATTAATTTTCCTGCAGTTGAAGGAGATGTCTGCAAAAGTAGCGTCAGGGCCTTCCACCTGCAGAACTCAAGATCCTTTTGCTGACAATTCCTCCAGTTCCCTCAGCATTACTTCTACATGAAGTCAATTGAACAGCTCATAGTGTATGCGCTCCAACTAACTGTTGGATATTGTCAAAATGAGAGCAGAGCTCTAAGATGAACAAATTGTACATATTTACTCTCAGTTAGTGAATAGTTGCCTTTATTGATGTATTTGCTTGCCGTAATATGAACTCTTGAAAGCAGTCACTATCTGTTTGGTGTTGGTGTTCCTTGGTAAGGAATTGCTTCTAATTCTTTGAAGGAAGTATTATAGATGGTGGTAGATTTGCAAGTTTTCCACTCTTTCACAGAATACAATCCTATTTTCCAATTCGTTCAGTTCAGCCATTCAGAAATGGCATGAAATATATCAATATAAGAAGAAGAAAAATCCTACTTTACTAGTTATCTTCTCTTTGAAAAACATTATGTTAAGAACATATTATACCTATGAAGTTTTAGTGATGCATGCCGATGGCATGAGCAGATTTTGCCTGATCAGGGTAGCATAAGGGCCGTCTGGGTGATTTGCGTATCTATAGACTACATTGTTAACCATAGAAGTAATCAGTTTGTCAAGAGAATATCCTTTAGCTGTTCATATCAAAATTTGCCATTTCCAGGCAATCGTGCTCTTCCCTTGTTTCCCCTTAATTATGGTACTGTAAATAAGAGTCACCAGAGATTGGTATTATACATCGGATGATATGGAAAGATGACAAGAAACAAAGAGAAGTTTAATGTTTGTTGTAATGCTTCTTATTCTCCATCTGTATTTGCAAAATGCAAATTCGTTCTCAGATATACACCTTTCGAAGCCTACTTTATGATGATTTTCAGTTATATTGCAAGAATTTCCTCCTGGAACCAGTAAACATAACCAAAATAAAAAGAGCAATAACGTCTTCACTACGAGAATACAACTCAAATCTTGAATTTAACGCCCACATTTAGAACACAACGCGGAGGAAGACATTAATCGTTCTTTGTGCAACCAATGGAGGCTGCTAAGTTTACAATTGATCATTTCCATCACAATTTTCTCAAATTCTGGAGATGATGGAAGATCCAGTCACCCAACACAACGCGATGGAAGACAGAGAAGAAGTGTCAATGAGAATGTTCACTGGTTTTTTTACTGTTGAAGTGTAAGCAACAATTGAAGCACGTTCTTTTCAGCTCGGTGTCTCATGATCATCATCATCCAATTCAGCTTCATCATCAGCATTTACGTTTTGGCAGGCGATTTCTTGAGCTGCTACAAGTGCAGAATCTTTTTCATCGGCTGCATACAAGATTTTCTTAATTGCAAGAGACATCTGCAAGAGATTGGAGTATGCTATCATCATCTTAGACGTTCATATCAAATGCATATCAATAAACTGAGTAACGAACTTGATTCCTTACGAAAGGGAAAAAAAATAGTAGAATTTTCAAATAAATCTTACTGGGAGATTCTCTAATTCAGATGTCTGACAGAGCATCTCAATGTCCCTTAACTTTCCAAAATAGAAATCTCTTTCTTTCTCTAAAAGGTCAACCGACAGCTTGAGATCCGTATTCTGCAAGTTCAACACGAGAGAAAAGCATTTAAATAACCTTGAACACTTCTCCATTTTTAGGTCATTGAGGATGGCAAGCAACTTGAGCACAACGAGAGATCAACAGCTTGAATCAGGAACGTGTACATAAAATAATTTCATATGAATCTAAACTCTGAAAGCTTTGGATGGTCAAAGAAGACATGTTCTAACAAGAAGCAAGAGATTCTAGTTAATTAGAAATGCGTGGAAAAAAAAAAAAGAATACGATATTCAGTCAATTAGCTATGTGCCTAGTCAACAGATGCTCTAAAGAATCTAATGAAGACATTTGATCCCAGTACCTCTTTCGTCATTGCCTGAATCTCCTCTGAGGAATTAGTACCACCCATTACTGGAGCAGCCCGACCTTGCTTTGGCCCTATATCAAGAGATATTGGATAAGAACCAAATAGTCCAGAAATATGAAGCAGAAAAGATATAGAATTGGTTTAATCTAACCAGAAATCTTGTTTACGGCTCCATCTCCAGTTCCAGTATGATGAGAGTTATTTGTTTGCAGTGACTTTGAGCTCTTCTGCATACCCTTAAAGTTTCGTTCTTTTCCCCCTTTAGTTCTTCGCTCCACAGGATTATAATTCCTGGGTAACAAACATGCAGGATAAAGTTAATAAGACAGATGACCGGATGTTATAGCGTTCTTATATATTAAAGCAAATTAGAAGAGTGACATACTCATTCATGATGCCACCATTTATAGAATCACAATGTCTCTTTAGCCATTGCAGGAACTCCAGGTTGTCCAATGGCCTGCCTTTAACAAGTCTGTTGACTTCAATATGCTGCCATCAAATTGGAAAGAATTGTAAAACCTCCCTTGAAGATTTATATGCTCATTGCCGAGACACGCAACAAAGTTGATAAATATACGGTCACAAATACCCAAATAAAGAATGAGGAAAAGGAACCTAAAATGCCCATCAGAAATGCAAAGACAAATGGCAAGAACTGCCAGCATATAGTGACATTAAATGAAAGAAATATGCAAGTATTTCATGGAGAGTTGAAAATGCTTATAGCAAAGAGTTACCTTGTCAATTTTGAGTTTGTTAAAAACATCCTGGAGCACCTTGTAATTTTGAATCATATCATATTCTGTCCTTGCATCGAAATTTACCTATGTCAAATGATCTTGTTAGCGAGGATTTATCAGAACAAAATGATGCCTATACAAGGGAAATCTGGAAAATTAAAGACACTGTTCTCTTTAAATGAAACATGAATTGTTACCTTGTGCATTGGAACCACTCCCGGATAAGTCATGTCCATCATCTGACACTGCACAGCCCCTGATGCAGCCTGATGGAGCGAAAAAACAAAAAAGATAATAAGGCAAAAATCCAAAAACAGGGTAAAACTACAAGGGCGTGTGCAAGCGATTATTCACTGTCTTATAAACAATAAAAAAAAGACTAATAATTCTTCAAAACCTCAATCTGTAACTAAGGTTGCTCAATTTTATTGACCAAAAATTTTGAATTATATAATACAAAGAACTAAATCAAAATCCCTAGTTTGGAGAACTTTAATGTTTTAGCTTTCCAAGCTCTTACTCCATACACCCTAAAACCAGGTCTCTTCTCCAGTGGCCATAACCAATCCTATTTCCAGAGATCGAGTAAAACAAATCACAGCGGTTAAGTTAACTGCAAGCTTTAGTAACCAAAATGTATCTGTTGGATTATATTGACCTCGGAATTTCTAACACTTCTATGGGCTGTGGTCCAAGAACTTAATCAATCCCCATTACATTTTTACTCGTCACTTTTATGAACGTCTTTATTGAGCAGGAGGAAAACCACAAAAAGCATGCGCTGCCTAGAATAGTTTCTGAAAGCTCATCGGGAAAACACACCCAAGACGTGGTATTTTTATGCAATTTCAAAGTCTCTTTGAAAGTGGCTGCCTCCATAAGAAATCTAGGAAGATTCAAGGATAGTAAGTACAGAAGAGGAGTGCATAGGTAATATCCAACCGAAACCAGTTTAAGATACCATGTTCCTACAGTTACACTTACTGTAATGGTAACTATGACCTTCATTCCATAATATCAGTTATTTAGAACATGTTGTCGAAAATTAAGGAAACAAAAAAGCAATGTACTTTATTAGTCAAAATCAATATCGCTCTCATAAATAAGACTTCTATTTAAGAAAGTAATATTGATATTTTGATTAAAAAAACACCTTATTTTTTGCTTCTTTAATTTTTCGCTACATGTACTAAACGATTTATATTAAGGGATAGAGGGAGTACTAACTATTTTCGAGTCTTTGCAGGAATAGATAGACTCCCAGTTTACATGTGAAGCCAAGGAATAAACTATGTTTACATTTTTTTATGTTTTGCAGTTTAATATACACCAATGTTCAAGCCTAAGATATCCATTCACATACAAGAAGAGCAGGGATAATATAATAAGCTTGCCTTAAAACCATTTCTTGACCAATTTGAATATGTTATTACTTCTTGAAAATGAAAACAATAGCTCTATCTTCCTAAATGAATGTCAATTACATCAGCAAATATTTCATAAAATATCAAGAAACTTATCACATGGAAGAATTTCTTGCCGTCTATCCAACAAAAATTAAAATTCCCCCAAAACAGAAGACAAGAAAATTCAAATCAGGGAAGAGGAAATGCCCTGCTCAATCAAAATGCAGGAAAGGAAAAGAGAAACGAACAACACCAAAATCGAATCTTTTTTTCAGAAAATTCAAAATAAAAAACCATTTTTCTCTCACAAGCAAGATTCCAACTTCAAATTCCCACTTCAAGAATCGTTCGATCAAATTTTTTTCTTCAATAAAACAACTACCCAGAAAAAACTTCATAAGAAAACCCACAAACGCAACAAAATTTTCCCCTAAATATCAACAATTTCATGCAAATAGTCAGAAAGATAAAATTAAGAGGAATTAGAAAAAAGGGGTACCTCCTCAATTCGAGAAAGATTAAGGTGAAGCCTTGCATTGATCCATGAAAGAATCTCATTCCTCCCCACAAAATAAGCACTATCCATTATTCCTATATTTGTTGCCATCTCTCTCTCTCTCTCTCTCTCTTTTTTCTCTCTTCACAAACAATTTCTGGCTAATCAAAACAAAAAGCAAATTCTATTCCACTCACAGTCAAGTATATTTAGCTTTAAATTGCGTTGGAGAGAAAGAAAGAAAGAAAGTGAAGGGGGAAGTGCGAAAAGGAAGGAATTTCGTAATTCAAAAAAATTGGTTGTTAAATGTTCTGTAAATTCCTTTTCTTTTAAACAAAAAATGTTTCTGTAAATTAGAAATGGGTTGGTGTTTCTTTTTTTAATGTTAAAATGGGGGAAGTTCCTATTCTTTTTTTTTAGTTATGGGGACTGAATAAGCTGACATTAACACATGTGAGGATAAAATCGGAAAAGAGAAAATTTTAAGGGGGACTAAACGGTGAAAATAATTAATTGGACTAAAATGGGATAAAATTAAAATATGAAGACTAAATCGGAAAGGTAAAATTCCACGGGGTTTAAATAGGTGAAATTTAATTAAAGAAAGTAAAAAGGCCGAATTTAAAATTACAGGGACTAAATTGGGAAAATAAAATTTCAGGGGTGTTAAATAGCTGAAATTCAAATACGGGGACTAAAATAGGCTGAAATTGAACTGTAGGGACTACATCGGCGAAGGTAAAATTCCATGGGTTTAAATAGTTGAAATTTAAATACGGCTACTAAATCAATAAAGGTAAACTTCCAGGGAGACTAAACTGGTGAAAAAATTACGGGGACTAAAATAAGGTGAAATTAAAAAGTAGGGACTTCATCGATTAAAAATAAATTAAATAACAAAAATATTAATTACCGAGATAATATATAGGCTTAAACAGGCAAAGAGAAATTTACAAGGGGACTAAACATCCGAAACAAATTTCTAGTAGTAAAATAGGGTAAAATTAAAATGTGGGAGAATAAAATTCCAGGGGAGTGATATAGGTGAAATTTAATTATGGGACGAAATAGACTTAAATTAAACTATGGGAATTGGATTAGAGAAGGTAAAAGTCCAGGGGTTTAAATAGTTGTAATTTAAATACATTGACTAAATCGCTAAAGGAGAAATTTCAGGGGGACTAAACTGGTGAAAAACATTCCTGGACTAAAATAGAATGAAAAATAAATATGGGGACTAAAGAGGTACAAATAAATGTTTATGGATTTTAAATGGATAAAATTTAATTAGGGGCTAAATAGGCTTAAATTAACGTAAGGGGAGTAAATCACCGAAATAAAATATCTAAGGGGGCTAAACTGGCGAAATAAATTACTTTTAAACCTGTGTACTTTTAACTTCGCTAATTTAGTCTCCATAGTCTAAACATCCTGGAATTTTACCTTTACCGATTTAGTCTCCATATTTTAATTTCATCCTATTTTAGTCCCAGTAATTTATTTCGTCAGTTCATCCTCCTAAATTTTTCCCTTTGTCGATTTAATCCCCATATGTTAATTTCAACTATTTAGTCTATCTAATTAAATTTCACCTATATAAACCCCCTGGAATTTTATTTTCACCGATTTACTCTTCAGTTTTTAATTTCAACCTACTTTAGTCCCAGTAATTTATTTTTCGGTTTAGTCCCCCTATATTTTTTACCAAAACCTTCCAAACCTTCACCCGGCACCAGAGGCACCATTATTAGCCACAGAGTCACTGAGTCAGTTAAAGCAAACTCGGAAGAGGAACTCACACTGCAGAAGTTTTGTTCCGTGACAGAGCATCCTGACTCCTGCTTCGAAATTTCCTCCATTGTTACCCCTGCCCTCGACAAAGAAACTGACCCAGATGAGTTTTTATCTCCTATATCCAGATCTTCCATTGATGAAATCTTTGAGGGGTCATCAACAAACTTGAGAAACTGACGGTTGTGAATGAATTGAGAGCGAAGGTAGACAAGAGGTTTTTCATTAGACTAACCATGGTTTAGCATAATGGTCATAACATAGCAGAATGGTCATAACGCTGACGTGGCGCTCACCCAAACGCGTCTTGCCACGTCAGCCAAGACGGAACTTCGTCTTGGCCTCAGAACGGAAGCCACTTCCGTTCTGACTTGGTAGTGAGTTGTGCCAAAAAAAAATTGGGCTGCAATTTTTTGAGTTGGTATTATTACAACATAAAAAATCACTAAAACTGATTATTAACCAAAATTTGAGTACGAAAATTACTATGGCAAAACTGACTTTATTAATAAAAAACGAACACGATAAAAAACGAACACATCGTTTATAACATAAATATGTCAAATTGTATGCAAAAATAAATAAAACGACGCAAAACAAAGTAAATGCTATCTAAGGGCCCGATGGTGTGTATCTATCTGGCCTTCTCTGCTCTTTTCGGAGAAAGTAAGAGTGGCCATTTCTCGTTCGTAGAGCACTACCCTGGTCCGTTATGATGAATTCAAACCTTTCGGAGTTGATAAATATCGGCTCTTCGGGGGAATCTGGTTAAAGCAGTGGAGTGTCATGCTACGTCTGAGTCAGGTCGAGGCTAAAGGATGGCGACGCATCAGAATAGAAACCCGGCTGTCCCGATGTAGAGGACCCCGCTCCAGGATGCCCCCATCTCAATACCCGGAGAATAAGTATTGATGCTCGAAAATTGGTATTGATATATGGTGGGTACATCGGCCTGAGTGGGGAAACTGAGTCTGAGGCTGAGACGGGAACTGCGTCCGAGGAGCCTGAGTCGGATCTTTTTGCTGTTGAGCCGGTTCCAGCGCACAGCCACGTTGCCGAAGTCGTCGGGCGGCAAGGTCCTCCTGATTGGCTTGCCGATCCCGGCGAGTACCCTGTCTCCCAACCGCAGCCCTACCTGAAACATGTTCCCGCGGCTGTGTGACCGGTTGCAGAACTACAGCATCTACTACATCGGCAGCGCGCGATCTGCATGAAACCGTCTTCCCAGCCGCTACGAAGGCATCTTTTATTGTTTTGGCAGCCTAGGCGATGAGATTCTTATATTGATTATTAGTTCGAGATACAGACTTCTCGAATTCTACAAGAATCACTTTGTTAGACTCCTCCTGTAACATAAATATTCGAATTAGTATATTTAAAATAAAAAGAATAATGTTGACAACAAAACGAGAATTATTAGCCACTTTGATCATCAACGTTTTTTCGCCTAGCCACTTTGGTCAAAATTCAAGTTTTTTAACTTATTTCATCATTAAACATTTTTCGGCCTGCCATTTTGGTCATAAATGATTTTTTTAACTTTTTTCATCACTAAAGTTTTTTTCTATCTTCCATTTTGATCACTAAAGTTTTTTTCATTACTGCTATTTTGCTCACTAAAGTATTTTTCATTACGCCATTTAGGTCACTAAAAATTTTGACCAAAATGGCATACGAAAAAAAACTTTAGTGACCAAAATGGCGTGAATGAAAAAACTTTAGTGATGAAAAAAGTTAAAAAAATTATTTTTGACCAAAATGGCAGGCCAAAAAATATTTAATGATGAAATAAGTTAAAAAACTTGAATTTTGACCAAAGTGGCTAGACGAAAAAACGTTGATGATCAAAGTGGCTAATTATTCACAAAACGAATAAAACTTACAAAAATAGCCTCAGATGTAGCGATGGGTTGAATGCCTTTCGGCAGTGGCCCGGGATCTCTATTTTGTAGGTTTTCATGAGGTGCACGGTAATGAGATTGTACTAATCCATGTACTCACGGGTTGGTGCAATAACATTACCGGGAACGGGAACAGCGCCTGCCAGTGCATCGCTGCTGGCGTCCCACAAATCTATGTATATGCGGTGCTGGATTTCCCAATTCCTCTTCGGACCCGCCTTGCATGTATGGAGGTCAAAATCCTCGGTAGTTCCCTCCGTCCCCGCCTCCATTGGTACTACCTGCTGGAAGCCAAATTGCCTCGCATCCCTGTCAGGAAGGTGGTACTCAACAATCTCGAAGCACACAAGTGGCATACGGGCTTGACAGGTCATCCCGAGCCGCTCTCTCGGCAATTACCCAACCAGGGTACGGTCTCCACATAAACTGTAAAAATAAATTCAAGTTAATGTAAATAATTCATTTAATTTAAATTAAAAAAAAATACGAGATTACCGAAATTAACTTAGCCCTTGTGCGTCCGGCAGCATATCTAGCTGATCATGAAACACCGCCAGCTGCGATTTCGGCACGTTGACGAAACTCCGGCCTGTATTCCACCGTGACTCGTAAGCTCTACCGTCAGTGGGAATATCATGGAGAACCGGGCCTCGGTTCACAGAACGGAGACATGAAATTCGCTCCCACGCCAACAAATGGTAATAAAAAAAAAGCATCGATTATTAAATATTTGAATTACATATTAAAAAAAAAACCTGTATAAAATTTAGACAAACCTGAATTAGCAAGCAACAGCCGGCTATGTCCTTGGAATCAGCCAGTGAAGAGGTGCACATCTGGCGGTACAAATGTGCAAGGACACCACTAGCCCAAGAAGTCTGGTCTTGCTCGAGGATGCCATCACTAACGGTGAGAAGATATCGCATGTTCCCCCGGGCCTCCGACTTATTGGGAAAAAGAAAAGTGGACATCAAGAGGAAAATCAAAGCCCTAGCCCTCTGCTCTATCGCCAACTCAGTAGCATCATCGCCTAGGGGCACATTAATGTGGGCATAAACCTCTAACAGTTCGATGGTGTTACCCATAATTGAAGCCAGAGGGGGGGTCGGAATCCTAAGAGTTCGAACACGCGGGTCAATCCACTGGTTTTTAGTCATGTTGTAATTCTCATGCCATGACACTACGTGACCCCTAGTAGGTAGTACTAGAAGGCATCCAACGTCTTCTAGTGTAATGGTCGCCTCACCGCAACGTAGGTGAAAAGTATGGGTCTCAGGGTGCCATCTCTCTACTAATGCAGCAACTACAACATGATCTACCTTCATTTTTCCTATTCTACAACAACCGCCAAATCATATTTGGTCTATCAAGGCAATCACTCGCTGGTTGAGAAGGAACAAACATCTATACAAAAAAACAATAAACATACAATTTATCAGAAAAAACACATGTTATATTACCAACATCACAAATGCCCTAAGTATGTCTTCACAAATTAACAATTCACAATTCACAAACCCTAAAAATTCCTAAATGCCCTAATTTCATAAATTAACAAAATTCACAAACACAAAAAAGTTATCAAAAATACAACAAATTACTCTAAATTACCAAAATAACAACAATTTATAAACATAATTAGTAAATTTAAAGTTCAATTCAAAACATAAAGTTAAATTGCCCACAAAATCACAAATGCCCTAAGTATGTCTTCACAAAATAACAATTCACAAACCCTAAAAATTCCCTAAATGCCCTAATTTCATAAATTCCCAAAATTCACACTCACAAAATTACCAAATTCAACAAATTACTCTAAATTACCAAATTCACAACAATTTAAAGTTCAATTCAAAACTTAAATGTTAAATTGCTCAAAAAAATTGAAGCTTTATACTTTTGAGTTTGAGAGATGAGAGAGAGATAGAGAGCAAGGTGGAGTTGATTGGTGGCGGCAGTGGGGTAGAGGGGTGGTTGCGGGAGAATCAAAGGTTTTTTGCCTTGGGATTTTTTTATTTTTTTTGCTAAGAGATGGTCGGATAAAGGGAGAAGAGGAATTGTTGGGGTTTTAATCTGGGACTTCAGAAGGACTTTCGTTCTGGGGCCAAGACGGAATTGACGTGGCTAGGTTCGTCTGGGTGAGCCACGTCAGCCAAGACGAAAGTGGGACTTCCAGTCTTGGTCCGGGGACTTCCGTTCTGGACAAAAATATTACTCCCAAAATTTTGACTGCCATGTTATAACCATTATGCTAAAACATGGTTAGTCTAATGGAAAACCCGGTAAACAAGGCTACAGTGGACTTGAGCAACATTATTGATATATATATATATATATATATATATATATATATATATATATATATATATTTATTTATTTATTTTTTGGTGAAAACATTATGGATATTTTCATTAACAAGGAGAGAAAGACTTCTTTTTTTTAAAATACTCTTTTCAAAAAAACCTTCAAACCCGTCGGCCCACAAGTTTCGGGTTTTGTATGTGGGCCTGGGTGGGTTTCAGACCTTGAAAAGTTTCCCGGGGCAAATATCAAAACCACCCGCCCCGTTCACCGGACAAACTCGCTCCAAACCTGCTCCAAACCTGTCGGGTCGCTCCGTTTTCCATTGCTAGAATGTGGATCCACGTGTTCTACACTTGCGGTTGAAAATCCCGCAGATTCCTTATCAATTCCTAGTAGTTGACAAAGCTAGAAATGAAAATCCAAACCAAAGAAAAACAATTAAAAATCCATTTTTATATTATCCCCATAACCCCAAACACGTCTTCCCCGTGAACTCTTCTCCCCCCAATACAGTCTTATATTCTTCAACTTCTTCATCTCAAGTCCCAGAAACCCATTCCCAAATGGAATCCACCAAATTCTTCTCCAAAGGATATGGCAAAGTTAACAATCCATCAGATCATCATCAACAACAACAACCCATCTCAAATCCAACCCATAAAACAACCAAACGCCGTCGTATTATCCTAACTGCCTCCATCGCCATCTTCTCAACTATTCTCCTTACTGTAATGGTGGCAGCTCTAATTCACAGATCATCCAAAGAAGAAAAACATCCTCCGTCAGAGTCATCAATTCCATCTAACTCGGTCGAGTCACTCAAAACCGTCTGCTCAGTGACTCAGCATCCCGACTCGTGTTTTTCTTCAATTTCTTCCCTCAATACTCCTCCAATGGCTGTTGACCCAGTTCGATTCTTCAACCTCTCTCTGCAATTCAGTTTGCAGGAAGTCAAGAACATTTCTTCGTTGCCCAGAGAATTGATTTCCAAGGCGAATGACAAGCGGGTTGAGTCAGCTCTACAAGATTGTGCGAGTTTGTTTGATAATTCAGTGAGTCAACTCAACGACTCGGCCGAGTTGATGAAGGTGAATAACAACCCGGGAGAGAAGTTGTTTACTGAGATGAAGATGAGTGATTTGCAGACGTGGATCAGCGCTGCGATGACGGATGAGGACACTTGTCTTAATGGGCTTGAAGAGATGGGAGGATTGACGGCTGTGGATGAAGTTAAAATGAGGGTGCAGAAATCTCAGGAGTACATGAGCAACAGCTTAGCAATTCTCAATAATTTACAGAGCCTTCTGGGGAAGTTTGGTCTCACCATGCCTTGAAGGCTTTAAGCTTTGATTGGTGGTTGACAAGTTTTTAAATTAAAATAAAATAAAAAAAATTGTATAATTTCTTCTTTTTTTATTATTATTTTTGTTGCATGTTGCTTCATTTATTGAATTGTTGTAAAATTGTAAATCTACTAGGCAGATTTGCATCCAGTCTTCAAATGATGTATATATGTGAGTGTTTTTTCTTTTTTCCTTCATGGAATAGGTTCATTTTCATTTCTTCTTTTTTCATTTTTGTTTTGATAAAATGGAGAAAGCTTGATTATCTTGGGTACTATTTTGACATCTCATTTTTCTTTTTTGACACCCCAAACATAAAGATGACGGGAAATTATGAAACATGAACTGACCGGAAACATGGCCGGAAACCATGAACGGAGGAGGGGGTTGTGGAATGGGGTGCGAGGGTGTAACATGCGAGAAAATTCAGGGGAGGGGTTTCGCGTGCTGGGGAGACACGGGCATTGGCGGACCTAGGGTGTGGCAGGTTCCCCCATTTTTTTAAAAATATTTTTAACTTTGTTTCTATAACACTCGTGTCGTTAGCATTTTTAGTGTACCCATTTTGAGTTAGTTTTCAATTTAAATTAGATTTTGTGATTCGTGAATTATAAAAATAACATCACTTATATCTTAACAAGTTTAGTTAAAATTTTAACAAGCTTAAATATGTAATGGGACTATGATGTTTATTAAAAAAAATAATAATAACAAACTTAAGTGTAAAAATTTGAAATCTTGTGAAATTTTTACCATATGGTGATTATCAAAGATATTGGTGATGTCTTATTTTCTATTCTTATTGATGAATTCGTGATATATCAATGAAGGAGTAAATGTCGGTAGTATTTCGTTATGTGAAGAATGAGCAAATATTAGAGTATTTTGTTAGTGTCAGTCATGTATCAAATACTATCGAGAATGATGTAATTATATAATACTATCAAAGTATGAAAACGCGTATATGCTTTTATAAATTTGTTTTGTCAATGTTGATTTTGCCCCTCCTACTTTTACAGTCTGCGTCCGCCACTGGACACGGGGAAGGGGTCGCGGGCTAGGGCATGACCTATACCTTTGGAGAGACGGTGCGAAATTTTAAAATAAGTATAAATTAATTAAAGGAATTTTCACGTAAATATAGTAAAAAAATAAACCATCATGTAAAAAGTAACTATTGTACTTGAATGCCTAAATACAAAAAAGATTATATTGCATCCTGAGTAGGGATGGCAATGGGGCAGGTCGAGACGGGTATCTCAAATACCAACCCCGCCCCGCCCCAGATAAAAAAATTAAAAAATTACGCCTCGCGCAGATCTGACCTGCCTCGCCCCGCCCCATCCTATTTTTTTTTAAAAAAATCATTAATTTTTTTTAAATTATAAAAATCATTAATTTTATCATAAAAATAATTAATTTTTTTTTAAAATCATAAAAAAAATTAATTTTATCCCAAATCAATTCTCAAACAAGTACAATTAGTATATTAAAATGAAAATTAAACATGATTATGTCTAATAATAATAATATTATAATAATGTAATATAGATGGGGCAAAATGGGGCAGGAAGGGTGGGGCGGGGCAGACACAAATATCATGCCCGATCTGCCCCGCAAACAGGTCTGCCCCATTCTCTTCACGGGGCGGGGCGGGTTTGCCCCCAAAAGACGCCGGGACAGATCAGGTCGACGGGTCACGGATAAAATTGTCATCCCTAATCCTGAGTTACTAAATCCTTTTCTTCTCACATAAATTTAAATTTTGCTCTATTCATAAAAGCAGAGTTTGTATCTAAATGTAAAAGTAATAGTTTTATATAAGAGGAGCAGATCAAGAACCTAAGAAATATTTTCATTTGCAAGTACTTCATCTAACAATTCTTCTGTTGAAACTAATATCTCTAGAACTTTCACACGGAAAGACAAGCATAGCCCATGTGCCTCCTAACAATTGTTATATTTGGATTGGGTTTGGTTTGAGTTTAGAATTTAAATTGGGGTCCAAACTGTCTTTGAATTGAGTCTGAAAATGAAATTTGAAGCATTAAATCATCTAGAATCTGGTTTGAGTTTGAGACTAGTTTGATACTGAGACCAAAATCTCGTTATGAAACTCGATCCAAGCAAACATCTAAATAAGGCTCGACATATAAAGCTTAAAGAGTTCAGTATTCCTATAATGGAGCTTCCCTCCATAGAACTTGAGAAAGTGGGCCTAAAAAGAACCAATTCTGTGCTACTGCTAGTTTTAAGATGTAAGAATCTAACAAAACCAGAAAGAAGAGAGTATTAACAAGTTCTAGAATCTTCTGATCTACGAGTCATGCATGAACAAAAGACCAATTGAGCCAATGGATCTGAACCCAAAAAAAACTTAAACAAGTTCATTCATCACCTTATCTCAAAAAACCAGTACTAAACAACTTAGCTGAATAAAAAGCAGATAATTACTAGCATGAAAGAAAATAAACAAGATATATAGCATGGAGTCAGGCGGCAAATCAAACCTTGACAAGGATTTTCACAAGAGTTGCATCATCCTCAGAATTCAGGGCTAAAACCGCAATCCACATCGCGTGGCTCTTTCTACATGAAATGTCCAGCAATGATGAAACAAACTTTCGTTCCTGAACCTTCAGAAAAGCATTAGAATTATGGAAATAAAAGAACGAGCTTTCCTGGTGTCAGTATAGTTCTGCTATTGTTTACCAGATGTATCGAGAGGCTCCAAAATCTCCAAAATCTGAACTAGCAAAAGTATAATAACAAAAAGAACAAATATAGAACTAGTCTTCATTTTCATAAAAAAGTACATGAGTTCAAAAATTTCTGCAAGAGAAGAAAGAAGCCTTTCCAGTTCAACTAATGGCTATAGAATTGCACAAGTATAATACACAAAGATTAGAAAGTAAACCGAACAACAGGGTAAAAATGCCAAATGAAAGTAATTCCACATTAATTTCCTGAGTCTAATTTAGATCAGAAGAGTTCAGAATTGGGTGGATACTATGCCTGGATGCTTGTCCTTCTGCTTTACTGACTGAAATCTTGGTCCACCCCCCACTAAGTTGACCAGTAATCTGAAGCCGACATGTTAACAAACATGATCTATAAGAAAACTCGCGATAAAATCAACTAATTCCATCTCCCTTCAGTGGAATGCCACAACATGAACCTCACCACTGAAACTAATCAACTTCTATACAGTGTTTGTAAAGTATCTGTGCTCAGAGTAAAGTAAATACTAAATCACTAACCTCTGTAAGCAGTCAACCATCGTGTACCCTATTCTTCACAACCTTTTCTACCTCTGCCATTGTCAAACGAGTTATCCCGTTCTCCCTTAACCATCTCTCACGTCCAGCCAAACCACTCTGAAGCTGCATCTTTCCCATTTTCAACAATTTCAATCCTTCGCTCACTTTGGGAAAGAAGCCTTCAGGTCTCAAACACCATGAGTTGAACACCCCAAAAAGAACTGCCAAATCATTAGCAAGTTTCTCAACTCCTCCATCATGGAACTTCGCACTACTCATAAAAATACCACTGTATATAAATTGATCAACGCCACTGGCTATAGTTCTCCACACCCTAACAAAGTCCACCTGGTTCAAATTCTCTTCCAGTACAGATAATTTTCCTTGAAGATATTCTAGTGCCCCAACAAAGGATCTGGAAACCCACCCTTCTTCACCTTTCTCCTGCCATTGTTTCCTGTTCTTCAAATAATCTCGACAAGAGGAGTCAAAACCCCTTAAGACAACAGTTGATAACTTATCAATCCATTCTGATCTGAATTTCTCCAGTTTGCTGATTTCCTTGTCAAAATTGTTATCCCCAGCTGCCTCCAATGACATTGCACTAGAACTATCAAAATTTGATGTTTCCACCTCATCACTGTGGTTCACTCCCATTTCCAGGAAAAATACATCCTCACACCATTGCTTCAGAACAGACACAAAATGACGAGCAGCATTAATGGAGCTTGCAACTTTGACTAAAGCATCATCATCCGTTAGAGCTGTTAACCCCTCAGCTTCAAGACATCTGAGAAGTAAACAATCTAAGAACTTCTGTATTATTGACACACATGTCATAGTCACAAACCTTGACCTCAACGAAACGGTAGGCAGTGACCGACAGCGATCAACTATATAAGACAGGTAATGAAGGAAAACATTAGAAATTGATGGTGATCTGTTATCTTCTTGGCCTGATAGAAGAGCAGACCCCTGACCTTTAGTTGACCAGTTTCTTTCATCCTCTATCCCAGGCTTCAGTTTATCCATAATGTCACTGAGCTCTATTTCAGCCCACAAATCAAGCCAGTCAGGCCTATCACAAAATACCGATAGTGATGAAATCTTCTGATGATCCCCATCAGATACAGAAAGCAAGATACCTGAATGTGCTACCAAAGATTGCACTCGCTTGTCAAATGAAATCATTAAGTCGATAAGGCTTAGCAGAGATATTCTAGCTTGCGAGGAAGTTCCAGTGATGCTCTCTTCCTCCAGCTGTGAAACATGCAAGGGGAATATCTCTTTTGCCAAATATGTCGATAAGGAACTTACCATGGCTGAAACCCATTCTTCTCTGCAACTGTAGCCAGATAGCAATGCTTCATCAACCAATGGTTGTAATAACTCGTCCATAGAGTCAACATAATCTCGAGTAATTTTATACACGAGCGCAAAAATAAATTCAGGTTTATCGATCCATTTTGAGAAATGGTGTTGAGAAGTAATAGATATAGGATTAACAAGTTCTTCAATAGACCAAAGAGGCTGATGCAAAGCAGCTTCTCGGTTACTCCCTTCAAGCTGGCGAGATTTCCTCCGTCTCTGAAGTTCTTGAAGACGGCATAAAGCTAGAAAGCTTTTGCAGTACTGGTGTTTGAGGTCTCCTTGCACTGTGAATAGTGGATTATGAACATTAGTTGATTCCTTCATATCAAGAGTGGAGGAACTTAAGGATGACAGAGGTGGTGGCCATCCAAGAGAAGTAAGAAGAGCTCGATGATCTGCAATAGCTTGCGGTCTAAAAATGGCTAAAGCCCGATCCACTCGATGATCAACATCTGATACAAGCCGGTTCCACTGAGGATTTGTCTTTGTGATGGAACTAAGGATGTCTTCAATCAACTTAAGAGTTTTAATTGCACCAACTTGTGCATCCTGTAGAGAAAAAGACTTTAATAGGGAATACAGAACCAGAAAAGAAAAGCTGGAGCATCCATGTAAAATTATATTTTATTGTAACCAACGGATACTGACCTCCAGAGTATTTGCTGATGGATGCCTCCTTAGATTCCTTTTTACTGTCAAAGATACAGCATCTTCAATGTCACCCACTAAGGTGACAAGTTTCAGTGCGGTCTCTGAAAATAATGAAGAGAAATGTAATGAGGACATATTTTTCATGACAATCAACAAAAGATAAAGAGAACAGAAAGAGGGACATGCAGCCCCTATTAATATAAAAAGAATTTCCAAAGGGTCAAATGAGCGAAAAACAACTCAGATTAGCGAAATTAAGTTCAAATAAAATAATTCACAAGTCAAGGCAGAAAAACATACTTAATAAAAGGCCTCATGGATGGGCATTTTTTATATAAATGCCAAGGGCAACTTTCAATCAGACATATCTAATGAACTTGGAAATGTAACATTTTATATATGTATATTATTGGCATGCTACTTTGGCCACAGGCAGTCCTCAGTCGAGTAAATAGTCATGCTGATAAAGCTTTTATAAACAAGTTTCAAATGCATTATATATGTCAAAAACAAAAGAGACAAAGCTAGCATTATTTATTATACAATTCATTTTCCTAGAAAAGAAATTATGTATAACAGATCAATAATTGTTTTACTTATAGATGATAAAACAACAATGTGGAAATTATTGACTCAAAGAACTGGGAGGAACATGGAAGCAACGGCAAACAAGATTATATCTACACTGCCATTTTCCTATTGGGAATCATTAAAGAGAGAATAGTAAAATAAGTAGAACTGACCGCCGATTAAGAACTTCTGAAAGCAGTTATCTCTCTGGTGAAATAATCTGTCGGTTATATTAGATTACCAGGATGAAGGAGGGGAGAGAGGAGAGGGGGGGGATGGGGGTATGCAAAGATCCTACCCATTAACTTGCATAGATAAGTAGGCAATCAAAAAGATAGGCCCTACTCATAATTTCTTACTCAACTAAACCAACACACAATTGTCCTTCCCTACTGTTTTCCTCTCAAATCTCAACTTAAGAGTAATCTATTCAAATTGATAGGAAACGGAGTCAAGTAATTTTGTCCAGTGTTTTCCTCTCAACCTCCAAGTAAGTTATTCCATTTCACGGGGAATAAATCAAGTATGCTTGTCTAGTGTTTTCCTTCGAAATATCCAGTAAGCTATTCCATTTTAATAGAGAACGGAGACAAGTATCTTTGTAACTAGTTTCCCCTCAACTCAGATTTTCACTTATCCAACAGTCCCATAAAAAATAAGACAATAAATAAAACAACCAGGGGGGAGGGCATCTTTTCATGATTCATAATCAAAGGTTGAACTTAGTTAAACACTCATGCCCTGAATTCTTAACAATTTCATAGCTTTATTCCTTATCGAAATTAAAAAAAAAAAAAAAAAACCATAATCTATTCATAAATCTCAAAGTCTTTCAACTTTGAACTTCAATGTCTTTCTTTCCAAAAGAACAAGGATCAATTAATTCAAGTTTTACCTGCATATTTCCTCACAGCCTCAACCCTAGCCACCTCATTCGCCAATGCCGGCAGCTCCTCCCCCAATACTCTCCCTGATCCTGCAAGCATAGATAATTACGTTTAAATTTGTTTTTTTTTTTTTTAAAAACTTCATTTTACAAATAAACTTGAAAATTAAATAAGAAAATTATAAATTTATATACCTCCATGTGAGGTAGGGGATAGAGTGGAAGACCGAAGATCGGAAAGTTTAGAAATTATGTCACTAAAAAGAGGTCCGATTTGATGAGAAACCGAAGCATGATCTGCTAGGAATTTCTGGAGGTGGTTATTGAGATCGGAGAGCCTGTCGTCAAGAGCCTGAGACTGAGAACGGAGCTCCGAGACGAGAGTTGGAGCTTCGTCGTGAAGATCATCTTTGGTGCTGAGTTTGGCGTTGAGGAAGGAGAAGGCTTCAGAGGAGATGGAGGAGACCGGAGGCAGTCGCCGGAGTGAATGTTCGGATCGGGTCATTTCGCCGCCGGAGTCAAAATCAGCCTCTGGTGCTGCAGTGACGACGATGAAGAGGGAGCGAGGGAGTGACTGTGGGCGGGCTTTGTTTATGTGGTTTATTGGGGCCCGGCCTACTACTGTGGGTTTTTTCTTTTCAATTTGGGCTTTTCATTATTTACAATTCAGAAAATAATTCCTTTAAAAAATTTCCAAGATAAAATGAGTGCCATTTTTTCTTATTCGTTAATTGTCTTCTAACAATGTGAAGAATTCTGAACTATAAAATTTATTAAATTAGAAATATCGACGACAAAATTATCAAGTCAAAAAGAGAAATGAGATTTGAGATATCCAAATCTTATATATTTTATGCGATTATTTTCTCTTTTTTTGAGTAGATGATAGAAATAATTTACTAATCGGTGTTGAACTAAAGGTATACACGCAGAAACACTACATTGCCAGTTTACTACCACCAGGGGCAGGTCCCCTGCCTTATATTTGGAGTGGTCCGATAAGATTTTTGTGTGGTAAAACACGGTTCAATAAGACTATAACCAGACGAGAATCGTCTGGCGCCTCTAAAAGTCAACAACAGAGAATTTAGCCGCAGATATAAAGTAATGAACTTATAACAACAGAGATTCAAAAATGCACTTTTACATTTTTGAAGATTATTTTTCCATTGCAACTAAAAACAGGTACAATTTATCAATTTTTACAACAAAGACTCCATAATGTTTTTTTTTTGAACATTTTCATGTCCAACTAATTGGCTAAACAAGCACCAGGTGCTGTAAATTATTAACTATTTTACCCCTATCCATGATGAACTTCTTTAAAGCTCATATATCCCAAAATTTCTTGGAGATACAAATTTACTATCACAACAAAAGTTAGAAAACTGGTAAATGTTTGAGAAAAAACAGTCCTCTTATCATTCAATCAATAAAGGGCACCTTATTAGCAACCCATTACCGCGCAATTATAGACGAAGTTTCCTGAATTCTTTCTCCCCAGTAAAGTCCATTCTGGAGGGCCTTCATTTGGCTCCCAGGCATGTATCTCTATGAACCCTCCGATGGAAGTCCTCGGTCCACCAATAACAAGAATGAGATTTCCACATGCCCTAAATGCTAGCCCCCAACCGTGCAACGAGGTTGGTTGATTGGGCAGTTTACCTATGGGAATCCAGTGATTCCTTTGCTTGTCGTACTTCCAAAGCTCCTTCTCCGCATAGAAAGCTGCATACAACTCGTTCTTTACAACGGCAAGCAGAGGAGGCGCCTTGGATGTTACGGGCGTTTGACTATCTGCACTCCCGACTGAAGGGTACATATCGGGAATCTCACGCCAACTTTTTGTGCTTGGATCATATACCTCCCCAGATGCAATAGATATAAGCCGACCTTGATTGCCTGTTCCAGTCCCATTGGTATTTGTATTGCCTCTTCCGATACCTCCAAGAACGTAAAACTTGCCATCCATGAATACAGCTGCACATAGTTTTCGAGGTTTATTCATGCTCGGAAGAATTTCCCAAGTTCCCGTCTCTGAGTTATAAAGTTCTGCAGAGCTCAGTATATTACCTCTTAGATCACAACCGCCTGCCACAATCCCAATTTCTCCAAGACTAGCTGAGCCAAACAGGCACCTAGAGGTGTTTATCTTCATGTCCCATGACCATGAATTCGTCAACATGCTATATTTGTAGATCGCGAGAGAATCTATCTGCTTTCCGAAGACCAGGAGTTCAGTACCAACAGCCAGTGATTCTTTGTCAGCACATGTGAAGCACTCGTTTGAATTCATCAATGGCAAAGGCATCCACCTGCGGGAGATGGGATCGAAGGCCTCCCACTGAACAAGATTGCAAGACAAGTAAACCCAATGTTCTATGATACCCATTTGCCTTCTTAACCTATAAATCTCTCCACTTCGGATTAGAGACCTGAAGCTCCGATTCAACGAAGCAATGGAGCCATATTCAGACCTCGGGCAAGAAAGTAAGCAATTGATTGAAATATCTCGTCCAACTTCATGGATGAGTGAGCTAGAATCAATGATATCCCCGCTTAAATGCTCGGTATTCGGTCGCATTGAGACAATTGAGCCATGATCGGACTTTGAGGTTAGAAATAAGGAATTCAGTGAGAGATCTAAGCCATGAATGCCATAGACACAAGAGTTAGAATAAGAGTTATCTCCACTGTGACACTGGTAATCTGGTTTAACAGAGGCAATAGAGTCGTAATTCGACGACGAGCAGTTAAGTAAGCTGTCGAGTGAGAGATCTCGGCCAATGTCATGGATAAGGGAACTAGTATCAGAATTATCCCAGTTGTGATGCCAGGAATCTGGTTGATCTGTTTGAGGAAAAAGACTTAGAAGAACTGGTTGATGTTCCTCCTTTATTACAGCCTCCTGAAGCCTGGATGGCCTTTTCATTTTCATTGCAGTCTCTTCTTTCTCTTCAAATTGACGCTTGCGCTTTGAGAGTTCGATCACTTGTAATGTATTATAAACCCACTGGCTCTCTTCCTCAATGGCACTTGGCAAGTCTCGGGAGACGAGAAATGATGGACCCTCCAACATGTTGAATTAAGTCGAAACTTGGGGAATAAAATAGTCCCAAAAAAGAAAACCTGTGCCCTTCAACAAAACACCATCCTTGTACGTCTAGTTAATTCTGCAACTTGAAGAAGGAGAAAAAGAAATAATTAGTCATCAAAAACCCATATGCACTGATGCAACATTTACTAGACGACTAAAAACTGCTAAAACATGTAAGAACGAAATGACATGCAAAAAGTAGAACACGGATATTTAGCTAGCACCTTCCAATTTGAGCTAAATGGATAAACCAGAATATGAATGAATTGCCCAAATTTTGTGATAATTATTTATAATATACCCTTCAAAAAGGAAGTATAGAGTCTCATACTTGACCTTGCGAAATAAATTTGGTAGCTCTAGACTATGAAAACACAAGGTGCAGAAAAATGCTCCATAGACGGGAACAGAATAACAAATTCATAATAAAATTAACTGCAACGAAGGGGGTAAAAATAAGATGGACACATGAAAAGAACTGATAAAAAAAAAGCCAAAAGCTTAACGTGCCTTTTCGGTGTTTTACAAATCGTTATTCGGTAAATCATTCTAGGTCAAAACACAAGAACCATAAAATAGAAAAATGATAAAGGGTATTACGAAAATCAAACAGCTACTTAACCTTCTTTGAGGTATGATATATTCGACATTTAAACGTGTCGGAAGTTGACAACACAAACAAGTTCAGATCTTTGAGGTATGATATGACCAAATATTCGACATCTAAACGTGTCGGAAGTTTCAAAAAAAACATTGAAAACTAAATAAACAATCCGCAAGAAACCAGAATCCAGTAGCTTCTTCCCAATCAATGATACTCCAGAAAACATTGAAAACTAAATAAACAATCCGCAAGAAACCGTCAAACAACGAACTTTCCATAGCACATATCATCACATTCCACATTTAGAAACCACAATCATCCCTTATCAATTACTTGGAAATCAAACCGATTTCAACTCCCAACCAATCCGAAATCCATATAAAAAAAATAGAATCACCAAATCAATTCACAAATGAATTCCCAATAATGAACAATTCAGTAATCAACCATCAATTTCATTCCCTTAATCAAAAGAATATACTGCATTTACTTACTTACTTACAAACAATACATAGAGCTCCATTTCCAGATAGCAATTTGAACAATTTCTGCAAACAATAAAGAAATCATCAATAATCAATCATGCATCCGATCTAACAGTCAAAATAAAAGAATATAAAAAAAATAATTAAATCCCAGACATTCAAATTTACAGAATGCATTTCTTCAATCAAACTAAATCCAGAAGCAAAAAAAAAAACATTTACGAACTACCTCAAATTTTTATAGAAACAAGAATCGAGAACTTACAAATTAATTTTGAGCACATCCCTCGATTGAAATTTAAAAATTCAAACAAATTTAACTCCAAGAATGCAGTAAAAATAATTTTCGGTAACCATTTTCTGTATAGAAAATGAATTCTGATAACCATTTTCTTCCATCTGGGCCGTTCTCTTTTCAATCTATATACGTTTCTGAAACCCCCTCAAATCTCAAAACAAAAAAGAAATCCTCCTCATCTTTTATATTTATTTTAGAGAAAAGCACTATTTATACCCATTAAGTATCTTTCAAAGGTAAGTTATGACCCTTAATTTTTTTAGGTGCCAAAATTGCACTTGATAATTTACGATGTGCTATTTTTAGACAAAATCGGCGGAATCCGGCGAGGAGGAGCGGTGCAGCACACGTTTGCCTTATACGTGTGAGAAGCAAGGGGCAAAAATGGAAAATTATTGTCTTCTTCAATTTTGTAAAGAGCAATTTTTGTAAAAAATTGAAAATAAGAAAAAATGAAAAAATGAAAATGAGCAATCCCTTTTGCCAAGGCTTCAGCCTGAGCCGCCTTCTTCTCCGCCACTCACTCCACCCTCCCTCCCCCCCTCCACCACTCGCCCCGCCCCACCCCACCCTCCCCTCCCTCTTGATCTCCACCACTCACCACTCACGATCTCCGTCACATACCCAATCTTCTTAGGGCTTGCTCCATCATCGGTTGTGAAAGTGTTGAAGGTTGGGTTAGGGTTTTGGGGGAAGGAGGTGGTGGCGGCGGCGGCCGTAGCTCCTTTTTCCATTCCCTCTGCAAAAATCATACAAAATTATTCCTCCAAAAGTTTCCCAAAATCAGCCATACATCCCCAAAATTCGAGTTGTTGAGCAGAAGAACAAATTCAAGACAATCGGACCCTTCTCTGAGCTTATCACCGACTGGAATGGAGAGAAATTCCGGCAGCTTTAAAGGTATGGATCTGTAACCGAAAAGGCTCAAATCCTTGGATATGCTCTCCGAAATCGACCCGAACCCACCGACCCAAATTCATACCCCAAGTTTGGAGTTGTTCTTGCTTGGATTTCACTGCCAATAACCTCATTTTCCTCGTTGATCTGAAAATATGAAAATGGTTTTTTTTTTCTTCAGCTTTTTTCAAAATTAAACTATAGATTAGCGGAGAATCACTGGCCCTACTCCAGACAACCTTCATCCATATTAATCTCCGATCCAAAACTGCCTCCGCCCACCACCGCCCAAAACTCCAAGCAAAATTTTTCTTTACCAAAGACGATCGAACTTCCGGCAAAGAATTTTGACAACATTTTTAGCAGCAACTTTAGTAGCAACGCTCAGATTGGGTTTGAACCATAATAATAATGGAGATCTTCATCTCCATTTTTGATACCACATTTTCAAAACCCATCAACATTTCCCCCCAAATTCACCCTTCTGGTCGCCGGAGTTCAAAGAGGAAGAAAGAGGTGAGTGTGAAAAGGGTTTCTGAAGAAGAAGAAGAAGAGGAATAGGGATTCACATGATTTGGTAGTGGTGTTTGAATCGGATTTTGTTCTTCAGTGGTGGTGAAAAGGGGTCTGAAGAAGAAGAAGAGGAATAGGGATTTTGATGGGAAATTTTTTTATTTAATTTTTTTAATTGGAAATCCCCCATTTGCTTGAATTTGTCTCTTTTCATTTTTGAGAAGAATGATGAAAACTTGTCATGACTACTATACCCTTCAAAATGTGCATGTGCGAGCCGCACATGTGGAACGCCGCTCCTCCTCGCCGGATTCCGCCGATTTTGTCTAAAAAATAGCGACATCAGTAAATTGTCGAGTCGCGATTTTAGCACCTAAAAAAATTAAGCAGTCATAACTTTACTTTTGAAAGATACTTAATGGGTATAAATAGTTCTTTTCTCTTTATTTTACTTTTTTTTTTTTTTTTTTATTTCTGTCTCTATCTTATTTTTAACTTTGATGAGGAGAAGGAAGAGAGTGTTTTTATTCTGTGAGAATATATTGTATGAATATTTTATCATTGTGCTGAGCACTACTGGTTTACTTTCTCCGTCCCAAATTATCTGTCCACTTTATGTGTTTTGCACGGGATTAAGATTTCACTAAATTCCAAAGTAGAAAATGATAAAATGTCAAACATAACCCTATTTAACTTTACTTTCAACTTAATTATACTCTCTTTTCTCTCTCTATTATTCTCTCTCCAACATTTAATGTAAAGGGTAATATTGAAAAAAACACCATTAATGACCCCTTTAATTAGAAAGTGGACAATTAATTTGGGACGGAGGGAGTATATAAGAACTGAGTTAACGAAAACAGAGCGTAGACTAGGGGTCACTCAATGATATGATCGTGTGGTGAACTGGTTTCAATGTTGCAAAAGTCGTTAGTCCGTCGTTTAACTGGCGATTAGTTGGCTTACCTAGATGACAATGATTTTTTTTTTTAAATTCTCTTATCATATACTCCTTCCATTCCCATTTATTTGTCGTTTAGGAGATATCTAGGTATCCAAATTAATTGTCATTTAAGGTTGTTTTATTAGTTGCCAACAATTTATTCCAATTATACCCTCGACATTTCTTTTATTTGCCGCCTCTGCCATCCTTATTTTTTCATTTCTTTTCTTATGCTATAGAAGTGAGAGAGAGGGGTAATATTGGAACTTTTGGTGAAAATGTCAAGTTCCTTAATTTTTTTAAATTGTTTAAAGAGTCTTATATTTAGGAATGGAGGGAGTATACTATACTAGTCAACCAAATTTTCATAAAAAAATAACAATCAAATACAAGTCAAATCAAATTACACAAAGTCCATTCATAATAATTAAATTCAATATCATAATAAGTAATAACAAGTTAAAATACTAAAATAATCAAACAGCGTAGTTTTGGGCAAAAAATTGAGTTTAAAAAAAAAGTCAGCAAAGTCGTTTTGACTGAATTTGACAGTTTTTTGACCAATTTTGACCAGCTAAGTCGGTCAACGATTTTTAACCTGGTTTTGAGGTTTTCCAGTCGTTAGGTACCGACTAGACCAATTTTTACAACACTGACTGGTTTCACAGTCCCCTTATGTAAATTAACCGCAATCCACATCTGCAGTTACATCCCGCTCAATTCATGTGAGAGAGTTTTGGGACCAGTCCCACAAGGACAGTCGTAGAATTGAATTTTCTTGGTGGGTGGGGTTTACTACTCCTGCGGACAACATGTATTTTTTTACACTAAAAGAAATAAGGTGCCCACACCATCTAAACTTTTCTCAATTTTGATTTTTGATCATGAACTAAAAAATGTAAAGTCATTGATCCTGAACTTTTCTGTAATAGTGTTGTCACTTTCATTCAATTTCACAGTTAAATCTGGACGGAATAGAGACATATGAAGAACTCTAGGGAATTTTGGAAAAAAACAGGTTTTGATCATTAAAAAAAGGCGCAAATAGTATAAAAATCAATCTTCTACATGGATAAAAGTTTTCCTTTTTTCTTTCTGTTTTTTCACACCTTTCTCATCTTGAGTTTCTTTTTAGGGTCAGAATATATTTTTCCCAAAATTTCCCTAAGTTTGGTCATGTGAGAGTCATGTGTCTTTATTATGTCGAAATTTAACAACGAAAATGGATGAAAAGTGACAACATTAATACTCTAGAAAAGTTTAGGGTAAAGAACTTTATATTTTTAAGTTCACATGTCAAAAACTAAAATAAAAAATAAATTTAGGAGGTGTAAACACTTTTTACTCAAACAAATATCAGATATAAATGTAAGATTTGACAGCTAATTTTAAGAAACTCACATTTTTTTTAATAAGTTAAGATCACATATTCTTATGTTGAGAGTATTTGTTCTTCTATGAGAACAGTTGTTCTCGTCTACTTTTTAAAAAAAAAGTGAACACATGTTTAATATTTTAAAAGAATTAACGGTGTTCTTTCTCAAAAGATCTCAACTATTAAATTTTATGTTTTTTTTTGTAAGAACAAGACATATATATTAATCAAAAAACATCCACAGGACCACTTTTAATGTCATCACAAATTAATCTCACAAAAGTAGCCTCACGGGCATTCCCTGTCACTAGTTGACTAACAAAAGGGGGAGAAAATTGAAAAAATAAAGAGCTCAGTGGTTAACAAGTTCGTTCTAGCTTTTGCAAGACAATCTGCGCAAACGTTTGACTCTCTGTAAAGGTGTGTCATCCTAACCTCCTGTAGCTTCGTTAAGAGTGCCCTGCAGTCACATATCAGATTTGACAAAGGATGCACAGTAATATCAGCATGTAACACAATATCTATAATCACTTTAGCATCTAATTCTACTTCAAGCAAATTGCAATTTAATTGAATAGCAAAATTAAGTCCATCATGCAACGCCCAAAGTTCAGCTATATTGTTCGAACACAGCCCCTATACTCCTATTGAACCCCCGAATCCAATTGCCGTTATGATCTCGGATCAGCCCACCTGTGCCACCTCGGCCCGGATTACCAAACGAAGATCCATCTACATTCAACTTTTAACCATCCAATGCTAGGCTTATTCAATGAGATCAGTGTAGGTGTCCTCACAGATTTAACCTTAGCCGCAGGACCAAGATGGATGAATTCAGCAGCTTTGCTCAATGTTTCTTGAGCAATATTACCCCTTATTTTTTTGTTGGATTAAAGACCGATACCGGGCAAAGGGAGCAATCAGTGATATTCCTTTTTAAGAGCATATGCTTTGTTGCTAGCCTATTGTGATTGCAGATCCACATAAAAATTTTTAATTCTCTAGTTACACTAGTTTGTTATACAAGTGTACCTGAGTCGGACTGGTGAGTGGGGCCTCAATTGGCACCTCAGAGGAGAGAGAAAAGGACGTAGAGTAGTATTCCGGCTCCTATGCAGAATAGGTAAAGTTTCGCACCGTGCGAAACAATCTGCGCCGTCGGATGATAGATTTTAACGGTCCAGATTTGAAGAGAAAACGTTTTTATTTTTTAAGTCCAACTGCAACTTTTCTCTCTCCAAACAATTTGAAAAAAATATATTATAAAATTGTTGAGAGGATAAAAAGTAAAACTTTGTCAATAATAATTACGTGAGATCATTAATTTATTGAGATCTTTTTCTTAACTTGATTTTTTAGAAAGAAAAAAAGAGTATGTCGAAGTATATTCTTTATTCGAATATTGCAGTGGTCTTTTCGATGACAACTCTCCTAACAAGACACATTCTATTCCTAAGATTCAAACTTTCAATCTCTAGTTAAGAAAATAAACCTCACATATTGTAGAAATTTTAATTTAAAGCGAAACACATATATATTGAATAAATAATTTGGTGGTGAGTGTCTGTAGTACGGACACATAGATATCAAATATCACAAATACTACGAAGAGGAGCAAACGATATTCTATGCATCAACTCTCAAATTCATAAGGATCTATAATCTTAACCACATACAAATCTACTCCAGACCACACTCAAAGCTACACAGAATACGTAAACAACTCTCGGAGTCAAAACCCTCTTAGAATCTCTAAGATATCTAGGAAATATAATAATAAACTTGATTTAATAATTCCAACATAGCCTCCCTTAAATCAAGTTCGGCAATAAATCTGGTCCAATTCCATCACGAGCAAAAATCTCCATGGCAACTTCTTTCGATGTGAATAATTTGTGCAACACCAATTTAGAAGTAATTTTCTTCTTCACAATAGGAGACAATAAAATATGGTACTTTGCAAACACCTATATTACTAGCTCATCTTTATCAAAGAACTCATACATGTTCACCCATTCAGATTCAATCAAGAAATTATTTGAACCAAAACTATTTATTTTGGACAAATATATTTTTCTCCAACAATATGATCTCCAATAAACATGAAAATATCATCATATCCACATATTAAAGGCATATGTTCTTTAACTGTGAGCAACAAAATCAAAGAAAACTTTTTCATTCCTGAGATCAGCTCATTTCGCTTCATCTACCAATTCTCTATCAAAAAACTTACATTCTTTCTCGTAATAATCAGGCAAGACAAAATCTATTTCAAAATTTTCTTTATAATAATCTTTTTCATCCCTCTCATCCAAATTATGAAGTTCCAAGCCAATTTCCAAGTCAAACCCATTAACTAAATTTATAACAATTTGCTTATTACCCTCCTCATATAATCATATTTCTCTTCCTCTTACGACACTTTTCTTCTTCTTCAAATAAGTTTTCAACACTAAAATTATCACAATTATCTACCAAATCAATAATTTGTAAAGAATCCTGAATCAACAATTCATCATCCATTGTAACACTTGATGAATAAGTTGCATCAATAATAGCTTGAGAAAAATCTATCCACTTATTATTTTCACACTCATCCAAATCAATATTTTCTTACAACCTAACTACAAAACTACCAATAGGAGAATTCTCCAAATCAAGATATTCAACCTCATCTTGAATTATTTTCTCAAAAGATTTTTCTTCTTCTTGAGGAGAGAATTTTTTAATCTTCTCATCATCAATGATATTTTTCTTATAAAAAAAAAATTCAAAATTAAAAAATTTTCAAAATTTAAAAATATGAAATATCGGGGATCCATCGCACACTAGCTCTGATACCAATTGCAAAATTTTTAATTTAATGCAGAAACACATATATATTGAATAAATAATTTGGTGGTGAGTGTCTGGAGTACGAACACATAGATATCAAATCTCACAAATACTACGGAGAGGAGCAGACAATATTTTATGCATCAACTCTCAAATTCATAAAGATCTATAATCCTAACCACACCACAATTCTACCCCAGGCCACATTCAAAACCACACAGAATACGTAAACAATTCTCTGAGTCAAAATACTCCTAGAATCTCTAAGATATTTAGGAAATATAATCTTATTAGGATATTACTAAAGAAACCTATTACAATAAAAACAAGTAATTAGCAAAATTAAATATTCTCCTAAATAATAATAAGATTGATTTAATAATTTCAACACATATTGTTAACTTATCCTATGGCAATCTTTGTAATCAACGGTTGAGCTAATTTAAAAAAAAAAAGGTTAATTACTCCAATATAAAAAAATGGAAAAACTTACAACTAAGCAAGCAGAAAAGGACAATAAAATTACAGAAAACCGAAACTAAAATGTGAATTTGTGAAATCACATCGTGTTTTTTATGATATGTGACGTCATATCTTTTAAATCCAAGCGTGGACAAAATTCGACGAAGTGTTCAGTTTAAAACTTTAAATTAACGAGACAAAGAATCATGATGAAAATGTTTTTAAAGTAATCCAATTCACATGTGAAAACATCTTTGGTACTTCGAGAAATGTGATCACGTCATATTTTTCTGTTCGTTTTTTGTTACTTTTAATTAAACCACACCGAGACCGTTCACGGTAAGGATTTTCTGCCTCTCGTTTTATTAATTTTTTTTTTTTGGAGATCCGCTTTCAGGTATTTGATCATGACTAATTTGGTTAAAACATAACAATCGTCACGATCTGTTGAGAAGTTTGTGAATCTGCGACATAAGTTGTTTCCCAAGATATCTTAATTCGTGACTTTACTCTGGACAATGTTCAAGAGTCGCAAGTGTGACCAACTAAATTATCATCGCTTGACTCCTTCTATTTCATTAATAAGAAACTGTTATGCATGGTCTAGTGGCCATGACTAAGACCTCATGATGTAGAGGTCATAAGTTCGAATCCCTCCCCCACTTCTTGTAATAGATACGTCCTCCTCCCCCAATAAAAAAAGAAATTGTTATGCATGAGTCAATTGTTTTTATGAAAAAACTTATATAAAAAAATTGTGAAACTCTAAAAACAAAGTGAACACGTGTCAATTTTATCCACTGATAGGATAGAGAATGAGACATGAATTCAGAATAGAAGATAATTTTTTCAGCAACTCATAAAAGAGAAAGAAAAAGAGTAAATTCTTATTTAGGTTACTAAACTATTTACGTTTTGCTGTTTTAGGCAGTCAACTATTTTTTGGCTAATTATATCACCTTAATATTTACGTGTGACTGAAAATAAACAACCATCACACTTTTTGTTGTGATTTCCGACCAAATTAGACAAATGTCGAGCATGTGGCCAATAATACATGGGCAAAAATGGAAGTACACACTAAACTCACTACGTGCAAAGTCTTTGTTTTTTTAGGCTTGAAAATAAAGAGACATATTTAATTTGATACACGAATATTTTGACACACTAACTTTCATTTTTCCCTTGGATTATTGATCACATGCCGACATGTGTCTAATTTGGCCAGAAACCACCACAAACAGTAGTAGCGTTTTTTTCTAGCCACGTGTAAATACTAGGGTGACATATAACAATGGTGATCGTGTTGCTACTACTCCTCCAACGGATCTCCTTGTTTTTTATGATGAGGATATAATTAATTATGCATTTCATGTCACTGTCTGGGTAGTTGATAGTAGTGTTTCACTTCATGTTATTAAAAAGAAAGAGTTCTTCATGTCCTACACTCTTGGTAATTTTGGAGTTCTTAGGATGGATAATGATGGCATGTCACATGTTATTGGCATGTGAGATGTGTGATTGAAGACTAGTAATGACAATGAGTTACTTCTCAGATGTGTAAAGCATTCTCCAGATATTCGGTTGGATTTGATCTCATTTGGAAAACTTGATGATCATGGGTTTTGTAACAGTTTTAAAGGAGGAGAGTGGAAGCTCACCAAGGGTTCTTTAATTGTTCCTCGTGGAAAAAAGTTCTATTCTAATTTGTATTTGATGCAGACTTCAATTTCTGGCAGTGTCAATATGGTGGACAACAAAATCTTACATGATCTATGACACATGCGGATGAGTCACATTAGTGAGAAAGGACTTGACTGTTTAATCAGGAACAGTGCATTTTCCGGAGTTAGTACTTGCAAAATTAGATAAGTGTGATCATTGTATGGAAGTAAAACAGAACAAAATATTTTTCAAGTCTAACCCTCGTTAAAGAAAATCAAGTTTGTTGGAGTTATTTCATTCCGATATGTGTGGTCCTTTGAAGGTACAATCACTTGGTGGTGCATCTTATTTTGTGATTTTCATTGATGATTATTTCAGGAAATCGTGGGTCTATGTTTTAAAGACTAAAAAAATCAGGTTCTAGATGATTTATGGGATGATATTTTCCATACTTTCTATCATACATACTTCTGCAGATTGGAACATAAGGAGGAAATATGAAAATGGTTGAACTTCTTATTCGTTCCCTTTATGAGTCAATATCCGTTATGTGCTTGAGAACAAGCTTCTAGCCATCTGATGCCAATCTCTCTAACTAAGGTCAAGGACGGAGATAAGATGAGTCTCAAAAATCTTAACTCAAGTGGGCTCTCCACTTCAATTTTAATTGAAAATGCTGATATGTCCGTTTTAAAGATTAAAAATAAAGTTCTGGATAAGTTTAATGATTTTCAAGTTTCTAATGAGAGACAGACATGTAAGAAAATAAAGTGCATCCTAACAAATAATGGCAGTGAGTATTGTGGGTCGTTTAATCATTATTGCAAAGAGTATAGTATCAAACATCACAAGACTCGTCCCAAGACTCCTTAATTGAATGATTTGGCAGAAATGATGAACATAACACTAGTTGAGAGAGTTATATGTTTACTTTATGAGGTCAAGTTATTTCAAGATTTCTGGGGTAAAGCGTTGTCTACAATGGTTAATGTAATTAATTTGTCTCCAGCAATTGCACTAGATGGGGATGTTCCATAAAATGTTTGGCCAGGCAAGAAATCTTCCTTTGATCATTTGAGAGTCTTTGATTGTAAGATATTTGTTCATGTTTCAAAACATGAAAGGTTTCAACTTGATACCAAGACTAGACAATGTATCTTTTTGGGCCATGTGGATGATGAGTTTGGATGCAAGTTGTTTGATCCAGTTGAGAAGAAACTTATCAGAATAAGAGATTTAATATTCTATGAAGACCAAACAATCAAGGATATTGAGAAAGCTCCACATACATGGCCACAAGTTCATATCAGAATCAGAGATTTAATTTGGACATAAATCTTCCTCACCGTTTACCTGCTATAGTTGAAGAGCTAGTTCAGACATATGTGCAACAAGATACAACTAAAATTGAGATCCCCAATGATGATACTGCTAATAATCAAGTTCCAGTAGTTCCATATGATGATGATGATATTGATGATCAAGTTCCAACAGTTCCGGATTTGCCAAGGGAACACAAGTTGCTATACTTAGGAGGTCAACTAGATTTATGATGGTTACTACTTTGTATCCTCCAGATAAATGTGTGTATATGATTGATGGGATAAACAGAGAACTTTCAGGAGGTCATGAAAATGAGCAGAAATATTAGTAGCTAGTGCAATGGAAGATGAGATAAAGTTTATTTACGACAGTAACACCTTTGAGTTAGTGAAGTTACTTAAGGAAAAGAAAGTTTTGAAGAACATGTCGATTTACAGATGGAAGCTGCAAGAGAATTCTCCAGGTCCAAGCGCCAAAGTCATGATTATTGTCAAATATTTTGGTCAAAGAAAGTGAGCAGATTTCTCATATATATTTTTTCTTGTTGTAAAAATGTCTTCCATCATAATTGTGCTTGGTTTGGCTCAAAGCCTTGATTTAGAGGCGGATATGGATGTGAAAACAACTTTTCTTCATGATGATCTTGAGGAGGAAATTTATATGGAATAACCCGAAGGTTTTCATGTTAAAGGAAAGGAAAATTATATTTGCAGGTTGAAAAAAAGTTTATATGGTTTGAAACAAGCACTGAGAAAGTGATACAAGAAATTTGAGTCATTTATAAAAAAACATGGCTTCAAGAAGACTACTTTTGACCATTGTGTTTTTGTGCAAAGGTTTTCTGATGATGATTTTATCATATGTTTGCTTTATGTTGATGATATGTTTATTGTTGGTAAGAATGCTTCAAGGCAGTAAAGCTCCCAACATGAATTTCTGACTTGAATACCAACTTGACCAATGTGTATTGAAATGCATTCTCTCATTTTGAGTTTTTGTTTTTGTGGGATTTTTCAAAAAAATTGAGAATTGATTGGAAATTTACAGTGTACAAGGAGAAGTGGTGGAGTATTAATTAAAGAAGGAAGATCTAGGTTTTGAATGACTCAGTAGTCGAGGTAAGCGTGACTAGCCGTTTCAATTTGAAATGAGTTTTTCTTTTTTCTTTCCCCCCTCCTTATCTTTTTTCTTAACCGAATAGTTCTGTCATGAATCTCATTAAGAAAATTCGGTGGTTTTAAATTAGCCACAACAGTACATGGTGAAGTAAATATGTGTTTTTTCAATAATTATTTATTCTCAAATCAAAAATTTTAAACCACATAATCCATTTATGTGAGGTCAAGTTCATAATATAAATTTTCTTCTAACAAAATTAATTTAATTAATCGAGATTTTAGTTTACATTCCCCACCACCCAAAAAAATTAAAAGCATAAAAATTGGATTTACTCACAAAGTTGAGACTTATTTTTTTTAAAAAAAATAACTCAATACTTAAATTAAATAAAGAAACATAAAAATCTATCATAATGAAAACAATTAACTCATTTCCTCAATACATTAAGGGATGAGAGTTGAATAACCAAGAGGACCCTATAATGAAATAAATTAAATAATGTAACAAATGAACTCTTACACCTTACATAATTTTTTTCTTTGTAGTATATTTATTGCATCAAGCCTATTGAAGAACATGCATTAAGTCCAAAACCTTAAATCCCACTGGTGGGCTGAAAGAATTTTAAAGCCCATCATATATTAAGTATATGGGCCTTCCAGTTTAAGTGGCTAGTCTAGTTTAGGGCCTTTGTATGTGACAAATTTTCTTGTCTTGTGTGGCTTTGAATTCCACAGTTTTGCCTGCTAGAATTAGAAGACTTTTCTCCCTCAATGACTCACCCGTCTCAAATTATTTGTCCATTTTATATTTTATACGAAAATTAAAATTTTATTAAATTTGACAGTGAGATAGGGTAAAAAGTCAAACATAATAATATTTAATTTTTACTCGTAATTTAATTATACACTTTTTCTCTATGTTCTTATATCTCCAACCTTCATAGACAGTTTCATATTAAGGATACTGACATATTACTTTGCACTAAATCTAACTAGATTAGTCGAGTTCACCAAACACATTCACTAAAAAAAATAGCTATTTTGTTTTTTTTTCATTCATGAGGTAGGGTTTTATGTCCCATTTTTTGTAATTTCTTGTAACTGGTAGGATTTATACTGAACTCCATTATTATAATAGGTGACCTATTATAATAAATTAAATATCATGTGCTCCATTGGCTTCCCCCTTTAGAGTGTGTTCAAGAGCCAATTTCCTCTTTAATCAATCATCTCTTTTAGCAGTTAATTATTTCCATGCTACTAATTGATTATTCTATAGAATTTCTCTCATCATAAGTTTAGTTAATTCAGAGTAACTTTCTATCATATGTTCAAGATGTAATGAATTTTTCGTCTTACATAATAATTTTTTATTTACAGATTTCTCATAAACGACAACCCCGTAAATACTAGCTATACATCGAAGAAGATTTCAAATTGTCCCACCTTTAAATGACATGAACAATTGAAATGTAAGTTTATGAGAAAACTGAAAATAAAAGATACTTCCACTAGCTTGTAAACCTTGGTCTAAATATAAAATATAATCTCTATTTGGATCGAGTATGGGAAAGAACCCTCAAGCATAATTTGATTTGAGTTTGAGATTGATTTATGACTGAGATCAGAATTCTCAGATTGAGATACAATCCAATCAGTATCTATTAAAAAACGGGGAGTAATTTTTATTTTTATAAAGAGTCTTAACATTTACTTGATTTAATCAATTAACCTTACCAGAACGAGAAGTTACATACAACTCTATGTCAAAAATCCCCTGTCTCCCCTCTCTCTCTCTCTCTCTCTCTCTCTCTCTCTCCCCCCCTCCCTTGGCGTTCCTGCTGCTCCATTTTTCTCCTCTGCCTCTGACCAGATTTGGCCATTGACTCCGGACAATGGTCAAATCTTGGCCAGTTATCTACTTTTGTTTAGTTTTTATATATCTATTTTGTACCACAAATCATATGATAGTTCTTTCAAAGTGTTTTTTTTAAGATTCAAGACATGGATGTTATATTTGTCTCAGATCTTCACAGATCTAGACTTGTTGGCTCAATCCCTAGGAGAAATCTTTCAATCCGGACTTGATCTGGGCCATTTATCAACTTTCTACATCTTTTCGAGGCAATTTGTAGGACAGTTGATACGCCCATGGTCCTATAAATTGTTGATCTCTAAGGAAGATGTTGAAATTGATTTTCTATTGCCTCTGTGGTTCAATGATTGCGATGGAGATGCTGCGAAAAAGAAGATTATGTATTTGTTTATCTTACTAGTTTTTAATTTAGTATCTCCTAACCACCCAAGTTTTCTTTTAGTCAATTGAGTTCGGTATTTCATTGACTTGGAACACTGTCATGTTACCTTTTAGAGACGGGGTGTGACACTTCATGTAAAAACAATTCAACTTTTATAAAAACTTAAAATGTTTCGTGTTAAAACAAAATACTATCCACTTAAGCTCAAAGTTGCGAATTGCGAATTGGATGCCTCGAAATTGTTGAACTGGATATCTCAAACCCTCTACCTTGCACTAAATAAAACCTGGAAGTCTGCATGTATAACAAAATAAGTTAGTACAGGAGTATTCTATATTAATTCCTTAAAAATGCACCACACATGTGGTCTCGAGTTTGATTAGATTCTTCTTAATTGCTGACAAAATTGTTTAATTACATATAATATATATTGTTCTGGAAAAAAATTTAAATTTCTAATGCAAGTTGAGCTAAGAAAATTATTTAGATTTTGGTAATGACTTTTGGTAATGACATAGAGTTGTATGTTTTTTTTTTTTGATGAATAAGAAATTTTCCATTAATCCCAATGTAGCCGATGCCATTACAATCAAAGAAAATATGAAATTACAAGAAAATAAAAGTTATACAATGATTTAAAAAACCATGATAACAGTTAGAAACTTCAATAGTTTGTTAACTTAAAAGGGAAAATATTACATCATCCATAAGTGATTACACCATAAAAAATACCAAGTCATAGGGAAATACTAAACATTAACAAGAGTTCACTAATTGCTATTACAAAGATCATTAAGTTCACACTTCATCATCATAGAATTCCTCCTCATAAGTCTCGTCTATAGCACCGTCAATAAACTCATATGCAAAGCGTTCAACAAATAAGGGTGAGCTAAAAGCCCAATAAGCATCGATCACCCTCGAGATGAAGTATCAAATAGACTCGAAAATATTTTCCCGTTACCCAAAGCATTTGAAATATATAACGGAACTGAAATAACTTGAAAAACAATTTAAAACAATACTAAAACTGAACGGAATCGGAACTGAAAACGAAACAAAACAGAAAATAGTCCAAACACAACTGGCAGACGGGCTGCAGATGAAGAAATTACTCCCAGTAGTTGCGCGGACAAACCCGCGGACGAAGTGATCTGTAGAAACTCGAAAATCATGTACAAATTTGTACATGTAAATGTCATTTATGCACAAATACAATCCCAGCCCAGAAAATCTGACTTTTGACTCAAAAACACATTCTAAGGCAAATGCAATCCAAACAACTAACATGCTCACTTTATATCCAAAAAATCTGACACAATCAAAACGAAAATCCATCGCTCACCCTTGTGAACTCCACAACGACTGTTAACAGTCATACTTATTATTCTCGTTAGGAATCGAGTATGATACTGAACTAACTGATAGTGCACCCGGACACTTTAACTGATTATGTTCGACTATGTCCTAGACTAGGATTATCAACATGCCAGAGCTTTAATTGGGAATCAAACACATAATGACTCCAAACAAACGATAACAACGCATTTACAAACGCAACAATACAGCGAAAGCAATCACAATCATAATTATGAAATATGCATCAACACTTCATGCTTTTTTAATGCATAGAAAACATGAATGAAATCCAAGTCAAACAATTCAATAGATTCTGCAAAAATGACAATTCATGATGTTTTATGAACTGAAAAATAAGGGTGAAGGATCCTTACTTGTAAAACTTAGCAAATTACTCCAAAAATCTCCAATTAACCAAGTCACCAAAATCTGCCAGAATCAGCCCACTGTTTCTGCGATTTCTCTCACTTCAGAACTCAAAATTCTACTCCGTCGAATCCTAAACATAGCCTCGTCAGTTAACTTTGAAACCCTATTGGAATCACTTGAATCCGATCTCTCTAGCTATGACAATTGTTCCAAAAACCTCTCAGCAGTCAGAAAATCTGCAATGTTCTTTTCTCTCTTTCTTATACTAACCGTTAATTTTCCTTTTTCCCCTTTCAAAAACTCCAGCCAACTTCTGTCCCAGAGACCTCTCAAATTGCCGTACAATCCAGTCCTAAGAGTTTCCCAAGCCTACACTTAAGTTCCTAAACTTATAACCACATCTAATACGCCCCTCACACTAATCGTACCAAATATAACACATAAGATATGTTGCATTTAACATTTAATATACGCTTAGCTCATTACATGTCACATATAATCTTGCTATAAAATGAAATAAACACATACACATGAAATTAAAGGCAAGACATGCAAAATAATATTTCTAAAAGTTCCGCGTATCACACGAAGCATTCTAGAAGATTTGGATCTCAAAATTGAAATTATGCATCATGTTTTAAAATATAACACTAACTACTACCCCGCTCATAAATAATTGATACATTTCATTTTTTTGTATGTTCCAAATTAGTTGATACATTTCAAAATTTAATGAACATTTGTCATATTTCTTCCAAATTTACCCTTAGTAAACTTTACTTAATACTATAGTGTTTCCAACAATTTATATAGGTGAACTTGCACTGAGTTCCGTTTGAAACTCTACTGATGCCAAAATTCTTTTTTGCATTGAGTTGAAGTATGAAATCTTAAGCACTGATTATCTAAAAAGACTAATTTTATTTTGAGACTAGTTTAAAAATGATGTCATAAATTTCATATTAGACCCGGACCAATATGTGAAAATCGCCTGTCCCTTTACATGTTCTCTCATATATGTCCACACCACTCATAATTTTTCATGTGGATATTTTTATTTGAATTAACATATTTTCAGAGATACGTTTTAGACAGATCCTCGAAAATATAATCACCAAAACAGCCAAAATCAAATATCAATATTAATATAAAATGAAGAACAAATGCATTTGGTGGGTTTCTGGAGTGCCAAAACTTTAATCAGAGAAAACAGGGAAAATTTGTATTGAAACTTGAAGAAGTTGAATAAAGAAATTAGGGTTCCTCGTGACATTGATTTCAGTCCTTGCTGTCTATTGGATCAAAATCATGTGGCCTCCGATATGTACGCTGACCAATATTGGCTTATTGGATCAAGATTATTGTTAAGTTTTGTTCTTACTTTTGTCCTTTTTTTTTCTTTCCAACTTTTTATAATACTGTCGATTGCATAATATAAGTCATTTATGACATGTAGAGAAAATTTAAAAAGTAAAAAATAAATTATTTTATTAGTCAAACTATAAATATTACTCTCTTAAAAAAGACTTGTATACCACTAATTCTATTAAAGAGATTAATATTGATATTTTGACTAACAAAGTACTTTGATTTTTTCTTCCTTAATCTTCGCTACATGTACTAAATGATTTATATTATGAAATGAAGGTATAATGTTAAAACAGGTATGCACACCCATCCCACCCTGGTTAGATTATTTTCCTTTGATAATTATCTTCGCTTGCTGATGCATTTTGAAGCTTTCCTTATGATCTTGTTCTTAGCTTATCTTGTTTTTATTGATGGGTTTTTGGGGATATATCAACTGTTTGATTATAGTGATGAAATTGATTAAATTGGGGGATTACTATTTCAACTATGTTCTTGGTTTGATTGGTTCTTCAATTTTAGATCATGATCTATATGTTCTGACTATTTTCTTGGTTGTATGAAACTTGTGATTTTATAGCTATAATTGTATATGTTGGATGGTATAATCTACAACTGGTTTATGAGGTCCCTATTGAATTGTTCCTACTTGATAATATCCTGGCTTAGGCTGAAGGAGGAGGAGGGGGTGGTGGAGTAATTGGAGACAAAAAATAAAACTAAAAAATTAAGCGGGCGAGTGCAGGCCTGCACGAATCGACTGTCCGCGCGGGCCAGCCCATTTATATTTGCAATTAAACTAGCGTATAAATACAAGTCTATATTTGTCCGATTAGCTCACAGGGCGGACATGCCCACAGTCATTAGCTCATTTTAACAGCACCAGTCTTAATCTTATTACTTGCTGCGACCCCCTTAGTAACATCATTACGTGTATGAAAAGAAGCCTAACTCAATTAAATAGTAAATACATATAGAGATGATCTATGCATTGTACCAGATTTTAGTTTTAGAAATATATATAAACAGTACTTCCACCATTCCCATTTAATTGTCGTTTATGATATATATATATATCTAAATTAATTCTCATTTATATGTCATTTATTAGGTGTCAATAATTTATTCCAATTATACCCTTAATATATCTTCTATTGAAAAATTGAAATAGAAGGAGGAAGGAAGGGATATTATTAGAATTGTGGTGGAAAGATTATTGTTTGTTTGAATTCCTTAATTTTTTTCAAAATGTCATAAACGACCTATATTGAGGAATGAAGAGAGTAATGGATTTAGGGGTGGAGTGTTAATCGCCCCACAAGATGTTGTGTCTAAGGTTTCTAGAACACAATTCAATCTAACAGCAACATCAAAGCTTTGTATTATTGAAGAGAATTCCAATGAATTACATATTAGATGAGAAGAGAAAGGGAAATTGAGTTCAGCTTTTCGGATTGGGAGAGAGAGAGAGAATGAGATGAGAAAAGAAACTATCCAATTAGATCAAATGACAAAAGTTACTAAAAATATCCTAACTACCTCCCTTTTATAGAGAGTAAAGAACCCCGGGTCACAGTTGACCCGCGAACAGACCCAAGTCCAACTTAACCAAACTCGGGTTCGAGTCCCTTTAAGCCCTTATTTCAGAATTAACAAGCCAAAGTGTGACATTTCCTTCCCCTTAAGCAGCTTGTCCTCAAGCTGACCATGAAAATGATGGCCATCTTTTAACAAACTCCTCTGTATCTTCCCAAGTAGCATCTTCCTTGGGCAAATTGCTCCAAGCAACAAGCCATTGCACAGCTGCTCTATTGTCTTTCTTCACCAACCTTCTTTCTAGTATAGCTTCAGGCTCCACCAGAAGCTGTCCTTCTTCATTGACTGTAGGAAGGTCTCTCTGAGCCACCTTGCCTTGACCAAGCTTCATCTTAAGCTGGCTCACATGAAATACAGGGTGAATCTTAGCCTCTTCTGGTAGAATTAGCTCATAGGCAACTGATCCCACCATTTTTCTGATCACAAAAGGTCCAAAGTATTTTGGAGAAAGCTTTTGATTCTTTCTCAATGCCACAGAATGCTGTCTATAGGGTTGAAGCTTAACATAAACTTGATCTCCTACAGAGAAAATCCTCTCAGTTCTGTGTTGATCTTCTTGTTGCTTCATTCTGTGAGAAGCCTGAGTCAGTTGCTCTTTAAGAATGGAGTTCAACTTCTGTCTTTCCTGCAACATATGAGTCACTTCTCCCCTTTGTCCTCCCTCTAAAATCAGGTGCTCCCCAAAGCTTTGAGGTCTGTAGCCATACAGTGCCTCAAAGGGTGACATCTTAATTGCTGAATGATGGCAAGAGTTATACCACCATTCTGCCAAGGACAAATAATGGTGCCATTGGTTTGGCCTCAAAGAAGTAAAACATCTCAAATACATTTCAAGACACTGGTTAACCCTCTCAGTCTGTCCATCAGACTGAGGGTGATAGGCTGAACTCATGTTCAGCTTAACTCTCATGGTAGAGAATAGTTCCTTCCAGAATTGACTGGTGAAGATTCTATCTCTATCACTAACAATGGCTTCTGGAAGACCATGAAGTTTAAAAACCTTGTCAAGAAACTCTCCAGCTACAGTCTTGGCATTGAAAGGATGAGTCATCCCAATAAAATGCCCCACCTTAGTGAATCTATCCACCACTACAGAAATAGAGTTCTTTCCTTCGGACTTAGGCAAGCCCTCTATAAAGTCCATACTGATATGAGAGAAAGGCTTGCCAGGCACCTCCAAAGGTTGCAGCAACCCTGGATAGGGTACATTTTCATGCTTGCACCTTTGGCAAGTCTCACACTGCCTCACCCAGTCTTGAACCTGAACCTGCATACCAGGCCAAAAGAAAATCTTTTTAAGCCTCTGATATGAAGCTTGAACTCCAGAATGTCCTCCAAGTGTGGAAGTGTGTATGGCCTCAATGAGTTTCTCCCTTATACCTCCCTTGCTGCCAATGTAAATTCTGCCCTGATGTCTCAGAATTTCATTGACAAGGGTGTAATCAGTTACCTGATTTCCCAGCAACAATTGAGCCAACAACTCCTGAGCATGATCTTCCCCCTCATAGCTCAACTTAACCTCTTCTACCCAGTTAGCTTGAACTACTAAGATAGCATAGCACTCAGCACTTCCCTCAAACTTCCTAGAAAGGGCATCTGCTATCTTATTTTCCACTCATTTTTTATATTGTATTTCAAACTTGAACCCCATCAACTTTGAAACCCATTTCTGTTGGGCAGCAGTAGTGATCTTTTGCTCCAGAAGATGTTTTAAGCTCTGGTGGTCAGTTTTGATCACAAATGGATGCCCTTCTAGATAATGTCTCCATTTAAGAATGGCAGTTGACAAAGCCATCAACTCCTTCTCATAGGTAGACATCCCCAAACACTTAACTCCCAAGGCTTTGCTAAAATAAGCAATTGGCCTTCCTTCTTGCATGAGCACAGCCCCCATTCCCTTCTCACAAGCATCTGTTTCTATAACAAATTTCTTTGAGAAATCAGGAAGTGCAAGCACAGGAGGTTCACTCAAGGACAACTTCAAAGTTTGGAAAGCCTTTTCAGCTTCAAGCCCCCACACAAAACCATTCTTCTTTAGAAGAGCTGTCATAGGTTTGCTGATAGCCCCATAGTCCTTTATAAACCTCCTGTAGTAACCAGAAAGCCCCAGGAAGCCTCTAAGTTGCTTAATATTGCTAGGCACGGGCTAATTAAGCATATCATTTAATTTCTGAGGATCTGCTTTAACCCCTTCCCCAGATATTAAATGCCCTAAATACTCTACCTCAGTCTGAGCAAAAGAGCATTTACAGAGCTTCCCATAAAGCTGGTTCTTCCTTAGAACTTCCAAGACAATTTTCAGATGTTCTACATGAGCTGTAAGGGTAGGGCTGTAGACTAGTATATCATCAAAGAATACCAGCATAAACCTTCTCAAGTAGGGACCAAAAATCAAGTTCATAAGGCTTTGGAAGGTTGCTGGGGCATTGGTAAGGCCAAAAGGCATTACCCTAAACTCAAAGTGACCACAGTGAGTGCTGAAAGCTGTTTTAGATATGTCACTTTCCCTCATCCTTATCTGGAAGTAACCTGACCTAAGGTCAATTTTAGAAAACAGCCTAGCCCCATGTAACTCATCAATGAGATCATCAACCATAGGAATAGGGAATTTATCCTTGATTGTGATCTGATTGAGTTGTCTATAGTCAATGCAGAACCTCCAGGTTCCATTATTCTTCTTCACCAGAATGATTGGTGAAGAGAAATGACTATTACTCAGCTGGATGATGCCTTCATGCAACATTTCCTTGACATGTCTTTCAATTTCTGACTTCTGAGAGTGGGGCACTCTGTAAGATCTTAGTTTCACAGGTTGTGCCCCCTCTTTCAAGTTGATCTGATGCTCATGGTTCCTACTAGGAGGCAACCCTTTGGGCATCTCAAACACATCAGCAAAGTCATCTAACAATTTCTTGATAGATGCAGGATGTTCATCCTTCAACTCTATTACTGTGCCTTCCTGGCCTACACACAAGTGACCAAACCATATCTCAGAAGCATCCTCCAGGCACTTGGATAAGGCCTTGGCTGAAACAGGTTTGACCTCACCAAGTTCTTCTCCACATCTAACAACTACTTCAACTTCCCCATTTATGAAACTAATGGCTTGATTCTTGTAGTCCAACACAATTGGACTATGCTGGTTAAGCCAATATGCTCCTAGAATAAGGTCACTTCCTCCCAAAGTAAGGACATGCAGATCCTAGCAATAGGCCATTTCTTTGATCCACCATTTCACCTCCTTGCACCACTCTCCATGCCACCTCTGCTCCCCATTTCCCAAGGTAATGAGCAGTGGTTTGGTCTGCATCACTTCCACACCAAGCTTTTTAACCAAGGCAGGGTCAATAAAACTGTGAGTGCTACCTGGATCAATCAGGATTGACACCCTCAGATTCTTTCCCATCCTGCTAGGTAATCTAAAAATCTTGCCACCAGTGATTCCAGCCAATGCATTGACTGAAATGTGTGCAAGATCAGCTACTTCCTCTCCTACAAGAAACCTTCATTCTTCATGTTGTGACTGCAGAATATACAGTCCCGAATCATCAGAGTCTTCTAGCTCATCATCACATAGGTAAATCATATTTACCTGAGCTAAAGAACATTTGTGTTGTTGTGAGTATTTCTCACCACATTTGAAACACAAACCAAGCTCTCTTCTCTTTTGAAGCTCCTCATTGCTGAGTCTCTGAAACTTAATAGGCTCCTTAGTAGAGAACTTAGGAGAGAAAGAAATAAGTTGACTGTATTTGCCTGTGGTCACAGGACTTGCAGCTGTTTTCTGCACATTACTAACATACACAGATTTGGAAACAGGCTTGGATATGCTTCCCAAGTACATTTCCTGCTCAACAGCAAGTCTGAAGGCCTCTAAAAGTGTTGCAGGCTTATGCATACTGACTACACCTCTTATTTCCTCCTTCAGACCACTCAAAAATAAGGCCACAAAGTACTCAACAGTAGCTCTTGTGCCAGTAGTGACAAACACCGCTTTGAGAGCCTCAAACTTTTTTCATGTAAGTATGGACATCGCAGTTTGTTTCAGTTTAGAGAAATCTCCAACAATGCCAGTTATAGACCTAGCATCAAACCTATAGTAGAGAGAAGTTATAAAGCCTTGCCAATTGTGAGCTCCATGCTCAGCTACAAAACTATGCCCCCAAAGGCATGCTTCTCCTCTGAAATACATCAGAGCTGAAGGGATTCATGGGCGGAAACTCGTTCCAAACACCCATGGATCCTCCCCTGAAGGATCCGCTCATACAAAACGAATCGAAAAACAGAGGTAAAACTTACAATTTTCGGATTCAAGAAACTACTTCTTGAATGGAGGATGACGATTCTTGGAAGCTTTCTTTTCACCAACGGAATTCCCTCACGGAATTTCCCTCTACCCAGTATCCACGCGACTGAAACAAGCAAAGTGATTGCTAGCTCTTCGTCTTTTTTGAGATTCGGGAATTAGAGAGAAAAGGGAGAGGTCGAGAAATCCGAAATCGATTTCGGGTTACTTGTTTAATTTCGACTGAATGACTTAGTTCCCTAGGGTTTCGGCTAAGAGATGTTATATAGAGTGTGGGAGTTTGTTCCCGAACAACTCCCACGTCTACTTAACTTCTTTCCTAGCGTGGGAGACTCGACTCCCACGTCCCCTAGACTCTGCGTCGGTAGTGGGAGTCTTTATCTGATAACAACTCCCACTTAATCCCAGCCTTTAGTTAAATACCAAAATTGCCCTTATCTCTAATTCGAATAATAAACACTTTATTATTTTTAGAAAAACAAATGTCGGATACAATGAACCTAGACACATTCTAGATTCATTGAATCTGACATGAAGCTTGTTAGCTCGTCTATGCGTGTGACCCCCGTAGGTTCATATCACAATGGCAATGAAAACACACTTAGTAGTAGTGTGAGTTCATAAGTCACAAGCTGCCCCCTAGCGAGGGACATTGTGACTACCCAAGGTGAATGAATTTACAACGGAACCTATTGTCAATCCACTATTTAATCCCTTTGTCTCGCGATATCCTAATTAAGCATAAGGCATGGTGGTCGTCACCCTTATTAAGCTTAATTGTATTTATGCTCGATCTCCGTGTAGACTGTTTTCGACAAATAGCATTTGATAACAACTTTATCAAATACATTTGAGCACGGCCATGCATTTAAACAGATCTTTCCCTATCGAGGGGCCCATGGATATCTCTCTCAATAATAGAGAGGACAAATTCCTTACAATGTCTCTCACATTCAAGCTATGATAGGACACTACATCCGATCATCGGTCGTATTGATTACTCGTTACAAGTAACGTCCGACTCGAGTCAAAACGTGGCTCCATTCATACTAGAATCAATGAAGACATAAGGTCTAAGGATTCTAAAATAGTATTGACGAAGTAATACTTATGACTTAAGACCATGAAGTATTACTTCTCAAACGGATCACGTCCCAATACAATGTATCCCCTATATATTGCATCTATGATGTGATTTGTATCCATTACACATGATCGAGTAAAAACAAGATCATCAATCAACAATCATACTAGTTTTATTTCATAGTAAATAAGCATTACATAAAACTAGGGACTTCTAGAATAGTAATTACATAAGCTAATGAGTTTTACTATCAAATCACACATTTGATAATCAAAAGCGTAATTAACTATTCAATTACATGCTCAAAAGATAATAAAACGCACAACATGTGCTAATGGTCCTAGGGCACTACTAACAAGAGCCACATCTAATTTCAATGCATCAGGTATCCTATGCAATTTGAAATATTGCTCTGCCTGTATGACCCATTCTCTAGGCAGATTACCATCAAATCTAGGGAAATCAAGCTTAGGCAGCTTGATTCCACCTCTGTCACCTCCTCCTAAGTCAAATCTAGGTTCAAATCGAACACCAGCAGCTTGATTACAAGGATTCTCATAGCCAGCTCCTATATCAGTTCGAATTTGCCTAACTGTGGGTGATTGTTCATGAATCCTGCTAGGTTCACCCACAGTGTCCTTATTTCTAACTATTTGATTCAACTGTGTCAACTGATCCATCATTTGACAGAATCGATCATCACTTTCTTTTCTACTGCTAATAGCATTAGCATTTACAGTATTTACTAAGAGACTAAGCTCATCATACTGTTTTTTAACAAGATAAATTGAGCTTTCAAGCTCAACTAACCTCCAAGTCTGATGTTCGATAGGTAATCGTAATTCCGACATCTCCAGCGTCGGAAGTAGCGGTGGCGGAGCTGCGGTGAGAGGATCGAAGTGCTGATTCCTGGCTGTAACCATTTCTGCCAAGGATCGGAGGGCTCTGATACCAAATTGTTGTGTCTAAGGTTTCTAGAACACAATTCAATCTAACAGCAACATCAAAGCTTTGTATTATTGAAGAGAATTCCACAGAATTACATATTAGATGAGAAGAGAAAGGGAAATTGAGTTCAGCTCTTCGGATTGGGAGAGAGAGATAATGAGATGAGAAAAGAAACTATCCAATTAGATCAAATGACAAAAGTTACTAAAAATATCCTAACTACCTCCCTTTTATAGAGAGTAAAGAACCCCGGGTCACAGTTGACCCGCGAACAGACCCAAGTCCAACTTAACCAAACTCGGGTTCGAGTCCCTTTAAGCCCTTATTTCAGAATTAACAAGCCAAAGTGTGACACAAGATTTCATACTTTTTTAAAAAATCCTTTAAAATTTTAAGGTTATACACTCTTCTCCCAAAAATTATTTATTAAAGATTTAGACTCGCTACACAATGCTGGATCGTCCACCATATATAAAGGAAATACTAATTAGTTACTCAATTTCATTTGACATTGGGAGAAGCCGGAGGAGAACGAAAGGAGGAGAGATGAAGCGGTATGAATCTTCCCTATTCAACTAATAAAAAATTAATATGTGTTAATTTTTTAATTAAAAAAATTTATAACCTAAAAATAATAGTGAAACGGTAGAAAAAAAGCGAACACGTGATAATTATCTATTCGTAGGGAAGGTGAACTAGACACAGATTGGAATTTTTTGCCGAGATGAAGGGATTAAGTGCTCGGATTGATTATATAATTATGAAGAAAAGGTAGGGAACATATAAAAGTTGAATGGAGGGATTATATTTAGTCTCTGAAGTACCCAATGCAGATTAGTCAAGTCTGTCGGGTTTAGTCACTGGTTGAGAAACAAAAAAAAAGGACCCTAGATTGGTTTTTACCTGCTCCTCCGATTTGTGAACTTTTCATATCCTTTTTTCCAAAAGAAAAAATAAAAGAGAGGAAAACGAGAAGGCAAATTACGGGGGAGGTCTGGCCCATACTGCTCTTATACACGGAGTCCTACCACCGCGGGAAAATCCCACGAGAGTCGATGTCCACGGTGGGAATCGAACCCTCGTCAACGATGAGGCATATAACAACTTCAACCAGTTGCCCCAGAGCTCGGGGTTATGAATCTTTTTACATTAATCATCCGAGTGGGTGGAAACAAAGGGAAATGAAACATACTTTAGTGAATATATATATATATATATATATATATATATATATATATATAGTACTGACTAAATAATCCTTATACTAAATCTTCATACTTAATAAAAAGAAAAATAAAAATGTAAATGATATCTTATTCCTCCTCCATTCTTCCAAATTAACTAACCAAAGGGGATAAATAATATTTCCTTCATTCACTCTCTTCTCCTTTACTATCCTCTGATTATTCTCATTCCCTCTCTTTCAATTTCCTTCAATCCAAACAATTACCCATAAACATGCATATCAATTGAAGACTTCCTTTTCTTTTTTAATTCTATTTTGTTTTATTAGGTGGACCTGAAAGATTTTCTTACATGGTCATACTTTTTAATCATGTTGAGCCACATCGCAAGGGAAGAATTGTAACCAAATAGAACAAGGAAAATGGAAAAGGAAAATGGAAAAGGAAAAAGAAAAGAGCAGCTATCATTTTAGGGAAAATAATAATTATGTATTAAAATCTGAGAAGACAAGTGGTAAGAGAAAATTCGGTGAACCTCCAAATGATTGATACGAGATTTTAATTCTTGTGGCATATTTTATCATTACATCAGCTGAAGAATTGCTAGTCCTATGAGGTATCAATTTAGCTTGCTCTAAAGATTCTTTATATATATATATATATATATATATATATATATATATATATATATATATATATATATATATATATATTGAGAATGAAATTAATTTGTGTGGGTGGAATTTCATAGCTTATGATCATTGGATGCTTTCTAAGCACGTGTTCATGGAAAATCATGTCCTGCTGCTCATTATTTGATGACCTGCAAAATATCAAAATGAAAAAAAAAATAGAAAAAAATAATTGAATTAATGGTCATAGAAAGAACCAAAGATTGAGATTATTACAATAGACACACCATGTTAATTTGCCAACTTAGACTCGATCCCCCATTGTACTTATCAACAATATAGAATTCCAATTTTAGTACGTACTGCTTTGACAATATACCCTCTCTTGATTATTTTTGAGTTTTATCGGTCGATCATAGTTTTCTAAGTCATTATATAACTTTTATTTTTTTTTTTCTATTTTTACAATAGAGAAATTCAATATATGTATATAAACTATTTTCGTTTTTCTCTTTCTGCTGGTAAATTTTTATTTTAGCTATTTCTAACTATAAACTATTTTCGATCTGCTGCTTTAATCAAATTAGTGTACAAACTGATAGTTTTCTATTACTTTTAATCATGTTTTGTATATGTAGTCGGTCTTAATGGAATTTCTACCAATTATTTTTTTTTTCTACTACAATTATTTATTGGACCTCACCAGAGGAGTAGTAGTAGAAGCCCGGCTTGAGCAGGTGCCCCATGAGGGGGAGTATAAGACCCACACAAAGAAACCCAAAGAAATGTCAATTAAATCATTCCCCTTGTGTGAGGTGGGTATCGAATCCACAACCTCAAGGTTGTAGGCAGGTCCCTTGCCTCACTGGGGTAAGGAACCTTAGATAATTTCTACCAATTTAAGTACTCAAGGCTAGAGATATGTGGAAAATACAAGATTAAAACTAACCCCTAGCTTGAAGGATTCTTGAATCAACCAGAAGAAAACCACTGGAAATTCAATCACATATTCACAAGTAATATAGACAAATCTGCTGTTAAAGGCCTCATGATGATCTGACTTAATAAAGATAAGCTAAAAATGAATGGAGAGATCGGTTCCACAATAGCTGCTGCAATCGGCCTCAATTTCCCATATAATAAAATAATGTAAAAACAAAAAATAAAAACATTAATTATTCTAATGGTGAAAAAAATAGTATACTCGACTAAACTCAAATTTCTCGAGCTAAGCAAACAGGCAAAAAATCCCCTATCCCCGTTTCTTTTTCCATCTCTATCCCCAGCAAATCACAATTCACCATATATATATAATTTGAAAAAAACGTTTATATAGTAAATTTTAATTGGTTGGGGACAGGGATGGGGACAGAGGATTTTCACCCAAACAAACATGGTCGGCAACATGGCCTTTCTATTTTAGGAAAATCTTTGACTGGTCAACTCATCATTAAAGGTTCTTAATCATTGATTTGTTCTTGATTCAATCGTGAGAAGATGGATCGGATTTTATGTCTTATTTTGTAGTTTATTCTTTTTCTCGTTATTATTAATAGGGTGAAACGCACTATTTTCTTTTATTGTAAATAAAATGATGGAAATTTAGGATAAAATTGTAACTCCCAACATTTTTATGTATTGGGGAGATGATGAGATAATTAATAAGACAGATGATTTAGAAAAGTCCCAAATCTTCTAATACATAGTCAATATTCCAATACACTGATAAAATTGCTCAACAAGTAGTAACATTGAACTAAAAACTGATAAGGGGTTTGAACAAATCACGTATCTATGTTTTAAAGAATTTTACTAAACAAATGTACTAAAAAAGGATGTATATGCTATAGCTAATGGGAAGATCAAGATTGTTAATCTTCCATAGTTCAGACTACTCGTAATCGATCGTGATACATATAGTTTAATCTCACAATGCAGAAGTAGTAATAAAAATAGCATGATATTGCGTGTATGGACACACACATCTTTCTTTGCTGGCTAGCTTATCAATCGTTGTGGCTCCAGTGCGGAATGCATTTTTTTAATACCTGCGTAACGCCTAAGAACATGTGTCATGAGGCACAAAAAAATGACAAATAGCGTACAAATTAGGACAGGTGTTCGTTTTAAATCAATCTTAACAGTCAAAATTTCAATTGACGAACGAAATTAAGTTTCATGCATACTCTTTGATTCTTGTTTGATCAACAATCATTATTGTAATTAAAATCAGTTGCCTCAACAGCCTCAACAACTGTTGGAGAAAATCCAAACAAATATTGTGAACAAATAATCTCTGCATCTGTGTGAAACTTTTCTTATTCCGCACCTAAAACGGACTACTCTATCATTCTCTCTTCTATGTTCACTATGTGTGTGTGAGAGAGAGAGAGAAGTGGGAGTTTGTGTCCAAAAACCCTACTTGCTGGAGTGAAGCCAAGCCAGCGAGTGAAACTTGAATATTCTTCTCTCTCTCTCTCTCTCTCTCTCTTACCGAGAACCCTATTTTAGGACAACCTCAGCCCAAAGTTTTCTACCATGCAAATTGTCTTCTTTTGTTCACCTAATAACTCATTTTCTCTTGCTACTACTTTAAACTTACTCCAAATCTAGTAGGGTTTTAATTAACTTTTGTATATTGAATACATTGCAAAGTTTTATAAGTTCAAGATGTCAAGCAGAGGATCAGGGACTCCTAGGCCAATCAGTGAGGATCAAATCAATGATCTTGTATCCAAGTTGCAGCAGCTTCTTCCTGAGCTTAATCGCAATAGACGCTCTGACAAGGTAATAATTTGGGACGGAGGTAGTAATAATTTCGCATTGGTTTTCAGAATGAAAATGAATCCTAGTACACTTAAAATCATTTTTTTTTCAAAACCCCTCTATTACATATTTCAAGTTATTCAAGAAATTAATTAAGGTTGTGAGAACTAATAAAAGAAATGAATGTGGTTGATTATTGCAGAAATCAGCAGCAAGGGTGTTACAAGAGACATGCAACTACATTAGAAGTTTGCATAGCGAAATTGATGACCTAAGTGAAAGGTTGTCTGAATTGTTGGCAAATGCAGACACAAGCCAAGCAGCTTTAATTAGAAGCTTACTCATATTGCAATAGGCCTTTAAAATTTATTTCTTAATTTTTTTTGTTGTATTATTTAATTCCCAGTTTGTTCCCAAGGTTTTATTTTCCCCACAGTAGTAGAAGACCTTGATTGTGGAGAGAGTTTTCTCTTGATGAATGGTTATATATGATCCTTAATTTAGCTTTATATATTCCAAGTTTTTGTTTCATCAATAGGTGTATCTAATAAAGGAGATTTAAGAAATTAAACGTGCTCCATTTTTCTAATTTTTCAAGTATTTGTTGCACTTCTTAGCTTCACAATAATGTAAGAGAAATGATATTCACGCTCATAATTTAGCTTATTGCACTCATTTCATCTTATTTTATGAATGGAATGACTCTAATATCCTTAACTATATTTTTTTTTGGGGTGCGTTAGCTTTGAGTTTTTGTTTTTTGGTTTTTGCTAGATTAAGTTAGCTTTGAGTTGGAATTATTGAGTTTGAGTATTAAGGATTTTTCCCTAATAAAATAAGAGGGTTGAGAAGTACAATAAGTTAAAGGACCTTGCTAGGCTACTAGAATTATTGGCTAAAACATTGACTAAAATATTTTTTCGGACCTTTTTGCCCTTGTAGTTGGGTGAATCCCTTATACCACCAGGGGGGTAAGATAGTCATTTAACACCCTCAATTTGGGGGTTTAGGGTTTCTATCCCCAAAATTCTAGTAGTAAAGCATTTTCCTAAGTTAAAATAGGAGCACAAATATCACTTAATGTATGAGAAAAGTAGAAGCAACACAAAAAGTTGTTTGAATTACAAGTTGGGGGAAAATTACCTATGTAATATTGTTCAAGAAGAAAATATTGGAGGGGGAAGGAAGAAAATATAATATTTATAAAAAAAAAAATGCATAAGATTAATTTTTCATATAAAAAATTTAGCCTTTCAAAAAATATTAGTCACTGTCACCCAGCGCGTGGATCTACCCGTCTCTGGTGAAACCATAAATACTGGACAACTAATGAAAATCCATATATAAAAATAAGATGCAAATGCACAAACACGATTTTTCTCTATGTATTAAATTTCAATTGCAAAAAAAAAATTCATTTATATAACCTAAACTAAAATGGGTGAATTTTAGGAATAAATGGATAAATTATATATATGAACATGATTATAATTAAAAATATTAGAGAAAGTGTCACAGAATCATCTGTGGGCATATTTCGAGGGAAGATGAAAGAAGTACAATTTTTGTTATTAGAAGTACCTAAACGGGTATTAATTGACATAATCTATTTCTTTAGCTATATAAATAATCTTTTACATATATTTTGAAAGAAGAGGAAAGATAGGCTATATAATATTCTGCAGTTTCATCAATAACATGAGATGCCAATTTCCAAATAATATAAGAGAAATTTGGTATTGCTCTAATTACACCCCCCTGGAAATGCATTATCAACTGCTCTAATAATCACTTTGAAAAATATGAAAAAATTGCCAAAATATACCACAAGCATGCATGAAGGAGATCGAGCAACTCTGATCCGATCAGGAATCGTCTTTCCATCAACGAATAGAATGAGGGGTCGCCGTTGTTTTCTTGAAATCAATCTTATCCACCTTCACCTCACCATCAATGAGTTCATAAACATAGACGACAACTCGTAGACCATCAATGTCCATCAGAACAAAGCTTGGGTTAGCATCATAAGTGATGCTACTGTAGGCACCAGTTGCAGAACCTGGATTAATAACAACGCCACCCTCGTGTTTGTATGCTGTGAACTGATGTGTATGACCGGTCACAAGAATGTCAACGTCTAGCTGCCTCTGAAACGTGGCCAGTGAATCCAGGTCCCCCGACGGAATAACCTTTAAAAAGTTAAATAATATGGATGAGATTCAAAACAATACATTCCCTCCTTCCAAAACTGAATGACCATTTCGGCCTGGCATAAAAGATTCAGGAAATAAGTTTGATCATAAGCAAGTTACCACCCATGTTACTCGGACACTTCGTTTATGCCTATGTTACCTATGTTACTCGGACCCTTCGTTTATGCCTGCCGTACCCGTGTTGACATGGGTAAGGCATACATACCGGATCTGGTCAACAAACACCGATCAGACACTTTGTTTTAGATGTTTAAGTACCCGACACCTAAATACATAATCGTACCCGACACCCTTACCCGAGTCCGAGTAACATAGGTTACCACAATATACTTAATAATTGAAGAGGTTAGTGATAGAAACGATGTGTTAATTAAGGTTGTAATGCTTGAATGAAGGAGGTCAGTTCTGGAAAATGTGTACTCTACGAAGGTTGACCTTCATTTTAGGACAAACTAAAATAGAAATGTGCACCCCCCGAGCTTGGAGCGAGTGGTAGCAGCAGCTCGCTAATGCCACACTAGGGACTAGAGTTCAAATCCTCTCGATGGGATTAGTCTCTCATTTCCACCTGGGTAGATGGTGCCATGCTCAAGAGCTCCAGGGTCAGACCTTACCCTGAGTATTAGTCAAACTTTGCGGGCGCTCCACAGGCCAAGTCCAGATTGGTCTCCCCACTAGTGAGGACACCGGACCCCCCACATGGGTAACAAGAAAAAAAGATGTGTACTTTCATTTTTAGACAAAGGAGTATCTGATTCTGAAGGCTACTTAGTCAAGTCGTCCTCTTAACTCATCCACCTGAGTAAGAACTAAAAATCATTCTCAACATATATTTTACACAAGCTCAGAGATCTTGAAATATAACTGGAAAATGGTGGTGCCGAAAATAAACTTGGACGATGAAAATGCCAAGGAATATATATAACCAATAACTAACTGTGTCAAACTTAGAATACAGAGTGAAGCAAAGAAGTAATCCTATGCAATTCAGAGATCCACTGTCACTAAGAATTTTATAAACATCTTACAGTTTTTTTCTCAGTTAGATTGTTTTGAGCTGCTTTTGTATGCACTGCAAATTAAGATTTTCTCGAGCAATCTTGAAATTGTTTTTGCTTATGGGGGGAAGCCTTTAAATGGTGGTACTATTTTAATATTTCAAACAAACTTTTCAGAAATCATTTTTATATGTGAAAGAAAAACAGTAACGCAGGGAGCAGGGTAGGTCCTTCGATTCATATCGAAGTTATGGCTTTTTAGAGGAAAAACCAATAAGAAAACCTAGTTTAAGGGCTAATTTAGCAAAACTTAGGTTCTTAAAGAAGAACACAAAGCCAGAACTATTTCACATGTAGAAGATATATAACTTCTTTACAATGCTGGAAAATAGAATAATAATATAATATAGAGAATGTTCCTAGTATCGTAACCTAATAAAGGATTCTTGTTCCCTAAGAAAGTATATGGCAACTAAATTATTCTAGGATTCTAAACTATTGAAAGACATAGTAATACAGAAATATTAGTTTCCTAAAAGGACTTAACCCTAACCTCTTCCTGCATCAAATAGGCCTAAGAAGCGGCAATGTAAAAGAAATAGAAAAAACACGAAAAGAAAACCAGACCTGGTGACCATGGCATATACCAAGCTTAAACTGACCAATGGTTAGCGTCTTGGTCTCAGGGTACCGTATCTCCTCATCATATTCACCTCGAGCAATATGCAGGTCAGAACAAATAGTCCTCAAGTAATCATGAACTTCCTGCCACAAACTTAACCATATCAACTTAACACCAGTAATATGTAATAAAGGAAATATGCCGAGTAAAATAACCTAAACTAATCTGGAAATGTCAAACTATGTGCGTGTATGTGTCTTTATATATGCATGTGTGCCAAAAGAGGCAGGAAATCTCAGCTTATAAAAGTTTACACAGAAAGCCAGGAACACAAGAAGCAATATCAGGCAGCACTAGAGTTCAGAATGCAAAAAGATGACTAATACACTGCATATAGGTTAGAAAAGCAAGCAGCCGAGCAGGATTCACTTGTTTGGAAATTAACTTCAGTTGAAGCTTGAGAAACTTAAGCACCAATAACATAAAGGACAAGGATGTAAATCGTCACTTCAAATAATTCATGAGGCTGGAAAACATTAACTTTAAGAATAACTAGCACCTAACAGTAAACAAAACCACATGCATTTAAGGAAACATTAAAGAGTGGGATTCAGGAAATAAATCGCGAAATAGTTCATTAAGCAGGCCCATCTGAAGTCCTTTTAGCATCCGGAGGCTTTATAATGTCCTGTGTTGGGTTTTGGCCCATATTCACTGGATTACTAATTAGATACTAATTAGGTTAAGAAATAGTAATTAAGTAAATTACTAATTAGGTGAACTCCTAATTGGATACTAATTAGGTTAAGAAGTAGTGATTAGGTAAATTACTAATTATGTGAACTCGTAATCCTTTTAGCTAAAGGTTTGCTACTCGTATAGTGAAAGTATTCTTGTATTCTTGTTTCTCCATTATAGTGAAAGTATGTGTTCGCCTTACCCGTGGATGTAGGTCAGTTGACCGAACCACGTAAATCATTGTGCCTCTTTATCGCTTTCCCTATTGAGATTTTCAAATCTCATGGGCTAGAATTCTAGAGGATTAATTTCCTAACATCCTGCATCCCCACTCTACCCTCACGAGGTACAAAATGAAAGAAAAAAGAATACCAATTTGCTAATTATATTAAAATGCTACGGATTTACATGCTATTGGTTACCAGTTACTAGCCACAAAGAGATAGAGAGAGGGAGAAAGATTTAAAATTTAATCAGTGGTGATTGCCTATCTATGCCTGGACAGGCAAGAGTTCATTTATAAAAGAGGCATTACATACATCAAGTCAAAATCATTTCCTGTGAGCAAAGACCTTGATGATGAAGCAATCAACCATTTTCAAAGCAAGACTTGGGTGGTTTTATGATAATGCTGCCAAATTTCTAAAAATCAGACACAAAGAGCATAGGTTTCCAATAAGAGAGTGGCACTTGCTATCTGCATACTTTTGAAAAGGCAAAACCGTCAAGCATTGTTTTTGTCTACATTCTGCACTTTTTCCATATTTACACTGGTAAACAACATCTTCTAAAGATCATTTAAATAAGTAGAACAGTCCTACAGTGGGCCAAAAAACTAAAAAGCCAGTCTATTGCTCTTTTTTAGATGCTCACATACCCATTTGAGTTACCATCTTAGGGACAGATCTAATGTCAGTCCAGGCCACCTCCACTGAATGGAGCAGAACAAATGGGTTTCTTTTAATAAAAAAGCACTTAAGTAGACTAAACGATCTGAAAGTGTCTAATCCTTTGGAACTTGAGTAATGAACAAATAACAACCAAAGCATATTTTCCCTTTAAAGCTCATAAAAGGAAGCACTTTGCTAATTTTCCCATTGCCCCAATATTTTAAGGTATGAGGGACGGCAATATTTGATCTAACGGATTCTCATGAATCTCCTGCATCTCTTTATGGTAAATGACAATTTTAAGCATTAAATATTGGAAAATGTTGCTCTTTTAAAACTAACAGATTATACTACATTTGTTATTTTAATTGTTTCATCCTCTAGGGCTGAACGATGAAGCAAACCAAGAGAAACATAACTTAAACACAATCCTAATTGACTCATTTGAGATCCATTTGCAGAAACTAAGCAAGCCAACCAAGTTGAGCACATTATATTTCCAACTTCGGAACTAATAAAATCACTTGCCAGCTTAATGTGAGCTACTCAAACTCAACTTCACTTGTCCAGTTTTGGTCAGTAACTAACCACAAACTAGCTTGAACATATCTTTCAAGCTTGATAGAAAATGAAATCAATCCTGTTGATTCCAGCTTGACTTGACCCATTACCCGTTTACCCTTTTTGAACCATTAAAAAGTCGATCAAACCTGACTTTAAAGGATTACTTCATTTGTGTTGGTTAGTAGTGTTTGCATCTCTTTAGTTTGTCTATAAGCCTCCCCCACTCCCTTGCTTGTCCCAACATTCATATCCATAAAGCAATTTCCATATTAGATGTAAAATACCGTATTCTTCTTCTTAGAAAGAAAAAGTAAAAAAGTTCTTGCTACTTTTACTTTTCTGCCTTCATTCTGCAATTGTACGATGATAATAGTGACATTCCCTACTAGCAGCTCTTGGATATTCTCTAAAGGTTGGCCTCTATCATATAAATAGAACATTGGTAAATGTTTTTTGGCATAGCTTACGTCAGTCTGACCTCCCATTCTTAACTCTATCCGAAAACGCTCTATTTCCAATGTTGGAAAATACCATCATGGGTTCACATGTTAAATTAAAAATGGAACATTTTGAGCAAACATTAAAGCACAAATTCAATATTCTCCATGGTTCCTAAAATAATATGGTATATACATGGTACCTGGATAGTTGGATAATTTGTCATTTATAAAATATCCATAGATAATCAATTTCCTATCTAAGAACTAAGATGTGCAAGGAAATTGATTTTAAAACCGCCCAAAGAAAATTAGGATCTTCACTTAAAGGCAGCATTGGTCGCTCTTTATAGTCTTAAAAAATTGAAACTTGAACAAACAGTAAACTAAAGAATTTGAGCAATCAAATATTAGGGACATAGAAAGCTGAATACTAACATAATAGAGTGATCACCAGCTATCTTGTCTTCTACTCCCTCCGTTCCTTCCCAAATTGAATGTCCATTTTCCTAGTCCTTTTGTATAGGAAAGTGGACATTCAAATCAGGACGGAGGGAGTATTAGTTATCTCTCCATCTCTACCCCTCTCAGAGTCAACTACCAATTTATCAATCAATCATCATATCTTTACTTTTCGAGCTATCAGTTCCAGCTATAAACTATATTGCTGCTGTGCATACAATAACAATATTCAAGACTTTCAAATTTGCTAATCCACAAAAATTGATGAATTACCCATTAAACCAAACAGGAACAACCCAGGAAAAAAAATCTTTCTGAAAGATATGTGACTGAAGATAAATGTTTTAGCAAAAATCAAACAAAAATTTATTGAAGGAAAAAAAAAAAACTTACTTTAATACACAAATTTCCAGTGCAAATGATGTGTTGAATCTTTCCAGGGACAAGCATGGACTTGAATTTAGCAGGAAGATCAGGAGCCCTGTGTGGTATATGAAGATCACCCAATGCTAATACAAGCACCATTTCTCCCTCCTTTCAAGAAATCAATTAAACTCAAATTTCCTTAAGATTTCGATCACAACCCACTGTCTGAAATCGCCTAAAACTGCAGATAAATCATTCAATCACCAATAATCTTCAAGGGTTTCAAGCTTTCCCCCACCTAAAATTGGTAATTTGAGAAAGGCTTTGAGCCCATCAAACGTTAAGTCTGTCTGATAGTCTCTAAGTTTGAACTATTTGTTGCTGACGCTCTGCCTCGGCATTGGCCCACACTGGCTTCAAGGCCAGTAGAGATGCATATATTTTTTCTTTTCTTTTTTTTCCTAAAATAAAATTGTACAAAAATTAGACAATTTGTTCCTCAAGTAAGGTACGTATTTATTTTTTCTACTGTTTTTTGTATTGTTTTCCTAGTTCGGAGTGTTAACTTTTATCTGTTATCATGTGTCTACACCATTATATAACTTTTATTTTTCTTGTAATTTCGTTTTATCTTTCGATTGTAATGGCCTTGGTTATTTTATGATTAATAGATAAATTTTTATTTAGCAAAAAAAAAAAGTTACGCCCATCGCATTCGTCCTTTTAAAACTTTTTTTCGTCTCCAAAGTATTTATGTGCAGTTATTATCTTCTTTCTTTTTACTAAAGCCATATTTCGATATTTTTCCGTTGAAATGCACACGTTAAACCTGGCTTATTTTTCAAAGATAAAATAGAAATTCAAAAATATTCTCCTATTAAAAAATTTAAATTTAAATTTGACAAATTGGTGCCTTGGGTCCAAAAGTTATTTATGATTTAGAAGAATAGTCCAAAAACTATATTTTCCAAAAGTTCAATCCTAAAACAATTTATGTTTGGTAGATTTTATCCTTCCGTCAAAAAATCATCCAGTCAACTATTAATTTAAAATTGAACTTGGTTAACACTAAAACTATAAGGGGCATTTTTTTGATAGTTTTCACATTAAACACCCATCCCATTCGTCTATACCAAGTTCTCCTATTCATGTTTAAAAGACAGACTTCCTCAAATTCGGGTGAAAATCGTCTGTCTCCGTGTATGTCCCTATTCCTATACCCCAACCAATCAGAATTCGTTATGTGAACAGTTTTTCCAATTATATATACACATGGTGAATTGTGATTGGTTGGGTACAGAAATGGGGACATACACTAGGACAGGATTTTTTGCCTTCAAATTCTAAGCATATTAATTTCCCCATATGACTGATATTCAGGGGCGGCTAATAGGGAGTTCGGGGTGCTCGATTGCACAGGACCCAAAAAATTCGGGGCTCCAAATTTTTTGTTATATATATATATATATATCAATTTTTATAAAAACTTATGTAAAATATTTTTATTTGAGTCACTCGGACTCAATAGTCAATATGTTAATTTATAATATCTTTTTTCAATTAAATCATAATCAACTTCTATGATTTATCTTATTTATTTAATTAATTCCCCCATTTCCACGCCAATTTTATTTCCTCCTCTTTTCACTTGACTACCACGTCAGATAACGTTAATTTCTATAACTTCTTCATATTACAGAACTTTTGAGTACATTTTGAAAATAAAAACTATAATACAATTGTAATGATTATTTTGTTATATTTTCATACAAGTTCTTCATTTTGTTTAGGTTATATAGGGCGTTAATATTATGTTCGGCACAGGGCCCAAAAAGATTGAGACAGACCTGCTGATATCAAGAATTCAGTAAAAATCTGGCAATATGATGATGGGCAATTTGAACCTCACTGCTTACAGAATGTCATTAATATGTTACATAATCTTTTATTGATTATTTTTACTGCCCACAACAATATATACAAGACTTATTTTATATCTATATATATACCTACAAAAATATTGGACTTTTCTTGATCAAATTTCTTCATGACATTCAACTATTCCAGAAAATCTTGACCTGTGTGCATGCTTTGTATGTCCTTTTGGAGAAGCCTTACTATTAGCAGTTTTTTTACCGGATGTCTTCATCGAACCTTGCGGAGAAGAAAGCCGAGGCGGCGACCAATTCTTGTGGGCCATATCAGATTCTGTTGATGGGGATGCTGCAGGCTCAGAGATAGATTGAATTGATGGCTTAGGAGGGGATCTTATGTTCATGAATTTCGGGAATTGGAGCTGCTCCAAATACTCCAAAACTTCAGCCATGGTTGGTCGAAATCTACGTTCTGCATTTATGCAATGTAGTGCTAGCGTAGCAGCTACATAAGCTCCTCTCCTTGGATACTGACCTTCTAACTTGGTGTCCATGATTCGGACTAACGATCGTTTATCGCGTAAGTGAGGCTTTACCCAATCAACTAGGTGATGCTCCGCTTTAGTCAGTGAATAATCAACAGCTCGGCGTCCTGTTAGAAACTCAAATAATACCACTCCGAAGCTATAAACGTCGCACTTGGCACTCAATTGGCCTGCAAAGGTAAGTTCGACAATAAGAGTAGAAAATCTCCAATTACGAAAGATATGACTAAAAGACAAAAAGGAAGCGGTTTCAAGGAAGTACATGTCAAATTAAAAAACCGTCACGACAACTACTTTAACTGGATCTTACTTGTATATGAGACGTAATCGGAACTTTTTTCTAGCAAAAATAACGAAATAAATAAAGAAAGAACAAACAGAAGAAATGCAAGACGTCATACATATGCAACGCGTGTGGCATAGCATATAAGTCCAACAGATGAAAATCCAACATGAGACTTGAGCGTTAAAAGAAACGCGATCAAACATAGGCACTTTGTTTAGAAAGCCCGTCTTTTATTACCACGTTCTGTATAAACAAGTAGAAATCCAACATGCTCGAGTGAAACTTGGGCATCAGAATAACTACCACTCGGGTTCCACATATCCAAACTCCTATAGAAATGAAAGATAGTATATTCCGACCTGTTCTGATATATTCAGGATCCGCATAGCCTTCCGTTCCCATGACTCCAGTAACATGTGTCTGATAACCTGTTGGATCCATTTTCGCCAAGCCAAAATCAGAAAGCTTTGCATTGAAATCCTGCACGAAAAGGAAAGTATTCTTAATCTCTGCTAGGCTCCGCAACTACATACCAATTATATTTTCCTGTAAGGCGAAGAATATATAATAACCATTGCCGTTGCTTGGATTAAGCCCCTTAATAATTAATAACTAAATTTTGTCAGAATACCTCATCTAAGAGAATATTAGAAGCCTTAAAATCACGATATATAACTTGAGTCTCGGATTCATGCAGAAAGCAGAGGCCCCGAGCTGCGCCTACAGCAATCTTCATCCTTGTTACCCAAGAAAGAGGTTCCGCATTCCCTGCAAAATAGAGCTATCAAGATTAGTTTGCCAAAGTATTACTATTATTTTTTCAAAATGATAAGTATAGAGATTATGGCAAGGCTAATGAATGTTGCAAGTGACTTTACTTCTGAATAAATGATTCTCCGCACTTCCCTTTGGCGTGAACTCGTAAACTAACAATCGGTTATCACCAGCCAGGAAAAATCCAATCAGCTTGACCAAATTAGGATGACGAAGTCGGCCTAGATAATTTACTTCAGACTGCAATCGACAATGCATCATCAGCATATCAAAGAGAAGTGCGGAAAATTTCTATTCAGATGCAAATTACTCCCTCCGTCCCAATTTTCTTAATCTGTGTGAAACTTAGCTATGTGGGATCACAATTAATTTGTGACGGAGAGAGTAATAAGATTGAAATTGAAGTATATATCCAAGAGCGATATACTGACCAACCACTCCTTATGGCCTTGAAGGCCTTGAGTCTTAAGTTTTTTAACCGCGACTGCAATGCCTAAGCCTGACTCGGGTTTTGCAGCAGTGAGGGTATCTTTATGAAGCCATCCTTTGTAAACATTACCAAATCCACCTTCTCCTAGGTGATTGTCGGGATGGAAATTCCCGGTGGCCTTACTAAGTTCAGTGTACAAGAAGGACTTTAAATCTGGAGATGACAGAATCTGACTCTCGGTTGGCAGATTTTGTGCAACTCCAGTTTTTTTTCTTTTCCATATGCATTGATGAATTTGGTGGCATAGGCAAAGGATGACTACGCTGGCTATAACTTCCTGAGTTACCTAAAGAAAACGGAAAAAAAAACAGCATTAATAATTAAGCGGAAAAATAATGCAACAATAATAATAATTCATCATGAACACTTAAATGATATACTACCTCCATTCCATAAAATAAGTCGTTTAGGACATGTAGCGAAAATTAAAGCAAAGAAAAAAAAACAAAACAAGGTATTTTGGCTAATATTACTCTATTAAATATAGTTAGTGGTATACACGTCTTATTGAAGAGAGTAATATTGATATTTTGACTAACAAGTAACCTTACGTTTTGCTTCCTCAATTTTCGCTACATGCGCAAAACAACTTATATTATGGAATGAAAAGGGAGTATATCGCAACATCTACATAGCTTACTGATTTATTTATGTTGAATTGGCAGATTATTTAGAATAACTAAATTAAATAAGTTCCCAGAAAATATGCATCAGTTTTCATCTGCTTGATCATCCACAAGATAAAAAAAATAAAAAAAAATAAAAAAAAATCAAGAATTCAGCTTTTATATATTTACAGTTGGAATAATCAAAACATCAATTAATTATAAGCACTTTGCATGAAATTATTAAAAATAGACTTGATCCTAACTCAATCCTTCAGAAGGTATTCTAAAACTTACAAGGAGATGAGATGAGTGTCCGAGTGTCCATGCCATATAAAGAGCAAATAAACACACAAACTAGTCGATGCAAGATCTTTAACAGAAATTACTAATAAAAATTATGTGACAGCACAATTAAAAAGCTCATTTCAGAATAGAGAAATTAAGTTCAATGAAGCAAAATAAAAAAATAAATAAATAAATAAAGTGACACTAAGTTATAAAAACAAAAAAATTTATTTCTTGCAAAATTTATTTATTTTGACCCTTAAAAAAAAACCCAATTGAACTTTTCCTTATTCAAAACCTATTGCATGCAACCGATAATTATAAATAAAAAAAAAAAAAAACCTGACCTGCTGAAGCTGATGGTCCCATGGAAGGAGGTTTGCGAGGAGCATTGGGAGTGGGATGATCATTAGGGTTTTTAACACCTTCTTCATTTTTCTTCTCTTTGGACAAATATTTTTGTAAGCAGTTTCCCATTTTATTTTATAAAACCGCGATATAGATAGAGAATGAAATATGTATCAAAATAATGGAATAATAGAAGAAAATGTTTTTGCTTATTTTCTTCGTCTTCACTGTTTTTTTGAAGAAAAAAGAATTTAGAAGCACATTATTATATAGAAAACCTGAATCAGAAGGGCAATGCGTAAAAGTGATCAAAATTTTGGAGGGATGTACCGCTGCGTGAAGAAGAAGACGTGCTCTTTTTTATCAAGCATTTTGGCTCACTGTTTTACCATTTATGCCCTTATGAGAACCAGTGACGGATCCAAAAATATAATTTATTAGGGTCATTTGATATACACAACAATTCATTGGGATCATTTATATATTTATTATCTAAATTGAGTAAAATATATATCATATATAATTTTAAAAAAAATAAAAAAAATTCAGGTGACTAAATCCATCATCAACATAATGACATTATTTTGAAGGGAAGGTTTGATTGTAAATAGAGGGGATGAAAGTCAGGGGTAGTTTGGGAATATGAGTGACAAATTTGGCCCTTACGGTGGTGAGTTGGAGGACATGCAGAGGGTCATGGGAAGCGTATATCTGTCTTCTTAAGATTTTATGAGAGTGACGTAATCAAGAACCAAACCCGTTGTAAATCTAAGGAAAGCGTCATCATGATGATATATTTTCTACTTTTTGTCTAGCGCATATCCGGACACATATTAATTCAGATAAAATAAATTATATATAGTAATTTAATTACCTAAAAATTGAAGGATGGAGACATGAGATTGTAAGAGGTAGGAGAGGCCGAAGAAAGTTTGGACCGAAGTCATCAAGAATAATATGAATTTGTTAGACTTGGATAAGGGTATGATGCTTGACAGAAGGAAGCGGATGGAATGTATTTATGCGAACGGCCACATTGAAATTTTATATTAATTCATGTAAACCATATCAATTCCTTAAGATTAAAACTTTGTTGTTGTTGTAATTTAATTAAATAAAAATCTATATTCTATTACAAATGGGAGAACCTTAGGTAATAGAAAACGTATATTACCATAGAAAGTAACTTAATACATATTAACATATGTTTTTGAACACACATTAGAAAAGTTATTTAAAAAAAATATATAATTCATCTTAGACGAGAAAATTGATATACAAATAGAAAGAAAAAAAACGTTATCTATCAACATGTTAACGATGATTAGTCAAATAAAACACTTGAATCAAGCTTTTAATCGGGAAAAAAATTCCAAAATGGTGAAAGTCTGAGGTTTGAATGACAAAATAAAGGTTGTGAAAGAAAGTGAAAAAGATAAAAGTTGTACAATGGCAAAATGGTCCACTGTCATATTATATTAACCAGAGGAGAAGAATATGCAATTTTGATAGGATTTTAGGAAGAAGTAATTATTCTCTATTTTTAACATTCTTTGAATGTTTCTTATCTTACATATTACTCTCTTTCTTGTGAGATCCGTTTGCTTGCTTAGAGGGAAGAGATCCGAGATTAGAACCTGTTTGCTCTGTACACATCACTCAACATATTAGAAGTAGGGGTGTCAATGGGTTCGGTTTGACCGAACTCGGCTTGTTTAGCCCGAACAAAATGTGAACGTGAGCGTGATCCTGCTCAATCTGTTTAAAGTTCACACTAGAATAAAATTAATAAAATTATAGATGTTATCAATATACAAAATTTATTTATATAATAATAGTAATTGCCAAATTTTCTAATAAAAAACAAAAGACTAGCAAATCAAAAGCCCTCATTTAATTTCTTTTGCTAATATATATTTAGCGCTCATGAGACTCACGAGTTCAATCCGAACTCACAATAAAATGTGAGTTGAGCGTAAACTTAAGGTTTGTAAATTTATTTAAGTTGAGCGTGAGCTAAACTTTTTAATTCTTTAAATTAACTAAGTATGAACTATGATAATCTCGATTCACATAACCCGATTGACACCACTAACTAGAAGTACGTTGCATTTAGCATTATGACGTGAGTTTGATTGCATTGACTACCAAGAACAATTGTGCAAAGGCTAAGGCTCCATTTGGATAGCCATTCAAGTTTTTTTTTTTGCTAAGTAAATATAGCCATTCAAGTTGGATGATAAAAATTTCATTTGAATGGAATTTGAATTTGGGGAGAGAAAATTCGAAAAGTAGAATTCTGCTGGGATTGAGAATTGTAGAATATTTGTTTGGATAGAGAAAATTTAATTTTTTTTCATTTTAATGAGGGATACCCCATCAAAAGTCCCACCTGGATGTACTTCACTATTTTTTAATGCAAGAGTTTTTTCATGTTTATTGAATTTGCACTACATGCGTGTATTGACACAGTCGACTATTACAATAACACTATTCGCACTATACAAACACATTTTTATTTGAATTCAAAAGAAAATTAATATTACAATAATAAAAAACACATTTTTTTCGATATTCAAAGGAAAAAAAATAATATTACAATATCGATAGTAAATTATGTCATTACTAAAATACAATCATCCTCTCTAGCAAGTTACCTCCTCAGCATCATATCTGATCTTTCAGTAGGCGAAAGAGGTATTACCTTCGCGGCTGAACATACTTCCTAGAACAAATAACCATTACTCCAAAATGGGATTGAACTCTACAATATGTGATTGATTGATATATTGAAAATCTATTAGGGTTAGGGAGATGAAGCAGTTTTCCAAAATTTGAAATGTGTCTAATTACCATATGTACCTTAGCTTATCAAAATTAATGTGTGCCCCAGTGTACACGTAAGAAAAACCCTTAGTTAAATTATGGGGGACGTATTTATAATTTTAAGAACAAGATTGGAAGTATTTTGTAATAACAAGAAAACCAACTAATTCCAATCTTTTAGACGTATGGAAGAGTAGATAGACTGGAATCTCACGAAGAATATCGGTTCAAGTTGGTTGCAGGGAGAGCGGAGCTATCTATTCCGGGAAGCAATGAGTACAATCTGATTTTGGAGAAACAAACAAGTGTTAGGAGATTTAGATGATATGTTAAGGACTACCGAGTTAGTTCAAACCATTCTCTTCAAGGTGAGACAAATTTCCTAGGCTTGTAAAATTCATTCAGGCCAACAGAATATTTCCTAGGTTGATATATAAAAATTCCGTTTTGACAAAAAAGAAAAGAAAAAGAAAACCAACTAATACTTTCCCACTTGCATTAAATTCCTTCCGAGAGGGCCAAAATCATATTTATGGTAATTTCCAAAAAGTAAAAAGTCAGATTATGGTAATAACAAAAAATAGATTTCCTATTTTCCATTGGATTTTTGCATTATATAACAGAGCCTCCCCCAATTTCCAAATTCTTCAAATCAATCCCATTGCAGTATAAAAAATCACCATCTTCTTCTTCTTCTTTATCTGCTCTGTCTTCAAATTTCTTGGTTCTTGATCAATTTTCAAAAAATCAAGAATGGAGTTTGAAACCCCAGTTGATGATTCATGTAATGCTTGGCAAGAAGATGATATAAAAATACCTGAATTCAATGATGATCACAATCATCGATTCTACATTGCATTTGAATCTGAATTTCTTTATCCAATGGAAGATGAAGATGATTCTCTTCTAGTAATTCCTGATTTCGAATCCATCAGCACTTCTTCTTTCCATAGTTTCTGGGCTCCCTGTAAGTTTCTTGAATCCGGAAACTTATCTTCGAATCAAATCTCCACAATGCTTACTCTAATTGGAGTTCCCCTTCATAAACAACCATTCATGGTTCACCGTATCTCCGCCGTCGTAGACGAAATTGCCAGAAAAGACTATAATCGGAAACGGAAAGTTCTCCCGATTATGGTTTCAATCAGCGTAATTGTGGATTACTACGTTGCTGAACAAGAAGATTCGAACACAATCGCTACCCGGCAAGCTTCGGAATTCGCTGAATTGAGGCGTATTCCGGCGAATGAGGCATCGATTCAGGATCTGGAGAAGGGGAAAATTCAAGAAACCAGTGAAATTAAACAATGCATGGTTTGTTTGGATGGGATGAAGATTGGGGCTGAAGTTCGATCCATGCCTTGCAACCATGGTTTTCAATAAAATTGTATCTTTAATTTGGCTTAGGGTAAGTGGGTTTTGCCCCATTTGCAGATTCCAGTTGTCTGGTTGAAGAATCAAGATTTGCTTTCTGGTGGTTTAGGGTTCTTCGGGGGGGGTCTATAGGTGTTTGGGGTTTTTATAAGAATTTCTGCACAATTCTGTCAATAATTGTTGGATGAAATGTGATGCATTAAATCCTCAATTCGTGAGAAAAATCGCTCTTTATTTTTATTTAATTATTTATATTGTTTTTATAAGATTTATAGAGTTGATGATCACCTTTGTAGTTGTGGGATGAAAAAAACAATATAAATAATTAAACAAAAATAAAGAGCTACTTTTCTCACGAATTAATCTATATATAAAAAGTGAATATTTTCATTTTTTGTTAATGATAATGAAATTGATATAGTAATAATTAATGAAAAGTAGAACTAAAAAATACACATTAGTAGTACAAATAAACTATTGGATCTTAATATCCGCATCAGCGCCACCACAAGTTGTTTCTGGGCTTCTCCTAAATTTTTAGAACAAATTATATCAGTCACATAACATGTTAATTGGCTATCAGAAATTCAGAATTGTTCAAAAGTTTGTCTGATAAATTAGGTTTCTGATAATTTCTTCATCAAAGACAACCAACTTTGTCTGAAATGTGGATATTTATTAAATAATAATACTGGTAAAATCTGTGGAGAAAAGAAAAGATCTAAAACCATAATAGAAACTAAAGAAATCTAGTTAGTAATGAATCTATAAACCATGATATGCTTGTAGGTTTCCCCTGGATTAACAATCTGGGAAGGGAAGTTGGGACGATTTACCGAATCAGGAAAACCCTGTGTCTCCAGGCAGAAGGCTGCATATTTCTTGTATATAGCGCCTTCTTTGCCCTTGGTATCCGGCAACATATTGCTAGTATAAAACTGCACACCAGGTTTATTAGACCAGAGCTCCAATTTTCGTCCCGACTTATCATCTTTCACAGTTGCAACCCTGTGGAAATGCACTTCGCTATGGTCATCAAGCACAAAATTGGTATCATATCCAGCTGGAAGCTCATTGAACTTGCTTCCGATAGTCCTCGGGTTTAGGAAATCATATGTTGTTCCTTTGACAGACTTAATTTCACCGGTGGGGATGAGTTTGTCATCGACTGGAGTGATCTGGGACGCAAAAAGTTGAATCTCGTGTGACAAGATGTCACCGCTGTTGTGGCCTCCGAGATTCCAATAAGAATGAGATGCGAGGTTGATTGGTGTGGCTTTGTTTAGAGCTTTGGCTTCCATCCTTATGCCCAGTTTATGATCACCGAGGAACAAGTATGTTACCATTACTGAAACATTTCCTGGAAAACCTGTTATCAAGCATGATTCATTGTCAACACATCACTTCAAAGAGAAAAAAAAAGCATGAGCACCAAAAATCAATGTAGATAAGCAGTTTTCACCATTTGGATAAGAAATTTTTATTTCAAGGACTTGATATTTAAGAATAGAAACAAGAATTTAGTTAAACCATAAGAAAGCAAATTCCCAAAAAAAGAGTTGCTATAATATTACCTTGTTCACCATCATAGCTGTTATAGGTGAGTGTGAGATGACTGTCCTTTTTGTATGCATACACATCCCAGACAACATCGCTGAATCCTATACTACCACCTGATAGTTAAATGATTAAACGGAAGTTATTTATCGAAATTTTCATACATATATATTAAGAGATTTGTTTAAGAGCATAACATTATTCACACAGTTGAACTACCATGGAGTGTATTTCCATGATCATTAGCAGGCAGATGGTATGTCACACCATTCAAAGAAAATTTAGCCCCTCCAATTCTGTTTGCTACACGGCCAACAATAGCACCGAAGTAGGTCGTTGTATTCTGGGGAGGAAACGGCACAAAGTAAAGACCACCACAGGTTGTCTAACTTTTAAGTAGTAATATTCACTTGCAACTTACAAGTAACAGAATAAAAGAACGCAAAAATGGCATGAGTCGCGTCTCCCAAGCAATAATAGTTCATAAGATGTACTAAATTATGATAGTATTCTATGGTTCCTTCCGAAATCTGCTAGTACATGTATAAACACAAACCTCATTCACCATTACCCAACCACCACCTTTTGCTTCCCAAAAGAAATTAAAAAAAATGAAAACCATATTGTTTAAGCCCCCTTATTAAGAAAAAACCATGCAATGTTTTATGCAATCTTACATATTTTAAAGTTACCATTTACCCTTAGTTTGCAAAAATGCATTTAATTATGATTTTAATATCTACAGAAAACATTTCAATATTCACAAATAAAAGGGGTATCTTATTCTCTTCCACAGCCTTTAATTATGAGATCTAAAGAACACATTTCAATCTTCAAAAGTAAAATTGGGTATTTTACTCTCTTCTGTAACTATATTTTTTACTCCCTCCATTCCATAATCTATGTCGTTTAGGACATGTAACGAAAATTAAAAAAATAAAAGGTAAGATATTTTGTTTGTCAAAATATTAATATTACTCTTTTACATAAGTAATGTAGTATGAAACTGACATCAGCAAGCACTAAAGAAGCCCACAACCAAATATTCATCCATAACATCAGCAGTTTCCACCAAGTCAACAAAAAAAAAACACAGAAAATGATAGCAGCGATTGCCAATTTAAAACTGACCTTGTAGTCGTCAACGGTTTCATAGCCAAGAACCACATCATCCAATTTTCCTGATAAGAATCAAAGAAAAACAAAAGTAAAACCTTTTATTGCTAAAAGATTAGATCTTGAAGAGACACCCAATTGAAAGAAGCTAAAATTAATTAGATCAATCAGCTCCAACTCTTTGTTTATTTCAGTAAATACCTTTGAAAAATCTTTTCTTTTTCATTGGGGCATTTCATCAAACAGAAAAAGCCCAGATGGGAAATCGTGATAAACTTTGAATCTAAAACTCAAAATCAATAGATCCTAGCTATAAATAACAAAAGATTTCACGAAAGAAGTAAAGGATTAGAAGCAAAACCATTTCGATCAGGAAGGATGACGGAGAGAACTCTAGCACCATAGTTGGTGATCTTGAAAGAAATGCTACCTTTTTTCAACTCATATATTCCAATATCAGTTGCCTGACAAAGATCTTTAAATAAAACTACAGAAATCAAAAGAAAGAAACCGATTGAAGAAATCTTAGCCATATTGGTAACAAGGTTGAATCAATCCTAGGAATTAAGGTACCATATATATAGAGAACAGAGAATAGGGAAATTGGAGAGAGAAGTGGGAGGGATTTGATTAGAATCAATCCTAGGAATTTTCGGTATATGGATAAGGATGAAATTTGATAGGACAGATCAGATTTTAACAAATTGTTGCATGAAAACTGAAGATATCCCCAAGAACATGCATAACGCTTACCTAATATATTCCATAAGATAGAACAAAAAAGAGTATCAGGTCAACAATAAGTTCATAAGAAAACAATTTCCTCATATGGATAAGTAAGGTCCATTCGATCATGTGGTACAAAATGAAGAGGGACAATTATGTAATGACGTGACTAATTTTGAACTACAAGATCATGTGATCTGATCCATGTAAAAAAAAAAAAAAAATTTATATTGTGGAACACATGTTAAACATCAAATCAAAGATTTGACAATTGAGACGTTTATTTCTGGAATAGATGTTAACATATTGAAATAGGACAATATTAGGCTCCTCAAATCGATTGACTAAAAATTGACTCAAATCGATTTTCGAACAATTGTACCATTTTCAACATTTTTTTTTACGCCCGTTGGGCGATTGCTCCCGAGGGGGAGAGAGCGGAGAGTACCCTAGATAGGGAGATTGTAGCATGCCCTATGCCTGGAGAGGGAATTTAGCCTCATAAAGAGGAGAAATTATTTGCCCCACTTGGGAAGATATGAGAATCGAACACGGGACCTCTGGCTGTGTTCGGGTAGCCTTACCACACGAGCTACCCGATTCCCATTACCATTTTCAACATTAAGAGGCCTTTTCTTTTTAAAAAAAAATCAAAAATCAAAAATCAAAATTCAAGCTTAGAAATTAATGTTCCAAGATTACTTTTTCAAAAAAAACAATTAATGAACCATCTTTAAAAATATTTGTTCTTCCACAATGAACAAATTAATGTTCATTTTCGAAGCATTTTTTAAAAGTGGTCGGAAATCACTGTTCATCATTTTTTAAATTTTCCAGTGCTTGAGAACAATGCTTTCTCTCAAATTCAATATAAACAATATACTACTCATTTCATAATCATTGTGCTAAAGTTGTCGGAAATTATAATTTACATTTATCAGCATAATGAATTACACATCAGATAGAAAAGAGAAAGAGACAGTCCCCGGTTTCTCGAAGGTGAAAAACAAAAATATTTCTTCTTTTCTTATTCATTCATTCTTACTATATCATCTTCATTCAAGAAGAAGAAGAAAAATAAAAAATTAGAAAAAGATACAAGATAAGGGGATGGCAATTTGGTCATTGCTCCGTCGCCCCGTCCCGCCTCGTACTGAGAAAAGGGCGGGGCGGAGCTGCTCCGTGGACAGAACGCATCGAGTTTTAGATATGATGTTTGTCCCACCCCGCCTCATTCCGACCTGTTTGAAAATAATAATAATAATAATAATATATATATATATATATTTATATATGGTAATTATATTTGGGAAAAGAAAAATAGGAAAATGATTTACTCCTAGAATTTTGGGGATAGAAACCCTAAACCCCCAAATTGAGGGTGTTAAATGACTATCTTACCCCCTGTTAGTATAAGGGATTCACCCAACTATAAGGGCAAAAAGGTCCAAAAAACTATTTTAGCCAATAATTCTAGTAGTCTAGCAAGGTCCAAGAAAATATTAGCTAATTATATTACTTTTGAAAAATTGGACGGGGCGGGGCGGCAGGTTTTGGTATCTAGAAACCCGCCCCATTGCCATTCTTAGATGACATTCACAAGAACCTTGAAAACTCATTTACATTCCCAAAGCATCATTAATGGGGATTTGCATGGGCTTGGCCCACTTTTTTCAATTTCGGTCATGGCGTAGCTAGAAAAAAGTGGAATGACATTTTTTGTCATAGCTGAGTCCCACTTCAGTCCAGAGCCATACTGGAGTGGGGACTTTCAGGTCCCTAGTGACGTGCGAGCTTTTTCCCATCGCAGCGATGCTGCGTGGCCCGTAAACGAAGTCTCCTTTCTGTTATGAGAACGAAGTGGGGACTTCCGTCCTCACCGTGAAACTTTTTTTTTGGGATGAATTTTTTGCTTTGTTGTGCGCACACTCTCCCACTTTTTGTCTTTTTCTTTCTCTTTCTATTTTTTCTTTTTTCTTTTTTCTTTTGTTTTCTTTTTTTTTCTTAAGGTTTAATATATATGGTTTCAAAGGTTTAATATATATATATATATATATATATATATATATATATATATATATATATATATATATATCACAGTTATTTTGCTACATTTGATACATATGCTTTCTTGTCATGACCTCTTTCTCTTTTTCTTTTGTTTTCTTTTTTCTTAAGGTTTAATATATATCACAGTTATTTTGCTACATTTGATACATATGCTTTCTTGTCATGACCTCTTTCTCTTTTTCTTTTGTTTTCTTTTTTCTTAAGGTTTAATATATATATATAGACACACACACACACACACTAGCAAAATACTCGTGCTATGCACGGTGAGAGATCACAAAATAAAAAAATTATATTGTTCATACTCAATAACTGTGAACAACATATTTATGGTATGTACTCTACATTGAAAAAATTGAAACATGTTATATTATATACACGGAATAAAAATATTCTAAAGTAAACTACAATTAATTTTTGTACAATTATATTTTTGCTCATTAAATTGAATGCTTTCATCCAGAGTAATTATATAAAATAATATATGATATGTGCACCATGGCTCCAATGCGGAACAGCTATTTGTTCCTCATGTGCGGGATGAATTCTCAGTCTAGGATTAAATATTTTACGGTTGAGATTGATTTAAAAAAAACACTTGTTCTGATTATGAGAATAATTGTTATGCGAACACTGACCTTTACCAAAAAACGCTTGTTTTGCCTTGAAAATTTGTTACGCATGTGTCAAAAAAGCAATTGTTCCACATAGGAACTGAACTGGATAATGTGAATACTAACTGTTATTGAATAACGTCAATACTTTAACACATTTCTAATAGATATATACATTCAAAACGGCTCCAATTGCATTTCTAACGAATGCATTATAAGGAGGAATAAAATAATATATACAATTTCTTTATTATCAATGTACTTGGAAGTCATATAGTTACAATCAAGAAGTCAAATCTAGAATAGATATAAAGAACAAATCTCACAACATACATATAAAAGAGCTGATATTCTTTTTTGTTTCCCTAAATCACAAGAAAAATCGTAAGAAATGTCAATAAAATCACTTTCTTTGACTTGCACTAACAAATTAGGTAGAAGAAAATGAGGAGGGTACAAATTGCATATTCAATTTAAGAAAGATATACAGTAAACATTCTGAACTTATGTTACTCATGGTTAAAAATATTTCTAGCCCTGATAACCCTAACAAACCCTAATAACACTAACAACCTCTACTCCTAAGTATTAGGATTTGTTAGGATTATTAGGGTTTGTTAGGGTTAGTAGGGTTTGTTAGGGTTAGTAGGGGTTGTTAGTGTTTTTAGGGGTTGTTAAGGTTATCAGGGTTAGAATTTATACTCCTAAGTAGTTAATTTGGAGTCAATGGGAACATGTTTTAATGACAGCGTATTCTCATTAGGGACCATAGTTTGTATTTACTTATTGAATTTTAAAAGTGGTTTGTGTTTGTCCTTATTATTTTCTCATTTGGTTCCCCTTAAAGGATATGATAAACATTTATATATCTTTCCTAAAGTCAATTTTTTGTATGTATTAGGAAAATACAAATCTAGTGTTATGAAAGGGTTTTAGGGTTATTAGGGTTTGTTAGGGTTAGTAGGGGTTGTTAGTGTTATCAGGGTTTGTTAGGGTTATCAGGGTTAGAATTTATACTCCTAAGTAGTTAATTTGGAGTCAATGGGAACATGTTTTAATGACAGCGTACTCTCTCTTGCGAGTTTGACATCAAGACTAAAAGGGTTATTAGGGTTTGTTAGGGTTAGTAGGGGTTGTTAGTGTTATTAGGGTTTGTTAGGGTTATCAGGGGTAGAATTTATACTCCTAAGTAGTTAATTTGGAGTCAATGAGAACATGTTTTAATGACAGCGTACTCTCTCTTGCGAGTTTGACATCAAGACTAAAAGGGTTATTAAGGTTTGTTAGGGTTAGTATGGGTTGTTAGTGTTATTAGGGTTTGTTAGGGTTATCAGGGTTAGAATTTATACTCCTAAGTAGTTAATTTGGAGTCAATGAGAACATGTTTTAATGACAGCGTACTCTCTCTTGCGAGTTTGACATCAAGACTAAAAGGGTTTTAGGGTTATTAAGGTTTGTTAGGGTTAGTAGGGGTTGTTAGTGTTATTAGGGTTTGTTAGGGTTATCAGGGTTAGCATTTATACTCCTAAGTAGTTAATTTGGAGTCAATGAGAACATGTTTTAATGACAGCGTACTCTCTCTTGCGAGTTTGACATCAAGACTAAAAGTGTTTTAGGGTTATTAGGGTTTGTTAGGGTTAGTAGGGGTTGTTAGTGTTATTAGGGTTTGTTAGGGTTATCAGGGTTAGAATTTATACTCATAAGTAGTTAATTTGGAATCAATGAGAACATGTTTTAATGACAGCGTACTCTCTCTTGCGAGTTTGACATCAAGACTAGTACGCACCTCCTGTAATTTCTCCACTCTACTAAAAAAATAATAAAATAAATAAACAATTTGGAGAATGTTCCTTGACAAACTAGACTCTGTGACTTAGAAAAATCTGGGGTGGACAGGTCCCAATGGGACTGTATAACCTGAATTGAGGAGGGGCCTACCCTACAGGTGGGTCATGCATCAAAATATGTGAGAGAATGTGTGAGCCATGTCCCATGCACTAGGTGCATGCCATCCCTTCCCCCGTGCCCGTATGAAAAGCACTTCGATACTCGTAAGTTTTTCACTTACGTGTTAATTATGTGTAATTAAATTTTTTCACGACTTGTTACATTGACTTGAATTTATTTTGCTCGATATGAGATTTTGAACAATTTATTTTTTCATCACGTATTACGTGCTATATTTGATTAACGTTTTATTGATGGGCGTTTCACTGGTGTATCATAATCGGGGGTGTAGTTGTAAATCACGTAGATTAATAAGTTAATTAGATGTGGGATTGGTATTAGAATTAATTAGGAATTTTATTTGGATTAGGAAAGTTAGTATAATATAAATAATATATATAGAAAATCACATCAATTTAATAAGGAATTAAATAGGGGTTAGTTAATAAAATAATATAAGAAATGATTTAAAAAATTAAAAAGGAAAGAAACAGTGGATATGACTCAATTTTTTTTCTTTTAAAATGTCAATCTCATTTAAGTGTATACTAGAATACATTATCTAATATATTATTAAAATTATTGTATATATAGTAGTGCTATTGTAGTAAAATCAATTAATGTGTTTAAAATAATCATATTACTACATTAAAAAATGTCTAAAACATATGTGTGTGTATAAATATATATATATATATATATATATATATATATATATATATATATTAAACCTTTTTTTTTAAACCATATATATTAAACCTTAAGAAAAAAAAAGAAAACAAAAGAAAAAGAAAAAAGAAAAAGAGAAAGAGAAAGAAAAAGACAAAAAGTGGGAGAGTGTGCGCACAACAAAGCAAAAATTCATCCAAAAACAAAAAGTTTCACGGTGAGGACGGAAGTCCCACTTCCGTTCTCATCTCAGAACGGAGTGGAGCTTAATTCGCGACGTACGCGCAATGCAGCGTAGGGAAAAAGGCTCACACGTCAGTGAGCGGAAGTCCCCACTTAGTTATGGCCGAGACGAAGTGGGACTTCAGTTATGGGACAAAAAATGTTTGTCACACTTTTTGAGTCTTAGTATCACGATCGAAATGGAAAAAGTGGGCCAAGCCCATGCAAATCCCTCATTAATGCACTGAAAAAGTAGATGAACTAATTACTTACAAATGCTTTTTACAATTTGACTACAGCGCGGAACACCAAATGTTTCACACCGTGCGAATTATTTGGTGGTCGTCAGGTCAAGAATTGAATGGCTGAAATCATTTGGCTTTATACTTTGTCAAGATAATTATTGAGACCTAAATAATCTCTGTCGTTAGTTTCTTTATTCAACGGCCACCAAATATTTCGCACGGTGCGCAACATTTGGTGTTCTGCACTATATCCGGATTGACATTTTCCATCCTTTTTGTTTCTTCCTTTCATGACTTCATACACCAAATACCACTATCACAATTTCGGTACATATCTATTCACCAATTGCACGTAAAATCCCTATATCTTTTGTTAACTGCTTACTCTAAGTCCCTCTAAGGTTGTGAATTGATTACCCTAAAATCTCTATAAAATATTATTTTGATCCCAAATTTATTTTATAATTTATAAATTGAACAATTTCTTCTTAGGTATATTTTTTAAATTTACAAATTTACCCCAGATTTTTTATTTTGTAGCCAAATTAAAAATATTGTTTGTTAGAACACTAAGTATTATAACACTTAGTCTAAAACCTTATGTGTTAAGAAATTAATAACACTAAATACTATAACAATGATTAGATTACTTGTTAATAAATAATTAGAATTTGTGTTTGTGTTTGTGTTTGTTATAACACAATGACTTATAAAACACCGGTTAAAATGGAAAACGAATATATGCAATAGAAACAATGATCCTCAATATACTAAGTATTGTAGAGTTACTTAAACACATATTATGATTATATTACTTGTTAATATATAACGTTTGAGAAATGAAAAACGAATCACAACACTATAACAATGATTATTAATACTATAACATTATGTAGATTAGTGTTTGTTAGAGTTACTTAAACATTATATAGATTAGATACATATAACACATGTTAAAGGAAGAATGAATCTAAATACTCTAATAATTATCAGATTACTTATTAATATAAAATTAGAATTAGTGTTTGTTAGAATACAATGTATTAGAACACTTAGTCTTACAAAACACTGCTTAAAAGTAAAACGAATATAAATACTATAACAATGATACTCAATATACTGAGTAAAGTATAATTACTTAAACAAATATAATAATCTATAAACAGTGGTTGTTATTAACATTATAATATTATTTAAGTAGGATTTGAATGACTTATACTATTAATTAATTTTTCTAATATATATGATCTTAGTTAATTAATTAATTTTAAAATTTATATACTACTTAAATTTGTTAACAATAATAATATTTAAATTTGTTTTCAACATTCATTTTTTTCTTTTCTCAAATTTCTTTTCTTGGAGAAAAGGGGATTATTAAAGAAAGGCCACCAGAAAAGGTGATTATTAAAGAAAAGAAAAAAAAGAAAAAAATTGAATCTTTGATAGTGTCATCATTTCTCCACCAACGACCAAAACCCTCCTCCTATACTGAGGTCAACGAAGCCACCGCCGGTTTCCCTCTATTTCATGTCATTTCATAATACAGTGATAATTACTGTTAGAGTGTTTTCAAACAACTGTGGTTATTGTTTATCATCTTCTCCAAGCATATACGGAGGTTAATTGGCGGTTAACCGGAGTTCTACCGATGTTTAATATTCATCGTCTTCTCTAAAAAAATTAATGGACAACTCTTGATCATTTGATGAAAATGAAAAAGGAAGAAGGAGAGAGATAATATAGTAGAATATGTTGGTAGAGTAGAGAATTTAAAAAAAAATTTAATTTTAAAAAACACCGAAAAAGTTATGATAGTAATTTGATATGCTTAATTTGGGGATTTAGCCATTCTAGTCAATGTTTTTGAGGAGATAGGCATTTTCCATTGAAATAAGTGTCAAAAATAGCTGTTTCGATCATCAAATTTTTTATCCGACAGTTAACAAGTATTTCGTATGATGCAGAAAAATATTTGTTTGCACCGAACAAACTTAAAGAAGACAGCTATTGTACTGCCGCTCATTTTAATTCGCAGATATTGTACATGGTGAAATTTTAAATAAGTGGAGGACAACTTTTGATTTAACTATTCAAATTAACTAATTAATCGAACTGAACAAGGCAACTAAGATTAAAGGTGTCCTGCCCCAGTGGGGCAGGTGTCTGCCCACGGTAGTGGGTTCAATACCCTCCGCCTACATGCGGCAAGCTTTAATCTCCCTTTTTAGGCTTATCTCCTCCTCGTCTGAGGCAGTTCTCTCCTCCTCGTAGTGGGTTCAATACCCTTCGCCTGCATGCAACCGCCCAATCGGACTTCCAAAAAAAAGAACAAGTCAACTAAGATTTAGATAAGTGGATGCCTATCCGCAAGGGTAGCCCAGTTGGTTCGAGGGTGGTAGATTATGTACAAGGGCGCCAGTTCGAATCTTGGCAGTGTGGATGTTTCAACCCTCCAATGTGGGGGTGGCTTCTTGCGGTGGACTAAGACAAGGCCTCCCACCAATCGAACAGCTGGGTCACCTTGATTTACATCCTCCACAATGCCTGTCGGATCGTGTGGTGGGGGCCCTGGGGGCGTGGGTGTCGCCTTTTGTGTACAAGATAAGTGGATGCCTATTATCAATGGCTAGTGATATTGCCAAGGCAATTTTCACCCTACCAAGGCAATCTTCGTTCAAATGACTATTTTAGCCTTTTGTCAAAATGAAAAGTCTTTTTTGTTGTTTCACTAATCCAGAAAATTAGGTAAAAACCTCCTAATTTGATGTCTAGTGTGACAGATTTGCCATAAACAGAAGAAGATCCATGTCTTCTTCCTTATCACGATTATTCTGGCAAATTTTCTTCTTCGATATGTAATAATATTCGTATCATTTCAATTTTGAGAAACACTATTTCTTTATAAAGGAGAAATTCTAATCCTCGTTTGAAAGACTTCAGACAAATAATATAAACATATCAAAGAATTAGAAGAATATTTGTTGTCTTGCTAGTTTGAATAACAAAAAAAGAACAAAATGTTAGTGTTGAATTGCTTATAAGATTTATTATATTACACTCGTTCTAAGATTTATTATATTAGGATTAAAGTTATCTGAATTACCCTTTATTAATGAATTAAGTTTTTGAAACAATAAATATTTGAACAATTAATTAAGAGATAAGATTAAAAAAAAGAATAAATATTTAGTGATTTATAAAACAATGTGGTAATTATTTTTAAACAAACCTATTTTGGTAATGTAACTATTATTATAAAATGAAGGTAGTAAACTATTTAAATTACATGAATAATTATTACTTTAATTTCTAATCGTCAAATAAAAAAATAGTATTTTAAATTTTGTCAACATTTTAATAATAAAAACGAGTTGGAACATCAAAGATATTTTTGAGTTATCTTTTTTCTTATTTGAGGAAAATGTTTTGAAGTTTCTTTGAAAAAATGGGAGAAGAACAAAAGTTGCTAAGCCATAAGGAATGATTTTATAGGTCACTTTCTTTAGGGATAGGACACTGTGGAATGAAATGGATAAATATATAATTAAAACGGTAGTTTACTTGCTACAGAAACATAATCAAATATGTAAAATTTCTTAACTTAAAATATGTATTTTTAATCATTCAATAATAATTTGGTGATCGAGTATTTCATTCGTAATTTAGGATATGATGATCCATCTTTAATGATAACTCTTTAGAAGAGGAATTTAGATTATGATAACTATATCTTTAATTGCATTTGGTTTCAAAGTTTAGATCAAAATTTCTTTAAATAGGTCCCATTTCTCTCTCAATTTTTACATTTTTCAAACAAAAAGTCCAAATACATCCAATCATCGTTTATTTATTTATTTATTTATTTTTATAACGGGTAACAAAGTCTTGATTTGATTTGACAATGATTAGGTATTTTTTGTTCATGAATGATACTGACTCAGATTCTCTGTGACATATTCTTTGACATGTTGATCACGGATACTTATATTTATAAAACCTAAACTAATATAAATAAATTTTAGGGGTTAATCAATAAACGTTAAGTGTGAATATGATTATAATTAAAAATATAAGAAAGAGTGTCACTGATGATACGGTGTTGTACGGATTCAAGTTATTTCTTTACACTTGGCTTGTTGGAAATGATTTGGCATTTTTATACATGAATGATTTGACAATTTTGTTTCATGAATTCTGTTTTACCTTTCTTTTCTTGTTTCCTTTTGCGAGTTATTTCCTTCTTTTTGCACTTCATATACATCTACTGATGCATGGCCGTATGAATAGAACACGAGACCTAAGGTAACATTTTATCAAAAACTTATATTGAAAATTTATTATTTTTCGACTGCAAAAATACTTTTTAAAGTTTTATATTCAAGATATTTTAATAAATTATTTTCAATAGATAATATATCTAAATCATTTAATCTATCTTGTGACATAATTGATCTTAAATAAGATTTTATTAGTTTTAATTTTAAAAAAACTTCTTTCAGTAGAAGCAACTGTCACATGTATGATTAAAAAATTTGTTAGATTGAGCGTAGAGTAAAGAATAAAGAGAATAAAAGACTCCAAATTGTTAGGGATGCAAATGATGGAAGATATAAAGCCATTGAATTTTTATAATTTTAAAGTGAATCTCAGCGGGTTTAGGCTAGGCCTATGTAAAGTGAATCTAATTTATTTAGTTTTTGTTTGAAGTGAAGTTTTAATTAAAAAATAAAAATTTGGGGCCTCTATTTTATGGCAAAAAATCCTCTGTCCCTGTGTGTATCCCCAACCAATCACAATTCACCATGTGTATATATAATTGGAAAAAATATTTATATAGTAAATTCTGATTCGTTGGGGACAGGAATGGGGACAGAGGATTTTCACCCCTATTTTATGGGGGCCTGAGGCAATGATATAAGTTGCCTCATGGCTGACACGACTCTGTTGACAATGTCAGATCTAAAATATTTAACTTCGGATCTTTCTTTTTTTAAAATAAAAAATAATGTAGGTGGTGTATAAATATTGAAGATGGCCATACTTTTGGTTACAAATTGCCATAAAGAGTAAGAAAAAAAATGGGAAAATGACCTTAATGGTCCTCAAAGTATTTACCAATACAAGCTAAGGTCCCTAAAGTATTTCGACTTCCCATAAGGTCCTGAAACTATTTACGCAGCTTTTAAGTAATCCTACCACCACTTTGGACGGTGGTTTCCGGCCAAGCATTATCACGCGCAAAGCACGTGAGTTAGTTTAAGGGGTAAAATCGTCAGAAAATGTTAATAGAACATCCGAATCGTTTTCATTCCTCAATTGTTTTCATTCTTCATTCAAAGTCTGGGTTAAAGTAAAAAAAAACCCTAAATCGTTTTCATTCTTCATTCAGATTTTGGAGAAACCAAGAATCCCCTCTCAGATTTTTGACTGCATTCTTTTGTTACTCGTTGAAGAAGAAACAAATTTCCTAATGGGAAATTCTCCTAACAGTAAGTATCTAATTTGTAGTGATTTTACTTTCTGAAATTGAAAGATTTGTTAGTTTTCTTTGTTGAAATGTTGTTTATATAGTTATATAGATCTTGATAATGATGTATTTGTGGTCCATGAGTATATTTTTTGAAAAGTTAATACCTTTTTTGTTTGTGGTGACCCAAAAAACGGTATTTGTTGTTTGTTTGCTTTTGTCTGAATGCTGAATATGGAATATTTAATTTCTTGTGGTCCCTTTGTGTTACTTGATTTCGGAACAAATGATGTCGAGTTTACTGTGAAGGCATATTATGGGGGAAATTGTGGGGACCACTTATCATGGTGGTGATGTTGAGTTTTTTAGAAGTGCAACAGAGAAAAAATGTCATTATTTTTCTTGGATGGGCTTGCATTCAAACTAGGTTATAAATTGCATGTAATATACAACTGGAAAGTAGTTGTGAATGGTGATGAAGAATGGTTTAGGTTATTGTGTGATGAGGATATAGATAAACTAATAAAATATGGTGAAGATAGTGGTGTTGTAGAAATTGTTTTCCAGTCTTTGGATAACAAACCAATGGTGTTTCCTCATAGAGTACCATTTGTGTGTGATGCATACTGTAATGCAGGTCACTTGTTTTTTGATGATGAAGATGGCAATCATCCCCAGAAAACTGTTGCTCCTAAGGCAAGACTGAAAAAATTGGATGTGAAGAAAAAGGCAATTCCGAAGCCAATGCAGAAAATACATGATTTAGAACCTGATACTACCATGGAGGAGCAACAAACTCAGCAAAATGATGTGTTTGAGCAGCAAACTGAGGAGTTTCAACAGCAAACTGAGGATTATCAGCAGCAAACTGAGGAGTATCAGCATCAAACTCTTAATGATGAAGAAGAACATGTTATAGATAGGTTTGAGAAAATACTCATTATTATGATGTCTTGAGTGATGATGATGCTATCAATGTAGATCATTACATTGATTTTGGTTTGGAAAATGTGGACTTACCTGAGTTAGATAGGACTGAATTAGAGGTTGAAGAAGTTGTATTCCATGACCCAGACTCTGCTGAATATGTACCTGATGAAGTACATGAGAATTATGTAGCAAATGAGGTACCAGAAACTGAGGCTACAGAAGGGCCAGTACAGCCTAATGAAGTTGTGCAAAAGAAGAGAAGGAATCAATACTTAGTTCCAAAAGGGGATGAATTTGAGATGTTTGCTGGAAATGATATTGTAGTGGACAAGTCAGATGATGAGTGTAATTCCATTGATGAGGAGGATTATTGTTACCAAGCCGATGAGACATCTGATGAGGACAGTCTGAATCCAAAAAAACCTCAGTTTGACACTTATAAACACATTGAAGGTATAATCAATGATCCCAAGTTTAGACCTGGACTTCAGTTTACTTCAAAGGATGCTCTGAAAAGAGCAATTGCAGACCATGGTTTGAAATGGGGTAGACCAGTAAAGCTAGAGAAAAATGATAAGATAAGGCTCAAAGCTGTTTGTGATGGAAAGAATTGCATTGGGAGGTATATGCAATACTTTGGAACAGTTTGTTGTAGACCTGGAGCAGAAGAATTGCACTTGCAAAAAATGGGAGTTGAGTGGCATCCCTTGTGTACATGCTGCTGCTGCTCTAGGAATGATGAGGCAAAATTTAGAGGATTATTTGGATATGTGTTACAACAAAGAGGTGTATTTGAAGGCTTATACACCAATTGTTTATCCAATAAATGGACCAAATATTTGGCCTGTTACTGGTAAACCAGAACTACATGCTCCACCAAAGCTGAAACTGCCTGGCAGACCAAAAAAATCAAGAAGAATGGAAAATGATTAACCAAAATCAGGTAATAGTGCTAGGAAAAAACTGTGTAGAGCTGGTTTGGGGACAAGAACATGTAGGAAATGCCATCAACCTGGGCACAATATCAGAAAGTGCCCAATGCCTCATCCACAATCAGTTCATGATGAAGGTAATGCTGATTTTGCACCATCCAACATGAATAAGTGTAAGCAATGCCAACAGGTGGGACACAATAGAAGAACATGTCCCATGAATAAGGAAGTTGAACCAGAAAGAAATGCAAATATTCATGTTCAAGTTGAGAAAAGTCAACCTGAGTCCAGCACTACCCAACCAACTCAGTCTTCTCAGGTAATACATCGTATATGTGGATATGTTGTACTTGTTTTGCTAAGTCCATAACAATTGACCTGGTTTATGCAGGTAACTGGTTTGTCGGCAAGTCAAAGAAAGTGTTCACTTTGCCAACAAACAGGGCACACAAGGACTAAATGTCCATCTGAAAGAGGGAGGCTCAGAAGATCACTAAGGAAAAATTGAAGATCAAGTTGGGGGCTGTTTTTTTTATTTTTTTGCTAAGTAGATGATTATGGCGTAGTATTGGTCTTGTATGAACCTTTAAATGCCTTTACTATTTTGGTTTAAAATGGTTGTGTATTGGTGTTATATGAACCATTGAATGCAGTGTTTTGGTAAATATAGATGACAGTTTTTTGGTTAAAATGAATAATAAGGGGTTGGTAAGGTTTTTTATTAAGATTTTTGGTTACTGTTTTAGTTTATAACCGTTGAAATTATTGTGACTTTTTTGCCCCTACTTGATATGGGGATGCTGTTAATTGGCCTGGAATCACCGTCCAAAGTGGTGGTAGGATTACTTAAAAGCTGCGTAAATAGTTTCAGGACCTTATGGGAAGTCGAAATACTTTAGGGACCTTAGCTTGTATTGGTAAATACTTTGAGGACCATTCAGGTCATTTTCCCAAAAAAAATCAGTATAATCATATCTATATTCAAGCAAGAATCTGATTCAGCAACAAGGATTTCTAAATTATACAAAAAAACAAAATTACATGAAGAATGATTCTTGAAACTGAATCATCATTTTATCTATGATCTGTTATGTATTGAAACATTTGATCTGTGTATGTCCCCAGCATGAGTAAGCATATAACAATTCCAGTTATTACAAAAAAGTTTAATGTTTTTTTTTATGAATATTTAATGTTTTTCTTTCTTTCATTTCATTTATCTGTTTTAACCAAACTCATATTTGTTCCTTGTCAAGGTTGTTAAAAATAATTCTCAATCCTTATTCAAACACGGGTAGCCCAAGTGGTAAGGCTACCCGAACACGGGCGGAGGTCCCGTGTTCGATTCCTATATCTCCCCATAATGGGGCAAATAATTCTTCTCCTTATGAGGCTTATCTTCCCTCCCCAGGCGTGGGGCATGCTTCAATCTTCTCTATCTAGGATACTCTCCGCTCTTCCCCTTCGGAGGCAATCGCCTTCGGGAGCTCAAAAAAAAAAAAAAAGGTCATTAAAAATGAGATTCTACGTAAAAATGAAAGAGAAGTTCAAAATCGTAAACTCGTGAATCGTAAAATAAATCGTAAGATCATGCAAAATAATTAAAATATATACTATTTAAAATATAAATAATAATAAGTAACATGTAAAACAAATCATATAGTCCAACAATATGAGAAAAGTGAATAAAACATAATCTCACTATTTATCATATTTACCACTCCAATAATGAATGTCATCCAGGAGAAAGAATAATGGTGCGATTTTCAAAGTTGAGACAATAATGAGAAAAATTATGGGTAAAAAGTGTCTGCGCCCCTTAAATTTTTCTTGATTTTAATTTTTTATCCTGAATTAAAAAACGCAAAGTTCTTAATCCTAAATTTTTATGGAGTTTTAATGTTTCCCTTTCCATCAAATTCCACCGTTAAATCTAACGGAATAGTAACATGTGACTATCACATGACTCAACTTATGAACATTTTGAGAAAAATAGGTCATGGCCTAAAAAAATTCAAAATAAAATAAGAAAAATGCGCCGAATTTTTTCTCATATTTTTTTTTGGTATACGTATTTGGTTATGAATTTCTCAATTTTTTTCAAATAACATGAGAATGGACCAAATACATATTACTAGTAGTATGTTATATATTTTTTTTGACAGAAGAGCACAATATATTTTTCTTTAAATAGAAAATGTAAAGATAAATGTTTGGACGAAGTGCTATTTATTTTAGATTGTTTACTGACTTTTTAGAGTACAGTAAGTTGATTACCTTTTAGCTGTTTGCTTAACCCATTTTGAATTTTTTTAAGTAATAATCTATTTTTTCTTAAAATGCCCTTAAGTTAAGTCACATGAGAGTCACGTGTTGCTATTCCGTTATATTTAATGGTGAAATTGGATGAAAATGGAAACATTAACACTCCATAAAAGTTCAGGGTAAAGGACTTTGTGTTTTTTAGTTCAGGGTTAACAACCAAAATTGAGAAAAGTTTAAGGGGGCGTGAGCACTTATTACCCAAAAATTAATTATAGGCACGTTAGTCAATTCTATTACTATATTAATTTGTGTGAAAAGTTAAAAGTCATTTATTTTGAATCAGAGGAGAGTATAAAATTTTACCATCAATATATTTTAACATTTCATTCTCAATACATAATATGGCCGATCTATTTAATTGATCTTGGGGTCGTCCTACTTTACTTATTCCATTCAGAAAAAAAATAACTCTCTCATAAAATATACTAATTTTTCAGGACTTTTTAACTTACTCGTTTCATTAAAATATAATAAATAAATAATTTATTTACCATAAACACATTAGAATTTTTTTACCACCTCAGTCGCCTATAGGATAGCCACGGCCCTGCAAAAAACTTCACCGAGGATTCGAACTGAAATTACCAACATTTTTCTTTTTTTTTTTGAAGGAGAAATTACGGGCTCTTAAAATAACACTGAATTTGTATAATGTGTCAATCATGTCATGTTTTTTTGGGGGACATACATTTTTGGCATGAACGGTGTGATACCCAGGACTTTTTACTTATGCATTTTGCATGCTTCACATTTAAATTTGCATGATTAGTATGTTTAAGTAATTTTATCATACGATTTAAGTGTTATTTGTTGCACTTAAGTTATGTTATGTGTTACTTTTTGTGATTGGGAGTGTGAGGACATAAGTGTTGAAGACAGAAAGTTTAGGGACTTGATTGCAGGGAATATAGAGGGGTTGTGACTGGCTTTTATGGGTTTTATGGCAGCTCTTTTGTGGGAGACCATGGGATGGGGGTTACAAGTGTTGAAGTGAATAAAAGAGAGGAAAATGAGTGAGAATAAAAATCTGGCAGAATAGATAGTATGTGGGAGATTCGATTTTGACATAGTAATTGATTGGAAAAGCTACGTCTGGGAGTTCACGGATCAGCGTTTGGAGTTGTGTTCCATGAGTAATGTAAGTTTGAAGTTCAGTGTTTTCTAGGTTGGCGTAAAAACTGGGCAGAAAGCTTTCTTAGTGTTTGAAGGCCTTAACGACGTCCGTTTCCGACCCGTAGATATCAAAACGAAGATATTGAAATTTCCTATGAGTGAGCGCTGATGGGGAGGAATTTCGAGTTCTAAGACGAGAGATATCGCTGTTTGAGCGTGGCTGATTTTTCTGCTACGAATTTCTGCTTTACTTTTGTTGAATTTGTGAATTCAGTAAGGTAAGGATCCTACCCCCTTGATTTTCGAACTCTAAATTACATATTTTCACTACCTTTAAGTTTGGTTATCAATTATAAATTATTTTTATATGTTTTTTATATAAAATTGGATGAAGTTATAGATGTGTCGTATTGTATATGTTCTTTAGATTATGTTGTTTATAAATTGTTTCATATATGTTAAATTGCTATATTATACTTGATTAAATTCTGTTTGGAGTCTTTCATATGCTTTGGTTAGTCGTCGTCGTCGTTTATCTAGTTTTGGTCGACCGAGTCGTCGCCCCCATTCGAGCTCTTGTTTTTTAAAGATCTGTAGCAGGATACGTCCCCATTTATATCGCCGGAACCCGTGAGTTCACGATAATTATGTATGTGGATATGTATGGCCCGGACTCTAGCGGGAAAAATAAGTTGGGGCTGCTAACAGTAAATTGTGGAGCTCATGCGTGAGCAATGACACAATGGACGTATTCTTGATTGTTGGCCTATGTCCGAGGGAAAGATTCAACTGGACTTCTGATTTCTGTGTGACCTTTCTTCAGTGGGTTATTACATGGGGACTGTTTGCAGTGTAAATTGTGGAGCTCATGCGTGAGCAATGACACAATGGACGTAGTGTCATAGCAATAACTATGTTCGTAATGTCTAAGCAAATTGAGTAATCGAGTATAATTATTTAGCTTAAATGTTGTTTTTCACTTATTTGGTCTTTGTTCGTTTTATACTCGATTGTTTGACAAAACTATTGGTTTGTAGTGCATGAGTAGTATTGGATGCTCATGACATGAATTCCGATTTGAGATGTCAGATTTGATAAGTATAGTCTAACATTTGTTTGGGTCATATCTGATACTTGGTATTGAGTCTTTTAACTTGTATTTTAGGTTGGGACTGATTTGGTGCAAGATAGTACACTTGTGTACAAGTTTTGCACTTGTTTTTCTAATTTTCATAAGTCGCGGTTCCTTCGGTCGTCCGATTTGTGTACTAGTCGACTGGAGCCTCTGTTTTCTATTTGTGTGCTTTTGGGATATCACCGGTTGACCGAACTGAGGGTGTGGTCGATCGGAAGGTCATAGTGCAGCTGTGCAGATTCTGTTATGTTCTGTTTCTGCTCTGTTCTGCTCTGCACTGCACTGTACTGTCCTGTCATGCATTTTGAGTCTCGTGAAGTTTGTATTGTGTCGTGTCAAAAGCGTATTTTCAAAATGGGTATTTTGGGAAATGGGAAATGTATTTTGAGTCTTATCTGTTACTTCATCCCAAGGGTATGGGATTCTTACTGAGTCTCGCAGCTCAGTCCTTTCTCTTTGTTTGTTTTGCAGATGGTACAGAGGCTGAGCCTTCTTATGATGATATCTGTGATGGGACATATGAAGAGTGATTCCTAATAAATTGTAATAGGAAGTCATTAACTGTGGTGAACTTATATAGTATTTACTTTTCAGTACTCTTATTTTATCTTGTAAGACTTTTAAACACTTTTATAATTATATAATTCATTCCCTTACATAAACTGTTAGTGGGTTCGGTTCGTCATTGATTTGACTTGCTGCCATGTCACCGATCAGATTTGGGTCGTGACAAACGGATTCTCTAAATCCGTTCTCGATTTGAGAACGGATTTGTAAAATCCGTTTTGAGATGATGTGACATTTTTTTAACGCGCCTAACTACGTCAAGGCAGAACAGATTCCACAAATCCGTTCTCAACCAAAAAAATGCAAGTTGCCAATTAGAGTTGCATGATTTCTTCAGTCCTAGAAATGTATTTTTGGTCATTTAAGTGGTGTGTATTGCAATAGTATATTTAAAACAGTTACATTTATTTCTTGCAAATGTCATTTACATATGGGTGTAATTTACAGGTAAAAATAGTATGTTTTCATTCAGTGTCTCGTTTCATATCCCATTAATAAGAAATTGGCATGTATTAATTTTTTAATTAAAAAAATATAACCTAACAGAAATAGTGGAACCCTAAAAAAAACACATAACAATTATTTATTAATAAGACAAGAAACAAAAAATATAATGGGACAGACGATTTTTTGCCATAATTTACGCAAGTGCTCATTTCCACTTTTTTAATGGATTGGGTATGAAGTTATCGTGAGTGGTTTTGGCAAAAGAAAAATAAACCTAAAGGTGTAAATCATCATAATTCTTTAGACACTTTTAGATTTTATATTAGAATACTATATAAATATAGATATAGATTATAAATAATAAAAATAATAATAAGTAGTAGAATTTCGTATTTATTCTCCTTCAACAAAATTCAGAATGATAAAAATGATGTACATCGAAATTCGAATATCAAATTCCTAACACTTTGTGCTAAAGGCCGATTATTCAAATAATCTCTTTTGGTTACTTCTTTCTTCATTTTAAATATATGAATTTTAAGGGTGAGTTTTATTTATTCTAATAGGAAATGAGCAAAACTTTATGCATAAATTTATTAAAAAATCTTTAAATATATACACACCACTTAAATGACCAAAAATACGTTTCTAAGGCTGAAGAAATCATGCAACTCTAATTGGCTACTTGCATGTTGCTCGATTGAGAACGGATTCCTCCTTTCTAGAACGGATTTGTGGAATCCGTTATGCGATGACGTGGTCAGGTGCGTTAAAAAAATGCCACATCATCTCAGAACGAATTCCACAAATCCGTTCGAGAACAAATTTGAAGAATCCGTTTATGTTAAAAATGTTGTGTAAAAAAAAACAATGTCATGGTTGATCTATTATGTCAAACCATAGCTAGTCTAAAGCCAAACCCAAAAATTACCAACCGCTAAATTAGACTTCGGACATTCTAATATATTTTTTGATAAATTTTCTAGTATACCAATAAAATTAGCACTAGAGTAATGTTGATTATTCCTAGTAAATTCTCTTCAATTTAATGATGTCACTATAAGTGAAACAACTTTATTAGCGTGCTGGATGTATTAGAATATATAAATAATTCAAACAAGTAGACAATTTGTATTTTTTTTTAAAATACTATCTTTAAAAGTCACAACAGAATGACAGATTGACGTTTGTGTTCGTAGTTAGTTACTTGTTTGTAATTAAAAAATCCAATAACTTATTCATATTAACATATGTCATGTGGCACGCGTTAAAAAATAAATATTGTATTTAGAATTTAAGGCAATTTTTTTTAAGAGTTTAGAGCTTTTATCATTTATAATTCCTTTATCCCAAATTGAATATCCATATTTAACTTTCGTCATACTTAAATAGAGATGTTCGATTAAAAGTGGGTTACTGTAATATCATTGATACTAATGATAGGACAGATAAGATTAGTAAATCTTGCATACCTAAAATATAGGGGGTTATTCATGGAAATTAAGGAAGAAATCATATTCATTTTGAGAAAGTTAACATCCTTTTTAATTAGGACAAAATAAAATAGAAATAGTACATTTAATTTGCGATGTAAATAGAAATTTTTAGAATTTTGTAATGAAACTACGATGATAGAATTGTTTGTTGGAACATTTTCAACAATACTTTATATCTTTATTGTACCTATTGAAAAGTTATCGGAACCTAGCCAAAAGAGGTGATCATATGGAAGTAACTCATAGTGAAAAGATATGAATGTAAATACTAGTTATGATTGTTCATGCAAAGACACGATTAAAAATTAAAATAAGGGATCATGTCTCTATAGTACTAGAGGTCGTACAAACATATATTTAAAAGGGCCAGAGGATCGAAGAACAAGATATGATCTTGAAAAGTTCTTAGCCTCCTAAATTGTCCTAGTCCTCTCCCCATAAGGCATCCACGAATCTGCAGGAATCGATGAATACTCTAGCTTTTATCTAGTTAGTGCTAAATGAATCAAACATAATGTTTCATTGTATCTTCGAGGATATTTCACTGAACTATTTTCCATACCAAGTTATTGGTGGAGCGAAATAAGCGTTATGAAAAACAATATTGTAACGCGGCTTGAACCTATCTTAATCACGTGTCTTTTTTTTCTAATATTGTTACAAAATCTTTCAGAAAAGCTAAGAATGTTAAAAAGAAAATGTTGTAGAGATTGTTGCAAGGATTCAAACCGCATGCGATAATATGAAGATTTATAATCTATACTAAGGCAGTCAAACTCGTAAGGGTGTGGAAAGATCGTAGGATCGTAACTCGGATAGTAAATTCTACTTAATTTAAAAAATATTAATTAATTTCAGTACACTCCTAATTCATTTAGATGCAATCTGAAAGTTTCTAGAATATTATGATATTTGCTAGTATTAAACAAATATCTATCACATAAAAGAGCCATATAAAAATGGTAGTCGGTTATGTGTCTAAGAATTCTAAAAATCAATTTCTCCTATCAAAATTCTTACATAAAAAATAGAAAAAGAAGTCATTCAAGCCTCGGCGAACTGGAGCAACCTTTAAATTCAGTAACGTTGATCGATTCAATAACTTAATCAATCAAATCAGAGTTTAGGGTTTTGAATTACATTTTCGTTGTTCTAGACCATGTCAGGGGAGGATCTCGGAGACAAAAAAATAGAGGAAAAAATGGAAATCGGAATCGATCAAGGAAGAGAAAAATTGGTCGGTAGTTGAAGATTGAAGATTGAAAAGACTTTAGAATATTGGATAAACCGCAACGTTGAACAAATAAGAATGAACTACAAAGTTTGAGTTGATAGAGAATTTTTGTTTTTGTCTAAAATTTATTTTTTAAAATTTTCGAGTCGAGTTTTTAGCTCAACCCGGCCCGAAAGAGAAAATAGCCAACTCAGATGGATCGTACGATTCTACGTTCTTGAGTCCGATCCCACGAGTTTACACTGATCTTACTCAGGGTCTAACACGTAAAACTTCTTAAAACTCGTAGAGTTCTACGAGTACTCAACTCGTGAGTTTAACCGCCTTGGTCTATACTAATATATATCATAATTAATCATGTGTCGCATGTTGTCTTACGAGATTTATGAGGGAATCTTAAGGTGTATTTTTCCAATCACACAGGATCTTTTAGGATATTTTTGTGACATTCTCTATAACATTCTTGAATCATAGTTAAGTTCATATTTAAATTTATCATTTCATTCATATAGTTTATCGATTTTAATTCATGTTAGTATATAAACGAAAATATCCGTAATTAAAATGTTTGAAACATATGATTTGAAACGTTTTTAAGACAAGATGCATGCGGGCCATGAAATATGTAAATTTCTTGGTAATTTCATCTGATTTGGCTAACATTTCCCACTCGATTACTTGATCTAACTTCTGTGGTTCTCTACTTATTATTATAGTCAAATACTAAACGCGGTTTTATGACGTTGTAACATCACATGAAACCAATAATTAATGGCGCTGCTAAATAATTTTGTGGTGAATATTTGCTTTCCTCGGTCAAGTATTTCTTTTATATGTGATCAGAATTCAGTGCAAAACAAATATTTCCCGAATATTTAATTTTTTTTATTTATTCACTGATTTTATATACAATTGTTGAGAATATTGATTTTTTCGTACGATTGTGAATATTATTACACATGTTCACTTGATAAAAAGGCATGAAGTCCTTAAATCAGCTTATTCGATAATTGAAATGCGTTTTGCATTAGAACCAAAATCTAAAATATTATTTATCCATTCAAAGCCAAATATAAAATATAATTTTGTTTAAAGAAATGGTTGATGCATATGAACAAATGTGAAAGCATTTATTTCTTGAAATTGAACTAAGAACGTCATTGAAGCTACAAAGTATATAGCTTCTTTGCCACGGCTCTTTTTCTCGTTTGCGTAATCGCCCACAAAACATTGAAATGATAGATCAAATAATTTTATCTTTTCCTAGAGAAAATATTTTTTGAAAGGATAGGGTTTAAATAACAAGAATAAAGAAATTGGTGAATTTGACTTTGAATTTATTGTTTTTTTATTTTTGTTTTTGCCTAGAATATTAAAAAGGAGAGTTGTTTGAGAAAGAGAGTGCAGATTCAAAGCGAACATTTTGTGTTTAAATAATAATAATATTATTAATAATAATGCCTTAAATACAATATTTCTTCCGAGAAAAAATCATCTATCCTCGTTTATGTTCACATTTTTATATCTAACCATTCCAAATTTGCTACGTGTATATATAATTAAAAGAAATGTTCATATAACAAATTTTGAACATGTATAGGGACAAGCGATTTTCAGCCATTTCTTCGGCGCAAAGGAAAAAAGAAAAAAGAAACTTCAACTTTTACTTATAACTAGTCGTCAAGGATAATAAAAAAAAAAAAAACTCAAATTGTAACATTTTCCCATCACCTTCCTTGAAATTCTTGTGAAATGGTGAAAGTCTCTGCTCCCTAGGTTGGGTGATTGCTTCTTTTCAATGTTCCTAAGGTTCTTAATTGATTAATTCCCTCCCCTTTAAAATTTTTTAAAAATAATAAGTTGCTCCGAGTCAGGGGCGGATCCAGGATTAAAATTTAGGGTGGTCCCTCAACAATTTAAGGGGAACCTACAAATTTCGTTGATATTAGACAATTTATGATTGAAATTTAGGGTGGCCCCTCAACAATTTAAGGTGAAAATTAAACTTGTTTCTTTGATATTGGGTGGTCCTGAGCATACTTTGACCACCCCTTGTATCCGCCTATGCTCCGAGTTGACTTCACCGTGAAAACTATCACGCTCCTCTCACATAATTTAAAACAGGACCTATTTGCAGGGTAGGTTTTGCAGACCTTCATATCTCACAGGTACTCACAAGGACCGTCCCATAGGGAATTTCCCCATGACCGCTGTTCATTTGCCCTTTGAATATGGCATAAAATCGTCTGTCCCGATATCTTGTCCCATTTCCTTTTCCACCAATAAAAATGTATTATATGCCTAGTCATTTATAATATAATCACCTCATGCATTGTAATATGTTCCTAATTTTTCTCTCCTCCTACCTCTTATTCTCTAAATGTGACATTTAATACATTTTTAATGGTGGGACAGAAAAAAAAATGATTTTGAGACAGACGATTTTCTCCCTTTCAATATCAACTATTCCAGTAGTAACTACTTTGACAATTGAGTACTTAGAATGTGCTTGGACAAGGTTTAGCTTGAGACTGGTTTGGTTTGGTCTCACTTTTGGAGGGAAATGCCCAAAATTTGACCACTTAAAATAGGCGGGAAACATTCAAATTCAAATTTTTTTCTTCAAATAATCGTTCAATTCCAAATTTTTTTCTCTAAAATTGTCGGGAGATGTTCAAATTCCAAAATTTTGAGGCCAAAATTTGGATTTGGACGATTATTTGAAAAAAAAATTTGAATTTGAATATTTCCCGCCTATTTTAAGTGGTCAAATTTTGGGCATTTCCCTCCAAAAGTGAGACCAAACCAAACCAGTCTCAAGCCAAACCTTATCCAAGCACACCCTTAAAGGAACATATTGACACGAATGCTTCTTTAATCATCATTATCATTATCACTCACAAATGCAAATTTTCTTTGTAGTTTCCCAACACATGAAGCAAAGCACTCTGGTTAAAAAAAACTAAAATTCTGTGGTCTAAAATGAACTTCGATTTCCACTCATTACTTAATACTTTAATAGAAGGGTAATACTAGATTGTTAAGAATTTAGTTAATTAATTAGTTAAATTATGGGTAAAATTGTTAAAAAAAACTCATTAAATTCATTATTCCAATCAGAAGTAAATAGTACTTCTTCTGATTCAAAATATAATTTTTTTTGGAGTTTTCATACAAATTAAAATATTAATTAAAATGACTAAAATACTCCTAATTAATACTCCAAAAAAAACAAAGAAATTAACAAAGAGTTGAATGTGAACTAAATATTTTGATCAAAATGAATATATGAAAAAATTAATGTAAAGATAAATTAGGCAATAAGTGCACAATTCTTGTAAAATTACCCTTAAATCCGCAAATAAATATATGAATCGAGTCCGAATAGAAATTTTCCCCAAAAAAAAAAAAAAAGAAAAAAAAAGTTTGATTGGAGTTGACTAAAAAGGCATGGTCGAGGTAGTTTGACCAGAATCCGGGGGTGAAATCTTCCACCGTCACCAACTGAAACCCGCGCCAAAATTTGTTTTGCTCAGTCTCTATAAAATCAAAGGAAAAAAACCCATAAAAATTTCTCTCTCAGACAATTTGACAAACAGATGGAGTTCCAGAGTGGGATCTCTTTACTAATACAACAATTCAGAGCTCTATTTGTGAAGAATTTCTTACTTTCATGGCGTCACAAAAGGGCTACTTTGTTTTTCTTGTTGTCCCCAATCTTCTTTATGTTCCTTCTTTTCTGTATACAGAAAGCCATTGATGCTCGTTTCTCTTTTACGACGGCGTTTGACAACGTTTTCGACCCGGATGCTTCTTCTTCCTTTCCAATTCCTCCCTGTGAGGATAATAAGTTCTTTACTAAGTTTCCGTGTGTTGACTTTGTTTGGAGTGGTAATGGGAGTCCAATTATTACTAATATTGTCCAGAAAATTATGGAAAATAACCCGGGTAGACCTATCCCTTCAAACAAGGTATGAAATTGAGAATTTCTTTCTCAATTATTTACTTTTAATTTTGTTTATACTGGATTTTGTTTCTGGAGTGATTCTTCCTGGGGCAGATTTTGATTTAAAAGGGGTTTTTTTTTCTGCATTCTAGTTTTGAGATTTCGCGTTAGGTTTCGCAAAAGGTGTGTTAAAGATACCACGTCGACTAGATTGTGTGCATATTTGCTCATTATATGGCTTAGGCAGTACTCCCCCTCTACAGGTACCTTTTGAGGGATTGAGTTAGATCCAAGCCCATTTTTAATATGATATCAGAGCCACTTAGTTTGATATTGAGCCCATATTATTGTTCACGGTTCACAGGTTCAGCCCTGGCCATGAGGGGGTGTTAAAGATTTCACATCGACTAGTCTGTGTGCATATATGCTCCTTTTATATGGCTTGAGCAATCTCCCCTTTTAAGGGAGGTGGGATTATTTAGTTGTATTCTTTAAGGTGATGCAATACAAATTTGTATATGATGTTTGTCCTCAGATAGTCCTGAGATTAAAGCAATTCATGAGTCTTAGAATTTTGATCTGATCCATAATTAATGACCATTGTATAAAGTTTGAATCTTTAGGGGACTAAGTTATTGGTAACTTTAATTTGTAGGTTCAATCATTTCGAACAAGAAGTGAAGTTGACAAATGGCTTTTTGAGAATCCCATGAAATGCCCTGGTGCCCTGCACTTTATAGAAAGAAATTATTCTGTAATCAGTTATGGAATACAGACAAATTCGACTCCAGTCTCTAGTAGAGGAGTTTATCAAGATCCAACTTTCAAGTTCCAAATTCCTTTGCAACTTGCTGCGGAGCGTGAAATTGCTAGGTCTCTGATTGGAGGTATGTTTTGTAGAGTTGTAAACTAATAAATTGTTGTTTTTGTCAATCACTAAGAATAATGCAATCTCTTTTCAGATCCAAGCTTTAGTTGGGGGGTCAGTTTTAAGGAATTTGCTCACCCAGCTATAACAATTCTCTCTGCTTTGGGCACAGCAGGGCCAACATTTTTCTTTGCAATTGCCATGTTTGGCTTTGCATTTCAAATAAATGCTTTGGCCACGGAGAAAGAACTAAAACTTCGTCAGGTAATACGTTTATGAGTTTTAGGATTCAGAAGCGGTGACTCTAGCTTTTCGTTAATGTTTAATTCTCATTTTTTTTTTTCATTTCATTGATGAACAGGCCATGATAATGATGGGACTTTATGATACTGCCTATTGGTTATCTTGGCTTTTATGGGAGGGCATTCTTGTTGCTATTTCAGCACTATTTACTGTTCTCTTTGGAATGATGTTTCAGTTTGATTTTTTCCTTAACAATGACTTTGTCATTGTTTTTCTTCAGTTTTTTCTCTTCCAATTCACTATGGTAAATCTCCCTTTTACTCAAGTGAATAACCTTCTATAGAACTCCTTTCAAGTTCTTACGCCTTGCAGCAATGCAAAATTGTTTAATATGTAAGTGACTGAGATGTGATTTCCATTTTATTGTCAGGTTGGTTTTGCCTTTTTCATATCTACTCTTGTTAGCAAGTCATCTACAGCTACAAACTTGGGTTATTTTATCTTTGTCGTTGGCACTGTAACTCAGGCAGGTTTCCATCTCTAGAGTCAATTTGTAGAGAAGAATTTGACAGACAATAACTCCTCACCTTCATTTCTTCAGGTTGTTACAACATTCGGATTTCCATTCAGTCAGAACTACTCTAAAACATTGCGAATTATTTGGTCTTTTTTCCCGCCTAACCTTCTCGCTCAAGGTCTTCAGTTGCTTGCTGATGCTACCGCAACACCTGAAGATCCTGGAGTCAGCTGGAGTAGGAGGACAAAATGTTCTTCTAATGATACAGAATGCGTCATAACAATTGTGAGTTAGTAATTTTATCTCAAACCCAAGTATTTGAGAATTGAAAGAGGCAGCAAGAAATTCTTCTTTCTTCCTTTCATGTTCCCAACAAGCATATATGGTTGGCAAGTTGGTTAATTTTCACTTTGTCTTGTCTTCTGACAAAATGGTATTTGCAATTGTCTCATCTCAACATTCTTTTTTTGGGGAGTTAATGAGTTATGTTATTGTTGTTGTCTCGTCTTCTGACAGAATGGTATTTACAATTGGCTCATCTCAACATTCTTTTTTTGGTTTATTATTGCCATATACTTGGACAATATAATCCCAAATGCAAATGGTGTGAGAAAATCAGTCTTTTACTTTTTAAACCCTTGGTACTGGACAGGCAAAGGTGGAAACAAGGTGAAAGGTACCATGTTTCAAGAAAATACTCCATTCGTTTGCTTCTTTGCTTGGCGTATCCATATAATAACAGTGCAGCATTTTTGTTTTGTGATTAGAGGGTAGCATTTTTAGTTGCACATGCTCCAGTGCCCCTTCTGAGGATATAGTACCAGATGATCAGGATGTTCTTGAGGAGGAAAATATTGTGAAAGAGCAAGCTACGCGAGGTTATGTAGACCCCGATATTGCAGTCCAGTTATGTGGCATTGTAAAGACATATCCTGGTAAAACAAAAGGCTTTTGTCGAATGTGCCAGAGGGCTTCACCTTATCATGCTCTTAAGGTTAGCATATGATTTGACCTTATGGCGAGATTGACGTCTTATATAAGAGTTAGCATACAAGAATGATGTCTGAATATATTTTTCGAAACTGTTTCTTTCAAATATCAAATTTCTTGTCATGTTTGAAGCTTACGTACAAAGATGGATACTTTTTTCAGGGTTTGTGGTTGAACCTTTCAAAGGATCAGTTATTTTGTCTTCTTGGACCCAATGGAGCAGGGAAAACCACTGCTATAAATTGCTTGACTGGCATTACTCCGGTGACTAATGGAGATGGTAAGTTTCCATATTCATCATTGTAATGCCTTCTAAACAATGATTTATGAATTCAATACATAATTCTTTTTCAGCATTGGTTTATGGAAATTCCATCAGAAGCTCAGTTGGAATGGTTAATATCCGAAGAATGATAGGAGTTTGTCCACAGGTATTCGTCTTGCTTTGATTTCAGTTAAATCATTTTGAGATCATGAAAATTTTCAAATTGTGGATTGAAGAATCACTCATTTATATAGAAGTCAATAATCATTTATTTTCATTTAATAGTTTGACATTCTTTGGGGAGAATTATCTGGAGAAGAGCATCTCCACCTCTTTGCAAGTATCAGGGGACTAAAGCCTGCTACAATTAAACAGGTTTTCTGCTAAGAACTTTACCGTTACTAAATTCTTAATTTACTTGTCAAAATCATTGACAACTAAGCTAAGACTGCGATTTTCTTCCGTTAAGCAATGTTGCATAAGTCGCTAGTCGGTCGTCAGACTGGCGACTAGCAAGTAGTCGGCGACTAATCGACTTACCTAGATTACAAGAGATTTTTTTAAAATTCCCTTATCCTATGTATTATACTAGCCAAACAAAATTTCATAAAAAATTAACAATTAAATATTAGTCAAATCAAAGTTCACAAATTTCATCCATAATAATTAAATTCATTATCGTAATAAGTAAAAACAAGTTCAAATACTAAAATAATCGATTTGACCGATTTTTTTTACCATTTTTTTACCGACCTTACCGATTAAGTTGGTCAATCAATTTTTTTACCCAGACTAGTCAGTTGGGAGCCGACTAACGACTAATTATCGATTGTGACCGATTTTTACAACACTGCCGTTAAGCTCAATACTCCTTAAATCAAATCGAATAATTATGGACCTTAAGATCCTTATGCTGAAACAGGTTGTGGAGAAATCACTAGCAGAAGTGAAACTTACTGAGGCAGCTAGAGTGAGAGCTGGTAGCTACAGTGGAGGAATGAAAAGGAGGCTTAGTGTTGCTATAGCCCTCATTGGTGATCCAAAATTAATCATTCTAGATGAACCGGTTCGTAAAACAAAACTCTCACCTTCTTTATACATTCATATACATTCTTAACTGGAAAATATGTAGAATGAATATTTGTATGTTTTTAACTACTTAGACAACTGGCATGGATCCAATAACCCGAAGACATGTTTGGGACATCATTGAGGAAGCAAAAAGAGGCCGCGCAATTGTTCTTACTACTCATTCAATGGAGGAGGCTGATGTTTTGAGTGATCGAATAGGTATTATGGCAAAGGGAAGGCTTCGCTGCATTGGGACTTCGATAAGGCTGAAATCGCGGTTTGGAACTGGTTTTGTTGCTACTATTAGCTTTTCTGGTGCCACAAATGGGACTCCAACAGCAGAAGATGATCTTAGTACAGCCAAAATTGAAGCTGTGAAACAGTTCTTTAATAATGTATGTTAAAAACTACTACCAAATTCATTTTCGATCTTGGAAGCACGGAAATATTTTCCAAACTGATTTTTTTTTTTGGTTGACAGCATCTAGGTGTGGTACCTAAAGAGGAAACTAAGTCCTTCCTGACCTTTGTGATTCCCCACGACAAGGAAAAGCTCCTAACGGTAAGACATTTTAAACTTCTTCATGATCTTAAAGAACAGTGTAAATGAGCATTTTGCTTTTTCGTTCTTTTCAATTTTCGCGAACAATCTTGCAGAAATTTTTTGCTGAGCTTCAAGAAAGAGAAAGAGAGTTCGGTATAGCTGACATTCAACTCGGTCTAACAACTCTTGAAGAAGTTTTTCTAAACATAGCCAGGCAAGCAGAGCTAGAAAGTGCTCTAAATGAAGACAGGCATGAAACTTTGACACTGAACTCTGGAATGTCAATCCAAGTATGTACTATTCTCCTCAAAATTCTTACTCCCAGAAAACAAAATATAGCATTTCTAAATTACTCCCTTTTGATCTATACCAAAATTTCAGGTACCTGTAGGAGCAAGATTTATCGGTATTCCGGGTACACAAACAGCAGAAAATACTAGAGGTATGATGGTTGAAGTATACTGGGAACAGGATGAGTCTGGTGCACTCTGCATTTCTGGTCATTCAGATGAAACTCCAATACCACTTCATGTTCAAGCAGAACCATCGACAGTAACATCTCGTCGGAGCCATCCGGGCCGATCAGGGCCAATCCGTGGCTTTGTGATTGATCCTAACCAGCTCTAGTCAAGTAAAACAGTTATTCTTCAGCTGACATCATATACTGTATGTATAGTTCTAGTAGAATACGGGTAAGACAGTTGTTCAGCTATGTGTGATACCACCTAGTATATTTCCAGCAAACTTTGGAGGGTTTTTTTTTTCCTGTTCTGCTTCTGATCATTACTTGAAGATCAAACAATTATACAAAGAGAAAAGACATATGAGCTTTTAACATTATGGCAAACATGTTTAGATCAATACAACTAGTAACCGCGATGTGGTATTAACAAAAATTCCATATGGAAAATGCTCTCCAGACATCAATTTATTCAAAACTGAAAGATGTTAAAAAAAGACAAACTTGAACCTCAGTTTGCAGATAACATTATGCGAAAAAGAAAACAAACTACATCAAGATGCACGATTTTCTTTCACTTGGATGAAGTCGTACCGTCTTCTTTCCTCGACTGTGGCTTGTGCATCCACTCCTGCATCACAAAGATATGCAACCAAATGTGAAATGAAGGCAAAAAGAAAGAACAAAAACATGGATCTCACATTGTGTCTTTTCCCTTCTTCTCCGTTGCAACAAACAGCAAAGAGTGTAAGATATGTGTGGGGTGGAGTGGGGTGGGGTTGGGGGGGTGCTGCTTGAAGAAGAATTATAAATCTAAAGAATTCTTTCCTTATTGTAAACATGATATTTTGAACGAAAAACTGGACAACTATGAGTTCGTACAAGCCTAAAGTAAACGCATTCAGTTTTTTAAGATTACAACAGCAACTAATGATTGGTATTTAAACAAAAACGCGTTTGACATTGTACCAAGAACTTTATAAATAAAAGCTAAAGAAACTCTGCTTCCTCAAGCAGTAAAAAATATTTGATTCAACAAACAAAGTTTATGATAGCAACATGAACTAAGATTCTTGCTATCATATAAACCAAGAGAAAATCTTTCCATATTTTGTTTCAAACGGATGAAAGCTTTGACGTTGATATGGATCCAAAACTACTCAGATTCAACTAATCATATGCTGATACCAAAACAAATATCCGAGGACAACTATGAGGGTATTTGCGGGATCCTTTGTGATCTATCTTCTGATTCTGAAGAGAACTCAACAAATTTACACCCTAATCCAATTCAATCTCTGTTAATGAACCATTTGCATCTTTCATGCTATACTCTAACACAACATTTCCAATATCACAAAGTCTCGGAAAGTTCTTGTCTTCATATAATAACAATAAAGCAGATGCTCAAATCATGAAAAAGCAGGAACTAATTCTTTCAATGCAGATAAAAATTAAATCCCTCAAATTAATACAGTAATATACCAACATATCCTATGAAAAGGACAGTTTCCCTACAGATTCAGTTCACGACTATAGTGCTGAACACATTTTGTCGGTACATAAGGAACACTTTTTGGACAGGTGTTGGATGCTTTTGTACATGTGTTAAATCACATGCAAAAGGTGTTCTCTCCTTAAGAACACCTTCTGAGGCTGCAACAGGTGTTATCCTGATGAACACATGTCCTTATGCATGTAACACATATCTTACGTAACAGTTGTCTGTAAAATCACAACAGGTATCCCGAAAAAAATATTGGATCGTTGAAATATTTTATCTATCAGCCCAGAACGGCTAAAATTGTTCAGTATGTACTGGATTTTGGCCCTTCTGCACCATAGCCATAGCCGGACTCATAGATCACAAATCAAGGCAAAGTTCACAAGTATTTTTCAAATCCTTTATTTTGATTCAATTCTTGGGGTTTTCAGATTATTTTAATGCTTACAAGATAAAACCTTTTCATATCTATTTTAATTTCTGAAACCCAATTAGGAAAAACCCAAATTAAGAAATTGCAAAATCTTCAAAAACCCAATATCAATCAACAAAGAACAGCTAAAAATCATTAAGATGTTAAATCATATCGATCGGTGCCCTATATACAACATAGCGAGAAGTAACTAAGAAAAAAACAAAAAGCTTACATTCTCGATGAAGAGATAGTTGGCGACGATGACGGAGCCGACGACAGCACCGAGAATAGCCACCGGACCTGTTAGCAGACTCCATTTCCTGTGTATCATCTTCTTCCTCCTCCTTGTTCTTCGACGTTGATGGGCTGGGTGGGTCTTCTTTGGACTAAGCTTACTTAGGGTTACAAACTACCTTACTGGGTGGGTCGATATAAGAGTTTAATGTGTTTTTTTTTTTTTTTGCTATCATTATTTTTAAATTATTGTATTTTTTTTCCCTTCCATTCCCATAATATCTTTTGATGGTAATGATTTTAGTTATTTGATTATTAATTGATCATTTTTTATTTAACTAAAAAAAGATATTTTTTGTCCCAAATTATTGGTTTCATCTCTTTTTTAATCTACAACAGATTAACTGTTTGCTTTCTAAATAAATGGGGTTTATTAATGATGAATTTTTTAGCCTTACCAGTTACATTAAATGTTGAAAAGAGAAAAATAGAGATAAAAAAAGAAAAAGAAAAAAGAAGGTAGCATTAAATTATGAGTAAAATTAAATAAGATTATATGGGATATTTTTCTACTATAGAAATTTGATAAAATATTAATTTCCTTACAAAATACAAAATATTAGCGGACAGACTAATTTTAGGGCAGAGGGAGTACAAGAATTTAATTTCCCTCACCCAACCGAGAAAAAATAAAAATAATTTAATTATGAATCTTCTAATATATTCTCAGAGTATATCAATAATTATTGGTCCAAACTCCAAAGTAAATTTATGGTTATTTTGAACTATTCATATCTTCAGCTTCTGATAACTTTATTGATGTAGAGGAAAATCCAAAGCCAAATCTCTTATCCTTAGGAATTTTCTACTTCAAAGGCTTATAGGTAGAGATGGTAAATTGCAATGGGCAAGTCTTATCGCGTTGTGACGGCGCAACACATTTCTATTATTAGACTGAATTGAGTTGGTTCAAATACGACACGAAATATTATCGTGATCGAAGTTGGTCCAAATGACCTAATAAGAAATTTATAATTATTTAAATATTTTATTCAATATAATAAAAAATAATGAAATAAGGTCAATTATGTTTAAGAAAATCATTTGAGAATATTTAAATATAAAAATTTACATTTTAATGTAAATTAAGCACTTTTAGTTCCATAGTCAAAGTACATATTAAAACCATTTCCCTCCATTTTCTTTAGTCTATTTTCCTTTATCTGTTCTTGTCTTGAAACATTTAATTTATTCTCTTTGTTTTTTATTAATAAACTAGAATAAGGCAATAATAATAGAAAGATCAATGTCTTAAACATTTCATGAATCCATTACCAGTTCAAACAAAAAACAAAAAAAAAGCGAAGAACAACTTCACACTTGACGCGATTTTGATTCGTCCTAGTTTAAAACCCTGTAAATGATTGATGTAATGTATATATGTCTATACAAAGACAAAACTCCCAGACCAAACAAACATAGGTGGTGTTTTTCAGGCCTTCTTAAACTTCAACCAAAATTATCTCTCCAACCTCTCCCGCGTCCTGGACAACAAATAATAAAGCTTTGTCAAGATAACCAAATTGAATGTCGAATTAGCACTAAAGTGCAAAAGATCAGAAAAGGGGAAGCAGATTGTAAAGAATTCTACCATGTTTTCTTTGTTTTCTTGGACTGATATATCAGATGGTGGGGATTCAACTTGACCTGTAATGGTAAGATGGAAACTTAATCACTTCCAAAATCATATAATCTTATGATAGTTAATCGAATAGAAGATACAATTTACCTTCTTCGTCAGAAGATTTTTTTCCCTGATCCATAGCTTTATTCGGTTCTTGTTTCCTTGGTTTTTCCAGTTTCTTTTGCGTGTTTCCGCCACTGGATTGTAAACCAGCTCGTGAGTTTGCAGCATTTGTTCTTGCTGATCTCCTAGTTTTGGTTGTGGAATCATTTTTCTGGCTTGTTTCCTTCTTATCTTTAACTTGAGAAACTTCACTAGTAGCACCAGTGCCGGAGGAATTCTTCTGGCCCGTCTCCTTGTTCATGTTTTTAACTTTGGAAACTTCAGTAGCAACAACAGTTGAGGGTTTCAGTTTCTGATCCTGAATGCTTGTTATGGAGGAAGTGCTTCTTACATCATCATCAGATGACCGATTTTCATCTCCAGGCACAAAAGAACATGTTTCTGAAACCTGCAACTGATCTAACTTTTCTTTGATATTATAGCCATCAAACAACTCCTTTAGAGATTCTCCAAACTCGGTGAGGTTATACCGACGCACATAAGACTTAAGCTCATCCCTTAACAGTTGAAGAGGCTGAATACAAACACATAACATACTAGCAAAATCAGAACATCTAAAACATTTCCACAGATGCACTAAAATAATCTAACAAAAAGATACAATTCGAATTGTTTCGTAAGCCAAGATTTTTTGTGATTGTCCGTATAGTAAAATAAAATGCATGAAAAACTACTAAAGCTACCCCATTTGCGAAGAGACACCAAAATCACTATCCAAGATTCTTGTAGGCAAGAAATTATGCAAGACGAACAAAAAACAGTGATTCAAGAAAATTGTAGCTCCTACTTTCTGTTATGCGAATTGGAGACCTAGAAGTAACTTGATAGGGTATACCTCACATTCAGCCTCCAAAGCAAGCTTGAAGAAACCAAGGGAGATGGAGTGTTTGGCAGCTGATTCCGAGAGCTTAATCTGAGATACCCAATACGGAGTTGAAGACAAGCGATTGAAATTATTCCTTCTAGGAGCTGATTTTGAAACATCAGAGGCTGGTGTATCACTTTTAACCGAGTTAGCAGTGGACCTCTTTGATCTAGCCTCAGAAATTGGAGTAACATTTCCAACTGGTTTTGGAGCAGGACTAGCACTCGACTTCGTAGGAATCGACATCCTTCTTGGTGGCTTAGCAGATTTTTCCTTGCTAGAGAGATCAAGAACACTCACACTCTTACTGACAGTTGATGCAATTCGGCCCCTAAATATGAAGATATCCAAAAAATTCCAATTATATCTCTAAAAAAAGGCTAATCTATGCAACTTGTGACAACGTCCATAAATTGTAAGCAACTAGTGAAAAATGTTTTAAGTATTCCCAAACAACTTTCCCTGAATCACAAAATTTAAGTCATTTAGAAATTCATCTGCATCTTCAGTCTGTCTATTTGCAACTTCATAATCATAACTATTCTTGTACACCCTCCACCACCACAACAACATAATCATTAAGTCCCCAATAATTGGAGCATGGAGGAGATGGATATGAGACAAACCTAACATTTGACAATAAATGCACAAAATGACTGCTCTCAAAATACCACGGAAACCGTAGTCCCCTATACCGTCACGTTTGCTACGAAATCATGCACTCAAATCAAAGCCAAAAGGTATAGAAGGACGACCCAAGAATCATTTTGATTTATGTGCTAATTACAATGCTTCTTTCATTCGGTATTCAGAACATTTATGTGCACATTTAATAATTATATAAATAGATTTAAAACAAAGAAAAAAACCCAACCTTAATAACTATGCTTGATCCATTGAAGGGTATTTCAGATTGGATAATCTCGGAAGTTCTATTTCAAGTAAAAATCTGATCGATCTATTAAGCTATTGAACCACAGAGAATTTCAATAAAAAAATTATCAATTCAACTTCCAATGTCTGACAATTAAATTGAAAAAAGAAACCAGCAAATTCAACTAGTAATTAAACCCAAATATCCCAGATGAAATTCTACAAACAGACTACACAATTTGAAAGTATTTCTCCATCATGACAAAAAACCTACTCCCTCCATGATCACCAAACCCAAAATTCAGTTAATAGAGACAGAGATAAACCCTAAACCTGGTCTTAGAAGCAGAACCAATGGAATCATCAGCAACGGGAGGCTTCTCCTCCTTGGATTTAGACGCCGATCGGAGCGGATATCGCAGAAGCCTCGATGCTGTTCTCCCTGCCGCCTTCGCTGCTTAAGAAAAAACGTCAAGAAAAACCAAACACATAAAAAATCAAGAAAATTCAAAACCGAACCCACAAAAATTAAGGCTTAAACAGATTCTTAAACCTGTGGCAGAGTTAGATTCTTTCACAATTTCTTCCATTCTGCGATTTCTTGCAAGATTCTTAAAGAAATCGAGGCAGAGAGAAAACTACTATGAGAGAGAGAGGGGTGAATGAAGTGAGAAGATATATAGAAGGGAAGTTGAAAAGAAAATGGGGGCAGAATGAGCGGGAAATGTGAAGGCAAACTTCAAAAATCAAAACAGAAAATAAAATAAATAAATAAATAAAAGATGGATGAAAATCGGAAACGGCTCGCAAGGGTGGGCCCCCGAATGGATGAGTAGGACCCGATTAAGACGCTCACCATTCGAATTTCGAATTTAAACAGAGGAATAATCTTTTCTTTTCTCTTTGCTTCCCGACAATTTACTCAGTTTAGCCGTTATATCCGCTCAAACAATGTTTTAACTTCTAACCAAGGTTTTGAAACCTGGACCAGGCATCGACCCGAAAAAGTTACTGGGTCACGGTTCACTGGTCGGACCGATGATCGGACCGTCATCCACCCGAAAAAGTTACTGGGTCATGGGTCACTGGTCGGACAGTCATCGACCCGTTCATCAACCCGTTCATCAACCCGGTGACGTCATAAATATTAAAAATATATATAATATATACTTATTATTAATAAAAAATAAAGTTAATGTAAAATTTTCCAAATAAACATCTTGTTGATATAAACCTGAATATTAACATTTCTTATTCTTAGATATCTAACAAAATTCTATGTAAATTAATTTACATACAAAATTTCTACAAAATGTGAATAGAATTACACTTATTGATCAAGAAAAAAAAGGAAAACTTTCATGAAAATCAAAAAGAAAAAATCAAATCCACTCCAACCTCCTCAATCCAAGCAAGAACAATATTTAACATTCCAAATAACCACAATATTTAAGAATTCAATCACAGCTCACAAATCCTGATAATAAAAGTCAAAATAACAAAATCATCAATTTAGTCTACAACTCTAAATAACATCTCCAAACAAGCTAAAATCACAATCATATATATTGGGTCTTTTTTTCCTTCTTTTTTTTATACAGAAAAATTTAAAAAAAATTAAAAAAAATTGCATTTTGTGACCCGGCCAGTTTTCCCAAAACCGTTCTGGGTTTCAGTCAGACTGGCCGGGTCAAACGAGTCAATGAAATTAGAGCTGTTTTCAGCGTGAACGGGTTTTGTCACCTAACCGGACCGCTCGGAGGTCCGGTCGACGGTCCGACCGGCCGGTCCGGTCCGGGTTTCAAAACCATGCTTCTAACCAGCCCAACAAAAAAAATAAAGGGCTATACTCCACCTCATTTTATAATATAAATCGTTTCGAATATTTTTCAAAATTTTAAAAAGTAAAAAATTAAATTTTTTTTAAAAAAAATCAAAAAATCAATATTATTTTAACTAACAAAATACCTTATTTTTTTTCTTCCTTAATTTACGCTACATGTTAGGAATCAAGTAGTAACTCAATGATTGAGGTTGCTACATCGTCCTGGGATCCAATTCATCACCAACTACTATCAACATCATTTTTTACAAGTAATTTATAACGTTACGGAGAGTATCTTCAATAGGAAGAAAATGTCTGTTGTATCATTCAAAAGGTAAAATCACTACAGCAAATTCTACTTTACAGAAGCCAAGGCACACAACACAGAATTTCAATACCAAATAAATTGTCCCAACCAGCTACAATAGGACTTCAAAAACCCAAGTTCCATTTCAAGACAATCCGATACAAACTTTTTTTTTAAAAGGGCCTGCAATATATTCTTGCAGGCCATGCTAAGTAATTAGTCTGCGGTCCAGCTCTGCTCCACGATTTCCCTAACTCTGCGGTTGTACTCGCGCTTATTCTCACTGAACAAGCGTGCAGCTTCAGAATTTGCAGGAGAATTAGGGTTCGGATCACAAAGAAGAGACTGCAAGAGAGTAAATGATACGTCGTTAACTTCTTGTATTTTTCTAGGACGGATATGCTGATACATGTATATATAGCTCATAAATAAATATGCTCTCAAAAACAGTATCGAGAATCCATGCACTGAATTTGCCTTTGTATCGAGAAGGATTCAAAGTTAACTTCAATAAAGAAACACAAGTATAATTACAGATGTTTTTACTTTATCGCATGCTTCAGCTAGAGATGAATCCTTTCAAGAAAATAAAGAAAAGACGAGTAATCCTTCTCCTTGACTCGGTGTTTCAAGGAGAGGGGAATAAGAGCGGAAGGGGAAAGAAAGGAAGTATTCAACTTAAGGAAAAGTATTAAGGCTATCTTGTTAGGTAGGAGAAAGGAAACAGGGAGTACTACAGGTTTCTACTTCCGCTCATCTTTCATCCCACGCATATACAAAGGAAGCTAGACTTAAAGAAGAATTTTTGTTTCTCCAGCTGTTTAAACTCCAACCAAGCATTAAACGCAATTTAAAGAATATAATCTTAGAGGACGACATTACATCAATTTCCATATTCCATTCATCATGACCTTCCAAATCTGTACATAACTATACTGGATCGTAATTTCCTCTGCGTGACCTACCACCGTAACCTTTTAAATAATGAAGCTTTTGAAGTTGCGTATCCTATATAAAACCTACCACTGCGATAGCAATAGTCCAATAAAAATGACCTTAGCTATCTGTAAAACCTCTTTGCTTATGGCCAAAGGAAAAGCTGAGATAGACCATTACAAGTGTTGTATAGTTATCAAAGAAGCTTTCTTTTTGCTAGGTGCCACGTAGAGTGCCTCATAGTAGGTCTAGATTGGCTTCATAGTAAGTGATAGTTACTTTTTCCCGCTCTTCATCTGCTCACTTGATGGAATGTGAAAATGCTTCAACCAATAAGCTTAAGAAAACCCAAGTCTAAAGTGAGAAGGTAACCCCCCCCCCACCCACACCACCCCCACCACCCTGAATTTGAAATAGTTCTCCAACTCTTGCAGTTCACAAAGTTTCAAATTTGAAGACAAGTTCTCACTATAGTCGTTAGTCTGCTGTCGGCTATTGGTACCTTAATTTGTACGGCATGAAATGTAGAGGTATTTGTGGTGTCCTGACAGTGAAGAAAAGATACCATAGTGTTGGGCCACCAATGAACTACTGATGCTAAACTAGGACTAAAATTCTAGGCCAAATTTACAAGAAAAGACATCATGGAAACAAGTGGTGCTTCATGCATCAATAATTATCGCATCTTCATCTAGACTGTTTGATAGGTGCTCCCATAAAAGCATACAAAGCTATTGCTGTAATATCTATATGCGGATTCTATTACATTTTGCGGAGAAATTAGTTAGACGATACTTAGTAAAATGCAGAATAAGGAAATGTTACCATGTATGATTGCAATAAAAAGACTCCATGCTCCACGAATCTATTGAGGTATTACTCCCTCCGTCCCAAATTAAATTAACGGTTCTTATTTCCTTTTTGGTTTGTCCCAAATTATTTATCCTATTTCTAAACAAGTACTCCCTCTCCCTCCATTCCTTAATGTAAGTCTTTCATGACATGTTGCGAAAATTAAGGAAGCAAAAAACAAGATACTTTGTTAGTTAAAATACAAATATTATTCTCTTAAATATGACTTGTATACCACTAATTTTATTTAAGAGAGTAATATTGATATTTTGATTAAAAAAAATCTTAATTTTTGCTTCCTTAATTTTCGCAACATTTAATTAAAGTATTATATTAAGGAATGGAGGTAGTAACTTTTTTTATTTAAGAGAGTAATATTGATATTTTGATTAAAAAACATCCTGATTTTTGTTTACTTAATTTTCGCAACATGTAATGAAAGTCTTATATTAAGGAAGGAAGGTAGTAACTTTTACTTCCAACCACTCATTTAATACTCTTATTTAATTAAAATTGACAATTTCCAATACAATTCAAGAGGTGATCGGTTGGTTGACAAGAATTAATTAGGGGCATTATAGAATTTTAAGTTTGTTTTACCATATAATTTATCAAAACTTTAATACCATCGCATTAGTCAAACGGGAGGATTAATTTGGGACGGAGGGAGGAATAATGAAATGGAACCAATGCTAAACCGTTGAGAAAACACATTCCCTTGCCTCTCACATCCATCATAATAGTCTCATCTATTGCCATTAATAAAGGGAAGGAAACAACATAAGGTCATTTCTACTCTGCCTCTAGCGACTTGACCTTTCCATTCAAACACAACTAACGAAGGGATGAAAGCAAATCTGGTTCTCTAAACTCTATTGACTATCATCAATCTAGCATACACGACCTATATGTCCAAATATAGTATACAGTATTAAACATAAAATCCTGTAAAAAAAGAACATCAAATTGACTTGACTTTGAACTAAGTACTCATTCACGAGCCAAAGAAACAACAACAATATCAAATGCAAATACATAAATGAAAGCAAAGCCTCTTATATGGAGGTGGGTGCAATGTAATCGCCATTAAGAAAATGACCTGGAAGACAATAGTAAATAGTACACTGACCCATAATATTTTTCTTTATAACTATGGAGTTTTGCTGCTTTACCTGGATGGAGGTCAGTATTGCTGCAACATCATATATTGGACTCCACTGATTCTGAAGGATGTCAAGACATATACTTCCATCCGCGTAAACTGCTCAAATTACAAAGTCCAGATTACAAAAGCAGGTCAAAATAACATTTCCAATTAATGTACTATTTAACGGCCACACTTACTATTTGGATGAAACATCCGAGACACAAATCGCACTGTTGGAGGCTTGTTTGGGTAATCCTCAGAAAACTGAAGAGTCAACTTGAACGTACCTAAAAAGCTCAAGAGAATGTTTCCCACGGTAAGCTTGTAAATTACTCATCATACAAGCAACTGAAGCCACTTAAAAGTAACATGAGTATCTCATGCAAGGACATCAAAGTTGGAAAATGAAGCACCTTCTTGCATAAAACACCATCATCCCATGAAGGACTAACTGACATGGCCTATAGTTCAGCTTCAAAGAAATGTTTAACATAGTATAAACTCGTCGTTTAATTACTTTTTACCTATTTACTCATGCACAAAAATACCCTTCAGATTTACGTAACCTTTCATGCATTCCAGATAATTATTTTAACCCTTGTGAAATAGAAAAGGAATTAAGCATCATCCAATTGGTCATTTGCACATTACTACTTGAATATCTACTGTATTAAGGTACGTGGGTATCACAATCAAAATTGAAGAAAATTGCTGACATAATGCAAATATTACACTTTAAATATGACCAGAACCTTTCCCCAGGAAATCCAAAGAAGCAATTCCGTGTACTCAACCTTTCTACTATCCGCTCTATCTTGTCTCATTTTCAATTTCCCTTTTTTGGCCACGCATTGTTATCACTCCTTATTAAGTGATAAGTAAAAGAAATTCAGATTACTAAATTTCACCATCTTGCCAGTTGAATCCGTAATATGTAGTCTTCTACACAAGTGAAAAAATGCATGTTTAGCACGTATCAAATAAGTCCCCCCCCCCCCCCAGTTTCATAGCCTTTATAGAGTAATTGACTCTTAACAGGATTCTCATCGCCAAAAGAAATCTGAGAGAGCATCTCCAACAAATCTAGGAGCATATGTCTTTTCAATATACTAGCTCACGAACTCTATGGAAATTTTCTCTCTTTACACCTTTTAAAACTTCAAATCTTTCGTATTCTATTATCCAAAATAAAGTTCCAATCTTTCATCGGTGTCCTGCTTTCTTTTCACCAGAGAAACTGTCCTCAAGAGGCTTAAACCTAAACGATCATTAATGTGTTTCTCAAACCTATAGATTCTTTCCTTATTTCGAGAACAAACAGGGAAAGACAATAGGGAAAAAATCCTCCAGCCACCCCCCTCCCCCTGGGAGTTAATCAGGAATAGCTTTTTGGGCTTACAGAAGAACTAGAAAAGTAACAGTCTCTCTCGACGGTCTACAAAAGTGTCGGGAGATATTAATAATAGAAACTTTTCCATGTTCTCCTTTTATCTAGGGAATAAAAATGCATCAATTAATAAACCAAGACAAGGATCCATCTAGGTCAAAGGTTAGTTGGCAGTCCAAACAATGGGTAGAAAAATCACTATAACTACTCCTGTAAATACCAAGTAAAAAAGTTTCCGTCCACTTAACAAAATAATTCAACAAACTCCAATGTATATCTTCACAGGTGAACAGATATGGTGAGGAACGAAAACAAAGGAATTGCATTTTGCACTGTGTATCAAATACTTATTCCTTTACTGCCTCAAAATTTGTCTACCAAATATTATGTAGAACGGAGGTACCATGCGGGAAAAAAGGCTTTCTATTTCTAAACATTCTGCACTCTTTCTTCTTCTTCTTCTTCTTCTTCTTCATTTTTTCCTTTTAGATATGGTGGGGGTGGGACCCTACCAATATTATTAATATCGGAGATTATGTATCTTCAAATAGCACCAATTAAAAAGCAGCTACTGGATCCAACCACAAACCACAAATTATTGCTTTGGGTTGTCAAAACATTTCTAAATGTGTAATGTGAACGGCAGAACCTAGAAGCAATTAGTTCCAAAAGAGAACAATAACTCAAACGAAGAAAATTATTATCCCTTCTATCGATTAATGGTAACACGTTAATAATAAAATGAACTACATGACATAAGCTAAAATGAACTACATGCAGTTTAAAACTAAAAAAGTAATAAAAACGAAACACGTGCGGCTTGAACTAATGTAAGAAGCACATGTAATGCAGTCGAAGAAATAATCATTCTTCCAACAACCAATGCAGTGGAAGAAAGAATCATTCTTCCAACCACCGCATACACATACACCGAAGATTATTTCTATCATGGGGTCAAAAGGTCATTAACTCCCAAGTCAGATAAGCATATCAAAATTTCAGTGCAGGGAAAAACTTACCTCCATCCCAAGGTGTATCATCTGGACTGCAATCCACAGCAGAAAAGAAACCAGAAACCAGTTTATCCAACTATACTAAAAATGCAATGCTAATAAACAATATTTGTACAGGTAAATGCAAATACCCTGCAATTCTTAACAATATGTTGTTAAATGACTCACCCAAATATTACAGCATTCCACAGCATTATATTGTTGTCCTGCGGTGCACCACTTACACCCGCAGGCGGGTCCTGTTGCAACCTCTTAAAATCTCTCATTAGCCTCTTCCTAGCAGGAGTTGACATTGTGAACCACCTGCAAACCCACAAACAACCCCCAAATGACAAACCCATTTACATAATTATCAAAATTAACTAGCAGAAAGCAACGGAACGGCCATTCAAGATGAAAGATGCTTTCTTTACCAATAAAACCACAAAAAGACAAGGGCCAGACCTATTCACTAATATAACTTCCATCAGTTCTTAGTGTTTCTTTTTTAAACCCCATTTATGGTATGGATTCAACTGCTCAATTCATATAGTTGGGACACATAGATTATGAGCTGAAAATCGAATAAAGGGGTGTTTTTATTTCCCCCATCTAGTTCCAATATTCCTCTGAAATTGAATCTAGGCCTGTACAGAAATCTATCAAATTTAACAAAAAGAAATACAAAAAAGGCAAGTCAAGCTGAAATTAGATTTTGTGACAGCAGCCCACCAAAAGTAGTTGAAATCAAGGGTAAATCACGCTCCATATGAGAATTAAAATTTCAAGATCTACTTTCCACAATAAAAACAATCCAAAACAACCAATTTTTACAAAAATCAGAATTTACAAAAACAAAACTTGATACACAGAAAATAAAAAACCCATATGCACATATAAAAAAAAAAACCCCATAAAAAATTGACCACATATATGCATAAAGATTGTTAATTACCTCTCAGATGAATCAACCTTGGTGGGATAGGGTTTTGCAAGAGGTTGAGACCTTGAAGAAGAGGTCTCTCTCTTCAGCAGTGGAGTAATGCAAAAGAGGAAGAAAAATGAAGGGTATATGTATTGAGTATTATATAGCTATGATTTGATTGATTTCTTCTTTGCAAATGAAAATTCCAAGAATTGTTTTTGTTTTGTTTTTGGGATGAGAATAATATTGTAAGGGAGAGATAGATAGATACAACAGATAGTGGGGCCAAAGGTGACCCCACTTCTATAGGATTTCCTACTGGCACTCACTCACTAGGAAGGTTCTGAATCAGATGCATTTCACCTTCCCATCCTTGGGTGTAATTTCACTTTCTTTGGATGATGGGCCATACCCAAAACAATCATATGGGCCCTATAAGAAAGTATCGGGCCTAGGACCACAAAATGACTGCACCGGTTATGGGCTCGGATCAAGGTTAGACATTGGGTGGAACTCTTCGCTAGACTTGACAAACACAAATATATTAAATCTACTAGTCTGTACCGAGCTCAACAAACGGCTTATAAAAACAGTGTGGCGATTTCGTTGGTAAGAATTGTGTGTTCACATTCTTTATTTAATCAATAAGAAATTGTAATGTGTTAATTTTGTAATTAAAAAAGTATAACCTAAAACGAAACTGTGGAACCCTCAAGAAAAATATTAATACATAATATTTTTTTATTGATTGGAACGATAACGAAACAAAAAATGAACAAACTATTTTTTACTTGATTTCGTAATAAAAGTTGGATCTTTAATACCACACCTATGACCATACAAAGCATAGCTCAAATCCTAATACCCATTGAAGCATGTTGGTTCATACTAATGAGAGGATTTAGCTAGATATACTTCTATACAAGTCTCACATTTGTATATTTTTTTTATCAATGTTAAATTTCGACAGTAAATTTAATGAAACTAACATTTATATACTTTTAATATTTACATAACCTAATATATCATGCCATAAATTAAAAGATTCGACAGAATAAGCAAATTTAACAACTTTATTGGCCTCTTAGGCATTCTTCTTAACTGGGCTAGTGGAATTATCAGTTACATTATCGGCTCAGTACGCGAAAGTATCATAATTACATTAATTTTAAATAAATTTCCATCTAAATATCATTTTCCTACAAAGAAACCACTCTTGGTCAGAATAAAATTGTCAGCCTCAAAGATAAGTCTAAACTTTTTCTTGTTCAAGACCATTCCAGAAATGAGGTTCTTCCGAATCTCCGACACATGGAGCAATTCAGTCAGAGCCGGCTTCTTTCCATCAGAGACGGATGCACACTAGCTTGAGTGGGGTTAAATGATCCCCACTAGATTTTTTTGATTAATTTTAATTATATACTCATGCATAATGATTAGATCTATTTTATTAAGTTGGTAAGTTGGTGACCCCGCTAGAAAGTTTGTGACCCCAGACTCAAACAATACCAAACGCAAAAGACAATGACGCTGTGATCCAATTCTCTTGACTGTCGTGTGCGTTTCAATCAAAAGTTGATTGTCAGATGTAGTTTTAGCCTAAACCATCATATTTTGTTAATTTGTTAAAATCGTCGTAAAAAAAGTAATTTATTGATACAAATATTATAAATAATGGTTTTTACTAGAAATATAAAATAGTTTATTGTGAAAAAATTCTCATATAAAATGTGATATTTTAAAATATTATGGGACGGTCGCCCTTCAAATCCGCCAATTTGCACGCCTCATCCCCTCCCAACATTTCTGAAACGTCGAATTTTTTATGGGAAATTTTAACTTATTTCTTGGTTCTATCCGTAGATGAGTGACCCCATTGTCACTACATCCTGGATCCGTCACTACTTTCCATATGTCATTCTAAGGACAATATTGCCTTCTCTTCTACCTTGAAAACCACAGAGTTCCTCATATAGAAGACTTCATCCTCAACAATTTGATATGTTTTGAACATCTCTTTGTTCGCACATACATGACGAGTGGCCCCGGTATCCACAAACCACTCATTTTGGCTTCCACCAACCAAGTTCACCTCTGAAACGACAGCTACCATATGCATGTCTTCTATTCCAGAGCCCAATCTTCCATCTTATGCTACATTAGTTTGGCTACTCTTCTGATTCCAGTTTTTGTTCCCAGTGCCTGGTTTCTTCTGTTCTTATTATTGTTTACAACAAGTCGGTTACGACAATCTTTAGCCTTGTGGTTTGGTTTACCACACACATAACATGTTCCATTAAATTTGGCTCCCATCATCATCAAAGTATTTACCAAGTCACGGTAAGATCCTTCATTTTCTTTGACTTCCTGATAGGTCCCAAGACAAATTTCGCATAAGTTAAGTCGTCCCACCTCCATTGTCTGAGGCGGTTTCCGGCCAATAGTAGTCAATTTCCGGCTAATTTTGACTATAAACCACCGCTGACAATGGTGGTAGGACTACTTAACAGATGCAAAATTTGTTCTGGGACCTACCAAGAAGATAAAAAAAAACTTGTAGGATCTTATTGTGTCTTGTTAAATAATTTAAGAATGATACAAGTCATTTTCTCAAAAAAAATAAAATCAGGACCAAAAAGTTTGTTACTATCTTCCCGTCAACGACGTAGCAGGCAGACGATGTGCGAGGGGCCAAGGGCACCATATTTTCCCACTTCACTAAGCTTTCTTAAACCACTATCACATATAAATCATTAAATATTTCCTCCCAAACCATGTGGATGTGCGTTTAATATTTAACTTTACACATTTTCACCACACTACTTTATACCAATTTATCATTCGCACCGAGAATTGATTTTCTCACATGTTATATATCATCGCGAAGCTTGCGCAACCCACTTCCTGATAATCTCAATAACATTCAAAATGAAACAATGTAACACATAATAATACTGGCTCAAAAATGACATCATGACACTCTAATTACAATTCAATTCTTTAATTAAGACTCAATTCTCCAACATTGATACCCCATAATCTATCATTTATGGAAGGATTCATAACCTACAGATTCTAACCATATAAATAGAGGGAAATATTTTTAGTAGCTCTTGTCTCTTGTTCACCATTTCTTTAATTTATATTTTAGTCGTGGAATTAATTCTAGAATTTTATTCTATTCATAATAGAATTACTAGAATAAAAGAAAGGAGGAGCAAATGTCTTGTCAATATGTAACGTATATATATATGCATTAGGTCCTTCATCATACATTAATCCTTTGATAAAGATTCAGAAAAATACACAACAAAAGAAAAACAAATACAAAACAAAATTCACAATTTGATTTCAATAATGTACAATTCTTGCTAGCTAGTATCTATATCCTTTCCCAAAATAAACTAACAAAAAATCAAAATATTTAAACATCAAAGTAATTAATTGATTTGGTCTCCATTATCACCAGAAGTACTAGATTTAGTACCATTAGAGGAAGAAAATGGCAATGAAGGAGACATAACCATCAAATTTCCCGGTTGAGAATTCGCGGTCGAAGAAGGTGACTTATTCATAAAACTTGGAGCACATTTAATATTTCCATTTGATGAAGTATCTTTCTTCACTTGATAATTTCCAAGATTTGTGGAATTGCTATTATTACTTGAAGAAGAAGAAATGATTGTTGAAAGAGCCATTACTAATGCAGATTGAAAACTTGGATCATTTGTGATTGCTTTAGTAGCAGCTGCTAAGGTTTCTGGTGGAAGTTGATTATGAGATTGTAATAATTGTGATGAATTTAGAATATTTTTTTGAAGAAAAGATTGATAATTAAAGGTACTAATTTCTTGAGATAATTGTCTTGATGATCCAAAGTTTAAAGAATTATTATTATTATAAGGTTGATTTAAAGGTAAATTTCCATAGTTTAATACTCCATTGCTCCAAGAAATTGGAAGAGAGTTTGATTCTAATGAATTAAAACTAAGATTTGTAGTGGAATATCTAGGAGGGAAATTATTATTATTATTAGATAATTTATTTATGTGAGAAGAAGCCAATGAATTTGTAGTGAGGTCTAAAGTGATAGTTGGAAATGGAAATGAAGGGGAAGAAGAAATGGATGAATTTGGAAGGTTAAAGTTGAGGCCATTGATGTTTGAAGATGAAGTTGAAGAACCAGAGATTAGCATTGAAGCTGCTGCTGAAGTGGTTGATGCCATTGCTTTGGCTGAGATTGGGAGTGGGTGATTGTGTGTTCCTTCATAAGTTGTGATTAAGATGGATATGTCCTCAGCACATCTTTGTACCTACAAGACCACAAAAAAAAAAAAAAAAAAACTCATTTATAGTTTGCATTTCACAATTTTTCTTTTATGTTCAACAAAAAAAAATGAGATACATGTTAAATTTTACTTTGGTAAGCACTTTTACGCTCAGTGACGAAGTGAAATATCAATGAGTTAGAAGCATCTGATTGAATTAGACGATAAATTTTGAGTTTGCATCTCATGTATAAAACACAAGGAATATGCTTATGTATTCAAATGTTAGTACATGAAATTTATTTATTTTTACATTTAAGGGGTTAGTAGCAGAAGTTTAGATAAAAAAATATTACTCCTGCCATCCCGCTTTCATTGACTCAGTTTGACTTGTCACGAGAATTAAGGATGAGTGGTGTTAACTAAAATAAATTGATCATTTTCAACTAAAAAGTTCAAACTACTCTCGTTGAAGTTTTAAACGGTATTAAATTAGTGTGGTGAATTGCGTATTACTGAGATAATGGTTGGTTTGGAACTTAAAAGAAAATGTAGTGGTAATTAAAAAAAGTGTCAATTGAATTGAGACATTTCAAAATAATAAATAGGTCAATAGAAATATGACAGAATGAGCATTGCTTTAAGAAAGTGAATATTTAATTCTGATCATCGTCAAAAGTAAAATGTAAACATTTAAATTATCAACTCTTGAAATAATATTGAAGATCAAATAATACCTGCTTCCTTACTGGACAGTTGGGCGCAACAGTGCAACGGTAATATGCTCTAGGGCAAGGGTTTGCTTTGGCAATCTTCTGTCCATATTTCCTCCATTGGCACCCATCATTCATCTAGAAAAAATCAATCCATTCCCATTACCACACATATACATATAGTTTTAGTTCACCAAGCACAAAAAATAATACTCCCTCATTCCGAAATCGAATGTCCATTTTGTTTTAATACAAAATGAACAAAAAATTGAACATTTAATTCTGAACGGAGGAATAGAGTGAGTAAAATTTTATCCAAATATTCTCTTACCGTTGGGGTATCACATCTAGCCCTAACTGAAACCCTAGCTCTTTTCACAGGATTCTGTTCATGAGAAACCTCATTATCCACACTTCTTGCAGTCTTTACACCTTTCTGAGGTGGCCATGTCTCTTCACTACCATCTTCCTTAACTTCCTCTAAGCTGGTTTCAGGGTCCGGATTCGGTAAATTGGGGTCATTTTGGGAATTAGTATTTTTAGGCAGCTCAAATTTATAATCTAACCCTAGAGCCAAACCACCTTTATGTTCTTCATGATGATGAATTACCTTTTCTTTACTATAGTTTTTATTGGTAGGTGATGAATCCATAATATCTTTCTTTATATCAGTACTTGAACTTCTTCCAAGACTAAGGGACACAAATTCAGATTCTTGATCAGTTTCTTGATGAGTTGTAATTAAACTACCACTAGGTTTATTGTTTTCTTGTTGAACAATGTCATGGAATTGCATTTGAAGGGCACTATAGTCTTTCATTATTCGATCCAAGTACATTTTCAATCGTTGATTTTCTTCCATCGCTTCTCCTATTTCAGCTTTTGCGGATTTAAGGCGGTCTTCCTGCAAAAAAACATGTACAAAATTATGAACCAAAACCAGCATTGTCTTATATAACTAAAGTAATTATGAGTCAAAGAGTTCAGTGTTTCATCTCGGTCCCACTATATTTTATATATATATATATATATAAAGAAGTGCGACATCTAGCAGTTCTACGGTGACGCGATAGAGAATTAATGAGACTAATATGATAGATGATCTCAATCCGTATAATTAACTAAAATAATTTTTCATGTAATTTGACTACTTTTATATATGCATGTTAAGATTTTTTTTTTTTTTGGGGGTCAAAATAGAGCATAAATTTAGCATATAATATTACTACTGTAGATGTAGTATATGAAGAAAAGCAATATACATAGGTTCATTGACAAAGGATAATTTCGATATGGGACTGCGCCATAGGTGAGGCTCATCACACTGGCCAAAGAACTCGCCACGTCGCCCCTCCAATAAAAATTTCGATTCATGATTAAAAATACAAAAAAGATTGTTCTGATATGGGACACGATTAAAAGTAAAAAAATTGTACAAATTTGTCACATCACTATAAAATGAGGAGAGAGACAATTTTTTACTTTTTAACCGTGTCCCATATCGTAACAATCTTTTTGTATTTTAATCATGATCGAGAGAAAAAAAATTGAGAGGGCGACGTGGCGATTGCTTTGGCCAAAGTGGACTGCGCTCTACCTGCTACTCTCAGTCCCATATCGAAATTTTCCATTGACAAATGGAGATGGGGATCTTTCTAGAATAATTACGTGGTTTTTCTGGGAGGAAGTAACACTTGAGTGTAGTTCTGATGGACACACATCTATTGTAGGCATGACATGACCCTGGTGAAAACCGCGTCAAAATCATCTATCTCCATTTCTGTCCTTATCATTGTCCCCAACCAATCGAATTTACTATATAATATTTTCCGATTATATATACGCAAAGTAAATTGTGATTAGCTGAGGACAGGGATGAGGAACGGGGACATAGGATTATTTGCCGTAAAAACCTTATACAATCAGATTTATATTTACCAAAGCATAAATGGGATTTTTACTTAGTTATTACCCCCGCCCCCGCCCCCCACCCCACCCCCACGCCCGAGTAGACATCATGGAACTAGGGTATGCATGAAGATATTAAGAGTTACTATATATGTTCATTTAACATGCCTATTTTTACTTAAATTCAACATGGTATGGTAATTTTTTTTTATTTTTGTATCCTTCTCCAAATCAAAGTTTTCTAACTAATACCTAGCCAAAAAAAAAGTTTTCTAACTAATTGTACGAAAAAAAAAGAGGATATGTTTGGTATTTACATTTAAAAATGGACTAGTTGTTAAAAAAATCATAAGAATATACTACCTCTAATATAAGTCGTTTATGACATGTAACGAAATTAAGGAAACAAAAAATAAGATACTTTGTTAGTCAAAATATCACTCTTAAAAAAAAATAATATTGATATTTTGACTAACAAAGTACATTGATTTTTGCTTCCTTAATTTTCACTATATGTCCTAAACGACTTATAATATAGAATGGAGAGTAATTATAGGTAGTTGCTGCTAATGAGTACAGCTATCAAAGATTACCAAGTCTCTCATCTACCTATATCCAATATTCTTTTTTCCTCCCCTTGGATTTCTAATAAGTTTCACTACACCTAAAACTTAATTTTTGTTTGTGATTATTGATGACAGATGAAATCATGAAAAAAATTTCTTATTCATATTCACCTTTTTAAAAGAAAACTTAAAAGTATTCATGATAAACAAATAATTTTCCTTGGATGGAGTCATATAAATAAAAAAAAATTGATGAATTTAGTAACTCTTTTCAGCAAGATTGTATAAAAAGGTTAAGGAAGATTAGATCCCAAATCCTAAGATCTTGCATTTTTACATGGGGGGAGTGAATAACCATCACATGCATGAAGCACATGGTATTGAATATTTGATCAACATGCTCTTTTAATATGTTTAATTTTTTGTGTATGAAAATAAAAGCAAACAATAGTTTTTTTGATTTCTTACCTGATTACCATTTGTTATATCCTTTTGATTATCATCATCTTGCTCTCTTATTCTATTACCAACCTGTAACATATAGATTCCAAGAAATTATTATTATTAGTCTTTAATTAAGTTTTCAGTAAATTATTCATGATATCGCGCGATAAATAAACCCAGTTTCTTCATTTTCCATTTCATTTCTTCATGGATTCAAGACTGTGATATTCATGAGGTTAGATGATGATTTGTCTCATAAACTAGACCTATATAGACCTGAAATTCATCACTTCATGATCTATGACAAGTGCTATAGGTTAATAAACTGACACAGTTGTCACATCTCTGAGTCAGAATTACATGTTCTGATTTCGACACCCCTCCATATTTTTCAAACAATCTAAAACCTTAAATGGAACAAACTTTCATCAATCATGAATAAAATAGCTTGAGAAACCATAAAAATTTAATTAGCAAAAGCTATAAATGTCTTCAACAAAGAGCACATTTTACCTTAAAAACAATATCTTCTGGACAACCTTCATCATCACCACTAGAAGAATCTGATTTCTTCTCCTCTTTCATGAAACCTCCATGAACGGATTTTCGCAGTGAAGTCTCCATAGTTATTCCTGTTCTCTCTCTCTCTCTGAAATTTTCAATGAACTAATGATCTGAAACTCTTGAATAAGTACCGGTCTTATAAGAAGATAGGCTACACTATTTGACTCTTCTATAAATTATAACTCAATATCTATGTAGCTTCACCAAGTACACCGCAAAAAAAATGTCAATGGCCCAATGGCAAAAAACAAGTTATAATCAATTCTTTATTATTGTAGTGTCATGTTAAAAAAAATAAGGAGATTAGTTTCACTATAGTCAAGTTATTATAAAGTGTTGGAATTATTAAACGAAGCTTATTATTATTTAGGAGAATATTTAGTTTTGTTAATTACTAGTTGTATTCTAGTATGATTGTTTTAGTAGTTTCCTATTCAGTTTATATTTCTTAGATATCTTCAAGATTCTAGTAGGGTTTTACTCCTATATAAATATGAGAGTTGTCTACGTATTATGTGTGGCTTTTAGTGTTTTAGTGTGGTCTGGAGTAGCATTGTGGTATGGTTAGGATTATTGATCCTTATGAATTTGAGAGTTGCTGCATAGAATATTGTATGCTCCTCTCCGTAGTGTTGTTGTGAGATTTTTATCTCTGTGTTTGTATTCTACCTACTCACCACCAAATTATTTTATTAAATATATGTGTTTCCGCATTAAATTAAAAAACTCTACATAAAGTCCTTCATTAAAGAGCTTAGTGATTTAGTGGAGTTTAAATTCCTTAGATATAGGAGGTTAGTTGTCGATTTATCTCAAAAAAATGGATATTTATTTTGGGACAAACTAAAATAAGAATGTGAACATTCAATTTAGAAGAGTAAGTACTATATAATTGTCTAATGTCATGGGCACCGAATCCTCAATGTGTAACACTCCCAGTAACATTTTTATATTTTAACATGTTTTTTTTTGGGGGAAGTTATGACACTTTGATCCTTGGTCTCTTGATGTACGAATCAAATATTCGGTCACCGAGCTATTATTTCCCGAGTTGCATTTTAGTTCTCATCTATTTAGAGTTTATCTTGTTTAATTAGTTTAAAATATATAAATTGACGTTTATTTAATTATGAGTTTTACAGAAAGTGTTACACAAAATGTCAAAAAAGATCCAAACCAAGTCCATTTTTTTTCCTCAAGTTGAAAAGGGGTGTAATTTTTTTAGTACGTATTTTAGGGTACATAGATGTGAATAAAACTCGAAACTTATAACCCATTAAAGATTGCTTTTAGCCAGTTGAATAACACATTATTTTATAATAAGGGAAAGAAAAAGAAAATAGCAACTTGAAGAATTCAACTTCAACGTTTTAGGTCTTCTAGGGATAACATGTCAGAAGGAAAGAAAAATATATAAAGAGAGGGGTTTGAGCCGCAATAATCGGTCTTCTTCACCGGTGTAAATGGCAAAAAAATAATCCATCTCATTCTATATTCCTTTTTCTATACACATAAATAGATGATTGTCATTGTTCATTTTTTCTTTACGAGTTTCACTATTTTTTTTAAGTCATAAATTTTTTAATTAAAAAATTAACACATATCAATTTCTTATTAGTGAAATAGATAACAGATTATAGAACGAAGACAGAAGAAGAAGATTACCGGTTGTAAATTGGGCTTTTAGGGTTTTATATATATTGTTCAGCAAATGATAAACAGCTCTAGTTGAAGTTTCGTGTAGTGCAAAAGTCACATGGCTTCACCCCAATCTCGCCGGTCAAACTTGTCCCACCGTCGACGACCCGCCGGAAATTTTATCTTATGTTGTTGTGCTTTTTGTGTTCTACAAGTCAAACCTCGTCTCAGATATTAGGTGGTGTATTCAATCTAGATTCTATAGGATGTTTAAAGAATTTTAAAGTCTATAGGTATTCAATTTAGATTTTAAAAAGTCCATCAATATCCAAAGGTATTCAAAACTATATAGATTCTCATAGATTTCATTAAAGGTAGGATTTTGATGGATTTTCTAGAATTAAATGTGTATTGTGAAATCTCTTCTTCTTCCTCAAGAGTTTGATTTTCTCTCATTACTATTAAAATTAAATGTCTTTGATAATTTTATCTTAAATTACAATTTTTTTAGTGATCTCATTTCTTTAAAATTATAAGAAAAATAAAGAAATATCCAAACTTAAAAAAAATGAGATTTTTTTTAAATCATTAGAAAACTCAATATGAAATGTTTATTTCCCAAAAACAAGATATATTGTCATAATACAAACAATTTTCTTCTTGATCATCTTCAAGTAGAAAAATTAAAGAAAGCAAACAATTTCTTCTCTAATTTAACCACAAATTTCTATTTTTCAAACATGAATTTTATTTCTCTAAAAGAGAAAATCAAAGGGACAAAGAGCTCAAACAAAACCCATCTTAATTAAACCAAAGAAAAAAATACCCATAAGTAAATTATACAAACCTTCAACAACTAAATCAAGAAAAAAACGCAGTTACGTGATCTAAAAAAAATAAATCAAAGACCATCACCAAACTTTTTAAATTTTTAACAAAATGATTTACTTCTAGAAAAAAAAAGATTGATAAATCTATGTTAACTTTGGAAATTCAACACCGTTGGATCTGTATAATACATCACTGAATCAGTATTTTCTTTATTTTTTGGTATTAATTCAAATAATCTATAGACTTTATAAATCAAAAGAAATCCTGATAAATCAATCTAATAGAATATGATAGAATCTGCGTAGACTCTGCATAGAGTTAAAACAATCCATGAAGTCAGCAGAATCAATAGACTTTTGAAAATCAGTTAAAATCTTTTAAAATTTGAATTGAATACATCCATGCTTGGTTGTCCTAGCCGTTGACTTTTAATATATTCAAAATACATATTTTCTTGGTTTTTTTTTAGTTTTATTTTTCTTGGAGATGTACAAATAAATTTATTGGACTCGTATCGAATTCAATTAATTAAGGGTTTATGATGTCTTATAAGAGGAATCACAAGTGAGAATTCGGAGCTTCTTGATGAACAATAGATATATGGGTGTTATACACAAAATTCTGTATTTAAAGTTGTCAAGTTTAATTCATGATTTCATAAATTAAGACTAAGCCAACAATCAATTTGTTAAATTATTACTCCCGTGTACATACCACTAAATTGACACCCGTGTACTACGTACATACCTCATAATAGAAACCCTAACATTATAATTGCGAAAATAAATACTTCGAAAAATTCAGAACATGAGGGTTTTTTAGTCATTTTATTTTTTCCCGAAATGTCTAGCTTTTAATTAACTTTAAAGATTATCAGTCTAAGTGATCTTGGTCACCTAACTATAAATATAATTTTCTCATGCTTTATTATGGTACTGAAATGCCTGCAATAGTTTGTAACGCTCCTCGTAACATTATCGATCCTCTAGAGTTTATAGTATGTTTATGGTAATTAGAATCCATCCTCTAAGACTTTAAAGAGTTTATTATCTTATACAGTTTAGTATATATGCTAATAAAAGTTTCTTTAGTTAAAAGTGTTGCATAGAGTATTATTGAGTGTTTGTTATAAGAGGATCTGAATCACTCTATTATGTGATTCGAATCCTTTGTGACACTCGGCATTATACAGATCCGTTTATGGCCTTTGTGACACTGCGATAATAAGTTTGGTTAAACGGATACGAGTAAGGATTCCTTGTACAAGATCCGTTTATGGCCCTTGCCAAGCAATAAACAAAAGTAAAAAGAAAATGGAAAGTAAGTAAATAAAAGGAAAAGTGGGTTGATTTTCTTTTCCCTTATCTTTTCTAGGTTGAAAGGAACATACTCATAATCTCTTCTTTGTCAAAAGAAAGGAATAACAATGGCTTGCTTGAATCAAATTCTAAGAAAAAATAATGAAAAAATAAAGGTGGATCATAATTTTTTTTTATATTATATTATTAATTATATATTTAGAATCATTATTTTTCATAAACTGGTTATGTACAAACTTGTTACTCTTTTTTTTTTTGGGAGGACGACAATGCAAATTGAATATGCTACTACTTTTAAGTAGGGATGGCAATGGGGCGGGTGAATTGGAGATCCGAACCGGCCCAATCTGGCTGTGTTGGGGATTTCCTGGTTTAAGTTAGGGGTGGGGGTGGGGGTCGGGATGAATTTGGCCCCTCTAGCGGGGGCGGGGTCGGAGGCGGGTGAAATAATATCCCCATCCCCATCACGACCCCACCTCGTATGACCTGTCTAAAATACTAAATAAAAATAGCATAAAATACCTATAAAATGAAATACGTCTAATTTGGAGAAGATCGTGTGAATCAAATTCTTTCCTAGTACTCCTCCTAAAATATATGGTGATGTTGAATCTCCTAATAAGATTGAGAAAGTTAAGAAGTTTTGTATTAATTTGTTTAATGAGTACAAGTCAAAAAATGAGAAGCAACCAAATAGACCAACAAGTTTTTCGACTTCTCAATCTTTGGCTCTTGGGAAGAGGCCACATGTCTTGCAAAGTGAACTGTATTATGTTGTTGTGCAACAATTGAGCAGTGTCTACAAACTCCTATCATTTAGTAAGCAAACTAGTATCAATTTAGATTATTTTGTTTCATTTTACAGGCATTAAATATTTTATTTTACAATTCTATATCATTTTTTTCAAGGATCTATTTGGGGATTTTTGTTAAAAAATCAATATTTTTTTCTAATCGAGGTTGAGCCTCCACTGGGACGAAAGTGGGAATTTGGGGGGAAAATTCCCTGCTTTTCCCCAGTTGCAGGTGGACCTCCACTTGAGCTAGGGATGCCCAACCATCCCAGTGATGGGGCTGAGTTGGAAATGGGGATACGATGAAAAAGGCGGGAGCTGAAGTTAGAGATCATGGTATCCGCCCCAACCCGGCCCCATTACCATTCCTACTTTTGAGTAGTTGAGTTACAATTAATATTATTTATTGCTAAGAAAGTTGTGCCTTAGTTGAATAACCATAATTTAGAAAATGTATTCAAATTTGCTGCTTCTAATAAAAGTAAACAAAATAGAAAAGAATTGGAATAGTTGAAATTATATATGTATTTACCTAAATCTTACGTATGTGATAGAAAAGCCTTATGACTTTCTTAGAGCATTGCACTTGAATCCATAAAGTTTTAAGGATGTCTTAATTAAAAATAACAACAATGTCAAATGTCTGTCTAATATTATTATCTTTTAATCCAGATTGATTCGTTGTGCTTTTTTTTTATTATTATTATTATTCGTTGTGCTTCAAGAATTATAAATGCAATCTAACTTGCTATATTTTGTTTAAAAATCCATACTTTTTTAATTGTTCCTGGTTGACGAGGAAAAGCTTTTAAAATATATCGTAGACCTAATTTTGCAGAACATGTCACCAATTTATTAAATGGAACAGTTTAATGCATTTTCGTGTTTTTCATTTTCTTTTTTGTTGAATAACAAGTTAACACAGTTGACCAATTAATTGATTAACTATTGGCTTTTTTTTTTTTATGCCACGATGGGCGATTGCCCCACATTGGGGAGAGAAAACACCCTAGATCAGGTAGAATAAAGCTTACCGTACGCAAGCGGAGGGTATCGAACCCGGGACCTCTCGGTCACGGGCCGGCCAATGCCCCACTGGGCTATTGGCCTCTGATAACTATTGCCTTGCTAAGTTGGTAAATGGAAGAGTCTCGAATTCAATACGTTAAAGATCCCATGTTTTTGTGTTCTTATTTGCAATATATAAGTTGGGCAATCCTCTCTCTCTTGAGGTATCGTTTGAAAGATTGAATTAGACTCAAATTTATTTTTAACATGATATGAGAGTCATCTAATTGCATGTTGGGGGTCCTATTATTGTTTACGATCCATATGTCCAACTCTAGTCGTAAGGGGATGTGTTAAAGATGACACATCGATTAGTTTGTGTGCATATTTACAATATATAATGCTTGTGAGATATTCGACTCGACTAAGTCGATTAAGATCAAATATACACTGTGACATACTGTTAGGAAATTGTGTAATTCCTCAATATTAATCGCTTAAAAATGTCTTTGAAACCCACGACTTTTTCGTAAACAAAATCAGAGAAGAAGTAGGTATTACCAACTAAATTAGCTATGATCACTTTTTATGTGACTTTCCCATCCAATTCGTTGCCGGTCCTTTTTCTATCCCATTTGCAATAGTGTCCGATTTAATTAGCAAAAACAAAAGAAAAGGTAAGGAGTTTTAAAGTCTATAAGTATTCAATTTGAATTTTAAAAAGTTCAATGAAATCTAGAGGTATTCAATTTAGATTTTAAAAAGTCCATTAAAATCTAGAGGTATTCAAAACTCTATAGATTCTCATAGATTTCATTAAACATAGGATTTTGATGGATTTCCTAGGCTTAAATGTGTATTGTGAAATCTCAAGATTTTGATTTTCTCTCATTAATATTAAAGTTAAATGTCTTTGATTACAATTTTTGTAGTGATCTCATTTCTTTAAAATTATAAGAAAAATAAAGAAATATCCAAACTAAAAAAAGTTGAGAAATTTTTTAACTTCTTTAAAAAACTCAATATGAAATGTTTATTTCCCAAAAACAAGATATATTGTTATAATATCCAAACAATTTTTTTCCTTGATCATCTTCAAATAGAAATTAAAGAAGGCAAACAATTTCTTCTCTATTTAACCACAAATTTCTACTTTTCAAATATGGATTTCATTTCCCTAAAAGAGACAATCAAAGGGGAAAAAGAGTTCAAACAAAACCCACCACAAAACATATCTTAATTAAGCCAAAGGGAAAAAAAAATACCAGAAAGTAAATTATATAAACCTTGAACAAATAAAAAAAAAGCCGCAGTTACGTGATCTAAAAAAAATCAAAGACAATGACCAAACTTTTTAAATTTTTAACAAAATGATTTAATTCCAAAAAAAAAAAGGATGGATAAATATATGTTGAGTTTGGAAATTCAACATCGTTGGATCTGTATAATACACCACTTAATCAGTATTTTCTTTATTTTTGGTGTTATTCAAATAATCTATATACTTTATAAATCAAAAGAAATCCTGATAGAGTTAAAACAATCCATAAAGTCAGTAGAATCCATAGACTTTTGAAAATTAGTTAAAATCTTTTAAAATCCGTATTGAATATACCCCTTTAGTGTTACAGGCCTTTTAATGTCAACCCTTACTTGCACTTTTAAAAATATGTACAATTTGGACTTCATGCTACCAAGTTAAGAATATTTTATCTATCAAACCATATAAAAATTCCAACTATAAATCAGCTTATTTAGTCCCCCCAAAAATTTTTTTTGTTTCGTTTGTATAGTCCTCAATAGAGGTTCAACCACATCTTCTGCAGCGGAATCAGGACAGCCTCAAATTCATACAATCCACGTGCTTGATGAGCGGGGGCATAATGGCCAGCTTCAATCTATAAAATTTACAAAATACAAAAAATCAATATAAAAATAGTTATAAAAAGGAAACCCTAAATTCTATTGCCCTAATTTGGAGGAACCCATTTGCCCTAAGTCCGCCGCAGAAGAGGTGGTGGAACCTCTATATGCATCCCGTAAATAGATAAGGGACTTTATAGGCTGAAATTAAACATTAGGGACTATACAGGCAAAACAAAAAATTTGGGGGACTAAATAGGTTGAAATTAAACATTAGGAACTATATGAGCAAAATAAAAATTTCTAGGGGATTAAATAGGCTGAAATTAAACATTAAGGATTATATGGGCGAAACAAAAAAAATTTGAGGGTAAATTAACTGATTTCCGATATATTTAATATATATAATTAATATATACAGTAAAACCTCTATACAATAATACTCTTGGGACTGGACAAAAATATTACTATTGGGAGGTTATTCTTAAATAGAGGCTTACATATAAAAATTATATATTTTTTTTAAAAGTAACTAATATAAATTATACGACACTTAGAAATGTGTTCCTTATATTTTAAAAACATGTGTTCCTACACTATATTAGTTAAATACCAATTACACGATACTACACAATATTTAGGCAACTACTATACATGGTTTATAGATGTGAAGCCACATACAATTGAAAACTGCTTCAAGCACTGCAAAATTCGAACAGATAGTGCTGATGACGAGTTACTACGAACACGCAAGTTTAAGGATGCGATATTAACCCAAAAAATTAAGTCATTGTTACAGACAATTTTAGACAAATATTTCATATCATCTTAAGTTTAATGTAAAATTGTTAAATAATTATGGATGTTTTATATAGATATATAAATATATTTATTTATTTTATTTTATTACTATATGGAGGTAAATTTCTTAAGGAGAGTCCTAAAAAAAATGGAATATTACAATGTAGAGTTTATTCTTATTTATAACTGGTTGGGACCATCATTTTTTATTATTATAAGGAGTTTATTCTTATATAGAGTATTCTTATATAGAGGTTTGACTGTATGCAGAAACGGATTCGATTTTTAATATTTCAAATTCGTAACCATTTTATTATTTTTATACGGATTCGGATTCGGATGCGGGCATATGAGTCAGGAGTTTTTACCGAGTTCTAACCGTTTTTCGGATTCGAGTCGAATACGAATCTAGACCCAACCCGTTTGCAAGCCTATATGTAACATTGTTTTACACAACATGTATGAATAATGTTTCAATGGAAAATATGATCCATATTTATCCACCTTACTAAAGAAAAAGAAATATTTTTTGTTGATTATGTATAAATCTACAACACAATTGGTCATTTAAAAAAAATCAACAGATAGAGCACAAATCTGCTGACAGCTACTCCATTAGCAAATCCACAGTTGTCTATAGAGTCCCTTGCTTAAACGTTTCTTTGCTATTGGCAATCCATAATAGAATTCTACCCAACGTTTTCATCAACCCAAATCATGTATAGATTACGAGGTTGCAGAGAATTGAGGAATAGGGCTCCTCAATTGGCTCTTAATTGGTTTAACTCTTTCAAGATCTCAAGGTATTTTATTAAATGGCACTCCGTTTTTCTTCGGCTTTCAATTGATCGATTTTTCGAATGGAAATGTGGGATTTACTGTGTTTTAACTGTTTGTTTTGGAGCTTTCTCGAAGATGTATTTAAATTTTAAGAATCGCATTAGCAGCTGTTTTCCTGGGCAGTTCGATCACATTATCACTTGATAGTTTATGCAATTTGTTTTATACTCCCTCTAATGCTTTTTTGCTTGGTTAATTTTCGCTACGTACCCTAAAAGACTTATATTATGGAATGGAGATAGTACTAACTATTATTGATTTCTACTTGAAAGGTGATGAGAAGATCATGCGTTTTTTATATGCATTTAATCATACAAACTCTGTTGAAGAAAAGTAAAATTTCAATGAAAAATATCGGATTTTTTTGGCATAATTTTGTGGAACATTTTTTCCCCAGTGTGATTTCATGTCAATTGGATACATACAATAATAATGTTTAATTTAGCTGAGGAATTTTCCACTTCTGTGCAAATGACTGCGTAATCTAATTTGTTGCATAATTGTCTGGTTAAGTGATTGTGAACTAGAATTTTTTCAGCCACTCCTGGTTCTCCAAAATCATAGTATGGCCTGTTTTTATTTCACTGGATTTGATTTATTTTGTGAAACCTATAGTTATTTTATATTAATCATTATAAGCGGTTGAATGAAAGAAGTATGGTAATGTGCACATAAATCAAAATGGTTCTCGGGCTTGCCTTCTCTGATGCCTTTTGCCTTTGATTTGAGGGCATGATTCCGTAGCAAATACGAGGTTTTAGGAGGCTATTGTTTCAGTGGTATTCTGTGAGCAACCATTTTGTGTATTCATTATCAAATGTTAGGTCAGTCTCTAATCCCTCTATTCCAGTGGTATTTTGGAAGCAACCACTTTGAGTATTTATTGTCAAAGGTTAGGCATGTCTCATATCCATCCCTGCCCATACCCCAATTATTGGGGACTTAATGTGTTTTTACGTTATTATAAGCGGTTAAACTTCGTGTCTTTAAGAGTTTAGGGCATTGTTAACTGTAATTCTGTAATTTTATATTTGAGAACTGCTATAGCATGGAATAGATCGTGGGTATCCGCTATGTGCTTAATTTCACCTTTCTGATGATGTATAGTTTGCGCAAGGAGATACATGAATAATGCCGACATATTCTTTGCTGGGCATTTCTTTACATCTAATCAGCATTGAGTATTAATTTTGTATCATATGCAGATTTGTTCATACTTTACCTTTTGTGACCAATATACAAGCTGAGGACATATCAAGGTCTAAGCCTGCTGAAGTACATAACTTGGGTATGTTGTTGCTTGAAGCCTTGAACCGTGTTTATAATCATGTAGCAATCGTTCCTACTAGCATTATTGGGAACCAGTGAACTAGATATCACTTAATAGAATATTATATTCATGTTTGCTATATAATTCTCCTAAGAAATGATGTTTTTGTAGCTTAGGATTTATAAAGGTCTCCGTCTTTAGTAAAAGTGATAAGAAGTTCCTAAAGGAGGATATTATCATTTCTAGTGCAGGGAAGATGGACTAGATCTTCTAATTGGAATGCTATTGTGGATCCTTTGAATGGGGAATCATTCATAAAAGTTTCGAAGTGGATGAAAGTGGAATACAGGTGTGCATAAAACTTTGCTCAGTATGAAGCATGATTTCATGTACTAAAGATTAAATTTTGTACTCGTAGTTGTTTGCAAAGGATGGATTCCAAAACTAAATCTGATTTATGCATTTGCAGCCATTTGTGGAGAGCCTGCGCCAATGTCCCAAACATGGCGTGCATAATCCATTTAAATCACCTGAGAGGTCCTTGTCGCAAAGCTCCTTATTTCAATTCTTCTTTCCTTACCTCCGCTTGCTACCATTTTTCATAGTTTTTTTGTCCTAGGGGCTGTATTTCTAATGTTTAATTCTCTCAATATTTGAAGAACTTCTAAGAGGAGTTTTACTTCAGGTATCTTATGTTGGGGGACGTATCAACAAAAGCAGCTCACATGCTTTCACTGCCTGAGGTAACACATTATATGCAAAAGAATTAGCTGCATTGGTCTGTTTTACCTTAATATTGATAGAAATATGAGCTTATTGTTTTCTTGAATTTCTTTTAGGTATCTGACTTCTTCACAAAATTAATCCAAAGGGTTGCTCCAAAGAGTTATCAGCAGGCTTTTGGTGAGGTTTATGTGACACAAAAGTTTCTGGAGAATTTCTCTGGTGATCAGGTGTTCATAACGCTTTTGCTTCTTTATGGTTTAAATAATTTGAGTGTAATTTATATTGGCTTTAGTAACAACTATGTCTATGGTTTGTAGAATTTAGAAGACATAACTGGTTATTTTCTTGTTCTGCTGAATATGATATGAGTCGCTATAGTAAAATATTTTCTCGCACTCTTCTGCATCATCACCGTTTATCTTTATCTATTGTGATCATAGAAATCTTCCTTTTCCTAGCCGGACTTGTGAAGTACTTTATTGACAATTTGCCTAATCTTCTGTTTTCTTTGAACTTTTTTGGATTGTCAGGTTCGGTTCTTAGCTAGATCTTTTGCAGTACCTGGCAATCATCTTGGGCAGCAGAGCCATGGTTTTCGCTGGCCATATGGTCATGTAAGCTACTTGAACCTGCTTTCTTACTTCTTGCTCATCATAATCCATGCAAGCCTCATTCTGAAACAGAAATTTATGGGGCATTCAAATTGGCAGCGTGTGAAAAGGACTACAGAAACGAAGATATTCTCCATTTCTATAGTACACTTAATATTGATTAGTACTCTTACCATGAATTGAATGTTTTAGCAAGAGTAAACATAAATGATGTATAGTAACTTCATTTAACTTGTTCAAAAAAATAATCATTTAAAGTATCGGAATTTACGACATGTTTTAGTTTTGTTATGCATCTGTGTCTCTCTAAACAAACATGCTTACTTCTTCATCCTCTCTTAGTATATTACATTTTAATTTGTCGGAAGCTCTTGGTTTTGGTCATGGACATTTTCTGTAAAATACTTGATTGGGAATTGTTTGCAGGTAGCAATAATTACTCCCTTCAACTTCCCATTAGAGATTCCAGTCCTTCAGTTGATGGGTGCTCTTTATATGGGAAACAAACCTGTTCTTAAAGTTGATAGTAAGGTGAGCTCGAAGCCTTATCTTAAATGTGTAACCAATTAAAAGGATAGGCCTCCCGTGAACCTCTGGACGCTGTTGCTGGCATAACAATATCTATGTGCATCCTTTCCCATTAAGTAGAGAAAATTTTCCATTTAAAGTAGTAGAACAATATCATAGTTGCCACATGTGTTTTTGTTTTTGTTGGACACTCAAACACTAGTGTCTTTTTCCTTCCAAATTATGTTTGTCCTTCTCTGGTTGCTGTAGGCCTTCTAGTTTTCAATTAATGGCAGATCTCTCTCTGTCTCTTGCCTCTATCTGTTTCTCTGTCTCTATACCATTCAAAGTGCACAGACGGAGTTAAACATGTGCTTCTTTTTATTATTTGATATATTCGGTTTCTCAAAGTAAGTCTCTGATGGAAATGTGATTTACTGATTATTAATGTTTTTAGGTATCAATTGTTGCGGAACAAATGCTTCGACTGCTACATGAGTGTGGTTTGCCTATGGAGGATGTCGACTTCATCAATTGTGATGGGAAGACGATGAATAAGCTACTTATGGAGGTTAGTTTATTAATAAGCTAAAGGACTAAAGTGGCTCGCATTTGTGTCTTTGCCCTTAACTTTATTCATTCTCCTGACCTCCAATACCAATAAGAACTTCAGTTATTTTATCTTAGAAATGCACGTTCTGCTAAGATAAGGTGCAGAGAATTGCTTGATAAGATTTATCTGTTTTTTTTCCTTTCGGTGGTACAAATGATATGATGCAAGCTGTCTATTAATTTTTTGCCTTACATTACTGGTTTATGCACGATTCATGGAACGGAAAGGAATATACATTTAAGTAAAATTGAAAAGCTTTTATGTTTTGATACTAGTTGAAACGAGAAGAACTGCTGTTACAAGGAATTCTGGTGTACTAATGTCCTACAAATGATGAGGATATTATGTTCTCTGCTCATTTTGGATCGTGAAGGTTTCATAGCTGCAGTTCCTTGCAAGTTTTGGTCATTCTTAATGCCCTTCCTCCTCTCCCTCTTTGTTTCGCTAATTTAGTAAAGTTGTACCAGCATCAGTTAGGTGTTTTGTGACATTTGGTCAAAGTTTTAATACGGAAAGGCCCAAACCTCGATAAGAATTCTAGATAAGCCGTACGCTAGTGATTTTCATTTTGCACCAACTTTGCCTCTATCTCTGATTGAAGAAACGTCTATTCTCATGAGAAACATGACATTTGCATGTTAGAATTTTTCTAGGGCATCATGCTAAGATACTTGTAGGAAAGGAAAAATATTTTTATTTTATTTTATTATATTTATTATTGGACATAATTGTAGAAAGTATATGCCATGTGTATTGCAAAGAATTTTATTGTTTTATAGTTTATGACCTTAAAAGATTTCCTTTTTGTTCTTCTTATGTATCTTTTCTACCTGCAATTGCTTCAATTATGTATCAAGCCTGTCTATGTTCGCACATGAAGCATAAGGAATCACAGAAGAGGTTTTTAATGTCTGATAACTGTAACTAAATTAGAGAATCTAATGCTTTATATTTAACCTATTCCATAACAAAGTTATTCGTGTTACTTGTTCTCAGGCAGAGCCGCGTATGACCCTTTTTACTGGTAGTTCAAGGGTAGCAGATAAGTTAGCTGTTGACTTAAAAGGTCGTATCAAATTAGAGGATGCTGGATTCGACTGGAAGATCCTTGGGCCTGATGTCCAGGAGGTTGTTAAGACTTTTTGTTTATGTGATATTTTCCCTCATTAAAGAACAAGGTTTTCTGATAATAAAAAATTCCTGCAGGTTGATTTTGTTGCATGGGTGTGTGATCAAGATGCATATGCGTGTAGTGGTCAGAAGTGCTCAGCTCAATCGATGTTGTTCATGCATGAGGTCAGCTTTTGTCTGTCTATAATTCTGATTATCAAATTGATATTCTTGACCTTCCCCAGACTCTGCTGATGCGGGAGTACTGGGTACGACCTTTATTCAAACCGATTCTGCTCGATTTCATTTTGTTCAATTTATAGAATTTAACCCGTTTATTAACCACATATATTTACATTGGTGCAGAATTGGGGCAAAAGTTCATTCATAAATAAAATAACCGAACTTGCTGCAAGAAGGAAGCTTGATGATCTTACTATCGGTCCTGTTCTTACAGTAAGTTTCATATTTTTTTTAGATATACTTCTTCAGTTGACAACAAAATAATACCCCAAACACCTACAAATACCATTTTATTAGATTATGCTCTGTTATATTTAGAAGTCGATCTTTTACCTTTGCAGTTCACGACTGAGGCAATGCTGGACCACATGAATAAGTTGCTTCAGATACCAGGATCAAAGCTTCTCTTTGGTGGGGAAACATTAGGAAACCATTCAATCCCGGAAGTCTATGGTGCCATTAAACCGACTGCTGTGTTTGTTCCAATCGAAGAAATACTCAAGGATGGCAATTATGAACTTGTGACCAGAGAAATATTTGGTCCATTCCAGGTATTAGTTCGTCTTAACCCAGCATTCGTTTAGCATCCTTTTAGCTTTCCGATTCTTATGTTTGAAAACTTTACTTTTTCTGCATCTTTTTTCTGTTTTGTTCTTCTTCTTATTTTGGGGCTTTAGGTTGTTACCGAGTACAAGGATAGTCAACTCCCGATGGTATTGGATGCCCTCGAGAAAATGCATGCACATTTAACAGCTGCAGTGGTTTCAAATGATGTTCTGTTCTTACAAGTAGGCCTTAAAAATATTTGCCTGGGGCTATTTATTTTATAGCAGAAAGGCATTTTACACTCTCTCATGTCCGATATTCTTTAGCATTCACATTATAATTACCATGTGTCTCCACAAGATTAAACGATTTCTTGGTCGGCTTGATTTGTTATCGGGGGCAGGAAGTATCGCCGATCATCACAATCGAGTGTTGCACCAATTTTCTTGAATAAATTGTTTTAGAAGCCTATGGATATTGAAATAGTTCACGATAGAGCTAAATAAAGCCTTGATTTTTGCAGGAAGTAATAGGGAAATCTGTCAATGGAACTACATATGCTGGGTTGAGGGCAAGAACTACCGGCGCTCCACAAAATCACTGGTTAGCATAAACTTTTCTTGATTCTGCTTCTTAACCATGGACAAAATTTAAGTACTTTCCTATGGTATACTGCAAATTTGCTGCAGGTTCGGTCCTGCTGGCGATCCAAGAGGAGCCGGAATAGGAACACCAGAAGCGATAAAGCTCGTCTGGTCATGTCATAGAGAAATCATTTACGATATTGGCCCTCTTCCGAAACCATGGGAAGTTCCAACAGCCACCTGATGGTCACTTGGTCAAAATGGCTTATACAATCTCAGTTTTGGTGAAGAGAAACTTGATTTACTTTCCTGAGGTTCACTAGAATTTTTCTTCCTAGTTTTTCTTCTTAGAATTCTAGCATACAAAAAAGAAAAAAGTAAAAAAAGAAAAAAGAATAAGGGTTCTTTTATGGACAGCACGTATTCCGTTTTGCAAATCAAACGCAAGATTTCAGATTTGAGACCACGACTATTTTACAGTGTATTCCAATATCTTTTAATCTAAAGATTTTCCTTAATTTATATTCCAACATTTTAGACAGAAAATTTGGCAGAGTGAAATTCAAAATAATGAAAAGAGGGGGTTTAAAAAAGAAAACGGGTATCATAATAAATATTAAATAGATCAAATAGCTATTTTTTCCCATAAAAAGTAATTTCGTGTTCTATTTCTGCCATAAATAGGAATTCAGTGCTTTTTTTTACCACAACAATAGTTTTATGTGCTATTTTTACCACAAATAGTTTTTTGGTGCATTTTCTGCCACAAAAGAAATTTCGCGTGTTATAAGTGTCACAATGCGACTTATACAATTTAGACTCAACCATTAACTCGACATTCTCATCTCCACTATATTCTAATTTAGGGGTAAAATTGGCAAACCATCCAATTGTAAACATTTCCTTCTGACCTGACCATTAACTCGACATACAAATATCAGAAAATTTTGACCTCGACTCGACAATTAACCTAATATTTGTGGCAAAAAAGTCACCAAAAAACTAGGTGTGACAAAAATAGCACACAACACTACTTTTGAGGAAGAAAAGACACCGAAAAATTATTTGTGACAGAAATGGCACACAAAATTTCTTTTGTGGCAGAAAAGGCACCAAAAAATTATGTGTGGCAGAAATAGTACACGAAACTACTTTTGTGACAGAAATAGTCATTTGTTTTAGTAAATATCATGTTAAGTAAGAAGGAGAAAATGCATATCTAATTAAAACAAAAAAGGTTTATTTGTCAACTAGTTTTTCGAAATAGTAAAAAATAGAGATGAATATAGGTGAGGCTTAAAAAAAAATCTCATTTTCTCTTTTCAAATAAATATTCTACCGTTTTCAATCTCAAGATAATTCTTTTCTTTAGTCTCTATGTTTATTGGTATCAGAGCCATGTCCGGCTAATTTTCCGGTGACCGAATCTGGGGAGCGGGGGTGATTATGACACGACCAATCACGGTTTTCAAATGATTTTTTACAAAATATCAGTTTATGATTTAGATGATTAGTAACACTGCTCTTGGTCTTAGATTAGTATGATCTGAAGATGCCGCTAGTTCTTTAATTCCTCGTGATCTTTGTTCAGTATGGTCTGATGATGCCGCTAGTTCTTTAATTCCTCGTGATCTTTGTCCAGTATGGTTTTGATGATGCCGCTAGTTCTTTAATTCTTCTTTTCCTCCCGACCCGGTATGCTCCCGAATTATGCCACGGTCGCCTTTATTAGGATCTTACATGGGTACTTTCATCCAGAAAAAGCCGAGGTCTTGGAGAATTAAGGGGATTTTGCGAGTACCTCCACCGAGAAAACTAAGGTCCATGGAAATTAAGGGATTTTGAGGACTCTCCACGTAACACTAAGGTCTGCGGGAAATTAAGGGATTTTGCGGGTACTTCCATCATACTTTTTTAATTTTCTTTCTCCACAAAATCAAATCACATTGAAATGGAATATTTTCATCCAAAGAACGAGATTTCTTTTGGAAAGCCCAAGCCTGAAGATTTCAGATTACAAAGCCCATAGTCCAGATGAGGCCCATTTGCATCATCCCACCCATTCCGCAAAACCCTCTATTTCATCCTTAAACCCCTCGGCTCCGCCAGCTTTCTACTTCCCAGCCCCGCCTTCTCCTCCACCGTGCTCCGCCGCTTTTGCCTATTGCTCTGAGGTCCCTCTAATCGCTCCTTGGTTGCTCTTTGTCTAGTTTATTTCTTTCTTGGCTCCTCACAAAACATTTTTTACAATTTTTTCAATATGACATTACTGGAAACAATTTCTAAAGCTTCAATTGCTTCTACCCAGATCGAATCCGAATCCGATTTTCCCATAGTTTTGAACCCAGGCCCCATTTTTCCAACTTTGAAACCTGAAAACGAGGACCCGATTGATAGAGCAATAGTTAAACGGGGTAGTGGTTGGAAAATTTCCCAATCCGATAGTGAAATAATCGAACTGGGTAAGAGCTTCTTCAGCAAGTTGAAAAGGAAGATGAAGAATATCAATTCATTCACCAAAGATGAGTTCTTTGAGATGTTCAATTCGTATTTGGAGAAATTGGGCGGAAATTTTGGAATTTCAGTTGAATTGGATAGGTCAAATGAGGGTTATTCTAATAAATTGATTGGCAAAGTGGGCGGTTTGACGGGTAGGGATGTTCGAGCTTTGATAATTGAGGCTTGTACTGTTTTGGAGCTTTGGGATTTGCTAGAGTGTCTGATAGTTAATGGGCTTGTTGAGCATTCGCGTACTTCGAATTTAGTGAATAATTTGATTGAAAAGAGGAGGTCAGATTTGATCATTCTGTGTGTGAAGCATTTTTCGGATATTCAAACATATGATATCATGTGTGTGTTGAAGTATTTTCTATGTCCACCTAAAGACGGGTATGGAAGTATGAGAGCTGTGAGGAAAGAATGGGATAACCAAGCACTGTTAGCAATTGAAAAGGTTCAAGATAAGAGCCTCGGTGTGAAGAAAATGAATCTAGCTAAAGATGCTTCCCTTTTAATTATGTTAGCGCACGATGGTTTCTCGGTTTCAGAGTTGTGCTTGCATTATTTAATTGCTTCAAAGAATCTTGATGAGGTGATAATGGCATCTTGTATAAGTAAGTTGAATGGTTCAGAAATGATGTGTTTGGTCAGGTACTTGGGGAAATGGTTAAAGAAATATGAGAGATTTCCTCAAGTGACCCCTTCCCCCGAAGCATCCTCGAAGTTGGGGTTGAAAGTCTGTGATTGGATTCCTAGTATCGGCGACATTGTTAAATGTCTCGGGTTGGTTGTGGACGAGCACTTCTCTTCTTTGGTTTTCCATTCAGAATTCCACGAGGAGTTGAGATCATTAGGGGGGTTCGTAAATTCATTAGCTTCTGAAGCAGGGCTCTGTGGCCAGCTTAGTTGAAAGTTTGAGAATTGAAAACAGAGGTGAGTATTATTAACTTTCTTGCATCTAATTCTCAACTTATATTTTCTAAAGCATCTTATTTGGCTTGGTTGTTTGTACTGTCATTTGAATGTACTTTGTCATCAATAATGAAATCAAATTTTATAATGTTTTTGTTCTCAGTAAGTGACTTAGATGCTTTCTGCTGTTCGTCACTTCGGGATCAATGAAATGGTTTATTAACCCTTTATGAATAACTAGTGCCATCCACGTGATAAAAAAGTAGAATTTTTAAATTTGACTTGCTTGGAGCATTTATAAAAATTGAAAATGTTTTAGCACATTATTGAACACGATCATGATAGGTCTTAGATTTTTTATGCAAACCCTTTGATTTCTCTTGTACAAAGGCCAAAATGTTTAAATAACCGCACACATTGGTAGTCTAAAGGAGCCCTCCATCCCTGAACACATTTGTAATCACATTAAGTACAGTCAAGAACATCAACAACATGTGCTCGTATAATTTGGAAGTGATCAGGTTGATTAAGAATAGTTTGGTGAGAGTAATTGAGAGTTTAGGGGAGGATGCTGTTGGGATTTTAGAGAAACTAGGCAAGGAGAAGAGTGATGAAAGTTGAGTTGAAAGTGAGAATATAAGGAAAAAGGAAGAATGAGAGGAAGGAATTGGAGAATGGTGTGGTGAGTTTGACTGAGGAAAATAGATATAAGAATTTCTGGTAGTTTTTCATTCTCCGCTTGCTTACTTTTCATTTCGAGTTATTTATGGTATTAAGATGCTTACCACAGAATGTATAAAATCTGGTTGAAGGGCTAGTCAATTTGGGTTCTTAGCTGCATTATTGATGTTTTATTATAGCATAAAAAACGAGCACAAATGGTTTACTGTACATGAAGATTTGATTGAGGGAACATAAATATATTTCTGCAATTTTGCTTCTGAAGCTTCGATCTCTTGCTTTTAGCAACTTCTACTTTGCCCTTGTGATGCGAGCAGAAATGCACGAAAGTTTATGAGAGAGCTGATTCATTTAAGATTTTACATAACTGTTTCTTCAGGCCTCTTCAATGATGTGGACAAATAGTTTAGTCAAGAAGAATACTTTAACATCTAATCTTGTTTATTGATAGCCTAACTAAATGTGAATAATTGCTTTGGGTCCTCTTAAACAAGTTCTGGCACAGGGTGATTATATATTTTCGATTATTATTCAGATTACCGGGAATGAAGTACACATGTTTGCTATATGGAATATGCTATAAATTATTCGGATAATCCTTAATTGAAACTTTTACTCATCAGTCCTGGGATGGTACCTTTGCATCCCCCTTCACAAACCGGGGGTCCTGCATTTATATGTGGGCCCCACGTGGGACCCATGATGGTTTTGTGAGAGAGGGATGCAGTGGTACCATCCTCGGGCCTGGTTACCCGTGTTTTCCCAAATGCAATTCTATTGCTGATGCAAATCCATAGTTTTGAACCTTTCATCTAACAGTGAATCTTTAAGTTGAGAAGTTGAGTTCTTAAATAAATGACGCATTTTTGCTCTCTTCTTGCAGGCCAAGTTTGATTCGGCTATAGAGATTGTTGTACTTTCTCTGAGTTCTTACAAGTTACAACCACAGTTTTGGCAGATGCTACCGTAATGATCTGTAAAGAGAGATTGGAGGAGTTGCTGAATAGTTTAGCACCTTCTCAGTTATTTTTTACCATTGTTTTTTCTACTTTGGCCTTTTATGTATTAACTCAAAAAGAATTTGTATGCAATTTTAGATATCTCAAAAGAAGTTGGCCTTTCTCTAACCAGTAGTGTTTTTTTTTTTTTTTGCGTAATCGCATGAATTGATGTCCTCACCAGTGATCAACATTTCATTAGTTACAAGAATTGTAACCATGCGTTTGAATTGTGTTTTGGTTGGTTTCGGCAAATTTGTATTGTTTGTAAGAGAAAATACGAGTGTGTCGAACTCGAAAACTTGTACAGGTATTGTGAAGTTTGATTCCGGGGCATTTAAAACCATATATTTATTTGCAGTGCATTTGGTTATCTAAAAAAAGAAATACTGTTTTTGGAAGCATGGGGTGGTGGATATATCTCATTGTGTCTTCATTTCGGAATATAATATATTCCATTCGGCTGAGATTGATTAATCTTTAATTATTTTTCTATCCATTTTGTACAACAAAGTAAATAATGAATTCCGGAGAAGTGAATATTCTTTTATCTCAATAATCATGATAAAATTGTTGGGTTTTCAGCACATTAGGCTGCTCTTCCACCGTTTATTTGAAAGAAAATAAAGGAAGTTAGTTAATTTCACGTTACTCTCTATTTCATAGTATAAGTTGTTAGTAACATCAGAAATTCATATTATCAATTAATTTATATTAGAGATTACGTACCAAATAAACTTGAACTTGGTCTCCCCCTTTTGAGGTCACTGGCTCTTTTGGAAAGTTGAAGAAGAGGAGATGGTGAGAGTTCTCTAGGTGAGTCATAACGTCAAATAATCGTCTGTATCTGTCTGTATACCTATTTCTATGTCCAACCAATTACAATTTATCATGTGTATATATAATTAAAAAAATGATCACATGTCAAATTCTTATTGGTTGGGGAAAAAAATAAGTACACCTACGGGTACAGATGATTTTCACCCAGTCATAACCGATTGATCGTGAGAGTAAAGTTAATACTCCCTCCTATTCAAATTATTTGCCAACATTTTGTATTTTACATGGAGATTAATGTTTTATTAAAAATTTATAGTATGATATGATAAAATGTCAAACATACTCTATTTAAATTTACTTTCAATGTAATGAGTATTATTGGAAAAACCATCATTAAATAACCATTTATTTAGAAAATTGACGATTAATTTAGTACATAAAAAAAAATATAAACAGATAATTTGAAACGGAGGAAATAAAACTAAATTAAGAGTATGGTTGGTAAACCATACCTAAGGGTGGTGATATTGCCAGAGCTAGTCCCCTCCGGCCAGAGCATTTGAAATTTAAAAGACAATTATACCCTCACTTCAACCTGCCGTTTATGTATCCTTTCTCTTCACCTTTTCTTTTCCCGAACAACCACCGCCGATGCCAGAGTAAATACTTCATTTTATTTCCTCTCTTCGCCTTCCACCCGTACGATATCTAATTTTTGTCAAGTATTTGCTCATCTAGAATCAACTCAAACTTCCAACGGAAAAGTAAAATCAAAATAATCATCCAATTCAAATTTATGTTTTTTCCCTCGACACACATCAATACCCGACGCCGAAAGAACAAATGGAAAATCATCTCAATTTAGGTTTCCAACGAAAATCAACATGCATAAATATGTATGGATACACAAAGCTAATTAATCAAACAAATATCCATGGTTAAATAAGAGACACAGGGAACATCCATCTATAGCTAATAAACAAAAGTTATGTGATTAAGAACTGATAACTACATCTCCATTGTTCCTCCCCAATTAGATTTCGAATCAGAACCCTAAAGATGAAACTCATGAAATCTGGAAGAAAATTGTTCTTGGAAATTGCTAAATTAGCGCTTGTTGATCAGTAAATTGAGTTGAAATGCCCAGTACTTTGGTTGAAGATGGAGAAGAAAAGTTCAACGATTTGCTTAATTCGAGTTGCTTTTAGAGAGTTGGAAGATAAAATGAGGGGGGGACGGCAACAATGGTGGTTCGAGAAGAGAGGAAGAAGACAAATCGATATAAGAATCAGGTTGAGAAAAGGTTAAAATAGTCATTTACCATCAAATTGCTCTAGTAGGAGGAGACTAGCTCTGGCAATATCACTACCCCCATACCTAATGATAAAAAATGAAATAGAGAAAATTCACCACGTTTCTCTTGATTTTATCACATAATGTAATTTTTTCGGAATCTGATCCATATCTTTTTCCTCTGGATAAATTTATATTTTCCAACATAGATTCCGTGGTTAATTAAAATTTACACTGTCTTTTAATTTTCTGTAAATGGTGAATGATTGAGAGGGTAATTTAGTCAGATTAGTGAATATTCCAGTTTCCTAATCCTATTTCTTCCATGAGTAAATAAATACCTTATCATACTCCCAATCGGTTCTTAATTCATTATCCAAGCAGGAACAGGAAATCTCCCTCCCATATCTTATAACTCTATATATACATTAAGACCAATGTAACAAAATTATAAACCTAGATCATATCAAAACCTAATAACAAACCTCGTTTCATCATTCCGACAAATTCATAATGTCTCAATTTGACATGTTAGAATTTAGCCAAAACGATGCAATCATTCCAACCCGATTTGACGTGTGGGAATTTAGCCAAAATGAATAAATCATTCCAAAAACCCGCAATGACGATGATGACTACCCTCCCGATGTGTTCTTCATCCAAATCCGTACAATGGAGTACGTCCAGACCCGAAATCCGAATACAAAAAAACCAGGCGTTGATGATTACATCCAATTACCCTGCTGGTCATCCAACTAGTTCGGATCCTTTCTTGATTACGAAGGATTTCCTATTGAATTGTGAAGTTGAACCCATATGTGATATCCAAAACCTTCTTAATCTCACCGGAGTTCCCTTCGATCTTTGATTACGTTTGATGGAAAATCGAAGATTTTGGCCGGAGCTTGGTCGATCTGCCGGAAAACGTCGGGCGCGATGTTTTACCAATTGTCCTAGATTTTACTACGACGAACCTATATTGAAGAATAAAGTCAATATGGTAATTGCACATAAAGCAATTGCTGCTTGAAAGAGACAAAAAACCCAAGTTCCATTCAAGAAGCTCTACAGCAGAAACTGGAGCAAGCAAGAAGAACTCAAAGGGCATAATAGTCTCAGATCAACAACAACACAAAGACAACATAATACATCAATCAGTTGGACAAGACTATCAGAAGATTACCTATGATCTGGCACAAGAACCTTCTAGAAGAGAGATACAGCATATCTCAGCACTCAACCCACGTGGGACTACTTGGCAGTTGCAACTGCTTTTGGCGCCCAATTGCAAGTGGATGAAGGCTTATGATATCTTCATATTCAGGTGTAGAATAGTGGTACAATTTAGCATATTGCCCTCCTTAAATTACTTGTACTCTACAGGTTGTACTCTAGACTAGAAATGTCTATAAATAGATTCATTGTATCATTCTTATATTCAATGAGAAAAAAGGATATTTTTCCCAATTCCTCGCAGCTTCTATTTTGCAATAACCTAAGTGAAATTACAAATCCAAAAATTAGGGTTCATCATTTTTGTAAACCTGATATTGAAGTCAGCAATTTCTACTGGACAGGTCACTCAATTCAGTATGGAAATGATGATGAGAATTGAAGCTGAAATGGAAGAAGAGCAGCAGAATGTTACAGGAATGTCTTGGATAGATTAATTGTTCTAATTAGTCATTGTTGGACTATCTTATACTTGGGCTTATTTTACTTTAGTTTGGACTGTTTAGTATTGTAAATAAATCAGGCCCAATGGCCCAGTGCATTGTCTGTCTCATAATAAGAAGACATAGCACAAGTATAAATAGATAGTTATTTGTATCTTGTTAGACTTAATTCACTAAATAAAAAATGAAGATATTTTCTTCTTCATTGTTCTTCCTTTCTAGTTTTCCAGTTTATTTCTGGTATGGTATCAAAGCTACATCTTCCGCAGATTTTGAACTCTGAAATTGTTCATTCTGTCTTGAGCTTTCAATCGAAGCTCAATTGTGAAGGTTGCTTCATTTCTGTTGGATTAGTTTTCTCAAATTATCAACTGATTCAACTTTGTTTTCCAAAGTTGAAATTCTTAGGGTTTCGATCTTGTTAATTGAATTACATCACAATTGATCAGTGGATCTCAGTATTAAGCAATGGCTAAAGCTAATACTAACACCAATGGAACAGAAATAACAGTAGGTCATCCATATTACCTACATCACATAGATAATTCCTCACTCATTTTGATCCAGAAGACTTTGACTGGATCAAAATATCATTCATGGAGACGTGCAATGAGAAGAGCATTGGTAATCAAAGACAAGCTGTGTTTCATAGAAGAGGTGGCAGGATTTACACAGCCAAGGAAAGGTAAGAAACCCTATACAGACTGGGAGAGAGCTGATCAAACTGTTATTACTTGGATGACAAACACAATGTCACCAACAATCAGTCAGAGTGTAGAGTTTTTCAACACTGTTATGGAGGTATGGAGGGATCTGGAGAAAAGGTATACAAATTCAAATGCATTTAGACTTACTGATTTGTTAGAAGAAATACATGCAATCAAACAAGGAAATCAAACTGTTGAACAATATTATACTCAGTTGAAATGTATGTGGGATGAACTGCTAGCACTTAGACCATTACCTAGTTGTACTTGTGGAGGTTTGAAGGATATGCAACTGTATGTGTAGTCAAATTATGTCATTAGATTTTTGAAAGGGTTTAATGATCAATTTGCTGAGGTTAAGTCACATATATTAATGACCAAACCTATGCCTGGAATTGAAGAAGCATCTGGTCTTGCTAAACAACATGAAGATCAGTTGAATTACAAGATTAATCAACCTCCAATGCAGGTCATGAATGTAAGAAGTCAAACAACTGATAGGTCAAGTGATATAGATCATAATGTTCAAAAATCTTTCTCAGATAATGTTGTCAATAATATGAGAAGTAACTATACAGCTCATAGAGGATGTAGCAATTTCACTGGCAGGAAGTCCTTGATGTGTACATACTGTGGAGGGGTAGGACATACAGTAGAACGGTGTTATAAAAAATTTGGATACCCTCATGGCTTTGGAGAAAATAAATACAGAGGAAGAGGAACTAGTAATTGGAACAATTCTACATCAGGAGGACAAAGCAACAGTACTTACCAAGGAGGAAGAGGATTCAGTAGTAACAATGCTCATTTCAGAAATGTTAATCACTATACAGCAGGTGATAACACAAAAGAGTACAGTGCAAAGACTGACAAACATGGTTCAAATGATGGTAGTTTCTCCAGTTTTAATGTTGAACAGCAGCAGCAGTTCATGTCCATGTTCAGAAACATGTCAACTGGTCAACAAGGAGTTGTGGAGTTTAGTCCTCAAGTTAATCAACTGGCACTTGTAGCCAATGTTGCAAAAGTCGCTAGTCGCTCAGCAGACAGGGGACTAGCGACTAGTCGGCCTAATCGGGGACTAGTCGGCGACCCTAAATTACAATGCATTTTTCAAATTTCTATTATCATATATAATATTACTAGTCAAACAAAACTTCAGAATAAATTAACAATCAAATAAAAAAAAATTCGCATAATATTAACAAATTAGCTACAGCCAATGAATCACATAACATTAACAAATTAGCTACTGCTAGAGAGAGCAAAGCCAAAAAAAATTCCACAAATTCAAATTTCCCAAAAAAATTTCAAAACTACCATGTAATATATTCAAGATAATGGATCAAAGAACATTAAAAAAAATGGAAGTCAATCGGCCGGAAAGCTCAGAGCAGCCGAGCATCCGTAAACAATATTAAATTTGTTACCCGTGACGGAAAGCTCAGAGAAGCCGGAGCAAAGAAATGGAAGTCAATCGGAGCCCTTTGCAAATTCCAATGGGAGCCCTTTGCAAATTCCAATCGAAGTCTGACGGTGTCCTTTGTTGACGGAGAACACAGAGTAGCCGGAGAAATGGAAAAGAGAGCAGGGCAGCCGGAGAAATGGAGAAGAAGGCGGTTATGGTGGATTTTCGCAGCTCAGCCGACGGGAGTTCTTGCTTGCTTTGGTAATTTTTTCGTTGGGTTTATTTGAAGTATTTAGCCCTAATTGAGAAGTTTATTTTATTGAAAAAATCTCTGTCGTTTTGGGCAGAGATTTTTTTAATTTCCTTTAATCAAAACGACGTCGTTTTGGACCAAAAAAATCGATTTTTAAAAAACGGTCAACGATTTTGACCGATTACTACGAATGTTGACCGACAAGCCCGACTAGTTGACCGACTAGGACATTTTTTTCCCGATTTTTGCCCGATTTGTTTCACACCCGATTTTTTATTTTTCTAGGCGTTTGGGGGCCGACTAGCCCGATTTTTTCAACACTGCTTGTAGCAGCTGCAAATCATGGTGGTTTTAATGCACCCACATGTACTATGCTTAACTCAAGAACACATACATGGATATTAGATTTAGGTGCAACAGATCATGTAGTATGTACTGATTTTTTCTTTGTTGAGTCTCAACCTGTTCATAATCTCTACATTATTCCTAATTCTGATTCTGTCTCAGTCAATCTTAAAGGAACTATACAGCTTACTTCCAACCTAATCTTGAGAAATGTCTTTTATGTGCCTGATTTTAGTTTGAATGTGATTTCTACATCTCAACTTACATCACAAAATAATTGTTGTGTGCTAAATTACCATGATCATTCTGTCATACAGGACCTATCAACCTTTTAGAAGATTTTGACAGCTAAGGCTTGGGCAGGACTCTATTTCTTATTCCCTTCTGATTTGCAGTTCCTTTCTGATTTTGACTTTCCTATTTCTTCTATTAATTCCAATAATCATGTCAATGTATCTAGTCTTGTATCTTCTTGTCAATACAATGCTGAGGTTAAAGACTTGATATGGCATTACAAATTAGGCCATTTATCTTTACCTAGATTACAACTTATCAAAAATATTCCTGCAACACATTGTAAACATTCAAAGGAATGTACTATTTGTCCCTTAGCCAAGCAACACAGATTGCCCTTTAAACTTAGAACTTCTGTGGTTAAGGCTGCTTTTGGTCTTGTTCATATGGATGTTTGGGGCCCTTACAAGGAACCTACCATTTATGGAGAAAGGTTCTTTCTCATAATAGTAGATGATTTTTCTAGGTTTACTTGGGTTTTTCTGTTGAAATCTAAAGCTGATGTTTCTACGGTTGTTCCCTCATTTTACACATTCATTGAAACTCAGTTCAGTGTCAAAATTAAAACCATAAGGACTGACAGTGGGACAGAATTTCTTATGACATCCTTTTACACTAATAAAGGAATTCACCACCAAATTTCTTGTCCTTATACCCCTGAGCAAAATGGATTAGTGGAAAGGAAACATCAGCATATTCTGAACATTGCAAGATCTTTAAGGTTTCAATCAAATGTTCCTTTGTTTTTTTGGGGATATTACATCAAACATTCTGCCTATCTTATTAACTTGACACCCTCTCCAATCATAGAAAATCAATCCCCTTATGAGAGGTTGTACAAACAATCTCCTTGCTATGATAACTTGAAAGTTTTTGGTTGTCTTAGCTATGCCTGCACCATTGAACATGGTAGGGGTAAGTTTGATCCTAGAGGCAAAAAATGTGTATATCTAGGGCAGTCTTCCACATCTAAGGGATATATTTTGTTAGATTTTGAGACACATCAACTTTTTGTGTCCAGAAATGTTCTCTTTCTTGAACATGTGTTTCCTTGTGTCCCTTCTGCTGATATTGAGTCTCCTTCTATTCTACTTGACAAAGATCAAGTATCTTTTGATGAATTCTTTTCCATTTTTAATTTTGATAATGTGGTTGTCTTTGATCTTGATTCTATGGCTATTCATAAATTACATGAACAACCTGTTTCTTCTCAATCTGTTGATCATGATCAGTTTCTGTCCTCATCTGATCTTGTTAATACTTCAATTCACAGATTTGTTAGGAACAAGGCAACCCCTAGTTATCTCAAAGATTATGAATGCAATTCTTCTGTTCTTACTTCCCCTCATCCTGTAAGTCAGTTTATGTCATGTGATAAGTTGCATCAGGATCAAAAGTCTTTTGTTTGTGCAATTGATGTTGTGCAGGAACCTGTGACATATTCAGCAGCTGTTAAACATCAAGTTTGGAGAGATGCAATGAAGGCTGAGTTAGAAGCACTTGAAGCTAATTATACTTGGATCTTGACACACTTACCTATTGGCAAAACTGCTATAGGCAACAAGTGGGTGTATAAGATAAAGTTTAATTCTGATGGGAGTATGGAAAGATATAAAGTTAGAGTTGTTGCCAAGGGGTATACTCAGCAACCTGGGGTGGACTACTTGAGTACTTTTTCCCCAGTTGCTAAGATGACCTCCATTAGAACACTTTTGGCAATTACTGCTGGAAAAGGTGGTATTTACATCAATTCGATGTAAATAATGCCTTTCTTCATGGAGAATTGAAGGAAGATATTTACATGACACCACCACAAGGCTATGTCACTGCACCAAATCAGGTTTGCAAGTTAGTGAAATCAATTTATGGATTAAAACAATCCAGCAGGGAATGGAATTCTATGTTGACTAACACATTACTTGGTCTGGGATTTCATCAATCATGGCATGACTATAGTCTCTTTACTAAGAGAACTGGGAATACTTTTATAGCATTACTAGTATATGTAGATGACATAGTGTTGACTAGTAATGATTTGCTTGCTATTTCTGAAGTTAAGAAGGTGTTTCATGATAAATTCAAGATTAAAGATCTAGGCAACTTGCAGTTTTTTCCTGGTTTGGAGGTCATCAGAAATGATGCAGGGATATTTCTTTCTCAAAGGAAATATGCACTTGAGTTGTTGACTGAAGAAGGTTTTCTGGACAGCAAGCCTGTCTCCACTCCCATAGATCCTCTTATCAAATATTCACAACAAGATTCAGCTTGTTTTCCAGATGTTTCTTCTTATATAAGGGTTATTGGTAAGCTGTTATACTTAACAGTTACTAGGCTAGATCTTTCTTACAATGTTCAACAGTTGAGCCAGTTCCTAGATCATCCTACTCTTTTTCACTATAAAGGCACTCACAGAATCCTCAGGTACATTAAACAAGCACCTGGTCAAGGTTTTTTATTCCCAACACAATCAGATTTTCAGCTCAAATGGTATATAGATAGTGACTGGGCTGGTTGTGTTGATACCAAAAGGTCAGTCACTGGATATTGTATGTTTTTGGGAGCTGCTTTGATCTCATGGAAGTCTAAGAAACAGAACACTGTTTCCAGAAGCTCTGCAGAGGCAGAGTACAGAGCCATGACCATGGCCACATGTGAGATTCAATGGTTGGTTAATTTGCTTTCAGATTTTCTTTGCCTCAATCCCAAGCTGTCCCCTTATTTTGTGATAGTTCAAGTGCCTTACATATTGCTGAGAACCCTGTTTTCCATGAACGTACTAAACATATTGAGATTGATTGCCATGTTGTGAGGGAAAGGCTCTCAGCAGGAGTCCTCAGGCCTTTACCTATCTCTTCTACCAGACAGTTGGCAGGCATTTTCACTAAGGCACTTTCACCTACCAGGTTTCATTTTTTGTTGAATCATTTGGGGCTAGTTAACTTCTATAAGGGCACAGCTTGTGTGGGGGTATTGAAGTCAGCAATTTCTACTGGACAGGTCACTCAATTCAGTATGGAAATGATGATGAGAATTGAAGCTGAAATGGAAGAAGAGCAGCAGAATGTTACAGGAATGTCTTGGATAGATTAATTGTTCTAATTAGTCATTGTTGGACTATCTTATGCTTGGGCTTATTTTACTTTACTTTGGACTGTTTAGTATTGTAAATAAATCAAGCCCAATGGCTCAGATGCATTATCCCGTCTCATAATAAGCAGACATAGCACAAGTATAAATAGATAGTTATTTGTATCTTGTTAGACTTAATTCACTAAATAAAAAATGAAGATATTTTCTTCTTCAATGTTCTTCCTTTCTGGTTTTCTAGTTTATTTCTGATACCTGAAGAACAATTCTGCGATTGGAAATTCTGGCAACACGAAGAAATTGTTCCGGAATCTCGAAACATTCCTTACGTTGTGTTTTTAATTCAGGTCCGAATTCTGGAATTCATACTGACTCGAAATCCGGAGAAAAAGAACGGCGATGACGACGAATATGAGTTGGTTGAATTACCGGCGGGGCAATTGATTACGTCGGATCCAATTTGGGTTGAGAAGGAATATTTGTTGAATGAAGAAGGAGAAGAAGCTAGAGAAATTTTATATTACGCTTTCGATTTGTTAGGAATACCTTATTTTGTTATTGAAGATTTGATTAAAGATATCATAGGTTTTGGTCGGAGTTTGGTTGATCAGCCTGAAAACGCGTTTCGAGATGTTCGGCCGATCCTCGTAGGATTTTCTGCAACGGATGTGAATCCCGCAAAGTGCTGAGTTTGGCTTCTTTTGATGAATGGTTTTTTTTTTTTTTAAGGAAATTATAATGTTCTAATAGAATATAGAGATTTTTTTTTTTTTTCAATTTTCGTTACGAATTCACAAGTCCTATTATGGTTGTTGAGTGCAGAGGGTGATGATTGTGTTCTTCTCCCTCTGCAATGCACATATCTGGTATTCGCGTATATTTGACAATGTCATCCTAGAGCGCGATCCAAGTAAAATGCTGTTCAACTGATCCATTAATTGCGCGATGGTCTTTTGTTCTTCCGTCTTTATTACTACATCACACTTGCCATGAACTGTAACATTCCCTGTCTATTTCCCTCTCTATGTTTCCGTAAACTTTCACCAAATTGCGCGATGATTTATTTGATTTTGGTTTAGTTAACATTGTCCAGATGAAGATTGTTGGCTTAGAGTTGGTAAATTCATTAGCTTCTGAAGCAGGTAGAAAAACGATCCAAACAAACAAAGATCTTGTAAGAAATAAATACTCCGTCTTTCCATAATTGAATTTTCACTTTTCTATATAAAATTAATAGGAAAGTGAATATTCAATTCGGTGATCCATAAATAAAAGTTCATTTCCTGTTATCATATTTGATAAATAATTATGTGGTTCAAGAATGAAAAAGGGTAATTAGGAGCAATTTGCTGCTCAAAGCAATTCAAAAATAATTATTGGTTAGCATGATATTGAACCTATGAACTTTTTTTTACATACCGAATCCAAGCATTTCATTCATCTATTAAATAGTTTCAACATTTCATTAATGAATTACCTATGAAAAAAATAGTAAAAGACTATGTATTCATGCTAAATAAGTTTTTGCATTATACTCTCATTACAATCATTTCGTGCCAGTAAAATTTAACAAATTTTCAGATTTTTTCCTCCTTGACCTTTTTTTGTCAAGAAATAATAGAGTGAGGAACGAGATTATCCGAGAGAAAAATGGAGTTGCACCTATTGAAGAAAAGATGAGGGAAAATTACTTGCAGTAGTTTGGACGCATAAAAAGAAGATTGAGTGATGCTCCGGTTTAGAAACTTGAAGGATGGAGACACGAGGTTGTAAGAGATAGGGGAGACCGAAGAATGTTTGGACCGAAGTCATTAAGAATGATATGAATTTGTTAGACTTGGACGAGGGTATGATGTTTGATAGGAAAAAAAATTTGGAGGAAATGTATTCATGGGAACGAACACACATAAATCTTATATTGATTCATGTAGCCGACCCCAATTATTTGGGATTAAGACTTTGTTATTGTACTTTTTTTGTCAACTTATCATTTCCTTCCTTGAAAATCTCTATAAAAATTGGGTGGGTTATAGCAACTTAGAAAACCACCTCATGTACTAGTAAAGATGGATTCTCATTATTTGGAGAAATGTGTTTTCTCTATTTTTTTCATATCACTAATTCACAATGTTATGCCCTGTGGTCCTTTTGAGGATAAATATTATGTTCATGTAGCAACAAATTACAACCCAAGCCTTAGTATTGCGGAAAAAATATTCCAGAAGATGGGTTCTGTCACACCCCGTATCCCAGGGTGACCGGATAGTGCCACATACGCCGTTGGGACACCGAACCCTCAAACGGAAATGCTAAACTTTCAAAAAAAATCAACTTAAAAGGAAACTGAAAAGTTCTTATATAAATAAAATACTCCAAATACAACGGTGTTCTTACAAAAGGGAACAAAACATTAACTGAATTCAAAGGAACGGTTCTATCTATTACAACAGTCTACAAATCTTCCTCGATCCAATCCCCATCATCGATATCATCAACCTGGACATCTGCAAAAGAAAAATATAGGAAGGACTGAGCTACTAACCTAGCCCAGTAAGCATCAACCCCCCTTTGGGAAGGGGGATGAAGCATCAATCACAACTCAAAACGATTTCCTGACTTTCCCAAAATATGTGAAATCAATGCATACTTTACTTGGCAAAACTTAACTTGAAATACACTTTAAAACTCTTGCAAAACACTTAAAAGAACTTATAAAAGACTTGGCTTGAAAGGGGACAAAACAGAAAATTTGGCTGAAACAGTACCCTATGACGAATATTCGTCCACGAACTCTAGAAAAGTGATTTTTCGGTATAAAAACACATGTAAAAGCCATATAACCGGTCAAGAGATTGGCGTCCCAGTGGGGGAGCACTCTGCCTGGGATCGTGAGGTCCCAGGTTCGACACCCCCTCCCCGAATAAAAAAAAAGCCATATAACCGCACCAAAACTTTCCCAACCCAAAATACCAACTTGAAAACTCAATTAAACACATTAACACATGCAAATTCCAATTCATTCACACATATCAAATACTTTCAGAACATAGAACGCTTTACTTTCAAACTTATCCGGGTTCAATTATACAAAACCAATTTCTATAACGAACTAAGGAACAAAGCTACACATTACTTTAACTCTTATGCACATTCACTTTACTAACCTCGATTGCACTAGACAACCGGTTCATATAACATATACACTTTAGTAGCCTCACTCGCACAAGGCAAGCGGTTAAACACTTTAATAACCTCGATTGCACTAGAAAATCGGTTCATATAACATATACACTTTAGTAACCTCGATTGCACTAGGCAACCGGTTCATATAACATATAACATTTAACGGAGACATAACATGCTTTACTTTCATACATAGCCAATAGCGAATAAAAACTTCAGAATTGTAATCTCACCAAATCAAAACTCATATATTCAATTATTAAACGCAGCAATATGAAGACAACAAATAGTTCATACAAATCACATACTTCAATACTTCATCTGATTTTAATGCAATAAAAACATGAATAAACCTTTCATACACAATTCAATATCATTAAAATACTGATTTCATGCTTTTAGGATGGAAATAACAAGGGGGAAGATCCTTACCTTAAAAGCTTAACAAAATCCTACGAAGAACACCAAATCCCGAATTCCAGAAAAACAGCTTACTTCCGAACGCTATAACTTTCTATACCGACCTCTAAATCTCAATCTATCAGTTCCTACTCATAGCTCTTTCGATTCTCTACAAGATTCATGTATTGTGCGCCTAAATCCGACGACTATAACCCCTCTAAAAGGTCAATCTCCCGCAGACTGTCAAGCTGCCAGATTTTCCCTTTTCTCCCCTCTTCCTCTTTTCTTTTTCTCGTCACCTCCACCCAAAAACCTACTCTAATTACCCTCAATTACAACACTAACTCCCCCATTAACTCCTCTAACAAAAGGCCCCTCAACTTACTAACAAATCCACTCAAGACCCTTGACTAACCAACACATCCACTACGCCCCTCAACTTAAAACCACAAATGTAACACATAAAAATGCTAAAGCATATAATTAAAATCACGTAGACACGTAAGGAGAAAAGGCCCGGATATCACAGGTTCTACATGGCTGTTGGTGAAAAATATCAAAAATTTAACAATAGGCAATAAGTGATTGAATATTTTGTTTTAATAATTTAATAATTGGATACTCATTCCTCTAATTTTTACAATTGGGTACCCAAATTGACTTTCCATCCCTAATCTAACAGACGATAACTGAGTTTTTAATTTTTCTAATTTTTACAATTGGGTTGTTCAAGTCTTCAATTATTTATTTATTTTTTTTTGGTTCAAGTCTTCATTACTATCCCATTGGGCTATGAGTAGTACTGTTGTCGAAACGGGTATGCTTGCTCGCCCCGACTTGCCCAGTCATGAGCATATCTTAAATGGAGATGGACGGGCATGTCCGCTTTTTTAATGGGGCATGAAAAGGGATGTCCATACTCGCCCGCCAAATGCCCGCAGGCAGATGGGCATGTCCGCGACATTATTATTAATTTATTTTTAATATATATATATATATATATATATATATATATATATATATATATATCAAATCGAAAAAAATCAACAAAATGTAGTTCTTCCCCATTCACTTACATTTTATAGTCTTGTAAATGAGAGAAATAAAAATAAAAAATAGTTCAAGAACAATCAAATCAAATTCCACAATATCCAAAATAGTTATAAAAAAATTCAAATCAAAGTCCACAATTTCAAGAATAATTCAAGATCAACTGTCCAAAATTAACAAACATATTGCTGAAGTCAAAGCAACAAAAAATACATACTGTTTTTTAATATCCTCCGATTTAGATAATGAACACTAGAAGTATTATTTGAATTCATTTTAGATAATGTTTATTCATCCTCATCATCTTCACATATAAAACACACACCTTCAGAATTTAAAACATTATAAATGGTAAATGATAAGTTAGAACATAATTTAGTTACCTTCATAGATGAAACCGTGAATACAATTGCGTACACATATTTGAGCTTGTACGTTTTTAGGAAAAATATGAGTCTTATATTTGATAAGAACGCGTGCTCTGAAGATAGTGGAAATATATAACTCTTGTTAATTTTGGAGATGATTGAAGAACCTTATTAATCCATATCCAAAATTAATAAAACAAACAAAACAAACTTTTGATCAAATATGCAGGGACGAAGCAAAAACTTTTAAGTTGGGGGCGAAAAACTGTAACAGATCTAGTAGGATTTTTTTTTAAATGTTGGGACGAATTTGATCAAATATTCCTAACTATATATAAAATTTACTATATCTAGTAGTATTTTTAAAAATCTCAGGGAGCGACTACCCCGTCTTCGTCCCTGACTGATTCGAAAGCTCAACACTACACAAATCTGACGGTCGACGTAAAAAAAAATCCCCCAAAAAAATCGTTTTCTTTTTTTAATTGGAATATGAAGTCATCTTGTTCCATTCAATTAGTTAAATCCTACCTGAAATTTGCATAATCCCAGCTACATTGTATCGTAGCCCTAATTCGTAACAAACTATGACTTTGTTTTGGGAGCTTGAATCTGGAAGTTTTGGGTGACTAGATCGACAAAAATAATAATTATGGGGACTAAATAGGAAGAAAACTAAACTTTGGTGACTAGATTGGCAAAAATATAATTATGGGGACTAAATAGGAAGAAAACTAAACTTTGGTGACTATATTGGCAAAAATAATAATTATGGGGACTAAAATAGGAATAAAACAAAACTATGGTGAAGAGATTGGCAAAACAATAATTATAGGGACTAAATAGGAATAAAACTAAAATTTGGGGACTAGATCGGAAAAATAATAATTATGGGGACTAAATAGGAAGAAAACTATACTTTGTTGACTAGATTGGCAAAACCAATAATTATGGGGACTAAATAGGAAGAAAACTAAACTTTGGTGACTAGATGGGCAAAACAATAATTATAGGGACTAAATACGAAGCAAACAAAACTATGGTGACTAGATTGGAAAAAATATAATTATGGGGACTAAATAAGAAGAAAACTAAACTTTGGTGACTAGATTAGTAAAAATTGAATTATGGGGACTGAATAGCAAGAAAACAAAACTTTGGTGATTAGATAGGGAAAACAATAATTATGGGGACTAAATAAGAAGGAAACTAAACTTTGGTGACTAGATTAGAAAAATATAATTATGGGGACTGAATAGGAAGAAAACTAAACTTTGGTGACTAGATCATCAAAACAATAATTATGGGGACTAAATAGGAAGAAAACTAAAATATGGTGACTAAATCGTAAAATAGAAAACTACAGGAACTAAAAATGACGAAAATTGAAATGTGGTAACTAAATAGGAAAATGAAAATTCTAGGGACTAAATAGGAGGAATACTACAAATGTGGAGATTACATTAGTAAAAGGATAAATCCAGGGGGACTAAACTGGTAAAATCAATTACGGGGACGAAATAGGCTGAAAATTAAAATATGATGACTAAATCGGAAAACAGAAAATTACGGGGACTAAATAAGATGAAAACAAAAACTCTGATGACTAAATCGGAAAAGAGAAAATTGTGGGGACTAAAGCGGACGAAAATTAAAATGTGGTGACTAAATTGGAGGATTACAAAAATATGGTGACTAACTCGGAAAAATGATAATTATGGGGTATAAATAGAATGAAAACAAAATTTTAGTGACTAAATCGGTAAAGGTAAAATGCCAGAGATTAAATTGGAGGAAAACTAAAATGTATGGATTTCTCAGTTTACCGATGCAGTATCCACATTTTATTTAAGGAAAATAATTTACTCCTAGAAAATATTGGGTAGAAACCCTAAATCCCCAAATTGAGGGTGTCAAATGACTATCTTACCCTTTCAGTGATTTGGAAGATTAAATTTATTTTATCTTTATTTTTAAATGCTCTACTCTACCAACCTATTCTACTATATCATCTCTCTCCTTCTTCCTTCTTCATTCTCATAAAGAAGCTCAAGAGTTTCTCAAATTTTTTCAGAGAAGACGATGAACAGTAATTCCGATCAAACATCTCCGGTGAATAGTAACTCCGGTGAACAGTAACTTGCGAAAAACTTTTGCTTTTATAAAATTTCGTTGCAAATATATTGGGTTTTTTTGTTGTTTAGCCTAGAAAACTGTTTTTTTTTTGGTTAAGATTCATTCTTTTTTTATCAAAAATCAAGAACCCAAACGAGAAGTTAAAATTAAAAAATTGTAATTTTTTTTTTTTCAAAACGTGCAAAAGAAAGGAAGGAAAAAAAACTATACTTTTACTCCAGTCAAACTCGATTATGCTTGGTTTGTTGGAGAAGACGATGAATAGTAACTTCATTTGTCTTGAATTTGTGTTGCAGGGATGTTGGGAATTTGGAATTGTTAATCCAGTGCAGAATATTAATTGCACCATGCAAAATTATTACGCACCGTTGGATCTAAAATCTAACGGCTGAGATCATTTAGTTTAACAACTTCTTGTGTTCAGAACGAATGTTCTTGTATTCTGAACACTTGTTCTTGTGTTCTAAACACATGTTCTTGTGTTTTGAGAGTGCTAAACACATGTACTAGTCAGCATTGCCTGTAAAAAAAAATGTGTTCAATAGACAAAAACATGTGTTCTTGGTAAGAGAACGTGTGTTCAGTAGACAAAAACATGTGTTTTTGGTAAGAGAACATGTGTTCTTCGTAATACAAATGTCTTCTTGGTGAGAGAACATATAAGTCACTCAAATCTTATTTAAGTAATATTATAATGTTAATAGTTAAATTATATAATATTATAAGGATAATAACCACGACTGTTTATAGATTATTAATATTATGAAATCGTTGTAAATAGATGATTACATTTGGTTAAGTAACTATACATTACTTAGTATATTAAGTATCATTGTTATAGTAATTATATTCATTTTCCTTTTATGCGGTGTTTTATAAGATTATACGTTCTTCCTTTAACATGTGTTATATGTTAACAAGTAATTGAATCTACATAATGTTTAATTAACTCTAGAAGTGACTATGTGTTACTCCATGTTCTAACTAACACTAAGCTACATAATGTTATAGTATTGATAATCATTTTTATGGCGTTGTGATTCGTTCTTCATTTCACAAATGTTATATATTAAAAAGTAATCTAATCATAATAGGTGTTTAAGTAACTCTACAATACTTAGTATAATGAGGATCATTGTTCTATTGCATATATTCGATTTTTCATTTTTAAGCGGTGTTTTATAAGTCATTGTGTTATAATAAACACAAAATCTAATTTTATACTATAACAAGTAATCGTTAAGTTTTTAGTGTTAATAATTTCAGAACACATAATGTTTTAGTGTTCTAACAAACACTAATTTTAATTTGGCTACAAAATAAAAAAAATTGGGTTAAAATTTTAAAATTAAAAAATATACATCGAATAAATGGTTCAATTTATAAATTATAAAAAATTGATCCCGAGGTCAATTTGTTAAAAAAAAATTTGGGATCAAAATAATATTTTATAGGGACTTTAGGGTAATCAATTCACAACCACTAGAGGGATTTAGGGTAAGCATTTAACAAAAGATATAGGGATTTTACGTGCAATTAGTGAATAAATATGTACCGAAAGTGTGATAATGACATTTCTTTGTAAGAATTCGAAAATAGTGATGGAAAATGCCAATCCAGGCTAAAGTGCGGAACACAGAATGTTACTGCACGTGCGAAAATATTTAATGGCCACTTTGGATGAAGAAATTAACGTCGAGAGATCATTTTGGTCTCAATACTTATCATGAAAAATGTACAGTCAAATGATCTCAGTAAATCCAGCTTTCTTATCGACGGTCACCAAATATTTCACACCGTGCGAAATAGTTGGTGTTCAGCTACTATATGAGTTTGGAAAATGTAGTTGAGGGAACCATAAGTGCTTGTACTTTTTTAGAGAAGCATTAACTTTTACTTGAAAAAGTTATATAGGAGCATTAAAACATGTATAGGGTAGACTCTTTTTATAGGCTACAATTTTCAATCACTTCATTCACTCATTTGTTTGCCATTTTTCTTCTTCTTTCATACTCTCTCTCACATTTTCTTTCCCAATCTCAGTAAATATTTACCAGAAAAAAGTAGAAAAAAATGAGAAAGAGAAAATATTTGTTGTTTGGTATTTGACTATTTAACCTAACTAATATGTCCGAAAATAAATGTTCAATTTTTTGTTCATTCGTACAGAAGAATATTTGATATGCTTTTCCTCTACATCAAAGAAGAAAATGTAGCTGGGAACCATAAGTGCTTGTACTTTTTTTAGAGAAGCATTAACTTTTGCTTGAAAAAGTTATATAGGAGCATTAAAACATGTATAGGGTAGACTCTTTTATAGGCTACAATTTTCAATCACTTCATTCACTCATTTCTTTGCCATTTTTCTTCTTCTTTCATACTCTATCTCACATTTTCTTTCCCAATCTCAGGTAAATATTTACCGAGAAAAAAGTAGAAAAAAAATGAGAATGAGAAAGTATTTGTTGTTTGGTATTTGACTATTTAATCTAACTAATATGTCCAGAAAATAAATGTTCAATTTTTTTTGTTCATTTTCAAATGCAGAGGAATATTTGATATGCTTTTCCTCTACATCAAAGAAACATTGAAGAACAAATAAATCTTCCAAAGAGCCAAGTTGTACAAATAAATCTTCCAAAAGACCAAGTTGTACTAAAGTGCTATAGTAAATATATTAATTCTTCCCTGCACTCGACAAAAAAAACCCAATATATTTGCAACGAAATTTTATAAAAGCAAAAGTTTTTCGCAAAATACTGTTAATCGGAACACATGTTCTCTTGCCAAGAACACATGTTCTCTCGCTAAGAACACATGTTCTGTTAACATGAACACGTGTTTTTGTCTACTGAACACATGTTCTCTTACCAAGAACACTTGTTTTTGTCTACTGAACACATTTTTTTTTACAGACAATGCTGACTAGTACATGTGTTTAGGACTCTCAAAACACAAGAACAAGTGTTCATAATACGAGAACATGCGTTCTGAACACAAGAAGTTGTTAAACCAAATGATCTCAACCGTTAGATTTTAGATCCAACGGTGAGTAATGGTTTTGCATGGTGCAGAACAATTAATATTTCGCACTGGATCTAACAATTTCAAATTATCAACATCCCTGCAACACAAATTCAAGACAAATGAAGTTACTATTCATCGTCTTCTCCAACAAACCAAGCATAATCAAGTTTGACTGGAGTAAAAGTATATTTTTTTCCCTTCCTTTCTTTTGCACGTTTTAAAAAAAAATTACCATTTTTTAATTTTAACTTCTTGTTTGAGTTCTTGATTTTTGGGCTCTGTTGGGTTCATGATTTTTGATAAAAAAAAATGGGATTTGAATATTGTGACAAAAAAAAAGTTTCCAAGGTTAAACAACAAAAAAACTCAATATATTTGTAACGAAATTTTATAAAAGCAAAAGTTTTTCGTAAAAAAAAAAAAAAAAAAAAAAAAGAAAGAAGAAGTACTGTTCATCGGAGTTACTATTCACCGGAGCTGTTTGATCGGAATAACTGTTCATCGTCTTCTCAGAAAAAATTTGGGCAACTCTTGAGCTTCTTTATGAGAATGAAGAAGGAAGAAGGAGAGAGATGATAGTAGAATATGTGAGAGTTAAAGAGAGATAAAATAGGGTGAAAAGTCTTATCTCTGCATTAAATTCTAAGTTTGATTTTTGAATTTTTTTTTTTTTAAAATTGGAAAGGGCAATTACTGTTGAAAAGGGTAAAATAGTCCGAAAAAATATTTTAGTCAATGTTTTAGTTAATAATTCTAGTAGCCTAGCAAGGTCCTTTATTTAATTCTTATCAGAGCGGAATTTCCATTTGCCTGATTTAGTCTCCAAATATTAGTTTTCATCCACTTTAGTCCATTTAATTTTCTTTTTTCCGATTTAGTCACTACATTTTAATTTTATCCTATTTAGTTCCCGGGAATTATCTGTTTTCTGATTAAGTCACCAAAGTTTTTTCTGCATTCTATGTAGTCCTTTTAATTTATTTACCAATTTAGTCCTCTACATTTCTCAGTTTACCGATGTAGTCTCAATATTTCAGTTTTCCTTCAATTTAGTCCTCGAGATTTTTATTTTTCCAATTTAGTCACGACATTTTAATTTTCGTTCTCTTTAGTCCCCCAAAATTATATTTGTTCTAATTTAGTCACCAAAGTTTTGTTTTCATCCTATTTAGTACCCATAATTATACCTTTGCGGATTTAGTCACCATATTTTAGTTTGCCTCCTATTTAGTCCCGTAATTTATTTTGCCAGTTTAGTCGCCTGGATTTTTCAGTTTACCGATGTAGTCTCCATATATTAGTTTTCATGCAATTTAGTCCCCGTAATTTTCATTTTTTCCGATTTAGTCACTACATTTTAATTTTCATCCTATTTAGTCCCCAATATTATCTCTTTGCCAAATCAAACAATATAACAAGAACAAAAAAGGGAACTTGATTTTCAAATAATAATAAATCTTTGCACCAAGATTCAAACAAGAGAAGAAAAATAGGATCATGATCATCTTCTTGTGGACTATCCCATTTTTCTTAAAAGCTCAATTCTGGATAACCACCCAACAGCTCTGTTAGCAAGTTAGCTGATAACCTTCTTTTCTGATAACCTTATTTTCTGTTTCGATAGAGAATGAAACTCGCGTATATCTTTCATGGATTCTTCATTTTAGCCAAGTAGCAACGGAATGATCAAATACTCCAGGACAGTCTAATGCCGATAGTGTGGGACTTCAAAGTCCCAGATTTTGCAACTACTTTTTAGAAGTCTAAAGAATATCTGAATTCAAGGTGCCAGATCAAAGTCTGTTCGCAATAAGGAATGAACTTCACCAAGAGAAGACACCTTGTAATCTGGTTTGAATTCCACATTTGCATATTCTGGAGATTCATACCTCCCCGTTTCATCAAGAAGGCATGCAAAAGCTCCAGCACGTTTCCCACAAGCCACCTATAAATACCACTCAATGAATTAATGCATACACTACAATTGGCATAAACAGAGGGAGAGTGACTGGAGGAGATCCCTGATGAATGAAATCATTCAATAAAAACATATCTCGAAGATGGAGAAAATAATCAACACCGAAGTTTCAAAATTCCGCTCATAAGAAAATAGTAGGATAAATATAATTTAAAGAACAAATACATTCTATTATAAAGAAAAGAGCCATGCCAGATTGATTAACAGTAATAGAAACAGAAGACAAAAATTTTATCTGAGAAGACTCATTGGCATATCATTACATAACCAAGTATTACAAATCTAAAATCATCTGATAAAGTCCGTAACTACATATGATTGGAAAATTCATTTTGGATTAAAGAGTTTCTCAACTAGAAGCAGAAGGGTAGTACTCACTCCGTCCAGGGTCCTAATTGGACATCCAATCTCAAATTGCTGAGAAACATTGATTTTCTCTTCACTGCCCTCATTGATTAGAGGTGCACATCCAAAAGCGGAGATTTGAAAAGATTTATCAGAAAGAAATTAAAGCATAAAAGAAACAGACTCACATCATCTTTGAGACTATCTCCAATCATCATTACTTCATGAGGTTGGACTTCCCAAGTTGAACAAATATGCAGCAACGGTGCAGGATCTGGTTTACACGGACGAAACTCTCTGCTCAAAGCTGGAGAAAATATCATCTGCAAAAAGACAAACAAGGAAAAGATCAGTATGTAGCAGCTTTTAACAAAGAAAAATGACACTATAGTACCAATACATATCAATCTGCCAAACTGCAAATGCTAAAACATGCTCAACAGTTCCCCTAGTATCTCAAACAGTGAAATGATCAATGCCAGTCGAAAGAAGACAACGTTGATCAAACTGTTTTATTTTATACGATGTACGCAAATGCATCAAACTAAGCGAGCATAAACATTTTCTACCCAACGACATGAAGAAAGAGCAAAACAGATGCCCGCGGGCAGAGAACTTGAATGCATTTTGACAACCAAAGAGAGTTTAAAGAAGGTTACAACACCCGGATAAAACTTGTTACTTGATAGAGGAAAGGTAGGCTACAGTAGTAAAACAAGGGCAGGGAAGTGGTAAAATAAGGGTGGAAAACTAAATTGCAGGTGGATATTGCTCTATTAAAGTTTAGTACGGAAGATTAGAGGTTGAATTTAATCTTTGAAAACTAAGTCAGAAAATATTATGCCTTTATAAGCTAAAACAGTAAAACACATAAGCTCCTGTGTTAAAAAACATCATTTAGTGTCTGGTGCAGCTGGAGATTCTGAAAACATTTTTTCTGCGTCACAACCAATTGATCCTAAAAAAGAGGGAGACAATTTTCTCTACCTACAAAACCGACATTCTCAAACCTGAACCTATCAGAATTCACATGCCACTCGCAGATCCTCTGCATGCTAACAGTGAGTGACCCATAAAAATGATAAATAATGTTATTTTGCACTCCCAGGACCTCTTTGTAGTTGGGGTCTGAGAGGCTCAAGCATTGAACGCCACCCTCATTATAAGCCACTGCTTACTAATATTAACTGGATTGCAGCTCAACAAGATGAGAGTAGGTCGGCCAAGGTATCTTTCATTTAGATGACAATTCTTTTTTAAGTTTTCACCTGTCATATCAAAAGCAGAACTGCTTCAAGCAACGTTAAGCAGAACAAATTTCTCTCCAATGTTCAACTCAAACACCATTACGTGTAATTTGTCTCCGTTCCTTATAATTTTCTTTCTAATTGTTGATTTGGAGGGCGGTTGGTTAATCATAACCCTATAGCTTATAAAAAAGAAAACTTACCCCAAACCGCTCATGAAACAAATCAACAGATGTCTTCACATTTCTAGTAATTAGGCCCCTCCTGAAAAATAAGATTAAAAACTTTAAGATAATATCGGTAAGTAGACCATAACTGCAAATTCTTCGTAGAAAGTTTTATAGCCGCATAAAGTACTCCAAGGTAAGTTGTTTTATGGATTAGAAGCATGGTAGGCAATCATAGATGGGAAGTATATATGTCAAATGAAAAAAGAACATAAGAAGAAGATGGCCAATATAAAGTTTACCTAATGTTTCTTGACTCAAGAAAATCACAAAGTTGGGATGCACCTGCAACATAATTGAACTATAGAAGAATTATATTTAAAATGGGATTTCTAAAGCTGTGGAAACTATATAAATTAAGTATTACACAATGAACAGAATTAATAGCTGAAAAAGACTGTTAAAGCGTGACAGAGTGGGGAAATCTGCCTCATGCATCAATGTTTTAGACAATGGTTCTCTAAGTCTATCAAAAATGAATAAGTTCGTTAACACACCAAATAAATACATACATCTGAAACTTCTATTGTGATTAAAATCGTGAATTACAAAAAGGGTTAACAGTACTTATGATAGTTCCTTTTAATCGTGCATCTCCCTGCCACATGAAGTTTAGCAATAAAACTAAGCCAGATAATCATCCATTTGCATTGAAAGTTATAGATCCCACAATGATAATCATCCGTTCCCAAGATCATCAAACAAGATGCCTTTTGCTTGAGGCAGTCAATTCCTATAGTAATTATTAACTCCTCGTGAAAAATCAATTATACTAAACCCTGGAAATTCTGAATGCAAGATTAAAATTTCAAGTATGAGATACAGTATTCAGATGCCAATATAGTATTGTCTCCATTCCATAATATAAGTTGTTTATGATATGTAACGAAAATTAAGGAAGCAAAAAGAAAGGCACTTTGTTAGTCAAAATATCAATATTACTCTCTTAAATAGGACGTGTATACCACTAATTCTATTTAAAAGAGTAATTTTGATATTTTGATATAAAAAAAACACTTTACAACATTTTCTTTTCAATTCAGTACGGAAAGGAGAGCTATTTTACTACCCTTCCAATTTCTCTATAAACATTTCTGCTCTTAATCTATACAAACATTTGCATACAAAACAATAAAATTAAACAGTTTATAATCGGAAAAATCAAATTAATTATACAAACATTTTCATATTCAACATAAAAAAAAAACAAATCAAAATGCAAAATAAAAAGAAACAGAAATTCAAATATAATAGTTGGCAAAAAAATAGGGGCAAACCGGGCATGATTTGGAGGCGATCGAGGCCTTGTTTCTCAAAATCAGCAATAATTTCATAAGCTTTTCTTTGTTTATCCGGGCTCCAATTCGCAATATGGTGCAAAATATCAATTCCGGAAGGATTCTCCCTTTTAATAGCTAAATATTCATCTTCTCCTAACACGGCCTTATACATTGCCGGAAAGTCGATAGCGGGGACAGTAAGTGTTCCGTCCATGTCGAAGACGACGCCTCTTAGGCGCGCCTTGGTGGTGTGGCCGTGGCCGACGGGAGAATTAATAGACATTGACGAAAATGACCTCAGGAAATAGTGATAGCGGTGGGAGAAGAGTGATCTGGTAATGGAGTGGACGAGGGGCATTTGAGGAATTTTGGGATTTGTTTTCGGAGTTAAAAAGTGGTGGTTGGATTAAAGATAGACGAAGGAGTAATGAATGATAAGGTGGTTTGAAAGAGACCAGAGATGACAATAAGCAGGGGCGGATCCAGGATTCAAACACAGGGTATTCATTTCATAATCCAAAAAAAAATTCGGTTTCGGCTTGAAAAATTTGTGCATTCTAAATAAGAAAAAGTTATCTAATTAGGGAGTGTGAAGAGATGAAGATAATTAGGGACAGGGACGGATTTGGATTTGATAATTTAGGGATTAGATAATTAGGGACAGGGACGGATTTGGATTTGATAATTTAGGGATTTGGATTTGGATCAAGTAAAAATCAGTAAAGTGAAACCATTTAACATATGCAAATCAGTAAAGTGAAACCATTTCACAGTAAAGTAAATCAGTAAAGGGATTAGATAATTTACGCAAATGCCCATAAACAGATGCAAGAAATTTGTAAAGAAATCTATGAAACGGATTCAAATGCCCAAAAAAAAAAAGAAAATTGAAAAGGTGAACTTACAGTGAGAGAGGAGTTGGGATTTGGAGTGAAGAGATGAAGACCAAAAAATAAAATGGTGCTAGAGAGAATTGAACCCTGGACCTCTAACTTAAAAGGAAACGTACTATACCATCCCTACTATTATTGTTTCTTGTTCAGGGTATTCATTGAATACCATGAATACCCTTTGGATCCGCCCCTGACAATAAGACACTTACATATGTTTGGGACGGTAATAATTTTAGGGGTAATATTTGCATCTCTGTAATTTACTTTACATAATTCGATTATTTCATTTTTCAAATATCTTCTCTCTATAAGATTTCAAGAAACTCAATAAATCAACCAAATGTTTTACACAGGGGTGTCAATTGAATCTATAATATTGGGCTCAGACTCACTAAAAAATTATTTGGATCCAAATTCTGAGTGTGTTTGGATAAGGTTTTGATTTGGGTTTGGGTTTGAGTTTTTAAATTTTGGCCTCTAACATTTGCGGGAGAAATTCAAATTCAATTTTTTTTTCAAATAATCATTCTTGTTCAAATTTTGGCCTCAAAAAATTGGAATTTAAATTTCTCCCGCCAATTTTAGAGGTCAAAATTTGAGCTTGAACGATTATTTGAAGAAAAGAATTTGAATTTCTCCTGCCAATTTTAGAGGCCAAAATTTAGAAAAACTCAAACCCAAACCAAACCAAAACCTTATGTTGAGTCTTGATCTTCTCACTTAAGGTCCAGATCCAACATAGTATGTTGGATCTAGATGAGTCTGGATCTATTTCATAAATATTCATATATTAAAATGTTTGTAGAAAACTTTGCAATGTGAAAGTGTATATATATTTACGATGTTATTGTTGTTTCCTTATATTGTGTGTGAGGTTTAAAATGTTTGTAAAAAACTTTGCAATGTAAAAGTGTGTGTGTGTATATATATATTTGCAATGTAAAAATTTTGTAATGGAAATGGGGCGGGTTCAAAATGTGGGTCGTTGATTAAAATCCCCAAAATACCCTTCGTTATTAATGGGAAAATTTTCAAATTTTTGTTGACTAACCGTTGATTAGCGGGTTTTTGAACAGAAGGACCCATGGTGCAAATTAGCAAATTGTTTGAGGACCTAAAATTAAAAAAAAATTAATTGGGGGACCCAAAGTCACCAATCGTAAATTATTTTGGGACGAATTTCACCAATTAACCTAAAAAACCTCATCTCCTACCACTTAGGCAAGACCTGGTTGGCGATGTACTCTTAACATTGGTTCTGCTAACACATTAGTTTTGCTCTTTAACATTCTGAATTAATAAAGCTTGATTTGATAAACTACTTATGCGATTTAAAGCATTCTAGTCATTTTCTTATATATTAGATCTTTTACGAATTTTAAAGAATCTTCTTTTAGATTATTCTCTCAAGTATCTTTCTCTCATTCTCTTTTATCTTATTTAGGGGGTGTCAACGGGTCAGGCAGGCCCGAACTCGTCTCACATAACTCGAAAAAATGTGAGCGTGAATTGAAGTGAACGTGAGTTTAATATTCAAGCTTGAATTTTACGTGAGCCGAGCGTGAGCTTGACCCCACTCATTGCATCCGAATAAGAATAATATTAAACTTTTAATTAAAAAAAAAAAACTTATAAAAACTGGCGTCAAAACATATAATTTCTTTTCTCTATTTCTCAAATCTTATCTTTGATTATCTTTTTATTAGTTAATTATGTATATTCGTATTCTTATTACTAGAATTTAGTCCCATTACTCATTTTATTCTACTATTCTTTATACAAGATTTTTAGTTTTTTTGGTAATATAAATTTAGTTAATGAGACCCATGAGTTTAGCTCGATAGTTTGTGAGTTTTTCCGAATTAAACGTGAACTAAACTTTTAATTTTTATGTGAATTAAGAATGTGCTATGTCAAACTCAATTTATATAGCTAGATTGACACCCTAATCTTATTAAAATTGTTTAACGACATATAATAGGAAAAATACTGCTATTTTTGTCATTAATCTATATAATAAAAAAAAATACAAAAAAGCCTTTATAGTGAAACAACTAGAGTCGTAATAATTTCGACTTACCTAACGTCAAACTAATAGTTCCTTAGCCCAGTGGGTAAGGGTCTGCCCACGACCATGATCATGGTCGTGGATTCGATACTCCCTCACAGTATAGCAGGGACTGAGTTTTAATTATGCTCACTTTCTACAGGTTATTTTACAAATCTTGTGGTGACTCTGCTCAACTTATAAGGCAAACTGAGCATATGAGCTTAAAAAAAAAAAAAAGACGTAAAAAGGAAAATAAAAAGGGGAAAGAAAAGAGAAAGCTTATCAATCTTAAATCTCAGTTAAACCCTTTCTCTGCCGCCGGCGCTCTCTGCAAAGTTTAATGGATTCTCAGGCGCCATCCAAAGGCAGCAATATGAAGAAGCAGTTGCGAAAAGCAAAGAAACAATCCCTCCGAGTTAACTCAGACCAACTTGAACGTCTCAACTCCCTCTCATGGAACCGTGCTCTCCCTGAAGACAACGACGATGATGCTTTCCCTCTTCTTGTTGGATCCAATGAACTTGGAGGAGGTAAAAACATGCTAGTTCACCCTCTCTCTCCTCGCTACTTCAAATTCTTAAGCATTTACCGCCAAATTTGATTTCTTTTAGGTATTTCAGGTTATGAATTTTAAATTAGGGCAAGATAGTTTTTGACTAAATTTAGGATAAGATTGTGTTTTTTGTTGTTGTTGTTGTTGTTGTTGTTGTTGTTGTTGTTGTTGTTTTTGTTTGTATTAGAACGTCCTAACCTAGCGGATAGCAACCCTGCTTATGCGGGAGTCTTGTGCATTGGCTACTACTTTTTTGTTTGTTTGTATTAACTGAATTAAAGGCTGGACCGCACAGTGTTTGATATTGAAAACTTTAGTATTTGTTTCGTAAATGAAAAATTGAAATGTTTGTGAGGGGAGACGTGTTATGTACCCAACACAAGATACACACAGAACTCACACCAACCAGCCTATTTTCATCTAAGTGGCCGCAGCCCCAATCAGCTCAACAAGGGAAAAATAGATAATATGTGTATATATCAATGCAAACTGAGTCCTCAATACATATATCAACTCTCCACTGAATAACTCTACTAATATTTACTAATTAAACTCTTCCTAATTCAGCTAATTGCAATAAATACAATTACTGCCAACAACTGAAATATCAGGTAAATTAGGAAACAGAAAGTAAACTCGAACTTAGCTGCCATCTCCAATCCAGATCATTGCAGCAACAATCTGAAGGCAAAGCATCACAGTTCGATCAGTTACCAAGATGAGAAACAGAGGACTAATGGATTGAGGTTAGAAAGTGATTAGATTGAAGGAAATACCAGGAAGAAGAGATAGAGGCCGCCGCCAATCTTTGGGTTTAATTTTCTGAATCCTTCTTCCTCTTTGTGAGCTGCTATTTATAGTTAGGGTTCATCTTCCAAAGATGATCCTGTCCCTCCAGCTCAGCCTCACTGACAGGGGTTAAGGAATCAACAGTTGATCCTTGAATATTCTTGGGCAACCAATGGAAATGTTGCTGCAAAAAGTGCAGAGTAGTGGGAGTTGCTTCTGCGCAGCAGGGAAGGACTGAGAGTGACAAGGATAAGGAGCAAAACGACACCGTAGGGGGTATTGAGTCCTTTTAAATGGGACGACATCGTTTGATGTCTAATTTTATTCCCAATTCGGCACAACCCTAATCTTCCTTCTTTGATTTTCCCTCTATTTTCAAATACAAATACTCCCTCTATTTCCCTAATCCCCAAACTCTTCTTCCAAACATACGGGATATGACAAGACGTTGGTTTGAAATACTGTTTAATTGTCAGTGAATTGTTGGTTGTTTTGATTGTTAGTTTCTAGGCAATGTTTTCTTTTGGGTTTTGAGCAAGATTGTACTTATTCTATTGAGGTCACATTCTTTTTTGGGTTTCCTATTGATTATTGTGTTCAATGGGACTTAATGAGGATCAGTTCTTCATGTAAATTGTGCATTTTGTTAATGCTATTTCATTTCTTTTTATTCGTTTTTCGGTCGTGGAAGGGGAAGAGGAAATTTTTCCTTTTCTTTCCCCCTTTGCTGTTTGTATTCTACAACTTATCCAGTTGTTAAGTTTTTGTTGTTGTTTCGAATTCCATTATCCTGCTTGATTGTTGGTTCACCTTCTACCGATGTAGGATTTCTGTCTCTTGAAGAGATTGATGAAACTGAGTATGGTTTGGAAATTCCAAAAGCTCAGAGTAAAAATTGTGAGAAACATTTGAAAGAAAATACAAAATCAAAGAAAAGAAAGAGAAGTGAAGATGATGAGTCTTCTGGTGATTCAGATGAGGGTGGAAATGAAGATCTTGAAACGGAGGAGCAAGAGAAGGATAAGAATGAAGTGAAAAAACGTAAAAAGAAGAGCAAAAAGAAAAAAAAGGAGAGTAAGAAAAGTCTTAAAGATAATACTTTAAATAATGGAGCTGTTGGAAATACAGAACCAGCAGCTGTAACTCCCCATGAGGATGATCATATAGAAGGTAAAGAGGACAACGATGCAGAAGATTTAGTTGATGATAGTGAATACTATGCCTGGAAAGAACTGAGGCTTCATCCCCTGCTTATCGAATCAATAATGAGGCTGAAGTTCAAAGAACCAACCCCGATACAAAAATCCTGCTTTCCTGCAGCAGCTCATCAGGGAAAGGTTGACATAAGAATTAATATCATTTGAATAAAAGTAATCTTAGATTCAGTGATTGATCTTATGGGGTTTGTTTTTTTTCACCCACAGGATGTTTTTGGTGCTGCTGAGACTGGTTCTGGAAAAACACTTGCATTTGGTTTACCTATTCTGCAGAGACTTCTAGAAGAACGAGAAAAGGCTGAGAATATGATTGCAGAAACTGGAGAGGCACTTGAAAAAACTATTTCAAAAGGCTATTTACGGGCTCTAATTATTACTCCTACTAGAGAGCTTGCTAAGCAGGTACACAGTATTCTACCTTTTGTGAGGTTTCTTATCATTTTGTAATTGTTTCCCATGGCTAAGGAGAAAATCTAATTGACATGTCATATTTTCGTTTTTGAGGTGCAACAGACATTCAGTTATGAAAATTTGCATTTAAGTCTCTTGCTAAATTGTTTTCATTTCTTTATGTTGCCCTACTTAATATTCTTGTTTTTCTTTTTAAGATTATTTTTTGGGGGGAAATTGATGTAAAAGTTTGCTGAAAATATAGTTTTTTTGGCTAGGTGCGGAAAAGATAGTTATGTCATGGAAACATTGAGCTATTGAAAGAGTTACATTATACTCTCTCCATTTCTTAATAGAGGGTTTTCTAGGTAGTTTAGCATAGATCAAGGAAGGGAGAGACATCAAACATTTTTACCATCATAACCTAGATAATTTAGTATGTTCCAAACACCAACCCCTCTCCTTTTATAGTAAGGGAAATGTTAGAAAAACAACCTTAAAAGTTGGAAAAGGACATTAAATTGGGGGAAGAGATGAAGAGGCTAAAAAGATATCTATTAAAAATGGAGGGAGTAATACATTTAGAATTACGAGGGAAAACTGAGGAGATCACTATAAGCCATACTTTTATTCTCATTGAGATTGTTGTTTTACTCATCGATATCTTTTGTCCAGGTTACTGATCACCTTAAGGAAGTAGCCAAAGGTACCAACATCAGTGTGGTACCGATCTTCGGTGAGATGTCAATAGAAAAGCAGGAAAGACTTCTTAAAGCAAGGCCAGAAATAGTTGTTGGGACTCCAGGGAGATTGTGGGAGCTCATGTCTGGTGGAGCAATTCATCTCGGGGAGGTTAGTGGTAACGTGCCAAAAAAAATTATTCTCTCTCTCTCTCTCTCTCTCTCTCTATATATATATATATATATATATATATATATATATATATATATATATATATATATAAAAGGGTCACTCTGTTTGGCTTTATAATTGGAGGCTAGGAGTCCATGCCTTAGTTTTGAATATCCAATCTCGTTATCCTTTTGTTTCCTCTGCTTTACTGTTGATAGTTAGTCTTTTTTATCCTTTTTATTTATCAAAGTTCATTTCTAGTTTTCTTTTGTCCACTTAGCTGATATGTGCCTTAATTCTATTCCAGGCTTATGGTTTCTGCTGCATTATTACTAGCCATTGCCATAAGAGTTTTTGTTCTGACAAACTATAAAGTTAAAGTGGCTCTGGGTGTATTTTGGTGCCTTAAATAATGTTTTTTTTAGAGAGAGTGTTCCTTAGATAACGTTCTTTTCTCCTTTTTCTTTTGTTTCTTTTGACATATAATGAAGAGATTGCGCAAATATGCCAGGAGTTTAACATTAGTTGGTTAGCCAAGGTAAATAGACATCTTAGATTAGACAAGGAAGTGATGCCGAAGGGTTCTATATTCTTTGGCTTCATTCCTCTTTTTCCCTGGGGAGAGGAGGAGGAGGAGGAGGAGGGGGAGGGAGGGGGGAGAGGTAAAAAGAATATGATCAGGAGGCGGACTTTGTTTGCAAGTAATATAAACAGTACTTTGATTTATTTTTTCAGAAAATGGGAAACTATAAAGTGGATTTTTTCTGGTCAACTGCTGACCTGCTGTCCATATCACCAGAAGACCTTGATTCCCAGAACTGTTTATTTTGCTTAATTATGTGTTAAGCATCATGCCACAGGCTAGCTATATTTATCGGAAATGGTCCTCAGCTACATTTTGAATAGGGTCATTTTGGTGCTTCCTTTTTGTACTACAACACCCTTTTATGTTCCTTTTAAATTTTAAATGATATTCACAAAATTATGGTATATTTTCAAGTGCTACATGGATGATTTGTTCACTCACCCTTTCTAATTTTTTTACTTTTTTTCTGGGCTTCTGCAGCTGCATTCACTTTCATTTTTTGTGCTCGATGAGGCTGATCGCATGATACAAGCAGGTCATTTCCCCCAATTGCAATCAATAATCGACATGCTTCCTATGGCAAGTAGGTCAACAGATGGTGGATCTGAGAATACAGAAAACTGTGTGACGGTTTCAAATGTTCAAAGAAAGAAAAGGCAAACTTTTGTATTTTCTGCGA